>JAWWTY010000037.1:31498963-31571853 GCA_035222235.1 Margarornis squamiger | reverse complement strand
AAAACTTCTATCTCTACTAGTGTAACTGTAGAACTGGGGAAAACCAAGTTGATCATAAAGGAAGTCCCGTCCCCCGATGTTCAGGCTGCGCTCCGGCCAGTCGGTCCATTCCTCGAGGCCTTTCATCTTTCACTTTCGTTTTCTTCCACCTGCTATAATCAGTGCTGCGTTCCCCAGCAAGATTTCATCTTCATTAAAAGGGAAAGCATACATTTATAGCGTCTTTTCTTTTTTTATATGGAGAGTTTTCTTTCTGCTCCTCAAAGCTGACCAGAGGATTCAGCCTGTTTCAAAACTCGTGACAATTTACAGTTTGTTTCTTACAGACTTGATAGCATTGGTTGTCTGTGGTACTTAATGCTGATCAAGCAATTCTCTTGAGTCACTCATCAACAGTGAAAAAGAGACTAGCTCAGCTCCCAGATAAGAAGTTTAAAAATTTAAGTATAATATGTCAATGAACAATTCTTTTCTCACCATGCTTCTGTGAAGGGCTTTGTTTCTGTATGAATGCATATTTGCACATGTCCCAGTACATTAGGATGCGTACAATGATTTTCCACTTGGATGAAGGCCCAAGCCTTTCTGGATCTTTGTGTGTAATTGTGCACATGTGTTTGAAAAGGGGAGAACAGAATAAATCTTGTCCTCAATGAATTCCAAGCATGATGGTCTATCACAGGTGATAGGTATTGAAATGTATTCTCTAACAATAGATATCAGTTCAGAATAACTGAACATATGTTACCATTGTCATTTAAAAAGGTTCTGCGTGCCAAAGACTGATAATGAAGCAGTATTACATATTGTTAAACTGTTTTGTAAGAGAAGAGGAAAAGAAAAAATGGAAGGGGAAAATTTCGTAATTTTGAGCTCTTCTGCATCTGGTTCCATTGGCTGAACACTGTGCTATTGCGTAACATTGGCTGAAACAAAATGTTTTTTCAAAGCATGTGAAAATGTGTTTAAAAATTTAAAATTTAAAAAATACACTCATGGGCAAAATGTTATATGTAAACTTCTTAACACATTCAAGATGGATTGATTAGGACAACAATCTTTAAAGAATGATTTCCCCCTTTGGTGGCTTTGTTTATGGTGATCTATTTTTCCAAATATGTAAAGCACTTTCTAATCCTGTACTTGTCAACAATTGGTGATGACAATCAATACATGCAAACATCTGTTTCAGATTATACAGATGCTCAGTAAGAATAATCATGCTGGTGATGTTTCATAGTAGTTTCATAAGTTGGTAAAAGGTCCCTGTTCCCAAGTTTACAGAAAAAACCCTGACATCTGCTCATGGCTGAATATAAGACGCTGAATCCTTAAGACTTATTACATCTGGAATGCCGCTTTTAATTATCTGTATGTCTTGATTCAGAATTTCAGAGTATATTCCTTGTTACTGATTCTCTCTCTTTTGATAGGCTGTTGCTCCCTGAATGCTTCCCTATTAGGGAATAGATTATCTTGAGTGTGAACAGGTGACACAGAGGACAACCATGGGATCAGGCCCAGCCAATATAGTTTTAGGAAACAAAGATCCTACTTGATCAGCTTGTTCTCCTTTTGTGACTAGCTGACCCACCTAGAAGATGAGAAAAAGGCTGTAAATATAGTCTACCTGGACTTCAAGAAAGCCTTTGATACTGTCTTCCATGGCATATTCCTGGAGAAGCAGGCAGCCCATGGCTTGAACTGTTGTAGTCTTCACAGGGTCAAAAACTGGCTGGCTGGCCAAGCCCAGTGAGTTGTGGTGAATGGTGCTATGTCCAGCTGGTGATCAGTCACTGGTGGGTTTCTCCAAAGCTCAGTGTTGGGGACATTGCTGTTTAATATCTTTACCAATGATCTAGATGAGGGACTGACTGCACCCTCAGTAAGTTCACAGGTGACAATGAGTTGAGCGGGAGTGCTGATCTGCTGGACAGTAGGAAGGCTCTGCAGAGGGATCTGGAAAGACTGGATTGATGGGCTGATGGCAATTGTATGAGGATCAATAAGGTCAAATGCAAAGTCCTGCACTTTGGTCACAACAACCCCATGCAGCTCTACAGGCTTGGAGAAGAGTGTCTGGAAAGTTGTCCAGTAGAAAAGGAAGTGGACATGTTGGTTGACTGAGCTAAACATGAGCCAGGAGTGTGCCCAGGTGGCCAAGAATGGTTTAGTTGACATGGTGATGTTTGGTCAAAGGATGGACTTGATGATCTTGGAGATCTTTTCAAACCTCATTGACTCTCTGATTTTATTATCATATTAAAAATAAGTAAAAAAAAATCTCCAAAGTTTGAGTTCCCAGGAATTTATCTTTTTACTGTTGATAGTGGTGAAAGCCAAACAATAAGGAGAAACATAAGGCAGAATGACAGCACACATCTCAATTTTAATGCATGATCTCCAAAGACAGAGTTATTTTGGATTTTTTATACTTGGTTCAATTAATGTATTCAACACTGTGTTGATGTTTTCAATGGAGATACAGAATGGAGTTTACTCCTGAGGCCCAGTCATACCTGAGAGAGTGGGAGTAGCAGACTGACAAAATTCAGTGGAGATTTTTAAACAGAAAATAATCCTTTTCTTATAGCTTCAAACGTTGGGTAAAAGAGATTAGAAATGAATGGCTTATGAATCAGAAACTAAAATCTGACAATCAAATACTCAAGTCAAATGAGACCAGTGAAGGTTATGGGCAATGGCATGTGAACTAAAGTAATTGTATTTAGGAAGCTTATACATAAATTAATGATGTATTAGAACTGAACACTACTTCCCTAATACAATGTCATGTGAGAAGTCTATTATTATCTTATATATTTTATGTCAATGTAATCACTATCTAAAATAAGTTTATACTAGATGTGACTTACAACATGTGTGAACATAGACTGGTGTCATTTGGAACTCCAAACAATCTCTGAACCAGAGGGATAATAACACAGTGCAGAAATGACTAAATTAATTCTTTGTTTTCATAGACCAAGAAACAAAAGGTAAGCAAGCTTAACCTGTCAGCTGTTTACACAGCTTTTCTTTAAAAGGTGTGAAAATTCAATGTTGAACAGTGTGTCCCTCAGCACTAGGTACCCAACATGAGGAATTATATTTCTGTGAAAAAAACATAACCACAGTGTCAGTAAATATACTGAACGAGACTGGGGAACACTTTTTCTTTTTACTGACATAAAGTGTAGTTCTTTTGGAAACATGTTTAATGCCTTCTGCTCTATGTCCAGTTCTTGCTACTGTAGACACTGCTTGAATTGAAATACTGGCATGTGGGAAAGCAAATTTTTTTGATTTTAGGAAACTTTTAGGAAATTTTGTCTGCTTCATGTTGTCTTACTTTTTTTCCCTGATTTTTAATTTTCAGATTGCAGGACTGAAATTCCAACTGCAGGCATCAGAATGTATGCTTTCCTTTCTGAGTAAACCCTTTATATTTCACATGTTCTCACTGCATTAGTTATTCTGATCGTAAACAATTCAATAAAGCTGCAACAAATAGACTCTTCGTAAAGTCGCCCTGACAGTAACAATTTTATAGCTTTGATTATGCTTGTAGAAACCTTTTCATCCTGTCTGGATTAATTAATACATAGCACTCAACTTAAAGATACCTCTGAAGATTGTAGATAATATGAATTGTAGCCTATCTTAAAACTTATCTTAAAAGAATCAAAAGTAGACCTTCTCAGGGAATGATTTTAATTTTCTTTTTTTTTTTTAATAACAGAACTTACAAAAACTCTAAATGTTGGAAAACCCAGGAGTTTAAAGTATATTTCAATATTGTATTTTTGAAACTCACTAATGCTGACTTGTAGTCAAAAAGCTATTAAAGGAATAGAAGTTATAAAGTGAGTAAATTATGAAAAGGTCTTTCAATTCTAAAGCAAGCTGCTAAAATATTTCAAAATACATTAACATCAAACAGCAAAACCTTACAGTTCTAAAGTTGATTTTATAAATATTTTTAGGAAATATTTAGATCTTTCCAGAAGTAGTGCTGCCCATTCATACATTTTTATGAATATCTCATCTTTGAAAAACATACTTAATGGAATTGACAGACCACTATTTTCTTCCCCTATAATAAATAATAGTTTTAACCTGTGATTATGACAATGCAGAGGCCAAACAGTATCTCATTTCCAAAGGATAATTAAATCTATGATAATTATAGCGGGACCTATGTAACTGTTTAACATCTCTGAAATGGTGATTTTCTTAGAATAAAGACAGTCAAGAAAACACAAAAATAATTATAAAGTGTAGTGATCTTCCACAAAATCCAATAAATTGGTGTGGAAGAGCTCACAGTTTTTGCTCAGAGACATTGAATTGTACCATAATATATGTAAAACCCCAAGAAGATATCTAAGTTCATAGTGTTCTCTAAAGCTGCAGTATAATGTGGATGCACCCAAACTCTCTTTAGAATTACTTGCATGAGCAATCAGAATAGTCTGACAGCAGCAGAGCGAACTTCAATACAGCCTGAAAAATCTTTACAGGCACTGAAAAAAATTATTAATGTCCAGGTTATTGTCCAGCTAGGCGAGGTAGTTCATTTAAAAAACTGACTTAGATATGCCTATGTGCAGCCTAGATATCAACTTTTGACAAGAAAATTCTTTGATTATGTAATCAACAAAAGTCATAGCATAATTTTATTGTGCAACGACTGTCTCCAAGAACAGATTTGCTGAACAAAATTAAGTTTTTTAGTTGGTATTCAAGACCAGTGAAGATAGAACCAACGGCTGGCTGATTGAGCAAGTTGTGTAGAAATG
This sequence comes from Margarornis squamiger, assembly GCA_035222235.1. Classification (NCBI taxonomy): domain Eukaryota; kingdom Metazoa; phylum Chordata; class Aves; order Passeriformes; family Furnariidae; genus Margarornis; species Margarornis squamiger. The sequence goes on along the minus strand of JAWWTY010000037.1, from coordinate 31,567,051 downwards.
GGAGAAATGTTTTGAGTAAGAAAATGTCAAAGTTTTGAGTAGCCTATATGGGCACATAGGAATGGGTAATTAAAATATAATTAAAAAAAAAAAAAAAGGAGAAATTGATTAAAATCTGAAATTGAACCAGGCTATAATTAATCATTCTAGAGCTGTAAAAATAGTTATATATTAGCTATTAAAAATAAGTGAAAAGGAGTTTAGTGGCTTAAATTGAGGTTTAAAAATCTCATTAATGTCCAAATCTATTCCAGTAGAGGAGATTATAGCATCCATTGATACAACTCAGAAGATTTACCAAAGTATCAAGAAGGTTTAATTACATTAGAGGAAGTCAAAGGGAAACTCTCAAACTACACAATATAATCTGTAGCAAAGTTAAATATTATTAGGAAGCTAGTCCTCAATAGACTTAAAAGTTAAGGGATAGTTTAATTTCATAAATTGAGGTATTCTTAAAAAATAATCTAGCTAGAGAAAGTGTCAGTAGAAACATCAAGGGTGTTAGAAATGTGAAACCATCTGACTAGGATTCAAACCTAACTTTTTTGGGAACAACATCAGTTGTTATTAAAGATAAATCTATTATTGCAGGAAATAAAGTAAATGCCCATTGGACAATTCACCATTCAAAAACTGCAGTACACTAGTATTGTTATGTTTTAATAAACAGTGTGTAGTGGGTGAACACTCATAGTGGGTAAAAGTGAACTGAATATAATTTCTGTATTATAGTTTTTGTCGGGCTGTTGATACTGGGCTAACTGAAGGCAGAAGGACTCTTCCGATTGACTTGATCAGGTTTTGAAACATATTCAGAATTATGGAACATGAAGTTTCTCTTAGATTAAATACAGCAAGAGTTATAAGGTACATATCCTCTTACCTGGGTTTAACAACCTTAAAATTACACTTTCCTTGGTTTTGTTTAAAATTGATGTTTTTTACTTCCTCAGTATTCTACAGAGATGGACAGACATAATTAAATGTAATTCATCCCACCCTAGGGGAAGTTCGGTTGACCATACACTGTATTCACATGAATATGTTGGGATAGAGAAGTAATGAGATTTTGAAGCAGATCCCCTACTCATCTCTTCATCCTGTCCACTGACTCAGTTTGCAGGGCAGTTTGGTGAGCAAAAGCCTGATTGTTTTCTGACAGGTCTAAATGTGATGCTCCAGTCTGGGCACACATGAAAGTGGTCCTACTCCTCCTGGAAGCAAAGTGTCCACGGCAATATGCTCCAGACTGAATTTAATCTGAAGAAGAAGCTCTAAAGTGCTTATACTGTAAGCATATTGGCCTAAGCACCACATGCTTTGACCCAGTACTGCAATAAATTACTTCCTAGTATAGATGTAACTATGTAAATGTAGACTCTGGATAGATGAGATACAGATTGTACAAGATGAACTTATATGTAACTGACCACCAATGAAAGACTTCAGAACTAATATGAAAAAGGAAGAAAGTTTTTGTTAAAAATACTAATCCTCATATCCAGATTCAGAGTAATTTTGGGAAAGGGGTAAGTTATTGTTATAGAACACATTTGCAACCTTACATCAGTGAGGAAGCAAAGATATACAAGGATATCTCTGTTATTCCATACATTCCATACTTGAAAGAGGTGAGTTAGCCCATGTTTGAGATCTAAAGATATGGGACAGTGTTCTGTCTATGTTAAATATTCTTCCCCTCATTCCAACATTTCATAGTTTTAACAAGCTGTAAGGATTTAAATGTCTTTAAAATTAAAAATTACAAATTAAAATTTACAAATTAAAAATTAAAAATTTAAAATTACACTGCCTTTAACAAGTACTAATCAGAAAATATTTGCTTCCAATAAAAATGTTGCTTAAAAGAATTATCATTATAGCCTTCAAATTTTCTTGATATCCTCTGAAAAATAAGCTATGATTTTTGTTAAAAATTCAGAAGAGCTGATTTTTAACTTTTAATGAAAATTTTAACTTTTAAGTTTTTAGCTTATAACCATTTTCTTGCTTAATAAAACCTGTGTAACAGCCTTTACTAGCTAGACAAACACAAGGCTGTTTTTGGTCAATGTTGATTCAGTAGAATCAGTTGATTCAAAGGAGAAGTCAGAAAGCTTAGAAAACATGCCAATGAACTAATTAACATATTTTATAGAAGGTAGGATGATGTGAGACGAAAAGGGTGAAAATACTTTTTTTCCCTTTGTGTTTATTTACTTTTTGCTTTTTTTTTAAAATCACAGAATCAGTAGAGTACATCCAACCAAGATACTATGGTGCATGTTTGGAAATGTGTCTATTAATCTATCTATTAATAGATTGAATTTACTCCTGTAATGTAAAAATTGTAATTATTTAAGTACATTAAAGGTCTTTTTTAAAAGAAATATGTATTTTTAGATCTTCAGAGTGCTTATATTTCAACATTTTGAATTTAAACTTATTTAGAGTCATCTTTCTTCTACATACCTGTCTTATGCAACCAAAGAATTTCAGAAGTGGAAAAAATAAGTTGATCATCTCCATCCACCCTCAACTTCTTTTTTGTTTGTTTTGTTTTTAACCATGTGCTCTTCAGGTATTTGTATGGACAGTTTAAAAATTCCAATCAATAGCGATTCCTTATTATCCTGTTTGAGTAAGACACTTCACCATGTGTCCCATTTTAAGCATTCAAAAAGCATCACTGACTACAATCAGAATGCTAGAATTAACATTATGACCTTGTTTAAATGCCTTGTCAACTCAGAGTACTACCATGAAGGAAAAACTTTCAAAGTTTTGTTTTTAATATCTTGAATATTACATTTCTGAATATTTGTTGTAGATGCCTATAATTTTAGCATCTTAAAGTCCTCAACATTATAAGGAGGTTTGTTCTGGAAAAGGTAAGCTGTTAAAAAGTCAACCGATTGAAGTGATAATTCCTTTAAAATTTGGAGATCTGAATTGGGCTGATGACTGAAATGTGGATTTTGTAGTCAAAGGTTTGTACAGTGCAATTTCCTTAAAAAAAACATGGGACAGACAAGTGTTCTTTTTATATTATGCATTCTGGGAATTAAACAATGCTACTGATGAAGACACAAAGGGTCTCAATTTGCCATTCATGGCAGTCTGGCCATGCAACAGTAATTCACTCAGCTTGAATTCATGCACTGTTAGTGTGAATCCAGAGCTTGGCAGAAAACGAGATAAAAAATGTCGGCGCATTCTACTTTTGTTGACAGGCTTTAACTGGGGCAAATACGATTGAGTGAGGCAGAAAATTCATACAATATTCAGATTATTTTCTAAAAGATGATTTGTTGAACTAGCATCTGTTTGTTGGAGGGGTTCTCATAGTTGGTAACAGGTGAGATATGTGATGGAGGAGCATATAGATACTTGGATGAGTGAAACTGTGGGATATGTGAGAAGAATAGATGACAGAGTATGGGAGGAGTTAGGTATAGGAGGACACCGGCAGATCTGCATGCCCCTATTCAGCAGGGTTAGACCCACTCTGGATGAAGTGCTTTTCCCTGCTTTTGCATGTCCAGATTTATGCTCCTGAGGTCCCTTTTTAAAAAGGTGCCATTTAGAACTGCTTTGAGTGAAGTAAAATGCTATTTATTAAAAATATTGACATCTGCTTGACAGCCCTCGCCTTCTAAACTGTACTTGAGGGAACTGTGCACAGTTTATACTGCTCTCACTTTTACCAAAGCAGCTGAGACATAGTCACAACACTGGGAATTTTTTTTGTCCGGAAATACTAAAATTGTTACAACCACTCCAGAAAAGTAATCTTTCAAGATATCCCAGTGAAACCTGGGATAAGGTATTTGACTATTTGAAAGCTCCAATTTCCCCATAGTCACTATACTTTGCTGGCCTTCCTTCAGGAAGACTTAAATGCATTGCCATCGTAACAAATTCTGATGTAAGTTTATAGCTGGTAAGCAATGGTGTGGCAACTCTCCAGTGAGAGTGTCTTCCTGCAGTGGAATTGCAAGGTGTATACAGGTTCTAGCAGGAAATAAATAAAAAACAGGTAATGTTATTTGATGATCCACAAAAGGTTTTCAGAACCCTTTTTTGCCTGAATGTTTGATCACTGCAGCTCTGAGCAGGCCAGTAAATTTGTTAGTTTGTCCTAAAGTCTGTATAAATGCTATAGTCAGAGAATGCCTTGAGCACACATTCTAACAGAACTGACTTTTTTACTTTCTCAAATCCTTAAAGTCGTTAGCCTAGACTAATCTTGCCTAAACTTTAGCAAGGAAGACATCCAAGATGATGAAAGTGACTTAGATCATACAGAGTATGAACTGTCTTTTGGAAGTGCCTGTTTCCCTCCTTTACTACAGGGGAGATGCAGTAACAAAAGAGTGTCAGGTGCTTCAAGGTACATGGGACAAATGTGAATAACAAAGTCTACAGCTGGTGACATTATGTTTATGGCTAACTGAGTTGTCTTTTGAAAAAATTAGCTTCTGTTCACATAGCCTTGCTGCTTGCACATTTGCTGTATCAAAATCAGCAGAAGGTGAATATCCCTGTTGGTGTCTTGCCAGAACACGAAGGCTAACTTCACTGGGAAAGAGAAGACAACTTCATGAAGAAAAAGAGACAACAGGCCTTCATGTGATGCTGGTCCTCTTATGCATAAACAGATAAATGAATGAGATTAAAATTGTAATCACAAGGAACTGAAGATCAAGGTATGCACAAATAATAAAAAAATAATTTTCTAATGTATGACTTTAATGCATTTTTGGAAACTTCATGACTGATTCAATCAGCCTGTTTTATCTCTTTTATCCCATAGACATGGTGATCATTCATGGGGGTCCTGCTTGTTACTGTCAGAGCATAGTTCACAGTTTACACAATATTCAACAGCTTTTGATATTAAAACAAATGGTTAAATCTAAGCTTCAGCTAATAGCTTATTTTCACTAAAAATTTGCTAAATAAGCAAAGCATAAAATTAATTACATTTAAATTAAATATCTGAATTTAATCATTTTAGAGAGTCCCTGATAATATAGCACATGGGGGGCACTAGATAACAGATACAAAACATTGCATGAGAGTTTGAGTGGCTTTTAATTGACTTAAAACTAGGGAAAATCTAATTTTTGTAAGTAAACTCTGATCAGATGTAGTCAACATCTTTACAGTGCTGCTATGGTCATATTACAAAATTGCATGTTGCTGAGATTACCTAAGATTTGTCAGAATATTAAAAAGTTGTCGAAAATGCACAACTCTAATTTCCACAGTTTTGATATTCTGCCAATAGGATTCACTTCTTTCTTGTTACTTTGAATCATCTTTGGTCTTTACATGGAAAGTTGGGAGCTTTTGTCAAGACTTAATTACCAGTCAGATATTAGCTGTATATCAAAAAAGAAAAGAAGGAGGCAAGATCATACATTTAAATGTAGGTCTCCACACTTAAACTAAAATAGCAGTAAAATGCTTACAGTTGAGTATGAAAATTAAAGGAATGAACCACCTTCTTTCATTACCACCTATGTATCTTGAAATCAATGTTCTTTTTTTTTGTACATTCTGATCTCCATTTTTTAATTTTTTTTTTTTTTCCTCTTGATGGTCTTCATTTTACTTAATTTTTCTTTTCTCTTTTTTTTTTTTTTTTCCCCTGGGAGTAACCACAGTAGCTGTATCACAAGGTTTCTTAAAATTCACTGTTCCTATAATTGTTCAACTTAGCTACTCCCTCTAGTTCCTCCTCCAGTATGGTGTTGTACTACATTTTTTCATCATTCCTTCTATTACACATTTCAACCATTTTTTTTTTCTTATGTGAAATCTAAAATTTACCCAAGATGTTCAGCTAAAATTCATCTTACTTTTGTTTCTGCAAGTTGAAAACCAGATGCAAGGCCATTTGAATTGAAGCAGTTAACAACGGGATGCATTAGTGGAAAGGTCAAGCAGAGTATTTTTTCGATTCTTACTTGTTCGTAATGAGTAATTGAACAAAATTTGTAGCTGAACAGGAACATGGAAATTACTTGTATTTTTAATTAGTAACCTGTCACAAACATCTGCTTACTATTAAATTGAAAGAGGACATTCTGGGATTACAGATAGGTTGTTAAACTACATTATTTACTTTACAGCAAAAATGGGGCCACAAATATATCTGTGAATATCAGATTCATAAATGCAACATGTGTTTATCTGATATGAATTTCTGTATAGAAATGAACTTAGCTCTTCTCTTTGAGCTGCATTATCAGATGCTACTTGATTTGAAAGCTGCTCTTGAGCATCCAAGCACACACAGTGGCTGATTTTCGAAGATATCCACCAATGTACAGAACATGTCAGCAATAAGAAAGAAGATGGAACACTCCATTCTTGAATGCAAAACAATTATGAGAATGTCAAATCAGACAGACATGAAGAGATTTGGAAGTGAAAATATAACATTGACTAAAATCAGCAAAAGTTGGCTTCTAAAACTATTCACTTAAAATTTTAGTAATCTTATTTTCTATAGGTATTTTTTTTGCTTCATTTTCATCTCAGAGCTTTTGAAAATCATGATTATTTTACTTCTGCAATAAAATTGAGAGTTTTAGATAAAAGTATAATTTGCTGCACTGATTTGCTACTAATTTCTAGAAGGAAAATCAAGATTTTTTAAAAAAAAATTGTTTCTGATTTCAGATGCTAATTTCTACTCAGTTGTTTGTTCCATTTCAGATGCACATATCTGTACAGAATCAGACAGCTTTTTTTTTTCCTCACTAAATCAATAGCAGGAGATTGATCTCTGGCTGCAAAACTCTTTATGGCAAAGAAGTCCAGAGAATCAGAAGGAATGAATCTCCAGGAAGCTTCATACTTGTGTGAAAGGTTGGGTTTCCGTTAATGTTCTGAGGCATTTGTTGAAGTTATATGTAAAGGTAACTTGTCAGAATGCAGTAATTTTTACTTGGACAGAAATATGTATGTCTGTGTTGTACAGTCCCATATATTTGCAGTATGCCAGAGTTATCAAATTTGTTCATACTGTCTAAACAGTACAGGTGGAATCCTGTTAAATTAAATCCTGATTTTAACTGCCTCCATTTTTCTTTTCTACAGTTCATATACATATATGCACACTGCAGCTGTACTTCTGCTTAAGGTAACAAATCTGTATATCTTCTGCATTCGAAGGGACCTGTCTAGTCACTGTGTGTAAGTGCTGGGCTTTCCAACATTTGTAGAGATCTTTGTTGAAGGAATGTTGTAGATATTCATGATTTTCTGCATGTGTGACAGGATCATCTGCTGCTTGTGTTTTTGTTTCATTAAGCCAAGATCCAGACAGCTCAGAGAAGTATTAAAAGCTCTCACAATTTCTAGGTGGGATTTCCAAATGGAAAACAAGAACATGAAGAGGTTTTAGTGCAGGTGCTATGGAACTTGGAGTTCAATTTGAAACAATTAATTAGATACATCATGTATTTTGCTTTCTTGGTTGTTTCATTTCATTTTGGCCCTGTTCCAGGTTTCAGAGCGAGTTCCTCTCTAGCCCTAGCCTTTCCTTCCTTTTTGATGATAAGTGCAAAGAACAGGATGACTCAGCTACCAGATTAGTTTGTTACTCCTCATAAAGTAAGTTGATCCCTTCTTGGAAAAGCTTGACACATGACAGAATAGTATGAATAAGAAAACTGATTAAATAATACTGAAAGAAACTTCCTTTTTGAGCTTTGAAGATATTAAGAAAAACATAAAATATACTGTCTTGGGGAATTTAGCTGGCTTGATAGAAACGATGACTAACAATATTGATAAGAAGCAGAATTAGAAATAGTTTAAGGGTTTGTTATTTAAAAAGAGAGATATGCACTGGGGACAAATAATTAAAAAAACCAACAACACAACCCCAAACCAGGTCACCCTCAACCAATTTGCTTATATTTTTTTAGATTGCTATGAACTAAATCAAGAAATACTAATTATAATAAGATTATAATTGATTCCAGTTCCATAATATAAGATAGAATTTGAGCTGATACGTAAAAATGAGAAGCAAGTAAGAGTGGAGAAGGTTTAGTAAGCAGAATATGTAGACAGTGGCAAGGAAGGAGTATACAACCAGAGATGAGAAAGAGGTTATTATTTTCCTTTATTAGTTAATAAAATAATTTCATGTTGAGTGGTGTAAGTTTATAAATTTACAGGTTTTCTGCCTAAGCATTCTATCATCATCTCATTTTTGCATTGAACAGGAAATTTTCTGTAGGAATTCAGAAAAAAGCATAAATGATCACTTTATGGAGTGGTGGACTGAGTTATGTATGTCTGCACATATTTTTGATAAAACAAAAACAAAAAAATGGAGATTACTCAGCTGACTTTATATCTTCAAGACTTTAAATATTTTAGCAAGCTGAGTTTGTGTCTCTGAATACAGCTGAGAAGGGAAGATGTAGTGTTATGTATACAAACACTGTGATGGTCTCTTCAAACATTATGTGGAGAAAATACACCACTTGCAGGATGGTATCTGCTGTACTATCTGGTACAGCTCAGCTTCTTTTGGGTCTCCTTTGAGACTCATCTACTTAGCTGCTAGGAAAACACACTACTCTGGGATCAGAGAGAGTTTGGGTTGAATGAAATAATACAAAGTGAAGGAACATCGGATTCCCTTAGTGCTGAAGGAATAAGGACATTAAAAATTCAGTGAATTCTTTATACATAAGAAATGAAAAAACTTGGCACTAACAATGTGGTTGAACTTAAATGGAAACATTTCTTAGGACACAAGAGTATGAAGTTATCAATATCAATGAATAAACTGTTGGGTAGATGATGGCTAGCAAGAGGAACTGTTCTGGAATGATGCTACTCCTTTTTGTTAAATTTTCTTATAAATAAGCTAAGAATGCTTAATTCACATTACGGGAAATTTAGATCTGATATTAGTGCTTAAGCAATTACTTTCACTTTTATACTTCTAATATATTTCAATAGTACTTACTGTTAAGCATTTATCTAATGGAATAATGATATAGTTTCTTATTGAAAAGTTGAAAAATTGCACATTTTTTTAAACTTTATGCAAAGGTAACAATATGCAAAATACAAGGAAGCTTGCTATCTTGATTTTTGATATACAAATGGAAACATTATATGCCATATATTAAGTCTTAAAGAAGGATGGGAAGAGAAATAGCATGCTTAGTAGTGTTTTTATATGTCTTTGAAGCCCTGGGCTTAGGAGATGAGAGCTGTTGGAGAAAAAAAGTAAGTCATAATAATTCTGATTTTTTTTTCAAATAAATTTAGTAATAAAAGAATTCTGTGAAACCTAGAAGTTTGCAAACAAAATAATTAAAATTATTAGAATCAGTGATTTTAGCATTGAAAGATGGCATAGAAAATGTTCATTTTAATATTATCACGAATATCTAAAAGGAGTGGACTCAATGTCTTAATATGAGACAAATTCACCTGCAGTGATGTTTTTCACACTGGCTATAAAACACAGTGGAAGGAAAGCTCAAATACTTCAGGACAATTACTCTTGATTGATCATAGTCCATGGCAGGTAAATGAGCCTTATCATCTATATCATCATCAGATGTAGGCTTGATAACTAATGTTGCTGTATAGAATACTGTAATGTAAAACAACATGTTGTTGTCTAAAAGCACAGGTAGACAGATATTTACTCTCTTAGGAACCAATAGATTTGTATCTTTGGTCTTTGCAGATATTTTTTGTACAGGTGACACATCATGCACTTTGATTACTTTGGGTTGGTTGGTGATCTCCTGAGGATCTGTGTACATGGGAGAGTAAGTAACATCTCAAAGTTATTTGGAGCATGAAAAATAATTCTGCTCTAAAATATCAGTCCCCAAAGCTTGCATCTGAAATCAAGGAAGATTATTTTAATTGATAAGTACTGTACACTGTTTTGACCATTTTTCCTCCTTTCCCTTGTATCTCTTTTCCACACTTTCAAGGGAATTTGTGCTTGTGATAAGAAATAGATGATGAAAGACTTCCTTATTTTTTCCTCCATATGTTTGTTTTATAATGAAGCTAAACTTTGCTGGTACAGAGAAATAAAGCAGTTGTTTCATCAGCTCATCTTGTGAAAAGAATTTCAATTTTCAGTAACTTATTCCAGTTGGCATCAGAGGCTTAGATCAGACAATTGAGTAAAGAGTGCTGTTTTTGTAGCTACTCACAAGTACAATTCAGAACACATTTCTCCCTGAAACTTGAGGTGAAAAATGCAGAGCTTGATTTCCTGCTTTTGTCTCACTAAGAACTTTGTTTATCATCACTTAAAAGGAGTCATTGTTCATGACCACCTTTAGGAGTTGTACAAGACCATTTGTATGATTGCTCACTAAGCCATGGAAGTGTGAAATTCAAGAATTTACCTGTTATGGATTTCTACTTTGCTTACCAGCTCTTGCAGACATAAAATACAATACTACTCAAATGAATTATTAAAATTGATGTCTCTCCTTTTTTGAAGAATGTTCCTTTTGTGGTCAGATTGTCACATTTCATGGAAAATATACCCATGGATATTTTTTTATTTTTTTTTTCAAGGAGACTTCATCCAAAAGAAGAGAGTTCTGTGAAGTTTAAATTCAACAAAGCTGTCAGAGGAGAGGGCTGGGGATAAGAGGGGAAAAAAAAAAAAAAGAATGTTTTTGAACAGTTACACAGAATTTAATAGACTTAAAAACAACAGAAAGAGGCCTATAAAAATTTAATAAGGATTTTGTAGACACCATTCTAAAGCCTTTCAGAGGTTAGTAGACAGTGTTGTGTTCTATACCACCTCACTTTATCCATATCATAGATTATATTTTGATATTACTCGGAGCTACTAAATGCTATAAAAGTGGTTTACAAACTCAAGAAAGATGGATTGAAATAATCATGTCCTAGGCTGTGCAGAGTAACTCATCATTTGAGTTTGGGAAATTTATTTATTTTCCTATTACATTGCTGTCCTTTGTTGATACAAAAGTTAACTGAGAAGCAATTATTAAAAGTGGCTGTAGTGTCCATTTTATACTGATGGTTATCTGCAGCAGCATGTGATTGGAGTAGGAAAATATTTAGCAAGAGCAGATGTTGTGAATAATTCTGAGGGACATGGAAAAGGCAACAGAGACTATACTGGAGATGCAGTTGACTGTATTCCACAACACCCATGGCTAAACTGGTCATGTCTCTAAGTAGTTTGAAATTATTTGCTTTTAATTTTCAGAAGCTAAAATGACAAGTTTTCTGCTGGCAATATGGAATCAGAAGATTGTTTATTGAATGGTAGTTTAACTAAGTAGCTTTCAGTAATAAAACTCATACCACTACCTTCAACTGGAATCTCAGGTAAGTCCATAGCATAGTAGATCATAAAAGAAAAGTCACTAGAGCCTGATTATTTTATAATATAAATCCTTTGTCATGGAAATATTGCATATTTTACAGTTTCACCTACAGGTCTTGGAAACTATAGCATAAAAAATTCACAGAAAGTCTATAATTCTTTACAAAAACTAAAAAGATTAATCTTCTAATGTTTTATGTTACTTATCAATGTGTTATGCTTCTTACAGAATTGCACAGAAAGACAAAGGTCCATGACTTAAATTTACCATGCATGTTTCTCCACTACGAAATTTATGGTAGGGTTTTTTTTTTAATTGAAGCAGCAAAACTCTACTTAGGTTAGGTACATTTCAGGTTTATCAATGAAAGACTTGTGATAAAAACAGTTGGAGAAAAATGGAGTAAAAAAATTTACAGTTAGGGATTATGACTTCTGGAGGATACAAGGACCAGAAAAGAAAAGCTAGGCTTCCATTTCTCCAGGCTTAGATCAAGAAAATTTATACCATTTCCCAAATCTTCATGCAACTTCATTTAAAAGCAGAGATGTTAAAGCAGTCTGTGGAAAATTTCGTCACTGCTTACATACACAGGCAGAAGTGCCAAAAATTGGATTGTAAAGTTTCTGTGCAGATTTACTGCCAAAAACTGGGATCTCAGCTCTGCAGTGGACTCTTCAGCAGTGAACTGTCCAGCTGGAAGCAGACTGCTAATTTTACAGGCTTTGAGGACCTGTATTTGCTGTGCTCACATACAAGGTTGACAATTTTCCATTTACATCCTTTCCATTTGTATCGTGATGAAAATCATCTTTAACAAAAACAATTTTGAGAAATCAAGATAAATGTTTAAATATCTAGGGAATAAGGTTTGACACTGACTATCAAATATAACTGGTAGAGTGCAGTTCATTTAGATCTTCTTTAGCAGTGGTGGGCTTTTTTTTTTTTCATTCCCTTTCAAAAATGTCCTTTAAAAAAATCAAGTAAAAGTTTACATTTAATAGTATCAAGGGACAATTTTAAACTTTGCTTTAAATTTCAACATTGTAAACATTTTGTTGTCTAAAAAGGATTTGAATAATGTAAGAAATGTTCTGTACACAGCACATTTTCATCTGATTTCTATTTTTTAGGGGAAAAACAAACTTCCATTTTCTTAGATTACAATTCGCTGCAAGGAGCTAAATGTGACTATTTGATTAGTTATATAAAATACACTTTTTTTTTTTTTTCCTTGAGAAAATCTCACTCCAGATCTTAAAAGGTTACCTTGTTATTTCTAGGTTTAGTCAATTGTAAAATAAATTACCTATATTCACACACATTCTGCTTTACCGTTCATAAACATGCTGCTTTAGAAGAGGAGTAGAGGAACAGTTGCACATACTGAAGATTCTTTATTTCACATTCAAGAAAAGAATAAAAGATACTGGCTCTTTCAAAATTTAATGTACATCTCCTACCAATCTAATGATGTCTCATGAAGTTAGTCCAAAATGTATTAAAGAAAATATTCGTCAACTTTTTTACTGTGCCCTCAAAAATTATTCCACCAAAGCTTTTAAAATGCTGCATGCATGAGCATACACACAGACATGCATTAATTTAAATAATATATGTGGTATTATTACATTACACACTCTAATTATACTGAACTCAAAAGAAACATGAATGCTGAACTTGTATACCAACATTTCCATATAGTAAACAGTATGCCTAGAGCAGAGGCTCCCTTGTACTTACTCACGTGAGTAGTTTCAGGGAAGTTAAGGGTGCCACAGTCATAAGTAAAGAAGGCAGGACCGCGTAATTAATTTTATTTCCAGCTGTTGAGATTTTAGATGATAATTTTAAGCTCTCTAAGCAAACATCTTTTTCATTACTTCTTTCCAGGCAAACTGATCAAAGGTGTTTTTGGGATTGGCTGTGTGCCCAGTTTCCACAAATGACAAAGACTCCTGGACACTGAGTTAATTAAAATTGACTGCTTGTCTTAGGCAGAAGAAACAGGCTAAATTCTGACTTGTTCTGAGTAAAAAGATTGAACAATTTAGGCAAACAAAATAACTTGCTACTAAGCTAGGGAATAAAAATAACATATTGTTTTGCCTTGAAAAAACACAGATCATATTTTATTTTGTTTTCATTGCTACCTCAAAGGTTGTTTTTATTTATCTGTTGTGCTGTTTGGGTTTTTTTTTTCTTTACTTGGCTGCAGTGAATTGTAAATTGTTAGATCTGTGTATCCCAAGGACAGGAAGACATATATTAAATGAAGGTTATAGACAGATTTTACAGACTGAAGCTATAAATGACAATAAAAAGTCTAATCTTGCAGATGTTTAAACCTCACCTTAAGTCTCTGCTTTTGAGTGAAACTTCCTCAGTGCCTAGTGTGACCTTCTCACTGGAATGTACCAAAACTGCTGCAGTGTCCACAGCTCAGCAGCTGTCACATGCCTAAAAGCAGCCAAGTACCAAAGGTCTCCAAGGGACATTTAATATGCATTTCCTAAGAACAACTGACCAACATTGACAGTAGAGCTCCCAATGAACTGAAAACATGTTCAAGATCTGTAGCATTTGTACACTTAGGTTCAATGACCTCCTCAGGTTAGGGGGTTAGAATTCACACATTTCTGCAGGTGGTGGTTTTGTTTTTTTTTTAGTTTTAGTGTATACTGTGGCCTAAGGTTAGCAAGTGGAAGCACTCCCTACTTCTTTGTCTGCTACTCTACAGGAAATATTATGTGATTCAGAGGAATATAGAGAAAGAGGTGAAAGAAGAAATTGGTGGGGAGTGAGAAGCACTAGAATGTACACTATTCTATAATTCAGCATTTATAGTGTTCATAAATTCTGTCTTTGCTTCAAGAGGCTCTTTTATGCTTTTCAGTAATCAGTCTTCTGGGGAATAAAGATGAGCAGATTTCACAAGAAACCCATAATTGACTATTTCCCTGATGAGTTCCCACCCCACAAGGTTATAGAGTCATGTGTGGTGGGTTTCTAATCAATCTTGAATTCTCCTCTGTATAGTTGAAAATCTTCATCTGGCATATAAAGAAGGCTTCTAAAGAAAAATGGCCTATCATTTGTTACAGCACTCTTCAGGGGAAAAGTGACATGAATTTGCTGGTAGATGACATCATATCACAGCTTTATTTTAAAAGAAAAGGCTTTGACTTGTCAAAGGATCTGGCTCAAAATAGTTTTCCACCCTCTGGATATGAAATGAGCAGATGTGTCTCCTTACAGGACTAACTCCCCAGCTTCTCCTTTGGGTTTCGTATTGACTTTGTATATATAACTTCCCCAGCACACTGGATATTATGGTTTGCAATCTGAGATTTGAGCATCTCCCTGGGGATGTAAGAGGTGCCCTCAAATCAACATATAGCCTCAAAATATATTTTTAGTATTATATTTTTGTTTCCCCAAGAGAATTTTATTTAAAATCAGGTTTTTCTTTCTATTTGTTCTAAAACAATCTGTCTGCTAAGTGATGTCACTGCTCTATCTACATAATTGTGATAGTGAAGAAATGTGTCAAATCCTGTTCATAAGAGCAGTGTAATATTAATTTTACCACTTGGAGTTATCTGTGTATTTAAATAGAATTATTAAGAAATCCTAGTAGTACATTCACATATATATATAATATAATATATATAATATTGTATATATATATATAATATATATTATAAAATAAGAAAATTGAAGAGAGAAGATACACATTTGACCCTAATTCTGTGAAGAGTCATATGTGGTTTCACAGTAGAATCAAGCTTTTTATTACTCTAATACTGACATATTTTACATATATGTATAGTATGTTTTAAAAATACATTATTGAGGTAAAAAGCTAAATGCTCCTTCCTAAAATGTAGGTATTCTACTTATCAGAAGAACCTGTATGCATTATAAATTGAATGCTGAACTTTCCTTTCTAGCCTGTTTTTAGACTGTGTTTTTAAATGCCTATTAGATTGAATGTTATCATTTGGGCAGATTTTTGAATATGTTGAATAAATAGAAATATGAGCAAATATGGCCACGGAAATGCTTGCACATGTCATATTTTTCACTGTCTTTCCACTCACTGTTAGATTAATCTCAGTCTGACTGAAACTAAGAAGGAAAATACCACTTGCACTGCACTGAGTATATTTGCTGAAATCCTCTAAGTAAATCACATTTAAAGGAAAGAAAATACGATATTTTTTTAGCAATTTTAAGAGTCTCAACATGGACAATAAGAATTTAATTGATATTTTGTATAACCTTTTCTTTCTCACTTTTTCGGTGTATCTGCAATGCACAATGCTAACAGTGGTTAGCAAAGTAAATTTATCCTTGTCTCTAACTTCTGGTAAATCATTTAGAGCTTATTGAGAAGGAACTTGGTTATGTTGCTAAATTGTGAAACACGAGCCTATTTTTTGTTTCTTTTTAACCCTTTCTGCATTTTGATTTTAAACTATTTTCCTAATTTTCCTTCATTGTTTTCCCATTAATTCTTTTATCAATAAACTGAAATGAACAATGGTTTTTAAAATATTTCTAGAATAGCATTATAAATTAGTAAACATTTTTTGCAGCATTTAAATGTAAATCTGCTTCATATCCTTAAGAGATTGAAGTCTGAAAAAGGTTAGAAGTCAGATGAATTGTGATAAAAGCAAAAGTTAAACAACATCCTTACTAAGGATCTATCCAAAATTAAATGGTTAAAATCATAAAGTTACAAAGTATATTATTCATTTTTAAATAAAACTATCCAACTACTTAGAATCACTAAATTAAAGTTAACTAGAAGTAACAGAAAAGCATCTAATATGGGCATCAGTTATATGGAAAAAGCGAACAGTTTGGTCTAAAGAATTTGATCCTTCAGCAAAATCTGTTTACAGTCTTCAACATAATGCTGTGGCTATTAAAGGCCAAGTGTAAGTGAGCAATCAAGTTTATGTGAAGTGCTAAAAGAACCATAAATCAAGAATGGTCTGAAAATGAGATCTTTCAAGGTGTTAAATGAAAATAAGGTGAGCAGCAAGATAGTTATCACAGCTTTAAGATAAAAATCATTACTTGGGAGAAGAATTTAGTTTGTTCTTACAAAAATTTTCTTTTCAATTTTCAGGTTTCATTTTCTTACAGAGGTACCAAAGCTGCTACCACATTGAATGTGACATTATTTCTTCTTTTTCAGTATGGCTTAGAACATAAATGCTCACTGACTATTCTCTTTTCACACATATTTTTCATAAACTGCCTCTGCATTTATAGCAATCCAAGGACAATATTTGTATTTGGGTGTGGGCATGTATATTTGAGCTAGGCCTTCAAGGGCCTATCATATCAATAGAGGTAATAGGAGGTTTCTTCTCCAAGAGAAAGAATGAATAAAGATTCCATAAAGTTTCTAGTAGATAGCCATTGCTATGCCCAAGGTATTGCAAAATAAGATCCAAAATGGCCAGACAAAGATTAATACAGTCAGCAGGATCTGCCTCAATTAAGCTAAAGATGTTGGAATTGTGGCTACCTCTTTAGACCTGCTCTGATGATCTGTTGCTTTCATTTGCTCTTTAGCAAAGGAGTCAACTCTAAGAATGTTCCTAGACAACAACAGAACAGGAATTTTTGCCATAGGTCCTTAACTTCTGATCCTAGATTCAGGTCTGTAGTGGTTTAACCTTAGCTGGATGCTGAATGCCCACACACACACTCCATCACTCCCCTTCCCAGCTGGACAGGGAAGAGAGAATAAGATGGAAAACACTGAGATAAGGCAGTTTACTAAAGCAAATGCAAAAGTTTGCACACACAAGCAAAAAGGAAAATAAGGTTTATTCTCTATTTTCCATTAGCAAGTGATGCCCGGCTACTTCCTGGGGAGCGGGGCTTCTGCAAGCAGACATTGTAAACAACGAATGCCCCATGTTCCTCCTCCTTTCCTTAGCTTTTATATCAAAGCTGACACCATATGGTAAGGAATATCCCTTTGGTTAGTTTGGATCAGCTGGACTACTTGTGTCCCTTCCCAAGATCTTGCCCTTGATTAGGGGCATGGAGGATGCTGTGCCAGCACTGCTCAGCAGTAGTCAAAACACTGATGTGTTATCAACACCTTCCTAGCTAGTAATGCAAAACACAACACTGTGAGGGCTGCTATGATGAGGTAAACTCCATCTCAGCCAGACCCAATAAAAGGTCATAGACGTTCTTGTGTACTGCTTTTCCTTCTCTCTTTAACTGTTGAAATGGACACATGACCAAAAAAAAGAAAAGAAAAAAAAAGGACACGTGAGGTATAGCTATTTTCACACTTTAAAGTTTAAAGTAAATACCAATCCTAACAAGATATATTCAGTGAGACTTGAGAATAATTCTTACAGGCAACATTTATGCAGCCATAACTCACTTTTCCCTTTCTGCTGACATTCTATGCTGATCAGATGTTCCCTCAGATAGAAAAATCTTAACATTGGAAAAGTAATTCAGTGCTTGCTGCTGACCTGGGAACCTTTGCACAATGACTCTATCCAGGTTGTGTATAATTTTCAGACTGAATACCTTTAGTATCACTTAGCTATTTGTTCCACCTCACACCACTCTGTCTGAAGTCATTGCTTCAGTCCCACTCCCACTGATGCCATTCTCCACTCTTTTCTTCCTTTCCTTTTCTCTTCTCCCCTATCTGACTGACCTTCTTTCCCTCATTGATCTCCCTTTAACAAAAATCCACTTGAAAAAGTTAAAGGTTGGACACAACTCAAACAGAAAAATGGAAAACCAGCAGGAAGACTGCAAGCCTAGACATTATTTGCTCTTCTCTTGTCAAGCTCCATTCCTTGAACTCAAATAGTCTACAAAACTTTTAAGATGCCTCACGAATTCTCTAGCAGCCACACATAATAAGTAAGCAAAAAAAAAGTAATTTAGTATCTTTTTCTTTTTAGCAGAGAGGGCAAGCCCTAGAGGGCATCTGATCTGTGATTATTTCCATAAATTCTTGGCTCCAAGTCCTGTCCTCAGGTCATGCACAATTTCTATTATGTTTATTTCTTACTCTAGAGGTTAAAATGGAAGCCTGTTAAACTGCAACACATGAAAGAAGAAATTATGGAAATTTGCATATTTCTTCTGCTGTCAGTAGTTACAGATTGGTTAAGAAGTTTGGAAGTTTTTCCTTATATATCCATTTTGCTTATTTCTCTTTTTCTGATATAGTCCTGGAAAAAGCTAACAACAAAAATGAAGAAAAAGAAAAGCATAAGCCTTAGTTCTGTTTCTCACACTACTTCATGAATTTGAAGTCATTCCAATCAAGTTGAATGAGGGAAAGGGAACAAAAAGAAATCAGTTTGTCACTGTATATTTACCAGTAGCACATCCTACTTTTTTTTATATTGTCTTTTAGGGTCAGTGACAGAACTAAGGCAAACAGACCAAAAAAACAAAACAAAACCAAAAAACCAAACAAACCAAAACTCTGGATCCTTAGTAAATACCATGACAGTGAATGAAGTAAGAATAATACTCAGAAAAATGAAACAGTTTTTCTTGCAATGAAAATAAGTATCTAAATCTCAAATTGTAGACTAAGGCACTGGCTTCATAATAGTTAGTAGTGTTTACACACCCAAAAGAATTAAAATAATGCTTCAACAACCAGCAGTTAGGTTAGCTAGAAAGGAACTAAAAGATAACATGGGTTACTGTTCAGTGAATTAGTATGCTGCAGGTGTAATCAAATTAAAGTTAAATGATACCTCCTCTAATCCCCCCCAAAAGAAAAAAAAAAAAAAAAAAAGGAACAAAAAAAAAACCCCAATTTTAAAAAAAGCCCTATTTTCACATTGTCAGGGAAGGATCCAAAAAGCCACTTTCATTCTATAGGACTTAAGGGTCTCAGGTGTTCATTCCAGCTGGTACTGATTTGTCTCATGATTACATTTCTTTTTTGTGAAAATGTTTCCTCCTGCTCTTTGTTAGAAGTCCAAATAGAGAAGTTTTATCTTTCCTCTGGAGATCTGACTTTTGCATAGCACAATGTACCATTTACAACAAGGGCTTAAAAAGATTTTCAAGAGGAAATAAAAGGATCTCCTAACCTTGCCATGATGTAAAAGGCTGATAAACAGAAATTTTGAGTTGGTGAGTAAGGTGATATTGACTTTGTGTGTTGGCAAGATAAACACTAGATTTGAGGAACAGTGGTGTAGCAGGCTCACAGATTGGTGGGTGAGGGCAGAAAAAGGATGTAAACTCATCAGAGAAGTAACTTTTCTCTTTAACAGTAAGTTTCTGACTGGCAGCAAGTTAGGTCACCTGTACGTGCTGAGGAGGCACTCTTCAGTGGGAGCAAGGTTGATAGAATCTAAATCAGTGTTGCTTGAGAGACTCAGAGAGCCGGCTGCATTCATGACGGTCTTCTTGAACGACGGCTGATAAATACTCAACATAGGAAACACGTATTTCCTCTCTCACTAATTTTAGTATTTATTGAGAGCAAAAACTTCGAACCATGAAAATGCCTTTCACAATTATTGTTCATTACTTGATATTTATTCATAATTATTATGGATTGGTTGTGTATGCACTCTACAAAATGTTGGAAAAGAGTAAGAATGTTTTATGAGATTGAACAAATATTTTTTTTCACAAAAAGTTAACACAGTGCCCACAGATTTTTTGCCTCAGGGCTCTCAAATTCTGAATGACACAAGCTGAAGTAATTTTTATCAGCAGATGATCTAGGATTTTTCCTACAGTCCTCTGAGAAAATGGGAAAAGGGTGATGTGATCAATGAGACATTTAAATTTTTATTTATTTTTTTTTTTTTTGAACATTGTATAAGAATGCTTTGGGAAGTGTTGAGATTACATTAGAAATACAGAATGCCCTTGTAAGCTTTTACAAATTAATACATTAACATACTCAAATAAATCAGTTACATAATTCAGCAATGCTCTTAACAATTTTCTCTTTCCAGCATTGGTCTTAATTTCAGTATTAGAGAAAATTACCAACTATCAGCACACATAAATTTGCCATCTGTACCTTGAGGAAAATAACTGATGGACTGATACAATCTCCACACATTACTGTGGTCTTCCACTTGCTTTTATCTCTCCATAAATTATGTTTAAAGAAAGGAGTTATTCACTGAAGAAAAAGAAAGAAAGAAGAACTGAAGAAACTTTCTTCAGTTAGCTTCAGTAGTCTCTAAACTTTTTATCAGTTTAAGGAATCCATCCCTATGTCTTCCATATGTTTTCTGTCCACTCCTTTCCTATGCAGACTGGCTAATTTAAGCTATATTTGAAAAAGTGATTGAAGTTTTATGAAAGTATGTATCTGGAGCGAGAGGGTAGATGTCAGACATCATGCAATGTATTTTGACAGTTGCTTTACCACAAGCGAACAGGTGTGTAATGTCCATACCATGGATTTGTCTTTAGGATGGCTGTTACCTTGGGAGGGTTGTCGAAAAGAAAGTGGAGCATAGGTCATAAAGGACACAAATGAACAAAGGAGGCTTAGCTCGTATTTTCCTGCTTATCAAACAACCTCTATTTGTTTATTTAACTTAATTTATGAATGGGCTGTTCAGCTTGCCGCTGTGATTTAGGCACTTTAACCCTCTAGAGGTGAGATCTTGGTATCTAACTTCTCAGGGTTTCCTAGAAATCAAAATATATAATTTCAGACATTAATTTTGAAGATTATCCATTAATCTTGCCTGAAATCAGAGCCTTGTGAATAATTAGTCATTAATAATTTATATATTAAAAATGCATAGGTTTAGAGCTTCTTTTTTTAACTTTTTTTCTCTGAATTTTCACAGATTTCCTCACTGAATACTTTTGACTGTAGATTGTTAACAAACAGGCAATTTTTAATTCATAGATAACTGCTAATTTACCCTGTTATTTCACAAAAGTAGAGGGTTTTTCTTTAATAATTGCCTGGCTTATATAACTGTATCATGATGGGGTTTTTTTACTTTGTCTCATATCATAAGACTTTCAACTTACAGTACCACTCAATTACCTAGATGTCACAAGGATTGCAGTGTGTCACTGATTACATAGGTGAAACAGGGAACATTTCCAAAACTACATGAGGCTGTCGATTTGTGCAGTTATCAAGAATATTATTTCCATTATTTGCTCAACCCTTATACACGTATAAAGGTGCAAAGTTCTCTTTTTTTTCTATTTGTTTGGAAATTTTTGCTTGAAATAATATCATCAGCAAAGGTACTTCTATACTATATGCTGTTAAGGTCTTTTGTGTGATAACCAATATCGTTCAATTATAGATTTACATTCTTACCCTGCCAAACAAGTATCATAAGAGAGGGAAGACCATGGCAGCAGTCATTTATTCTGAAACATTTTTCAAAGGATATTCAATGGGAAAAAAATTCATGCACACCAAAATATATTTTTATATATAAATCTGAAAGTGGTCATATCTGCTGAAAATTGGTCCAAAAAATAATAACTGGTTATATGATATCTCCTGACAAGTATTGCTGAAATCTTACCTCAGAAAGAAATCTGATATCATATAGTTAACATCTATATTTGTAAGAGTAACACTTTTTTGTGTCAGGCACACTACAGTGGTATAAACACCTTTTATACACACACATGCACACTTATTGTCATTTAAATATTCCATCATAGTCTAATTGAAAATTTACGTACTAGCAATGGATTGTGACATTTAAGGTTTTGATAATTTTTAATATTTCAGTTACTTCTCTGTTGATAAATATTCCAGCTCTCACCATTATTGTCAGCACAAGAAAATGCCATCATAAACATACCAACAAGAAACAAAAGTGACATATAAGT
Organism: Margarornis squamiger; assembly: GCA_035222235.1. Taxonomy (NCBI): domain Eukaryota; kingdom Metazoa; phylum Chordata; class Aves; order Passeriformes; family Furnariidae; genus Margarornis; species Margarornis squamiger. The sequence continues at coordinate 31,544,783 of JAWWTY010000037.1, read as the reverse complement.
AATTCCCTGTCCTAGTGGAACTATGGACTTTTCAACTCCAGAAGGTTCCAGATAGGACTGCAACATATTTGAAATCAATCAGTAAAACAGAAAGCTCAGACAAGGGGTTTTGGGCATGAAAACAGAAGGCAAGCAGTGGTATGCTGAAGTAGAATACACTAGTGAGGCCAGATATTTTGTGTTCCAATGATTTCTTTTATGATACACTGTTAGAATAATTAAGACAACTTTTTTATTTTGCATAATTCTCTCTCAGCTGTTAAAAAATCTAGGGTGCCAGTTACACAGGAGATTTAGACAAAGGGTTTATGAAGGAAAGACATCTACTCCACACTCTAATTATGTAAACCAGTAGTTCTGTCTAAGCAATGAAGTTGTTTTTTCTTGTTGTCTTATGATTGGATAAACTTCAATTCCTTGAGAAGCTATACTTATATAATAACATGATCGTAGTACAAATTTCAGTTACATGTAAACAAACCTACTAATTAAAACCCCAATTCAGAACCAATCAAGGATGCCTCCAGCTTTTTTCTAAATGTATGTTTAAATTCACACTTATTTAGAAAAACAGTTAAGCATATGCTTAGTTCATTGAAGTAAATGTTTGGTGCTTTCTCTCCTGAAGTTTATAAAAGTAACAGCTACAAGAAAAAAATGAAAGTTGAATCAACTACAGTTTGACTGTAATTGGTAGAAAAATTGTCTCTTTATGTCACTTCGTTATTTGTATTGAGTGAAATCTAGGTAGTTTTAGGCATCAAAAATCCTGTATGACTATTGTTTGGTTGTCCAGCACTGCAATATCACTGTAAGATAACTGACTTGGATTCTGGCATATAAAAATTACAAAGAAATTTTAAATTAGTTCATATTACAAAAGGCTTATTGAATTTGATATGTAAGCCAAGGAGAATTCAATTAAATCTTTATATCCTAGGAATTTTTTTAATTTATTAGCCAATAAATAAAAGAATATTATTTCACTAGTGTGCATTTATACAACAATATTTTAAATGAATACATTTTTTAAAAAATTAACATGCCCTGGAATGTTAGGTGAAAATATATCAGAAATCCATAGGAAAAAGGCAATAGTTTTATTACTCATTGCAAAGCACTGGTCCCAAAGCCACATGTTTGCCTGGGCATTTTACTTTTATTTAAGACTCCAAGAGATTTCACTCTTGAAGAGCCTTTGGTTTGTGTAAAGAGAAAGAGCTACACACTTTTTTCCCAAGTGAACTTCTTTTAATTTAGTGAGGAAATAGGTGTTTTGGTAAAACAGTTTTACAGGAGTAACAAACAACCAAGAAAAAGCATTACACTAGAGGACTCAGCAGACACCAATCCACAAACTAGTGAAATACCACCTATCAGTTTTAAGTTATCCACAAGAGAAAGAAAAGAGTAGGAGAAGAAAAGAGAGAAGAAAGAGAGGAAAATAGTTACTTTCAAGAGTCACATGACAGATGCTTCCAGGAGAGAAGGCAGGACCAAAAATGGACCAGTGCACCTCTGTTTATATGGTTTGACCACCACGGCCACCTCTCCCAGGTGGCACATCTGGTTCACTGACCACTCAATGCCTTCCTAACCAAAGTAAGGGGTGCTGTAGGCAGTCAGAGGCTCCAGGAGGCATGGTGTGGGTGCACTACCAGGCCACTGTCCTAGACTGACAGCCCAGCCGCGTAGCTCCCTAACCATACAGGCTCTGTGCATTTTGCCATGTTGGCTGCAGGCCTTATCTTGTGCCTCCCAGTCCTGAAGGCCTGGCCCCCTCCCTTCCCCTCCACACACACAGAGAGACAAGATGGTTAACCTGATACAATAATTAAACAACATACTGAGATACAAGTCTGGTCTCTCACACTTACAGAAAGAATTCTTGAGTTTGGTCTTTCCCTAGATGTTTTATGTGTTTTGTTGTTGTTGTTGTTGTTGTTTGTTTGTTTTTTTTAGCCTAAGCAGTTTGGAATAGTTAATCTTACTCTTCACCATGTTGCTTATAAACAGTTGGTATACACTGCTTGCATATACCAGCTCTGCAGTAAAGAGAATAATTACAAATCTGATGGAATTCTGACACATACTACTTGGATGTCTGTGGAATTATTTGCCTGCATGGTTATAGAAAGGAGTAGACACGTGAATGATTAAGATGTGTATATCAAAAAAATTACCAGATCCTTCTGTGTATCTTACAGGGCTTAATTGATGTTGGGTTTTAAACAGATGCTGAGAAAGCTGAAGGACAGAATATGCCCTTGCTTCACACACTGCCTTGTGGAATATTAGTCACTGTTTCTGATTTAAATTGCAGTTAAATTACACCTGGACTAACTGAGAAGGTGTTTAGACTGGTGAAAAAAAAAAAAATAACATAGAAGATAAAGAACACAGGGAAAAAACTCAACCTTATTCTGTTAGAAGGAGGATTGTTATGATCCTAAAATGTCTCAATAGCCACCACGCTTGGTTCTTAGGACTATGAGAAGAGGATTTTGTGTGAGGCTTAGAATGCAGTATTGGCAAAGAAATGTAAACCTATTCCTAATGCCAAATAAAAGCATCATAAGGGAATGGAACATGATAAATTTCTCAAGATAAAAGCAGTAGGAAGACAGCTAGTCAACAGCTGTGAAAACAGAATTAAAACTTGCATAAATTGGAAATGATATTCCCCAAACCAAAGCTGAATCCAAATAATAGAGTATGTATAATCTCAACACAGGATTCAAACTGGGTCAACAGGATATCGTGACTAATTTTGTGGATGACTGCCAACATGCTCTGGCAATTGCAGCCTATTGACCAATGTCAAACAGTTCAAGTTTGCTTTCCCCACAGACTTGAATTTTTTAAATAAATATATTGCAGAGCAAATGATCCAGTAACTACACAACAACATAGTGCTGAGTGTTAGGTTTGAAGCTTAAGTCAAATCGCATTTAACCATATTTCAATATGGTATGTAGATGATAAGAGTAAGGATTTAAAACATACATGGGATTTGGAAGAATGAAGGGAAGAAAAATTCCATACAGTATCAGGACAGATCAAAGAAAAATAAAAAGAGACAAGACTATACTCTAAAGGAAGTACGAATCTCAGGTGTCAAAATACATTTTTATTGCTTTGAATTATCTAATTAAACCAGTCAGTTTATTTACAGAAAAAATATATTTTCTCTACTTGTTTTGTTCTTCTTAATATTTTTTTTTTAAATTTGCATCTAGCTTAAGTTTTTTTTTTCCATTTATGCATTTTTTACAGGTGTTCATCTTTCTTCAGCTATCCCTTTACTGTTTTGTCTTCGCAGAAATGAAATTTCAGCCATGGATATTGCGCTGAATTGTGGCAGTGGACTTACAATATCAGAAGTGAAGTAAATCATGCAAGAAATTGGCCTGTGAAGAAAATGGAGAAACCAGCCATAATGCCTTAAAAACTGAGGCATTTACTGTATTGTAAAATGGATTCCTTGTCTTTTTCCCCTGAGTCACGGTTCTTCTTCCCAAAACCCTCTGAGAAAACTCTTATTTCCCTAGCCTAGTATGCAGGAATTCATACTTGCAGGACTATGTGAAGTCCCCCTATTGGCCTTTAGTTAACCCTTTCCCCATTGGTTGTTATCTCTGGATTCCTATTGGTAGTAACTAAAATTCCCTAAAGCCCCTGACCATGTGAATAAACTCTCTCTCTGCATCCTCTCTGGTAGTCTCTGTGTCTCTCTTTCTAGGGGCATCTCAGGTGGGAGAGGGGGAATGAAAAGGGGGAGCATTCCACTCCGCTGTCGCCCTGAATTTTTATCTTCCAGTTGTAGAGTAGATAATTTCTAGGTGTCTTCTGAATCAACAATTCTGTGAAACAGTCTGTATCTCAACTAGCAAATAAAACAGGGAGAAGGCATGGACTCAAACACTCTCTCAAGATTGGACTGTTTATCTATTAGTACTCTCCCGGTACTGAGTTGGCAAATTATGACTAGCATTGCTCCAGGCAGGGCCTCAGCATGGTCTGGACAAAACCAGGACCCTTCACAGAATCATAGAATACTTTGATTTTGAAGCATCATCAAAGTTCAACTTTGACCCTTCACAGGACCATCTCCAAGAGTCTCACCACGTGCCTGAGACCACTGTACAAATGCTTCTTGAAGTCTGGCAGTCTTGGTGCTGTGATCACTTCCCTGAGTAGCCTGTTCCAGTGCTCAGGCATCTTCTGGGTGAAGAACCTCTTCGCTATATATGACCTAAACCTTCCCTGACACAACTTCAGGCCATTCACTCAGGTCCTGTCACTGGTCACCAGAGAGAAGAGACTGGTACCTGCTCCTCCTCTTCCCCTCATGAGGAAGGTGTAGATTGCAAGGAGGTCTCAGTCTCTTCCAGCCTGAACAAGCCAAGTGACGCCAGCCACTACTTCTGTGGCTTCCCATCTAGGCCCATTTCATGGCCTCCTTTGAACACTCTATTAACATTGTATCTTTCTTGTACTGTGGCGTGCAAGACTTTCTTATCTTGTGCGCACACTGGACTTGAGGTGAGGCTTAGCGTAGACTGGGACAATCACCTCCCTGAACTGGCTGCCCATGTTATGCCTGAGGCACCCCAGGACACAGTTGGCCCTCCTGGCTGCCAGGACACACTGCTGACTCATATTCAACTTGCCATCAACCAGAGTTCCCAGGTCCCTTTCTGCAATGCTGCTCTCCAGCATCTCATTCTCCAGGGGGTACATATATCCAGGATTCCCCCGGCCCAGTGCAGAATCTAGCACCTTGTTAATCTTCATATGGCTGGTGATTGTCTATCTCTCTAAATTAATGAGGTCTCTCTACAGGGCCTGTCTGTCTCCAAGGGTGTCAACAGCTCCTCCAAATCACTGGCTAACTTACTTTGTATACCTTCCAGTTCTGCTTCCAAGTAATTTATAAAGATGTTGAAGAGCACAGGGCCCAAGATGGAGCCCTATGGAACCCCACTAGTGACCAGTCCGATGTCACCCCATTCACTGTTACCCTCTGTGCTCAGCCTGTGAGCCAATTGCTCACCCACCACCTGATGTGTTTATCCAACTGTGTGCTGGGCATTTTGTCCAGAAGGATCCTGTGAAAGACTGTATCAAAAATTTTACAGAAATCCAAAAAGATTACATCAGCTGGCTTCCCCTGATCAGCTAGGTGGATTATCTGGTCATAACAGGAAATTAAGTTTGACAAGCAGGACTTTTCCCTTATGAAGCCCTGCTGGCTGAGACCAATGACTGTGTTGTTCTTAAGCATTTTTCCATACATCCCAGAATAATCTTCTCCTTTTTTTTTTTACCAATCACTGAAGTAATACTGACAGACTTGTCATTTCCAGGTCCTTCTTCTTGCCCTTGTTGAAAACTGGGAAAATATTAGTCAGATTCCAGTCAACTGAGATCTCTTCAGAATCCCAAGACCTTTCAAAAATCATAGAGAGGCCTTGTGATAACATTAGCCAGCTCTTGGAGTATTTTTGGATGAATTCCATTAAGCTCCATAGACTTATAGGAATACAGATGGAGCAGCAGATCCTGCATAAATTCAGGGTCAACTGGAATTCTCACAACCATGGTCCTCCAGCTCAGGGCACTGGGACCCCCTTAGCCAGTCTTCAGTGTTGAAGACAGAGGCAAAGAAAGCATTAAGCACCTCTGCCTTGTCCCTGTCCCTGTTCGTGAGGTGACCATCCCATCCTGTAATGGGCTGATGTTATTTCCTCACCCCTTTTGCTATCTACAGATTATAAAATACTCTTTTTATTGCCCCTGACATTTCTGGCCAGCTTCAACTCTAGCTGAGCTTTGACCACACAAATTCTCTCCCTGTAGTGGTGAGCAGCATCTCTGTATTTCTCCAGTGTCACTGGACCTTGCTTTCACTGGACATGCAACATTTTTTCCTTAGCTATAAAAGAAGATCCCTGCTTAGCCAAGCCAGTCTTCTGTCTCACCTGCTTGACTTCTGACATTTTGGAATTGCCTGCTCCTGTGCCCTTTGCAAGTGGTGCTTAAAAGTCATGAACACTGATGGACCCCGGCACCTTTAAAAGCATTTTCCCAGAGAACCTTACTATCTAGTTCTCTGAGCAGCCTGAAGTCTGCTCTCCTCATGTTCAGGGTTGAATTTTTCTGACACTTTTCTTCCTGGCAACAGATTTTAAACTCAATTGCTTCACAAAGGCAATTTGGATGTGGCCACATAGTTTTGAAGTCCACCAAGACAGGGATATTCCTCATGAAAGCCACCATCATGCTTCTGATCAAAATTTGTGGTCAAAATCTGAACTACTGCCATTGATTTTGGGGTTCCCTTATCACTCTGATTATTACTTCTATTTTCTATTATTACTTTTTTTTTTTTTTTTTTGGCTCCTTCCACTCCTGCTTTCTTTTAAGAGCAATGTCAAGAGATGCTTCATCTTCTGCCTCTGTATTCCTGTGAAACAATTTCTTATGAAATTGGTTACCCTCTTGTATAACTGCCTCCTACTAGTATTTCATGACTCACAGATCTCTGTCTATGCTCTTGATCTGACAAACAGTTGTCCAGTGTAATATTTCTGTTTGTCAGATGTCTTCATCTACATAATTTGTTAATGTACTAATGGCAGATTACCAAGATAAGGTAAATTCCTTCTGCTTAAACTCACTGCACCTTTTAGGCATTAACAAACATGAATAATTCAAAGAATTATTATACTCCCCCAAATATTACTTCCTCTGTAACTATAAAAAGAAAAGGAGAAAATAAAGTCTACGGTATTTTTAATTTTTTTCCTTAGGCTATTTCTTCTTGTAAGTTCCATTGCTGTATGAGCAATACTTTGAATTTTGTCAAGTTTCTATTTTATCACTATTTGATTTAGATTTAATCCACAGTTTAAATACTGTAAAAAGTGTCCAGTTTTGCAAGCATTATCTAACAATGATCTCACATGAATATTAAATAAGAAAAGATACATTTTCAAGTGTGAGTGCTTTTGAGGCTGAAGGAGTGTTTGCCTAAACTATGATCATATTGGAAAAGAATTAACTCACCAAGTTCATAAAAGAAATACCCGACCCTTATCAACATTCCTCATGCTGATCGTTTATATGACACTACAGTTTCTATTTCGCCTTTGTTCAGAAGTTTTCCAGCCACTCTGCTCCATCCTATAGCACTGCCAGCATTATTGTGACGCAAGGGCAGCGCTTGGCACTTTGCTTTATTAAACCTCCTACCACTGGCCTCAGCCTATGGATCCAGTCTTTCCAGATCCCTTTGCAGAACCTTCTTACCCTCCAACATATCAACACTTTCTTCCAACTTGATATTGTAAATTTGCAGCTTAACAGGAAAATCAATACTGATGTTTTTCATAAGCAGCCATGTTTCGTTACCTTTAGAACAAAGAAAACAATAGAAACAATGAGTAGTTTACAAAATAGTGCCAGCTGAACCAAGAAACTAAGGACAAATTTTTTGAGTTTCTCACAGATTTCTAGAATCACTTATCTTCAACATTAACTATATGAATCCAGTTCCTTACCCCACTGTCTGGGTTAATGTTGTTAAAAATCCGTAGAGATTAAAGGGAAATTGTTTCTAAAGATAATCAATATGAAAAGTTATGCCTAATTATAAGCAACAGAATAGGATTTCAACATAAGAAATAGGAAATTGTTTAAAATAAGTCACTAGCTGAAAAGTGTTTGGTTGTGTATAAATGAGTCCAAATTAAAACCTGAATTAATCAAAAAGCTATTAGCATGCAGATTTTTTTTCTTGAAAGATATTATTTACATTTCAATTACAACCAACAATTGGTTAAGAAAGGAGGCCTTCCTATCCAACAAGAGTGTGCTCTAACCAGAAACAACATGCACATTTTTCATCAAAATGTTAACACCTATGTTGCTTGTGAACCATATTATGTGTTTATTTTACTCTATATGTGGAACTGTCTTTTTTAACCTTTATTTTGGAAATAACTATCATTTTTTTGCTTTTGCTAAATAATAGAAAGGAGGGAAACAAGTTATTTCTGCCAGTGAGCTGAAAGAATAGTTAAATATATTTAATAAAAACAAAGAAAAATAGAATCCAATAAAGGGGAAATTGGAAGAAAGATATCTCTAGTGAAAAAGTTAGTCCTTTTGTGCTAGCAAGGTATATGCCATCATTTTTAAGTGAGATGGTGATAAGAGTAATGAGAAATGTAAATTTTTGCACAGGTTAATTGGAATACTACAGTAAAGTTCTGCTTCATTAATTGAGACTTTCAAATAATCCAGTTACTTTGAATTCTCCATCTTCCTCCAAAAAGCCAGTTTTCTGGTGACTATTTATAAATTATGAATTTGGAAGACCTCTAAAATCTTAACGTTTCTCACAAATTATGCAGAGTAATCACTTGTGATTATTTTCACTGCAAGATAAACTTTAAACATGACTGAAGATGAGAAGAATCAGTAAGAGGAGAGAGAACATCTTGTGCTTCTTAACAATGAATTTGAGGGTGCCTGCTCTGCCTCCCCTTGGCAAACTGTCCAGGATGCCAACAGTTGATCAAGCAGACATGTGACAGGGATTGTTAACAGAACATCCAAAACTGTCTAAGAGGGAGTTTGCACCAAATTGACAATGCTAAAGTAGAAGACATCCAACAACCATTCTAAACAGCTTAAGACCAAAGGCATCAGATCAAGAAGAACTTCAAGAGAAGCTTGAATATTTGTAATAAGAGTGGAGAGAGAAGGCAGCAAGGGATAAGCAGTCAATGGCTAAATTTTTTTATTTGTTTGGGGGGTGGGGGATGTTTGTTTGTTTTACGAAACTCTTTGTTTTGTTTTGTATTCAGCTTGAAGGAACAAAGTTATTCTGTATTACACAATATTTTCCTATATGTACAATCCTTTTTACTTTGCCATAAGTGCATTTCATTCTCTGTACTTGCATGAAAACTAAAAGATAATTCAGTTCTTTAGAACAGTAAAATGATCATGGGGATATTGTTGAGATTTTATATTCTTAAGTGTTGTTTGTCTGGGAATACTCACAGCTTCATTCTCCAGCTGCTGGTGACTAATATTGAGTATTTTTAAATTGTGAAGCAGGGCTGTCATCTGGGATTGGATGCTGTTTTTCTCATGATCATTGTTCTTGTCTGAATACCTGACGAAGCAATGGCTGGGTTAAAAGTACAGGGAAGATGAATATCTTATAATTTGTCTAATAGACAAATCTCATTCTCTAATCAATGGCAATGCAAATATTTTATTCAAAGTAGAAAAAAATAAAGAGGAAGAATAAGGATGCCACTCATCATCTACCTCAACTCAGTATTAAGGTATTTTGCCATCAGATAGTAGATCAAAATCCCACAGAAAGAAAAAAAAAAATAATAGGTCACATTCTGATCTTCCTGAACTACTAAATCCAAGCTACAGTTTCTGTCAATCTATCCTTTTCACAGAATCATAAAATAGCATGGTTTGGAAGGGACCCTATAGATCACCCAGTTCCAACTCCCCTGCAGTTGACAGGGACACCTTTCACTAGACCAGGTTGTTCAGAACCCCATCCAACCTGACCTTGAAGACTTCTTTTACTCCACAAATTTCTGTCCACTTCAAATTTGTAAATAACTTGAGCACAAACAAAAATAAAATTGTTCAATAGAAATACTGCAAAAAGCCACAATCACTTACCTGTAGATGCAAATCTCTGCCTTCTTTAAAAGAAGAATGATAACATTTTTACACCACTCTTTTAATTTGCTTGAAATGACTGAGAGTTATGATCACTAAGTAGACTCCCTACTGTATATTTTACAGCTTTAACTTCTTAGCAGAAATAATAGGGAAAACCCAGAGAGAAAATAGAGTATGTTTATTATATTCACAAATGTACATGTTATTTTTTCTTATTCCTCTGTTAAGAATGTATGGTCAATATGAAAAGATACCAGTAAATTAGGAAAAAAAAAAAAAAGGAAAAGACGCAATGTTTTTTTAATTTAACAGTGACAGTAAATAGTGATAGTGAGAACTGCACAAGAATGCAATTTTTCTAAAGAGAATGAAATCATTACGAGTCTTGTGGACTTACAGGGATCCATATTAATTATAAGAATGTGAGAACAAAGTAATAAGACAGTTAAATGGTGAAGAATATCGACTGCACCAGATTAGATATGGATCCACTGGATCCATCTTTTAAATACTGGAGGTAAAAAGCATTGGTTCAATTTTAGATTAATGAATATATTTGGAATGCAAATACCACTGATAAAAAATAAGTTTTGTATTTGTCTGAAAGGGTCATCAGTAAATACATCAAGTGGCCCACACATTTCTGAATATTCTGCCAGACATAATTTGGAGTTATTCTCACTAAGGCCCAAGACAAAACAACTACACTGAACTTGCTACTTCAGCGTCACTGCTAGCACTTTGCATGTGGAAAACATGAAACAGTTGTGAACTGACTTGCAGCTAATGTGAGATTAGCTTTCTTTCCTCTAAATATAAGGAAGGAGGAAAAGACATTTATCTTCCAACCAGATATTATTTGGAAAGTGAAAAATTCTGTTTCACATACCTTCTTTATTTGTTCTAGAAATAGGTGAGTAGAGAAAGGTGGGAAAGTGGGAACAACTGAGAGAAAGCGAGAGAAGTGCAAAGCTTCTCTTTCTTGGCAGCCACAAGCCATTAGAAGAGCTTGGCTGCCCATGTAACCACTGCTTCAGGCAGCTGAATGCATGCCCAGAGCAGAGAGAGAGACACAAAGGGATTCAGATTCTTATGGGATTATCCTGAAGTTGAGAGAAAACTTGTGAATGTTTAAACATTGATGTTTCTTGACAAAGTTTCTCCAGTGGAAAAGAAAGCCAAATAAAATCAAGAAGTTTACTCTGTTCTTTCTCTGATACATGATTAAAAATTTTCTTGTTGTACTTTAATTTATTTGGAAGAAAATCGGAAAAGTTGTGCCTTAAATTTTCATGAAGCAGACTAACGTTTGTTCTAGACCTTAGTTTAAAATGACCAGTCGAGAATCATATGATGCAGCTGGAAGAGAGAGAGGGGAGTTTGATTGCTCAATGAATACAAACCTTTTGAAATCCTGTAGTTAGATAAATGGTATCTAAATAGTTGAGCCTCAAATCAATTAAGATTTTGCAGATTTGTATCAGAACTGTACAACTGGAAAAGAGAGGGAAGCATGTGCATTTTGCAGAATACTCTTTGTTGCATTAGGACTTTGCTTATTAAGATGCTACTGATTTGAGCTGTCTCCTGGAACAACAGCATTGTGTGCAATTACAATCAATAATGAAAAAAAAATTAAAAAAAAAATCAATCTGTTTCTGGTGAATGAGGCCAAGTCAGACACACCACTCTGTATTCTCCATATGTTAAACTTTCTTTGAGGAAATTAATATAAATCTCTTATCAGTTAATCTCCAAAACCGAATGATGGAAAATATTTAAAGTCCAGTGCTCTGCTCTGAACAAATGGGTGGTGCCCTGGCATTTTTCCTTCAGCATCTTTTCCTCTGAGTGTTCAGATCTACACATATCTGCCATAAATAAAAGTGATGTGCAAAACTGACAGACTATTACTTCTGTAGTGTTCCTTTCATATTGGTGATGTAATGGATGAGGTAGGTTGTGTGAACCAAAACATTCAATTCCATATTGATTAAAACAAAAATACCTGCTCTAACATACTCCTCCTGTATGAAAGGTGTTCATATAAACACCATATGAACACAGGTACATGCAATATGTAGGATGCTGCTTGCACTTTTTGCATGCAAATGCTTACTGAAACAATGTTTTTTCTTGGCAACATTTTTCCCTATAATATAGCAGCTGTGCTGTCTCTGTGCTTACAGCAGTAAGGCAGATGATTATTGTTCAATACTATACCAGGAGCATTCACAAGCTGGGTGAAATACTCAAGTATGACAGCCAGGTTTAAGACAATATATAAAAAGAATGGTATATACCTCTTTTATGGTATTGCATGATGCAGGAGAGCAACAGAAACCATGACTCCTTTTGTACAGGTAAGAGGGAATAAATTATAAGGGTCGTAGACTGGGAGAAGTTCCCAGGTGAATGGCAAATGGAAAACACTTGGAATAACTACTAAATTTTTTACCCAATGGAATAATGGAACAGATATATAATTTTCAGGATTAGAAAGGATTAACCAGATGTCAGAGCAGTACATTTTTTAAAGGCTTCTTTAAATCACAGTAAGGAAACTATATCCCTAATACCCAACATATTAACATGTGAAGGCAAATTAACACTATTATAGTAATTTAGTAAACTAATTTCAGCCATTATCAAAGTTGTGGGTTACATCTTACACATGATGCTATTACCATTTATGGATTTTTTTTTTTCTCTTTTTTATGTTGTTCAATGTTTTGTGAGTTTGTTTTATTGTGTTTTTTTTTACTGGTGTGTTTTCTGTTTTTTGTTTGTTTGGTTGGTTGGTTTGGTTTGGTTTGGTTTGGTTTGGTTTGTTGTTGGTTTGTTTTGGTTTTTTTTTAACTTTATACTCCTGTGAAGATTCTTTTTCTTCTGAAGTACAACTGTTTAGAATTCTCTATTTGCCTGCACTTTTTCCATCTATACTAGATTCCTGATACATAGCGGAACAAATTAATAAGATTAATGGTAAATGTATGTCCCCTCAGCATCACAGAGGTCCAGTTTGGATGTATCCATAAAGCTGGCAAGGCATTCAGATCTTGTTAAGAGAAAATCATGCTGAGGACCTGGCCAAAGCCAACTGCTCATGGGCCTTATGTAATCTAGGTAGTAATATGAATTAGAAATAAATAAATAAATAAAGTGTGGAGTGCCCGATTCAATTTGGATACCTGAAAACCTAAGTACAGTTTAGAAGAGGGTATACAGCGTAAATTATAAAAATGCTAGAAGTTCATTGCCCATAAAGGAACAATTTATTAATGTGCTCTGTGCACATTAATCTGGGAGGGTTAAAATAGCGATTGAGGATTTTTTCCTAGATTTTTTCCCCTTATGGGTGCTTAATTCCTCTCAGATGTTTTGAAAATATGCCTTTGGATGCTCCACCTTATCTCAGAATAAGGAGGTTCTCTGAAAGGTTTATTGGAATATCCCAACAATAATCTCCTCTTTTCTCAGTTACCTAGAAACATATCTAACGTTTGGCAAGCTACCATTTGGCAAAAAGCCAAGAAAATTGAAGCCAGTGCTCATGTGCTTGGATTACAGAACTGTAAAAACTTTTTACTGAATTCTCATTTTGTGTTGATTGAACCCATTTTGCCCAAGAAAGCATAACTGAGACTTTTCATTACAATTCTGTCCCCACAGACTGTGATTCACATTGTGTATTGAGATCTACGCTGTTTTGTTGAATGATTTGGACTACTTCTGGAGACAGAGCAGTCATACACAAAAGATACAGAGTATATTGGAGTTCAGCTCCCAGTTTATCAGCCAATCTGAATTGACCTTGAGACCATTATATCTCACTAAGTATCTATTTTCTACTACCTTTCTTATCACTTAAGATGCAAATTAATAGACTCTTACTATGTGTTTGAACAATACTTCACATAAGCTAGCACAAATCCAGAAAAAGATGGCAAAGCTTTTTTTTTTTTTTACTCTATGCATAACAGAATTCAAAGATTTCCCATTTTATTGTATTGAACCAACAAATAATTCTGTGTGTACTCTTTATCAATGATCTGTTCCAGTGCTTATATTTGAATCTAAAAACATTAGGGAAAGAAGAGTGATTAATTATTGTAAATGTAATTAGCTGGTCTTTTTAATTCTGTTCTTCAATTGCTGGCCATGCCTTTGTATCTAACACTATTGCTGCCTGCTGACTTAAAATCCTGGTTATACTCTCTTATTTGAACACTTTAAATTATTTGATACACTTCTAGCTAGTCCACAAATTCTTTATTATCAAAATATAACTTGATCTCAAGTACTCAAGTTCACAGAATTATAGAATATGCTGAGTGCTGAGTTGGAAGGGACCTATCAGGATCAACGAGTCCAACTCCTGGCCCTGCACAAGACACTCCAAGAATCACACCATGTGCCTGACACCACTTCAAATGTTTTTTGAACTCAGACAGGCTTGGTGCTATGACCACTTCCCTGAGGAGTTGGTTCCAGTGCTCAACCACCCTTTGTGTGAAAACCTTTTTTCCTGATATCCAGCCTAAACATCCCCTGACTCAGATTTATGCTGTTTCCTTGAGTTCTGTCACTGGTCACAAGAATGAAGTGATCAGTACCTGTCCCTCCACTTCCCCTCATGAGGATATTGAAGACTGCAATGAGGCCTCATCTCTGAGCTAAACAAACCAAGTGACCTCAGCTCTTTCTCATAAGGCTTTCCCTCCAGACTCTTCACCATCCTCCTGACCCTCCTTTGGAGGACTTAAATTCCAAAATATCCACAGTTTCTCATTCTTCTGTTTAAAATACTGGTTTTTAAAGTCCTTTTGGTCTTTTATACCAATATGTCATGCCCATGTGCCAGAAGTAACTCTTGCTTCTCTGTCTGCTTCATCAACAAAGTTTGATTCTCCATACAAGAACATTGCGTATTGTTGTTGCAAAGGGGCAACAGGAATAATGAGAACACATATTGATCTTGTAGATAAATGACTCTAGATTAATAAATCATTGTACAGCATTGGTAAAAGTCATGCAAAATAAATGTGTTTTAACTTTTTTCTTCAGAGGTCCTCTAAATTTTTATAGCAGATATGTTGTCATGACTTAGCAGAACTACTTTGAACTTCAGTCTTCTTACCATTTCCCAAAATAAAGTGCTAAATCTAATAGATAGACATGATTTTTCTTCTAAATTATTAACTATTTTCAACTTTACTAATGATATAACAGAATAAAAAGAGTTTGTCCCAGCATGGTTCAATTATAATACTTTTTCCATTTGGAATCTAAATAGTCAAGACATCATAATATATTTTCAGTTTGACTTGGCAAATTGTGACAGCATGAATAATATTCCCTCATTACTCTGAGAATTTGGTTATGGCTGATTTATAGGCCTCTATATATACTAGAGACCAGTGCTTAAAGGTAACATATAGAAATTTGGATCCATCTAATAGCAGTCCCATGGAGGTGCTTTTACTGAGAACAGGTATCTCTATACATATGCCCAGAGTGTGACAGTTCTAACATGCTTGAGTAATCTATTTTCACCTGATGAAAGGTATCTTGAGTGGTGTAGTCTGAGGGGTCTTTTCAGAGGGCATACAGTGTTATTGTAGATACTGCAGTAGTGGCCACTGCTTTCTCTGTAATCTTGGATTGAAGAGACAGTGTTCACTTCTGCCTATATGATAATCTAGTTCTGCCTCTGTCTGGGGATTTTTTAAACCCACACATTTCATATTCAAGCATTTAAGACAATATGTTGGTGGTACTAGCCTTTTGCATCTCTCTGATTTGGAGAGAGAGGGATTTGATGGGTGGAGTGTTAGGCAGATAAGGAATTGGTTGGAAAGTTGCATCCAGAGGGTAGGGATCAATGGCTCAAAGTTCCAATGGACATCAGTGACATGTGGTGTCCCTCAGAGGTCCATATTGGGACTGGCATTATTTAATATCTTCATTAGTGACATAGACAAAGGGATCGAGTGCACCCTCCATATGTTTGTAGATGACATCAGGCTGACACACCTGAAGGATGGGATGCCAACCAGAGGGACCTGGACAAGCTTGAGAAGTGGGCCCATGGGAATCTCATGAGGTTTAACATGGACAAATGCAAGGTGCTGCACCCGGGTCAGGGCAACCCCTGGTATTGATATAGGCTGGGGGAGGAACAAGTTGAGAGCAGCCCTGCCAAGAGGGATTTGGGGGTGTTGGTGGATGAGAGGCTGGACAGGGCCCAGCAATGTGCAGTTGCATCTCTAAAAAACAACCATGTTCTAGGCTGCATCAAAAGCAGAATCAAAAGGGAGGTGATTCTGCCCATCTACTCTGCCTTCATGAGACCCCACCTGGAGCACTGCTTTCAGCTCTGGGGTCCCCAGCACAGGAAAGACATGGACTTATTGGAGTGAGTCCAAAGGAGAGCCACCGAGTTGATCAGAGGAATAGAGAATCTCTCTGAGGAAAGGAAGAGTGAATTGGGACAGTTCAGCCTGGAAAAGAGAAAGCTTTGGGGTGACCTAATTGTGGCCTTCCAGTACCTGAAGGTGCAAGAAAGATGTAAAGGAACTTTTTACAAGGGCATGCAGTGATATGACAAGGGAGAATGGTTTCAAACTAGAAGAGAGTAGGTTTAGGTTAGATACCAGTAAAAAAATCTTCCCTGTGAGAGTGGTGAGGCACTGGAACAGGTTACCTAGAGAAATTGTGGATGCCCCATATCTGGAAGTGTTCAAGACCAGGGTGAATGGTGGTCTGAACAACCTGGTCTAATGAAAGGTCTCCCTTTCCACAGAATGGGGGTTGGAACTAAATGATGTTTAAGGTCCCTTCAAACACAGGCCATTCTGTGATTCTGTGATTTTGTGGCTGCATGTGTTGGCCATGTAGTCTAGGACTCACTGACCAACCAAAGGAGCAGGCCAGAGACTGTGTTGAATAGATTTAAGATGCTCATCTGAGACATGATCTTCTTGTCCTGCAGACTTTTGTTCCTGCTTTTTAACATCTCCCCTGGTTTTTGCCTGGTGTCTGCTTACATAGAATACAATCAAACCAGAGGATGATTTAGAGAACAACTACAAATTGCAGCATGAGGGGGAAGAAAAATCATAGAATATGGAAAATGTGTGTTTGAACCCGTTCTGGTATGAAAGCCTACCCTTTTTTTGACAAAGATTTTCTCAATGTAAATTGATGACAGGTAATTTTATACAACATTTCTCTCTTAGCTGTTCTTTATACAGAAATGCATTTAAAAGGAGGGTTTATAGGGAACTCTTTGAAGGCATGGGAAGAGTGTAGTCAATACTCACATGTCTTCAGCACTCATCCTATTGTGTAACTCCAAGTGCTCAACTGACATTTCACTTATGGTGCAAAGCACACCTCACTTTCAACCAGGAGTTAGTTAAAATTTAAGGGCATTTTATTCAGGATTCTCAGGGAATTTTTAGGCACTTAAGATCGTTAGTTCATCTTTCTGGTTAAGCAAATATACATACAACAAAGTGCGAAGTGTTCAGTTGCCAGTTTTTCTATGGAAATAAACAGATCCACTTCTTAACATTGGCACGATACTGTACCCATGGGAATCTGAATTTTCCACCAATTTTCTATTGTTTTCTATTGTTTTAGCTCACTTTTCTGCTTTGTAGTGCCATAGATTTAGGAAGCAAGACCACAGAACATTTGTAGAGACAATCTAGTTAAAAACCACATATACTGTCACTTCTTTTCTACCAGTTTAATTAAACAGGAGTTAGAATTTACAAAGTGTTAACATTTTATCAATTAAAGATAGACAGGGGAGAGATGAAAAAAGAACCCAAACCAATAAAGACTCTAGTGATGGCAGTTAAGTTCATGCAGTTACTCAGAATATGGCTTGTTACATGCATGATATAAGGAATTTAGTGCCTTTTTTCTTTTCTGATTTTAATATATGAAGTTCACTAGATATTTATTTTCCATTATGGATTTTCATTTTATTTCTTGGTTCACTGCCATGCTTTTCCAGCTGTGAGTTTGGAAAAATAATTATAATTCGGTCAAGCAAATGCACAGTGGTGGGTTCTACAGTGTGTAAATTCTCTAGTGCAGCTTCTGAAAAAAGAATTGCAGCTTATTTACACAAGATTAGATTCTCTTCCTGCTTTACTCTTCCTAAGAGTCAGTTTGATATGCTTTAGAGTATAAATACTGGGAGACAATCTCTATGCAGGGTTTGCCACAGCAAGGGCATGTTCCACTCCTGGCAAGTGACACTGTGGGGATGACATATTTTCTACCAGCAAATACCTAAGGGAAACTTATAATTAACTAGCCTTCCATGATCAGCAAGGTTGCTATAGTTTAGTTACAGTTTAGTTTTGCATTTTTCAGCAGTGTCCTGCAGTCAAACAAAAGTAGTATTTAAAAATAGATTTTGCCTTATCTGAAAGGTTAATCAAACTGGAAGCTGATAGGCTGCATTTTGAATCAAATATTAAAATACCAATGGAAACATTCAACCTATAGTTTTGAAGTTAGTGAAAATTGAACCAATTAAAATAAGAATCTGTTCTGAGGAAGATGTTAAAAGTAAGAAGGAAATACAATAAAAAATTCAAAGAACTAGAATACAAAGGCTGTCAGCCCCACTGATTTAGCACTTTCTATGATTTGACCCAGAAAGTAGAAAAGATGTTTTAAAAAAGGTATTTCTAGAAAATAACCTGTAAATATTGGTGCAGAGAATATAATAGACAATTTAGAGCAAATTATCAAGAAAAAGAAGATAAAGCAAGTTCCAAGACTAGTGACATAATCTAGGTGGTAGACAAAAAGTGGTCTAGAAAGACATGGACAATGGATCCCAGTCTAGGACCCAGATTACAGTATTTATGCCTCAGATTTACACCTCAGATTGCCAAAGAAATCAATTGTAGATGTCAGAGTTCATTGGGATGTGGTATTAAACACAGGTTTTTATAAAAAGGATGGGGTGATGATCTGCAACTGCTTAACAGATCAAATTTAATCTTGTTTTACTTGTGAGACAAAATTATCTGTACAGTCCAATCTTTGGCAAAAGGCAATGTCACCCAAAAAGTAGCTAAATGTAACCTGAGTTGAAAGGACTTCACTAAGATGGCGGATATATACTTAGGAGAAGAAAGAAAGACTGTTTAAATCAAATACATATTTTAAAAAATAATTCTTAGAGATATTAAAACAGGTTAGGATGACAGCAACTATAGGAAAACTGTCAGTTAAAAGACTACGGAAAAGGAGAACAATATTCATATAGTCTTTATGGAATACTATGAAGCAGTCCAAGTACAAAAGTTTGCCTTCCTAAAGATTTATGAAAGTTGTGTTCAGATAAAATGTATTTTTTTCCAAAGTGCTAAATTATAACAAAAATAGAAAATACCAGCAGCAGAATACTCTCCCATAATTAGAATCTGAGGATCAGATTAAATTTTTTTACTTCTTTTTACCCACCCACATAAGCAGACTAAATACTCTTTCTCTTGCATTTGGAATAAGCAGAAGTGTTTACATTCAGAGCAACAAGACTGGTTAAGTTATTTACTATTCTCTGGAGCACAAAAATTTTCAAGAGTGTCTATGTAAAGCCATGACTATTAGTCCAAGAATAATAAGAAAATTTAGCAAGATAAAGTTTAAAATGAAAGAACACACAACCATTGGTGATCCAGATGAAAAGCAGCACTACTCAAGAACTTACAGTTTCACTTTTGTTGTTACTCATTTTGTAGGCAAGATTGTAATGAAAATTTTTGTCAATTTTAGCTGATAAAGTCTCAATGTTTAATCAGATGTATCTTCCAATGTCTTTGATATGAATACAGGGATATCTCAGATACCCATGTTGCATAATTTACATTTTCCTGATGTAAATGTGCCTTTTTTGGATTTTGATATACTTTGCTTTTTCTATTACAAATTTATCACTCTTGTTTTATATTAATTTTATTTTCAAAACTTACAAGTTTTTGCTTTTCCCTTCTGCCTAGAACAATTTTAAAAGTGGTAACCATCATCAACAAAGACTGCTGAATCATAGTTATGTATTTTAGTGCACTAAACTCAACAATGTAACTCAACACATCCCATTTTTTAGCAGTTACATTAGCACTAAAGTACTTTTCTCAAATGCCATAGCTGAGATGCCACTTCTTCAGTCTGTATTTCATGTCAATTATTTTCTCTATTGCAACATTCCTAAAATAGAAATTTTGCCCCCCTTCTTTTTCATAATTTCTAACTTTACGCATAGAGGGTAAAGAAGTCCCTATTTAATTTTCTAGTTCTAACACTGCCTTCCATAACTTTTAAAGCAACTTCCCTGAAGTAATCTTTTTGATGTAGCTTATCAGTTATCATGAATAAGTTTATAATTGGGTCAGATCTCATTAGGTCTGAAATAAAATCTGAAGAAATCCATCACATACACACTTACTGATGTTATAAAAATGAGAAAATTTTTAACATATTGGGACTAAACATCCTTTGCCCTGATGGAAGCAAAATAAAGCCCCTAGTCAATAAAGGATCTTAATATATTTCAGAAAAACTGGCCTTTTCAAGCATCTTTTAGCTTTCTCTTTTTTACTACTCACCCACATCTCAATAAGACTTTTTCCCTTTGCTAACATTGTTCCATT
This sequence comes from Margarornis squamiger, assembly GCA_035222235.1. NCBI lineage: Eukaryota > Metazoa > Chordata > Aves > Passeriformes > Furnariidae > Margarornis > Margarornis squamiger. Next base: position 31,524,369 of record JAWWTY010000037.1, on the reverse strand, counting down.
TTCCCTTGGTTTTATACATAGAAATATTTGTTTTTCTTACTGAAAACGAACATGAAACAAAGTGTTCATTCTAGAAGCAGATATCAAAAATTTAATAGCTTTTTCAACAAGTTATTTTTTTTCATAGTCCTGTAGGATAGAACCCATTTCTGTGACTAAAGCATATGAGTTTGCTTTCTAAAATCATGTAAATTTTTCCACTTCAGGAAATCTGATTTCTTTCTATGATGAAACAGGTACCTGGCTGGGTGAGGTACCTTACTTTAGCAAGGCTTTTGACACTATCACAACATCCTCAAAGCCAAACTTGGGAAGTGTGGACTGGATGAGAGGACAGTGACATGGATTGACAGCTGGCTGAACAGCGGATCCCAGAGGGTCATAATCAGTGGTACAGGGTCTAGTTGATGCATAGGTTCAATGCAATGATGTTGTAAAATAGATGTACTGGATTGTCCCTTGAACTTCCACTCAGAGTAGTAACTCCAGCTCCTTGCAGTCTTTAACTCCATGTTCTTTAACTTCTGTGACAAACTCCCATAGAAAAGACTCAACACCACTTCATGTCATTGGGTGCTGAATAAGACTGGAATTCTGTAGGAAAAGGAAACTGTAATAATGTCCACAATTCTGTACGAAATATTATTTCATTAACTTTCACAAGTCATCTTTATGCAGATATATTTAAACTTTTAAGTGCTTAATTTTCAAACCTCTAAGAAGGTGTTCTTTCAGTGTAGTTTTGGATGTTTTTCCCCCTTCTCTTTAAAAGAATTAGGCTGAAGAAACAGGTTGTCATGTAACATCTTACTGAACACTTTTTATGGAACTGCCTCATCAGTGTCAAGGAAATGTTAAGAAGCATTACCAATTACATGGTTCCTTTATATAATTACATATTACATAGTTCCTTCTGTTGTTTCACTACAATACTAAGATGTTGGATCAATTCAGAGCACTAAACATTATCTGATAGGTCATGTGTTACCAGAGAGGAGATATGACCCAAGTATTACAGAGAAATAGTAGGATTTGATTCATATTTTAAGATTAAGATTATTTAGAATTGTGAACTGAAGTAATTTTCTATTAATATGCTTATGACTAATATGCTTTCTTTGGTTTAAAAAGTTTTAGATAAGATTATGCATATTTGATAATTTGCAAAATGTTTTCATTCTTGCTCGGTATACTAAGCAGGTGATTTATTAAATACTTTCATTTTTCTCTGACATACTCAGCAGATTTCATTCATACTCATATGAAATAGCAGTAACTAGCTGTATCATGCTTCGAGATTTACTAAAACTTTTGGAAATATTTTTGTTCCCCTGAATACACTCTGTAAATACACGATAATTATAGAACTTTTATATGAAAGAATAGAATATTTGGCTAAATATTGTTAAAATATAGGTATGCTTTCTCTTTGCATAAACCTGTGAAAGTTGTGATTAAGCAAAAAATGGTGTTTTAATCTCCTTGAAACATTCAGTAATTACAGCTAGTAGCTGTTAGATATACTATAGGAATGTAGATCCTGATTGGCACCCTTTTCCCAGAGCTGCAATATCACAAATAATTCTTTTGAATAATTGCTGTTCCCTGTAATCTGGTGGTAATGTTTTTTCCTCACTATATGTTGTTTTCTTCTTTATCTTCTGTTTTAGAATTCAATTAGACTTAAAAACATTTTGTTTGTTCCACATGAAAGTTGTTTTCATGTGAAAAGAGCCTCGCTGAGGTTAAACACCCTTATTGTAACCCTCAGGTAATATTGCATTATTACCACCTCTGGAATTTTCAGCTCAGTGAAAATATAGAAATGAAAACTCAGTCTCACAATTGCACAGGGAAATTTCACACACCTAGAGGCATGTTCCCAATATCACAGTGAATTCAAGAACTATGCATGCAGGTTCCAGAAACCATGACAACACTAAACATGTAATTCCTCTAAAACCTTCAGATGAGATCACATCTGTATCCTTAACTATAGTGCTTACCTTAGCTTGGTAGTTTCACTGGAATGATTAATAAAGATGCATTTGGTAGACAGCACATTAGCCACATTGAAAGATCTTTTCATAAAACATGTTAAAACATCAGAGTTAGATATCTTTTCTTTAGTTTTAAGACCTTAGGTTATGTGTATCCTGCCTGCTTCCCTCCCAAGACATAAGGCTGATATAAAAAAAACCAAAAAGATTCTTGTGGATTAGGTTGACAACTCTATATCAAAGAGGATTATTGAAGGAAAGGTGGATAAAATAATCTATTCCATTGAGAGACAGCCAACAGCCCAACCCAAAAATAAGGGGAAAGAAAACTATAAAAAAATAGTGTTAAGACACATGAGCTCACATGCAGCAAGAGTGTATGGCTACCCTTCAACACAATTCTTACTTGTGTTAGTAAAGTCATACTTATCCTTGGCCCCCTTCTGCATAGGTGTTCTCACTGGGAGGCATTCTGTGCTGTTGGCAGTAACTTTTATACACAAAAAAAGGGAGGTTCCCCTTACAGTTTAAAAACTTGCTAGATATGGAAGACTTTGAGGGTTCTGTGGATTATTACTTAAGCAAGATGGAAAAAAAAATCATGCAGAGGGAGGTTGAGTGCTGGAACAGGTTCCCCAGGGAAATAGTCACAGTACCAAGCCTGTCTGAGCTCAAGAAGTGTTTGGACAACACTCTCAGGGCACATGGTGTGACTCTTGGGGTGTCCTGCACAGGGCCATGAGTTAGACTCAATGATCCTGATGCATCCCTTTCAACCAAGCATGTTCTAGGATTCTAAGATAGGAATCAGATTTTGAGTGCAGTTGAAAAAAAAAATGCAAAAAAACGTATTAAAAGATTACATATATATATACATGTAAAAATATATGAAGATTATCTGATTTCATAATTCTTTAAAATAAAAATAAAAATTAATTATAAGCATGGATATTTGTAGAAATTCTCTACAGCTTCTTCCTGAGATCAGAGGAAATTAAACAATACTGAAGTCAGAATATTTGACAGCTTTATTGTGTCCATTCAACACAGTACATTTAGATGCCTAACAGAAATAAATAAATATATGTAAATGCAATTATTTGCTATGAAATCTCTTAAAAAACAATGAGCAGACTTGAATATGAGTTAAGAACTTAAAACTGCAAAAATCTTGGTCTTTGATCTCTTCATGTATTTTATGCAAGACATGGATCATTAGCACTGTGTTTACACCAGTTTTGGTGACTCCTAATGGCATTTATAAGATAAGAGACATAAATATGAAATTAAATATGTGAGTCTTACTCCAGGGTTTCTGTTATGGAGGGTTCTTGGAGCTGGAGTGGACATTTCAGAGTCTAAGAATTCTCATTTCTCTTGGCTTTGCTTATCTCAGGTCTAACTTCAGCCTCTGAGACCATTATTAGTTCTGTGGCCAGAGGAATTAAATGGTAATATAGTCCATTCTCAGGCCGAAGTTTCCTGTCTGGCAAATAAGTACTTGGTTTGCTTTAACCCAGAACCAAAGAGCCAAAACCAATCTAGTTTCTGTGATGAGCTAATTTGGAACTCCAAACTGACAGAACAATACAAATGCACACTGAAAGACTGTGTTAAGTGAGATCACTGAGCATGCTTAGTGACAAGCAGTTCTACATGCTTCACTAATTCTTTTAGGCAATCAGCTATCTTATAATTGAAAATTAACTATCCTTTAATAACCTGGTTTTCATATTCTAATATGTTTAATAGCATATGTCTATACTTTTGTAAGCATTCTATTTTATATACTAGGTATTTCGATCCACTTGGAATGCTGCAGCTAGTGGTAGCACAGAACCATCAAATTTTAATAAAGCAGAATTGTCTTGTGCTTGCATAAGGAAACGGAGAGCTTTTCATATGTAAGGAAATGCCTGCAGAACCAAACCATCTTATTTTTCATAGTCCTGGATTTTCCATACTGCAAGGAAAATGTCCTCCATCTGCAAACTAAGTGAGTCATGCAAGCTGCTTGGCAGTCCAAGGAACAAGCTGCACAAAAACTGTGTATTTGTATGTAGCAAAAGCTGACATTGACAGATCTGTCACTTTGAAATATACAGTACCATGAAAAATTTAAGTCTATATGCACAGAAATGTCAAAGAAGAATTATCGTCATTAATAGATAGATTTTCCCCCATGAGTTATCACTACTTCCTGTCCCTGCATTACTTTCTCCTTACCCATATATACAAACACGATTTTAGGGGCAGATGGTGAAGAAAGCATGTGAAAGCCTGTTATCCTAGAGAGGAATACTCTGACCCAACTTTCTTCTTCCCTTAGAATTTTGCTTCAAATCCTGGAAGCACACTGGCCATTAAGTAGTGTCTGTTATGGTAGGATGTATTGTGAGGTGAAACAGTCTATTTGGAGTGGATAGTCAGGGATACTACAGAGCCCATCAGCTAATCATAGATATCCACGAGCAATTCATCCATTTCCACTATATGCAGTAATTAGCACATGTGCCAGACTCAAAGAATATGCTTCCAAAATTCACAAAAAATGTACTCCTACAGAAATCAGACAGCACCAAATATTTTTTTTCAATAATCAAAAGCCTTGTGAAGATGCATTTATGCAAACCTACATTATTAAAATAGGATGCATATTTAACTTTCCTTTAAATTGTTGCTCTTGTCTGCATCTGTGGTTTTTTCAATTAAATGTAGTTTCCTACATTCTCACTAAGTGCAATTCTCTTGTAAACAATATTTATTTTTCTTTTTTTTTACTGGTTTACTGTCTAGCAACTCCTCTGATCATCTAGCTCCAGGAAAAGGAAGTATCAGTCACGGATTTTCTTACTGATAGTTTCTAGTCAAGAAGAAGAAAATACTTCTGTTTTTCACTGAACTGAACTATAAGTGTACTCTAGAGCTCTAATCTAAAGTGTGATGGACAACAGATGACTATAAAAAAAAGTGAGACTTTCTGTAGTCAAGACACAGTGATAGAACAACCATGCTGTTGTAGTCCTAGAATATCTGTCAATAATGATATGAAATATCTTTAAGGAAAAAAAAAAAATGAACAAACCAAACCAAAACAAAAGCAACCAAGCCACAACACTGTCTTTGAGATAGTTTTGAATCTATAACAGCAGTAGATCAATGTCCCAGGACAGTGACAGTCACACTGCTGGAAAATCCTTTAAAAATTGTAAATTAATGCAAAAACACTCTCCTAGTCTGCCATTTATTCCAGAAAACATGAAATATCCCCAGTCATTTTCTCTCTTAAAGTAACATGTTAAATAATGAGATACTGTGAATCTGGACAATAAATGATCATTTACTTTAAAAAGTCTTTTTGCTATCTCAAATTACTATAGTATTATTTTTCCTGAATAAACATTTTTTAGCATTGCTTTGTACACACAGCTAAGAGGTTTCTCAGCATAGTTGCTCTACTTTAGTAGTGGGTAGATTGATTTTGTATTTCCATTGTACATATTGTTTTTTGATGCTGTTGGGTTCTTTAGAAACAAAAATAACAAATGCTCTTTTAAGAGATCATTTGTAATCCAGTTCTTCCCCCTACACAGCTGTGTTCATTTTTAAGCTTTACCTTTGGATTTAGTTGGATAAATTTTTAATTTTTCATTGTTGTAGCAATATTGCAGTGTTATCCTATACCTAATATGTATCTATTCTCCTTGTATAAGGTTAATTTCTTTCATTCACTTTCTCATCTATCTCTGCAGTTGTATTCATCAGACCCTTAATTGATGTCACTTAGCGCAACTTTGTTGCTGATAATATGAATACATTTTCTTGGTCAATATAATGCCAAAACACACACCTGACATCGTTCTTAAAGCGAAAGACAAAGTAAATAAAGTCTGACTGCTGAGTCTGCACTTCAGATTTCAACAAGGTTGATAAAGAACTGAGGTAAACATTACTGATTAGATAAGAGTTTGATGGACTGATGTAGAAATAAATGGTCTGGAGGACTTTGGAGCATTCAAGGTCTTTCCAGGTGGCATGCTTGTAATTTAGAGATATGGGATACAAATGAAGTTGTCAGCTCTATCCTGTCAGGATCACATGCTCTTGATGTCAAGGATGGGAAGCTCAGAAAAAAGATTAAACAGCTGAACCTTGCTATATGCACCATGAAAATTTGGTCTCTTAATAGATGAAACAAAGATGCCTTTTCTACCTTCTTCCTTCTGTAATTTCATGTTCTCCAAAGACTCTTATTCGTACTGTCATTTTTGAAAAAGAGAGCTCCAACAATTTTATATGTCTAGGGTCAATTAACAAATTAGGTTAATGGTCCAGTTGAATGTGAGTTGGTTTAATTCACAGTTTTAAAGACAACAGTGGTGAAATATTTCCTATGTTCTAGAATTGTTATTTGTAGTTAAGTATTCATGCTATTTTTTAGCAGTTCCATCTCCTCCATCAGAGATGTTTCTTAGATGAGTAAGATCTGAATAATAAATTAGCTGAAGATTTAAGACTGTGTAAGTTCCTTTCTTTGGTGATCATAGTGGGCCCAAACTTTGTCATCTTTAAAACACAAGATCCATCTCTTAATTCAAGTTTGCCTTTAATATCAGAGCATGACCACAAGGCTTTTGTCAGAAAGACAGATGACCAACGGAACTTTTAAAAAGTTAAAAGTGTAAGAGAGAAAATAAATCGACTTTCTTGACAGCAATTACGCATTCTCATTTGGAAGAACTGCAAATCACCAAATGAACTAATGTAATTTAGTTAAGGAGAGAACCCTTATATAGCAAAAATCTCATTTATTATGAATCGCTACACAGCGATACAGTTCCTGCATTTCACCTTTCTATCAGCGGTTATCAAGAGGTCTTCAGACTCCCTTGTTATATTTCCCCCCACTCAAGTGCCCTTTTGAGCTCCTGTCTTGAAATTTAGGACATTCATTAGGCATGGACTGTTGACTGCAGAATAACAGAAACAAGACATTTGACATTTTTATCATAGGTCGCTAAAGGTCTTTCCTCTAGCAATGTTCAATATCAAGCAGGAAGTAGTCATATGCATTAAGACCTCAGCCTGCAGTCATGAGCTCATTTATTATCAACAAATAATTTTAATAGACTGAGCAACTGTGCCACTGATAATCGCATTCTGTCTACTTAATATCAGAGGCAATTGCAAAATAATCTTCCAAACAACGTATGACAGGCATTCATTCATCACACAGATAAAATTTGCCATAGTGTTATCAAACACAATGAAGACATGTTGTTTACATAGATATGCTCTATGTATATTTCATAATGAAGTTTGGGTGGATCAGAGCAAATCCTCATTTTTAATATTTGCAAGTGTATATCTCATTCTTTACTGAGAGCATTTCCCTGACCATATGCACAGTACCAGTATAGTTTTGCAGTGACCTTGCCATCTATACAAAATAAAACTGATTTCACTGATTTCTTATGAGGTGAGAGAGCAATAATTTAGTCATTAAGTAAGTGCAATATTATTAAAAATGTAATCTATAGGATGTTATTCAGCAGTAAGATCTAATACTTTTTCAAAGTCATCTTTTCAAAGCACCTCACAGCTCTCATGCTGTAATCCTGATTTTACATTTATTTTTATTTCAACATTCATTTTATCTAAACAGGCTGTCATCCTGGTTGAAAGGTGTCTTGAGGGATTTACAGTTTGGATAGCTATAGAAAAAAGGTCTGTCTTTTCCTTTTTTCAGTCAAAGTGTCACACCAATCAAGTCATGCTCCACAGCTATGCTGAACACAGAAGTTCTGACACACCTCCCTTCCACTGCACAAGCCTCTGCTTTTGCCGTTGGCTTTATTGGTGAAGAAATGAGAGCACTTGTAGACAAAAGGACTAGTGAGATGAGTTGACAGAGAAGGCTTCTCTCAAGTTGGGCCAGTAATTTTCAAATTCTTGATTCCAGGAGAGAGTAATGAACTATTCATAGAATGTCTGTAAAAAGGAAATGGAAAATTAAACTGATATTCAATGAAGCTTGAGCTCAGGTATTATAAAGTGGTCTTAAAGGACATATTTATTACTTTCCATGATGGAAAGGTTTCAGTGAAAATGAAGAAGAGGTTTGCTTTCCATAAACTCTATTTATAGAATGTTAAATTTTATCTGATTAGGCGGCACATTTATTGTGCACACCATCTTTACTGTGTAAGGACCTGGAGTATTTCTTTTATGTTGTTCTTTGATTAAGCATCTCCCAATTTATCAGCTAGGTCAGCAGAAGATATTTTCACATGCGATCTCAGAAATGTGATAATTTATATGTAAATTATTATTTATACAACATTATTTATGATAAGTGGGATTCAGAAATTGAGAAGACTAGCTGGAGTCCAAATTTCTGGCTATCACCTTGGAAATGACAACAAATGCATAGAAATTACTTTGTTGGTAGCTAAAGAGCAACTGGAGAGATAGAAGGTGGTTTTATTATTATTCTGCCTATGGCAGCATTACTGTAACTGCCTCTTTCTAAATGGAACAAATGTTTTATTATGTTTGGTAGTGCCCTAGCCCTATGAAAGAAAGATGTAGTAACTGCAGCAGCAGATGGCTAAGCCTGTGTGACTAGCAGTGGTTTTGTGTTATCTCTATCAATGATAACTTTTAGCTTTGTGTAGTGCTATTTTAGTCATGACTATTCTTATTGTACTGCTACACTAGAACATCCTGTGACAGTCTGTTTCATGACAAGTAGCAATTTAAAAACTATAACAGTAGAAGGTCAGGTGCTTGTTGCCTGTGTTATTACTGAAAATGAGAACTCTTCTGCTATGCTTACACCACACACACAATTGCATTTTTGTTTAATTTTGGTAGTAGAAGTGGCATTGGGTTTGTCATGAGCACAAGCAGATGTTCTTCCTCCCCTCCTCAATAAATACTATATTAGTATTTATATTAGTATATTAGTCTAACTACTGTACTACCTGAAAGGCGATTGTTACAAGGTGGGGGTGAGCCTCTTCTCCCAGGCAACTAGTGACAGTACAAGAGGGAATGGCCTCAAGCTGCACCAGGGGAGGTTCAGCTTGGACATCAGTAAGAATTTCTTCACTGAAAGGGTTGTCAAGCATTGGAATAGGCTGTCCAGGGAGGCAGTAGAGTCACCATCCCTGGAATTGTTCAAGAAATGACTGGACGTGACACTTAGTGCTATGGTTTAGTTGACATGATGTTGTTTGGTCAAAGGCTGGACTCAATGATCCTGAAGGTCTTTTCCAACTTTAATGATTCTATGATTCTTTTATCTGACCCATAGACATGGAATACTATTTGTACCTACTTCTCTCTTACCTCTTACTTTTCCTAATTTCCCTCTCACCTCTTCATTAATTAGCCTGACCACCTTCCCCACCAGAAAAGGCCTCATATTGGCCTCATATAGGCCTTGTCCTATTCCCCAGTCAGGTATCTGTGTGATATTTTCAGCAATCTGATGTTTAAATTTCTAGTGGATTTCAACAGACCTGTAGTTCTTGTGACACTAATGATAAACTCTTCATATCAACTCCTCATTGGCTGATTAATAAATCAACAGTTTATACCCCTCTTTGCTGCTGTAAATTTAATACTGTGACTGTTAACTTGCCCCATAACATGATAATCATTAAGACACTAGTGTCCCTGGCATGAATTGCACTTTGATAATCTTCTACTTTTTAACATTTCAGTTCTGATAAGCTGGTTTTTAACAAATACTCTTAGCAGAGCATGCTATTTGATTTTTCCTTACAGTGAGCTTTCATAGGCTGCAAAGTCTTAAACAGTTAAAATATCCAGGTGTAATGCACTGTTTCATCAAACTATGAGGTTGACTTCCACTCTTTGTCCACATCACAGCACTAGTCTGTTAAGAGCTATTTCTAAGTCATTGGAACTAATTTGAGATGGATTTTCCTCACACCAACAGTTGGGTTGTTCATATGTTGTATAAAATAAAAAAAAATTAAAACAGAAAACTGTCTCTAGGTTTGATAGTGTTCTGTCACTGAATGTTGATGAATACAGTGATTTTTTTTTTTTTTCTCTTGGAGCTAAATTTGCTTCCCTACAAATTCTTTCTGTTGTTTTCACCAGAAAAAAACCAACCAACCAACCAACCAAAAAAAAACAAACAAAAAAAAAAAAACAAAACACCAACCAACCAACCAGACAAACATAAATGGATTTTTTTCCCCCTGATATATATGTATCTTCCTTTATAGTTTTCTGGTGGTCAGTAGCCTGTCACAGGTGTAGGTGATGTGCAGGCCCTTTGTAATAGATACCATACTCAGAACAATACATTGGTTCTCATAAATAGGAGCAAGTTGTATTAATGGTTATATTTATACCAATACTCCCTAATTGAGGTCTGGAATCAGCTTTCAAGCACTAATAATAAAGACTTTAAAACCGACATTTAGCTTATATTTATGGTGACAGTGTTAAAATCTGAAAAGACCTTTTGAAAAAATTACACTCTGTAATGAAAATGTAACTTTTTTCTTGAACATCCAAGAGTTCTTGACTTATTAAAATATGTAAATCACTCTAGCACTTTATTTAATTGCTGTTTCCTTAAACCCATCAAATCTTCTTAATTCTTCTTTTCTTTGTCCTTAATTAACACCCATTCCCTATTGGCTGAAGTCTAACCTAGAAGACCTAAGCTTGTGAAATTCCCAATTTATTAAACCTAATTGCTATAATAATTAGCAACCATCGGCAAAATATTCATCACACAAAAAGCAGGAAGGCATCTAATTAACAATCTCAAAATGCTAAGCTTTAGCTACTCGATATTTTACCTGCCATTCGTGTGTTCATTTCTGGAGATATATGACATAATACGTTGTTCCAAATAGAAATAGGATAGGAACTTTTCTTAGAAATATCAATTTGTTAAAACTTTAACTTTTCACTCCAGCAACCAATTTTTTTTTAAAAAACTTCATTTAAATTTAATTTCTCAGGCCTCAAATAGAATTCCCTGACACAAGAGAAATGTTAAAAGGGAGACTAGCTCAGTAGCTCAAATATTCTGCAGGACATAGGAGATGTAGGACATGAAAAAGAGGCATCCCGTAATCAATGTGAGAACCATCTTCAAAAAGCTGGTGGTTAGCCTGTAGTTTCTTCTCTTGGGTTTTGTTTGGTTTATTCTATTCTGAAAGGAAAAATAAAAGGTAGAATCACATTTTAACATTGGTATGAAAATGCTGAGTTTATTTTAGGTGGAGTGGAAATATCTTGGAAATCTCAGAAATGTTTTTATGTTAGGAAATTGTTTTCCAGTGATCTCAGATATATATGGTTTGATACAACTGACATCTGATACAGTTTCTGCATCTGGTTGCATACTCATACAAAATGGAATTCCATAATATAGTGACTTACAAAATGTATTGAGAAGACATTATACAGAAAAAGATTTTATAGCTTTTGTTTGACAAAAGAAGTTCTTTTGTGAATAGAAACATTCAGAAGTTTAAAAGAGTTTCAACTGTAGATGGTGTTGTATTTAAATTTATTTTTTATGTAGCAATACACAGCTATTGTATGAGGCAAAACACTTCCATAGTCTTTTCTCATCTGAAATTCCCATCTTTAGGAGTCTGCGTACATGAGAAATAGAAAATGTGGGCATTTTATTTACATTTTTAATGCCAAAATCATAAAATAAAGCTGTGATTCTAGGGAAATTTTTTTTCCAGATCATTATGCAGTTTTGTCTTCTAAGACACACAGGCCCTCATGAAAGGCCTCATATTTATCATGTATTGAGCATTGCTCTCTTTTAATGACTGTATCCTGACACTCTTGTGGTTTGCCACTGTCATGTCACTTCTGTGGTAAGTGTAACACCACAGTTAGTGAGATGGGAGATAGAAAGATTTATCAGTGCAAGTGCACCCTGATCAAGAAGCTTGATATGCAATTGCAGATGTAAACATGAAAGAGCAGTACTGCGCTCTGTGGGCTGCTGATATATATAATACTTTGATTTCGCCTACAGTTAAACTTTTTCAAAACAATATTAAATGGTGTTTATAAACAAACTGGTTTTTGGTGGCTTTGATTTCTATCAGAATATTAGACTTCATCTTCCCTGGTGGAAATTAGATAATTTTTTTTTTTTTTGACAGAAGTTTTGAGATTTTCAGATTTGTATAAAAATTTTAGTTCTTTCTGTGGATAAAAATAATGTGGAATGTTTTGGATTCATGTCTTCCTTTTACTTTTGACAGAGGAAAATAAACACATCCATTTAAAAACCTGTACATTTTGTCAGAGAACAACACCTGGATAGCAGTTGATAATGGTATTTGAAGTTTCTGGTTATAAAATGCATAAATATAATAAACGGATTATATTGCAAATAGGTGTCAGCCTCACCTTATCTCATCCTTCTTTAAGTGCAAGCAGTTACTAGAAGTTGTTACTATTGGTAAAAACTAAAATTATTAATGAAATTAAATTATATATTATAAATTATTATAAAATCTAATTATAAAATTGAAAACAAAACCCACTCTATGAAGAGGAAAGACAGCAAAATATGGGAGCAAATTCTTAGCAAAAGTCAAAAGATAAGTAGGGAAAAGCTCTCATATCTATATTCTTGCAGTAATTCTTGTCATAATGTCTGATCTTTTCCCACAAAATAACAACAAATACAATTTGCTTGTGGTCTACTCCTTTTCCCTGCTTTCTAGATGCATTCTGGACTATAGATAGATGTCTAGTAAGACACAACCTGTTGGACAAAGAAAAAGGGATGTGATTCACCAGTCTCTGATATGCATAGAGAAATGACAAGAGAATAGTGTAAGCAACATTGTTCACTTTTTGCAGAATAATGTTGAAAAAAAAAATAAATTATAAAGTGGATATTTATTGAAAAAGAGGTGGAATTGTTAGTAAAGTAACAAACATCTTTCTAAGTATCTTGACTTTAATAACAAATATAGTGGTGTGCAGTCACTAACCAGTTACTGAGACTATAATTGAAAATTTTGTTGGCTCACTCTTGCAGTTTGAATGGAAGAGTGTGCCATTCAACTCCAACACACACTTTATTGAAAAACATTAAGAGTCAGGAGGGTAATACTGATGGCTACTCACAGAGCTTTTACCTCACTTCCCAGAATAGCATAGAGTCTAGAAAACAGGTGTGACACCACACTGTGGGAACATCTCATACAGTGATAATTGGATCAATCCCAGCAATATGGGAAGAATACATAAGGGTTCAAAAATCCTTCATGGCAGAAGAAACAAAACTGAATCAATGTCCTATATCTTGAGTGACTTTATTTTTAATAAACAATTTTGAAATCAGTATCTGTGTTGTGTAGATTTTCTTTGCATCTTTGTAATAGAAGATCTTAGACTTTTCCCAGTGCAGATGAAAACTAAGCCTGAGACATTATGTTCTGGCAAAGTGGAATTCTTGCTGAGCTCTGCATTTGTATATTGGGTTTATCAAATATACTCAGACACATAAGCAGTTTTAGTATATTCCAGGAGTCTCATTATCTGAGACAGAAACAAACTGTGGAGACTAGTGAAGAAAAGGGCACGAATCAGAGCACCTGAGTGAGACCAAATAGAAAATTAAACTGAACCACTTCCCTGATTAGACCCTTATTTTTAAGACATTCCGGAACACAAAAAATTATTTTATTCTACATAGGCAGAAAATCAGAATATATAGTAGATGGGTCTCATGCTGTTTGAATTTGCTTCCCTGCCTTTCTTGAATATTCTCTTTTCTGGGCTTTTATAAGCCATTTGTGATTTCTGTTCTGGTTTCAAACCAGATATTTTTAAGAGCTGGAAAATATGCAAGTAAATTTAAAATTTATGCATACACACAAACAATAATGAGCAACCAAACCTAGGGATCACAATAAAGGAGAACAATTGAGTGGTGAATCTGGATGAGCTCATGAAACTTAGATTCCAGAAGAGTTGTCTACATTTGAATCATAACACAGTGTATGTTGTTCAAACTCTATTTTGGTCAAAAGATTGAACAGATCCTGTTATCACGTGACGTTGATAATACTGTGTAGATAGAACAATTCTTATTTTTTTTTAAAAAACATGATCCAAATAGGTAAAACTTTTTTGTTGTTGTTGTTTTTACACCCAAAGAGTTAACCCGAGAAATTTAAATTTTAATTTAATATAATTTAAATTATTAAATTTAATATTAATATCAAAACCAGGTTTTAGAACAGATAAATCACAACCTTCTTACAGCCATCAGGGCTACCATAATGTAAGAACTAAATTGTATGGCATAATGTAACAGTAATTACATAATGTCTATATAATTACTCCTGGGATATGTCTAATATTGTTTCTTTCACTTCAAACCAGACAAATATATGTGCATAATGCCCACTTGTGTACATATAGACACATACAAATATCCTGATCTTTAAAATGTCTGTACTAAATTCTTATAGACTATGAAGTGTCTCAAATATATGTTACGATACTTGGGTTTTATTTAATGTAAGAACATTTGTAAAGATAGTAATTCTTCAGTTCAATATCCTAAAGTAGTTGCAAAGGGATGTTCAAGAAATATTACTAGGGGATAATTTAAAACTAAACTGTTATATTTCTTTTAAGAAAAAATAAAGAGAAAAAAATAAAAGTCTGTTATATAGTATGAAGTTTTCAGATTCCATACCCTCTTAACAACAGAGGAAGACAAAAAACAGACCTCTATCTAATGTAAAGGGATGTTTTCATTTTGCATGGGGATGTACATTTACTTTGTATTACTCTTAGCTTAAATTCTATACAGTTAAGTCCAGGATATAATGTCATATTAGTACCTTAGGTTGACTTATTTTAATTTCACAAACAATCATTCAACAGCTCTTCCGCTTACAGAACTCATAAGAACTTAATGAAATATTTCAGTTGCATGATATTGGATTTACATTCGGCATTTTTAGCACATGCTATTCTCTATTAAGAATTTAAATTTCAATAGATTGTTATGCATTTCTCACATCATGATATTCCCTCATCTTCTCAGCTTTTTGAATTTTCAGACATGCTCAAGTTGGCTAGAACATGGTGCTAATAATGCCAAGGTTGTGGGCTCAATCCCTGTATGGGCCAGGAGTGGGACTCAATAATCCTTATGAGTTCCTTCCTACTCAGAATATTCTGTGATTCTGTAGAACTTTCATTTTTCATCATGCGCTCTCTTTACATCTGTGCACAGAGAAGTTTGGAAGTTGTGTGTTTAACAGACTCCACTCTGTCACATATCAGTGATTTCTTATCATCACAGTATCCCTATAGTATTACATCCTTTCTTTTATCTTATTTCAATATATCAGTTATCATGTGACACAAATTCATTGGGTAATGTGAGATCAGCCAGACATTTGCAACTAGATATTCTTTGATCATCAAATAGAAACAGCTAGGATGACTTGAGTGAGGTAGTGCTTCACTTCACTCTGAGTCCTCAAGGGTAAAACCTTCGTGTCACAACTGTACCTACAATGGTCTTATTTTTCAAGACTCATTCCCTGCAAACACTTACTCCAAAAGAATTGTTGTTCTTATACAGCCAGCAAGAATAACTGGAGAGATTTATTTTGGTAAATTGCTTTTATAGTTGTAACCTTACAATAACAAGCAAATCCCTTAAAAATCTATTTTAAAGAGTAAGCTTCAAATTGTAAAATTAACTACATCAACTGTGTTTGAAAAGATTCAATTTAACAGTCCAAGGGCTCATCTTCACACAATTCCTCTGCAACAAATGCTGAGCTCCCCTTCTAACAACATCTTTTACCTCCAGAGAGACTGGAGACTCTCTGCAGCTAGGAAGATTTGCAAATGTTGTTGAAAAGACTGAACTGCTGAATCGTTCTTTAAACCAAATATTAAAATAGTGTTGTATAACAAAAGCATGCACTGTAGAATGGAACTGGGAAAAGTGTTAAGACAGATTGTAACAAAAGAATCTTTTGTGGAAAATATTGAAAAGAAAACATTTTCTCTGTATCTGATAAGTAGCATCTTGTTATACACAGAAGAATAATGAGACTCTCAGCCAAGTAGGAACAAAAAATAAAAATAACTTCTGATTATTAATACAGTTACAGCTTTATTTGCAGACTTAGCCCAGCAGTAATATTTGAAATAAATATTTATAATGTTTTTAATTTAATAGGGAAAACACAATCTGCATTTGTTAAAACATCAACTCTAAATACCTTCCAGTACATTGGGTTAAGCCTTGAATTTAGGAATCTGTATATCCTGTCAAATTCAGTAAGTATTTAAAAAAAAAATTAGGTAACTGGAAAACATGAACATTTATGTCAAGTATTTTAATATAGATAGAATTCTTCAAGACCACAAGGTAAAAGTCTCAGAAACATATTAAATTGACCTGTGATATTCAGAGTTAAAATACACTAAGTGGTAGAAAGATTGCGTTTCTTCTGTGTCTGTTACTATAATACATGCCACACGGACATGTTACTATGCCAAGAAAAAAAAAAATAATACAACAAATCCTAAACACTCTCCATCATGTAATTTGGTACAATATTTCTACACTGAAGGGTAAAATAATGTAAGTGTTCACAAATGTTTTATAGGTCTCAAGGTTATTGGTAGTTACAATTTCCATTTAAATATTGAATACTGTGCTTTCAAGGTAGCCACATTAACTTCCTTCTTATTAGAGTCTAAGATAATTATATTTAAAGGTCTTCCATTAGGTAAGTAAAGATTACTAAAAAACCAAAATAAATGTTCAGTGTCTATTCATTCTGGGATACTTACAGAAAAAAAAAATAAAAATATCAATTCAGCAATATAAGTCCCAGAAAAATATAGGACAGTCTCTTAATGCAATTTTTCAGGATATCTATAAATATCCTTTATTTATCGATAAATATTTATATTTATCGATAAATAAATATAAATTTATATATAACCCAATCTTCAGAACACTCAGACGCTTCAACAACTCATATACACCATCAACCTAGATGAACCTCATATTAGCGTCTTTCTTTTCAAATGGTACCAAAACCATTGATTGGTATTCATGTAGAAATCAGTGCTTCTTGCTTTGGAAAACAACATCTGAACATTTAGGAACAACTTATCAGCTCAATGTACCTTGAGCATTCTGGCAATTACTCTGTTTCAGCTTTTCTCTTACTGTCATTTCACCTTCAAGGCTGAGTCATACTACCTCCTACAATGCGGTGAAACCAAGAAGGACAAGTAACTAAGGATCAAAACTTCTTTATGGACACCAATTCAGGTTTTGGGCTCGATGGTCAGGCCTTCAAAAGTTACCCTCTTTACTCTTGGCCTATACAAGATTGTATATTTATCCTGATCTCCCATGCATTTCACATCTTCTGTGACAAACAGGGAAATTGTTCTGTAATAATTGTGCTAAATGTGTCTGGACATACAAGGCTCCGCTTTTGCATGTTATGCCACTGCAAGAAGGGATCTTGATTCTCAGTCGGAAGGTATAGCAATGAGGCCTAATTAGCATAGCCGTTAGCATAAACCTGTGAATGTTACCAACTTTTTCTATAGCTACAGTACATGCAATATGTTGAACCATATTTCCCAAATAGAATAGTTTTGGTGTGCTCAAGCAAATAGGGACCCATCCTCTGCAAGCAAACCTGTTTGAACATCAGAAAACATAAGTGTCCAGGAGCACCCAGACAGAGCATATTGTAAGCACCAACAAGGATAACGAAATACCAGAAAAAAACCTTTGTGGTTTGAAATGATTTGCCACTAGCAAAGTGCATCTATCTATTCTTTATAACTAAGGAGAATTAAGCCTACTGAGGTGACAGAGTTTTTGGAAAGACTCTGAGAAGGGTAGATGGATGACCCTACATCAGGATGTGAGACTGTCTCTCTGATCTCCGGGGATGTCAGGGAGTGGGAACGAGCCCAGGGAAACCTCATGATCCAGCATCTCCACAAGGTACAGCTTAGTAGGAACAACTACAATTACCTGTTCAATCTCTGTCTGGAACTGCACCATCTCTCTGAAGAGACACAGTGGTCATCTAAGAAACTATCATGCTAAGACACCTGACTTCTCTCCCTCACTGTACCATCTCCTGCACAGGGCAGGAGTACCGTGTGATTAACAAAACTGGATACATCTTTGATCACTTATTGTTCTCTGGGCTAGTGATGGCCAACACAGTCCTTTTGACCTTCAGCCTCCTAAATAAAATCCATCAAGACAGAGAGTAGAGCTCAAACCATTTTCAAGCTCATGACTGAATTTATTTACAGGTAGTGCAGAAGAACTGAAAAAAACACTGGCATTTGCCAGTAAGTTGAACCAATATGGAAGCCAGCATGTGGGCAGTCTAGATTCAATTGGGACTTTGAGCAACAATAGATACACAGCCATTGTACCCTAATGTGATAAGAAGAAAATGAGTCAGATTGCAAGGGACTGTAACAAGGACTCTTTATTTTTATATATAATGCTGAGCATTGCTACTGATTACTTTAATTTATATTAAATTTCAATTCTGTTAAAGTTAGATTGTTTATAAAATCTGTGGCAGTCTAAAAAGGAGAACCTTATGTTGTAAATGTACCACTCTGCTTCAAAATGTATTACTATTGTTCTTTACAATTCCTCTCACTACAAAAATATATATATATACACATGTATGATGATAAAAAGAGGACTAAATTCTAAAAGTGATACATTCATCAAACTCTGTAAAGAAGGCCAATAACTGACTCAGACATAGAAACTACATCTCTGGTCAATTTATGCTGATTTAGTCTTTTAATAAAAGTGCGAGGAGACTCTTACTCTACAGGAAAAGAGTATACATTAGCAAATATTTGGTCATACTTTTTCAAATTCAATTACAAAATAAATGTGACTCTTTTCCATTTTATAAATATAAAATATCAGTGTTATTTTGTGTAGTGTTATAGCTGTTTGTGTTGAAGAAGTGAAAGGATACATGGATACAAAGATCTATTAAAATAACTACTCAAATTATTTACCTGCATTTTCAAAAGGAAACAGCAATGATAAGTATTTTTCCTGAGGCTTCAATGGAAGTCTCACCCATAGAGTTGAAAAAAGGAGCAAATCTTGCAAGGCAAACCTGATTAGAGTGAATTGTCATTTGAAAGGATTATGGAAGCACAGTTTAGAATTCATTTTGTTATGATGAATGAAATCAGCTAAAGATCATACTTACCAGTCATCAAGATATTTCTGCCAGAAACTTGGCTTTTAAAAATTTCCTAATACATAAATAAGCTGCAACTGAAGCTTGAAAATATCGAAAGCTGGAGTTGTTAAAGTTAGCACTATAAGGAACTACCATTTAAAGTGAATAAGAAACTGGTTTCATGCTGAAGAGCTGTGGAAAATTGCTCTCTTCTTCATTTTTCTGTTATCACCTGGTTATGCCCTTGAGCAAATCACGTTTCAGTTTCCCCAGTTTCTCCCTTTTGGAAGGGGAGTATTTGGGTGCTATAGCTTAGCATACCTTTTCAAACTGAGTTAAAACATTTAACTTTTTACCTCCAGAAAGATTCAATTCAAAACATGAATATCTAATTTTTTAAAAATTAAACCTTATGAATACCCTTAGCATGATCATTTAAAATAAACACTAGAATTCTGGAACAGGTTGCATGGAGAGGTAGTGAATGTCTCATCCCTAGAAACATTTTAACCTGGGTAGGACAGGGCTCTGAGCAGCTTTATCTAGTTGAAGATATCCCTGTTTATTGCAGGGGTGTTGGATTAGTTCACCTTTCAAAATCCCTTCCAATCCAAACTATTCTACGATTCTAAATTTTTCATGAACAAAGTCTAAAAAACTCCTCCAGTCTGTCATTGCTGCTTTCACCTGTCCTTCAGCTGGGCTATCCTGTCCTTCACTTCTGATGGCACTTCCAAGAACTATCTTCATATTTATCCAGCTTTGCAATGAAAGTGTGGAGGGACTCAAACTGCATGACTGGATAACTATCTGGGGATTGTATACAGGACAGAATCTCAGAAGAACTGAATTAGATTGATTTACATTGCCACTATTAAATTTAATCTACTCTTTTGTCATCCTTAGAAAGTTATCACAATCTACATGTCCAAGGAATAGCTAAAATTATATACACATTGTCACAATTGTCATTTGCAAGCAGCAAATTCGGAAGTTCTGTGATCCTCTGACAAGTACCAGCTGGAGGGAGTTTCTTATGTTAAACAGACCAGAAAATATCTGCCACAGACAGCCATATCATTCATAATACAAACACTCACAAAACGTTTTTAACACCTTGTCTTTTCTGTTGGTTTACCATAGCACACACATTTAATTTCAGCTGGGAGTTCTGAACACTACAAAACAAAGGTTATTGAAGCAAACAAAAGTTTATGGGGTACAAACACATCCACATATATTCAAGGGTATCTTCATATCACGTTAGAAAAGCTGTTCAGAAAACTCCTTTTCATGCAATGATAAAATAGTATATTTCTAGCTTTTGGTCTGGTGCCAAAAAACCAAACCAAACAAAAAAAAACAGACCAAAAAAAAACCAAAACAAAACAAAACAAAAAAAAGTTTTGAAACACCCTTTTTCCTTTTAAATATCAGAATATTCTTAAGATGTTGACTTTTTTCGTAGTGAATTCTTTCCATTCCACTCCTAATTAATTTCATGGTGATTCTTTCAATTTTCTGAAATTTAGTACATTAACATTTTTATTTGGAAAATGTTCAAACAAAACTCACAAAACAAATACATTGCTCATGTCAACATTATAGTCTTGGTAAAATTTTATTCTGTGGTTGTGAAACATGAGGCCCAGTGGACCCTATCAAGCCTATCAATTCCTAGTACAGTGTAATATCTAATATCTAGTGCACAAATTTGCAAATCCCTGTCATAACTATTTCTTTATACTTATTTTCGCACTACAACTATAGCTATTAATACCTGAATTTCCCCCAAAACTGAATTTTATGCAAAGATTTTGATGTTTCCCCTCAATGTACACTTCAGTATCTCAAGGTAGATTTTACTCTGGATTCATTCAAATGAAGCAGAATGTTATTTCAAATTTGTTTTTGTTTTCTCCATACTGCATTCCTTGTTCCTACTTACATACAAGATTTGAAGTAAAGATATATCCATTACACAAAACCCTTCAATTTGGTTAATCTGATTAAATGAATTGATATCATAATATGATTTTAACATGAATAAAAATTTCAGGGCAATTATAAATCAAATATGAACTTCTAACTGGATCTGAAACCCAACAAATTCTTTCTACATGATTTATTTTAGACTCGGTTAACTGAATCAGATTAACAATGCTAAGCTAAGAACATGTTTTTTTTTTCCAAACTGCTGCAGAATATCCTGAATCGTACAATGTCAATTGTGCTTCTCACATTGGAAAGAGAAAATTCCATACTAGGTATCTCTGAAGCACAAGTTAAACCTACCTTAACTTAAAGACATAGTAGTTTTAGGTAAAATGTAGAATGAATTATTTTGGATAAATTATTTTACTTGATAGACCTGTGCCTGAGAGCAATAAGTAAATCCCATAAACTAGATGGCACATATTACATGTGTGAAATCACACATAAAATACCAACCATGTAACAGTGATGATGTTGTTTGAATTGTACTGTCTAAAAAGACTAGGAATGTTTGAAAAGCTTTGAGTCAATATCATAATCAATGTTAAGAAGCACTAGCAGAGACTCCAGAGTACGTCTTATACCATGGAGACCTATTCTAGGTAGGCCAAAATAATGACCATCCTGTTCCTTGGCAGTCAGTATATTCATATTCCTCCCTGACTGCAATTGCTTCTAATGGAAGAGACTGTTTTCAAATGTTTGTGTGAGTGGCTACAACTCTTGCAAGAAGTAGATTAGGTGAAGATATTTCAAATGTTCACATACAAGCTGCAAGCTGAATTTTCTTCTCTTTCTTATCCTGTCTGGATCTCGTCTTTTTAAGCCTTGTTTGTCCACAGCATAGGTTCTAACAAAATGTTGTGGTGTTAAGCAGTAATTTATCTAATTTTTTTTTGATCTGTAGATTTTGGTGAATAACGGAAATTAATTACCTTCATGAACATCATATTCCATCTCATAGAATAGCAGAAAGCCAGGTTGGGTATTTATTTGGTTGGCATATTTATGCAAAATAAATATTATTTTAATGGCATTTTGTTTGTAAAGATCTCCTTGAGATCAATTAGTATAATTTGTTCATCACACCTTGTGTTATTTTTCTCAGGAGCAAAGCAAAATATATATTCAGGCATGGAGCAAGCATCCCCTCCCACAAAATCTAGTCCCAAAAGCTCAAGTTCTTTCAAGAGTGAAATAATTGAACATTCGATTTTTTCCTCAAGGCACAACATGCTAACAACAAGCTCCTGGGTTTAAGTCTTAGTCCTCTTGGAATACTAACAGTTACTTCAAGTATTTCTTAAAAATGGAAAAGATAAATCTCTAAGTGGCAGGAGCATGGTGATACAGATCACATACAAAATAAAGTCACCAAAGTGATGAATATTGAATGCAACATTTGGAGTTAATGCAGAAGATGAAAGCAATTTCTAAATCCTATAGGGTCTAAGTACTGCGAAAAATTAAAGTATATCATTTAATATCTTCTTCCTTGACTCAGCAAAAATTAAAACAACTGCAATTGTTTGAGACTGGTGACCCAACATATGCAAGAGCAGTCAATCTACTGCAGGTGTCTCTGAACATTATCAGAAATGAAGCATGAACTTTATCTGCAGTCCTGCCATTTGGGCACTGACATTTGTTATAGAAAAGTGAATTAGGTTTCCATGTCATTTGGTAACAATGCTTAAAGCTATCTAAAAGAATTCTTTACATACTGCATTAACCTCTTTCACACCAAAATAATTTTGAGTATTATTGGATATGATAATTCTGCATTGTAATGAATATTTTTTTGAATTTTTGGGTGAAATAATTAATAGTAACATTTTCCTTATGAAATATTTATCCCAATTATATGGCACAACATTTTTCATATGTATAAATAGATGTTTTCATATCTATAAAAACTTATTAAGTAATGCACCTTTAATAAATTATAATAAAGATACTGATCCTTTATGAATGTTTATGAGCTTTTATAACACCTCAAGTAATGCTACTGAAAAGGGCATCTGAGTCTATTCATAATGTTTTTACTCTTACAGAATATTCTAATTTTTTTTTTAAATGTATAGTCTCCTTATATATATTTTCTTGCCTATATATATCTCCTTATCTGTCTTTCAGACTAGTGAAGTTTACTGGCTTTTTCACCCAAACATTAAGGTATATTTGTTTTAATGATGAAAAGAATCTAAACAGAAATAAACTCACAAAGTCAACACTATGTCATAGTTCTGTTTTTACTCTTCTTGACTGGAAAATGGGTGAGATAGTCTTTATTTCCTTTACTTACAGTATCACTTACAGAATATATATACTTGTCCTGCCGTCTATACTAACAAATAACTGTGTTTTACAAAAATCTGTATCAGACACTAGTTAACATGTTCAAGTGTGTAAGATTTTTGGACAGCAGTCTTGAGGATAATGACTTAGGAGTGCTGGTGGATGAGGACCTTGACATGACCCAGCAATGTGCACTTGGAACCTAGAAACTCAACCATGTGCTGGGCTGCATCAAAAGCAGTGTGACCAGCAGGCAGAGGAAGGTGATTGTTCCCCTCTACTCTCCTCTTGTGATACCTCACCTGGACTACTGCATTCACTTCTGGACATGGACCTGTTGGAGTGGGTCAGGAGAATAGCTGGAACACATCTGCTATGAAAACAAGCTGAGAGAGTTTGGGTTGTTCAACCTTGAAAAGAGAAGGCCCTCTGAAGGTCTTACAGCAACTTCCTAAAGGGGACCTACAAGAAAGTTGTTACAAGGATGTATAAAGATAGGACAAAGGGGAATCATTTTAAACTGAAAGATCTACATTAGGTATTAGAAAGAAATTCTTCACAGTGAGGGTGGTGTCCAGAGAAACTGTGGATGTCCGATCCCTGGAAGTGTTCAGATAATGTGATCTTTTAGGTCCCTGCCAATGCAAACTATTCTAAGTTTCTGATACTCTTCCTGTGTGAAAACAGGAGTAAAGACACAATGGCCAGAGTCCAAATATTTAAGTCCAAATTTTTTTAAATCCAAACCCATTTTTTATGTCTCAGAATGTCAGTTTCAGCAAAAAAAAATCAAGAAAGTGAAAGATTGAATTCCCCCAAATCCTGTTTGCAAAGCTGAAATCACTTGGAGTTGGCTAGTAAGAGAAAGCAAGCAGCTTTGAAGCAGCCTAAATTTGGAATCACCTAAAACCAGTACTGACATTGACAGCGCTTCTCCCAACTGATTCTTCTGTACAGCTTAACTCTGTACTTTCCTGTCCTGAAATCCAGCTGAGTGGTCAATTACAGACACTCAGGTTCAGAAACAGTGATGGCTTCCTGTGTGGCTGAAAATGCAAGTCAGGGTACTGAGAAAGCAAGGAAAAAAACCTCTGAATCTGGATGGTGGGCAAAACAAGCAATTATGCACAGTAGAATCAAAGGTTGTTTTTCAATGAATGCATTATTTTGTGGTTACAATTTTTTCATTCAACCATCATCCAAAATGTTTACATATTCCCCACAAAAGGATGTGGAAAAGTAGTTATTTTCCTTCTCGAATACATTTTATAACTATTCTTCTGTCCTCTTTGATCTTAGATTTATGACTATAGAATCTTCTTTCAAATGATGATATTATGGTGGACACCAAAACAACTACACTAAAACTATTCCTGTTCATCAGACTATGAATAACTATCTTAACATCTCAAAATACCAGACAGAAAAGGAAGCTTTCTTTTGTCATATTGCTGACCATTAGGTCACTGTCTGTGTAAAAAAGTGAAACCTAAAAGAATAAGTTTATCTGTGGATTGTTTTCTTAGAGATTTATGTTTGCTTCAAAGAGATTTGGAGAGGTTGCTTCTTTACTGATAGTTTTGTGAATTGACTGTGAAAAATTTATGCTGGTTTACTCAGCTTATTCCTTAAATGTATTCCACACAATCACTGTTGCTACTAGAAACACATTTTCCTTCTTTGTGTAGCATGGGAGTCTTCCAATTAAAAAACTGCCTACTCAAGCTATTTAAAACATGGTATTCAAAAGAAAGAAAGAAAGAAAAGAAAGAAAGAAAGAAAGAAAGAAAGAAAGAAAGAAAGAAAGAAAGAAAGAAAGAAA
>JAWWTY010000037.1:31419661-31498863 GCA_035222235.1 Margarornis squamiger | reverse complement strand
AGAAAAAGAAAAAGAAAAAGAAAAAGAAAAAGAAAAAGAAAAAGAAAAAGAAAAAGAAAAAAAGAAAAAGAAAAAAACCTAAAAATAAAATCACCGTTCTCTTGTAAACAAAGCAGCATAAACATAATGATATCACGTATAAATGGGTCATGTGTTAAGAGATGTGGTTTACTTTATTTACTAGATGAGCACTCTGCACAGGTGTAAGTAAGAATTTTAGGGCCCCTAAACACTGGATTTTTTTATTTTTTTTTCAGCATGCAAAAACACCTGCATTTTAGCAGTATAATCTAATCAACTGTGAAACATTCACAGTGGTCAACAGACCTGAAATATTCTAATTTCTTACCCATGATATAATAGTCTAATGCCTGTGTGTTGGGCTGCAGCACAAAGTATGATTGGGAAAAGATCCAAGACTGTTTATTAAAGCTCTCTCCTCCCCTTTTTGCACTATGCAAAGCACACCAAATAGTAGTTATGAGCAAAGCTCACCAAATAGTAGTTATGAGCAAACCCTTTTTGTGTTCTGAATTTATACTTGTCACAGGTAATCAACCTTTAAAGAAAATATGCAGAAAAAAATATGAGTATAAGCAAAAAAACCCCAATAAACCCCAGAAGGTTCACAGTAAAACACACATGTTGACAATCATTTTCTTACTTTAGAACAAAGAATATTTCCGCAGTGATTCCTGCAGAACTTGAGAATTGTGAAAATGTATGACACACTGTTCTCATATTTTGCATTCATCAAAGTGATGAGAATTTGTTATTAATTCAGAGGTTCAGCTACGCTCTGTCAGAACACTCAGCCACATCTCAGTGATGAGAACAATACATACTTCTATTAGACCAACATCAATGTAATTATGTGTGCTGGCCACTGACATTAGGAAAAGGATTTCCAGATGCCTTTTTGGAAGACTCTATTCAAAATTTCCTGATCTTCTTTCCATTGCTTTTCTTCCCTCAGTGATGTCCCAACACCTGTTTTAGATTGTGAGGAATAAAAATAGGCATTTCCTCAAGAAACAGTAAGAATCTGCATCCATACTTACAATGTATCTTCAAAGAAGCCAATGTTATATAGAATAGGATGTTCCCGCTGACATTGTTCAGGCCTTTATGGCACAAGTAGACCTCACTCTTGTTAGCAGTGAGATAAAGGGATGGATGTAGAAATGAGGCAGGGCATAAAACAGAAAACATAACTAGCATTAAGTGTTCCTTGTCTCTGTTTTAATTCTTATGATGATTCAAGATTTACTGTAAGACATGTAAAAGAGAAGATATAATAAAAGACTATAGTTATATGACTTGAAAAATTAGGGTTTCTAAATTAAAATCCAAGCATATACCTGATAGGGGAAAACAAATTAGTATCTATTACAAAATACATTTCCCTTCAAGTAAAGTTAGTTTTTATTTGAAACTGTGTAAGAGTCTCTACCCCTTGAATTAATCCACCTTAGTAACTTGTTAGAGCACAGTGACTGGATCATGTGTATAAACTCACAGCAACTTCAAAGTAGGTATTAAGATGTTACACCAGGTCAGTGATTACTGTGTCAGGACCACCTCGTGGTGGCTGCGTGTGCGTGTGTGGAGGGAAAGGGATGTGTCAAATCTCACCGAGGTAGGGTGGTGTCCTGTCCCTCATGGCAGGGCCCTGGACCCCACCCTGCCCCTCACCCTGGCCTGGGACTCCAGAGTGGCTGGGGGTGGGAGACCCCAACTGGGGGGGTTGGCCATGGAGACCAGAGCAGATAAAACCAGAGGTGTAGGGGTGCCATGTGTCATGGCCTGGATGTGTGACAAGCTGGCCTTCTGCAACGTTTTAGTGGTAGCTATCTCTCCCTCTTTCTCCTTCTCTCTTTTCTTACTCTCTCTATTTCTTCTTCTTTACTCCTTTTCTGGATGCTTCAGGTGGCTTGGAGCTGGAGGGATTGGATTTGACTTAATTGGTTGACTTGGGTATTGTTGATTAATATGTCCTGAGGTGGTATTGTGGTGGAACATTTTGTCTAATTCGTGTAGCCCTTTTTGAACCTTTGCCAAGTTCCTTTATTTTCACCCCTGAATGAGTAAAGAAACTCCTTGGGAACAAGTCTGTGACTCATTTCTGGGGCCTTCCACCAGAGGACTGCACATGATCCAGAGTGTTGCAATAAAAAGTGTAAAACTCGCCCCCACCAGGGAAGGTACCTGGGTGTTCCCACGTAAAACCGGAAGTATATAATCCATCAAAATTTGTGTTTTGCAGGCCTTCCCCCATCCTCAACAGCTCAAGACTGAGACTGTCACATCAACCACTGTCAACAATCAAGTCTTGACAGCTGTTGGTGATATCTTTCGTCTCCACTGTCTTTCTACTCTTATCCTTTTTCTTTCTTATTCTTGAACATCTATTCTTGTGTTATTTTTATGCTTTTATATTGCTATATTACTCCAGATAATAACCAAAACAGCTGCATACCTCCTTTCCATTGCAAAAAAAATTGTCCTAAAATATATATATATAAACACCAATAATTCAGTGTTGTTTCACTCTAATTTGACCCAAGGGTTCTCGTTAATAATATCCTCTCCTTCAGGGATGGGTTATAACAGAGATCACTCATGCATTTCCAGTTCAACAGGAGATTATAAAGCCACCACCACAGAGCAACCACTGGATCAGTCAGTTGGCTGACATCAGACCTTAAAGAGATTTTTTCACATGTCATGCTTTCATTTCTGAAACAAGTTTAAAAGAGCTGATATTCTAATTTGCTTGTTACTTTATTTTTTTTTTTCCTAAACTGCTTATTTGACATATTTTCTTTGTTACTCAGAGACATCTGTATCATTCTTAATGGGACACCTTTGAAAACTTGTTTTTATTTTCCAAACTCTAAATATTTATCTCATTTTAAACATCTGGCAGAGTTCATCAGCTTTACTACAGCAGTGCCAAAGTCAAATGTCTGACAATTATTTTAAGTTGCAGAAGGGCTTTGGAATTGTGACAGTGGCAAAGTGAAGCTTATGGAGGGTTAGAAGAGGGAATAAGGCAAAAGCAAGGTAGAAGAGTGTAGAGTGCTAGTCAGCAGAAGATATAAAAAGAAAAATGAAGCCTTTTGACAAGTAAAAAACTCCTGAGAGCCACGGAGTAAGAAAAAATAAGAAATTTTCTTTTTATTTCCTTTTTGAGCACTGCCCAAGGGGAGTGCTTTGATGCAGAAACAATGTGTAGATATCTAAAGCTATGCTGTCCTTTTAGGCACTGTAAACAGGGTAAGTGAGCACCTGTGTAGCCCAGAATATTAAACTGAATGCTGAATGCTGTTTATTTTTTTCTTTCCTTTTCTTTTTTGGTCCAGTTTTGACTGACTTCTACAGTTATTTATTATGTTTACTAAATTATATGACTGCTGATTTTGCATTTATAAATCTGATGAGTATTTCCATTCTCTTGCTCCCCAACCATGAGACCAAGGCCTCTTGGGACAGGAATGATGTCAGACTGGTGTGCACGCTGTTCTGGGATGATACGTCCTGTGTGCACCAAGGTGACGGGAGCAGGAGGGGACAGAAAATCAAACTGAACCAGCAAGAAGGAATAGGACTTGCTGGCTGAGTGTGTGGCATTTGCCTAGAATGCAGGACTTGCTGGATGCCGTCATACCAGAGGGATCAGGGCTGGGCTGTGGCTCCAGCAGCTGTTTGGGTTGAGCAGGTTCCTATCTGAGGAATTCTGACACCAATGAACACTTGATCTGCCGAGTCCCTTCAAAATGGCACACGGTGTTTCAATGATGAAATTTTCAAAATTTTTAGAAGTCTGTATTGTCCTGATCGTATTCAGCTGTTGTAAATCCCAGATAAATGCCTTCAACTACTTCCCTAACCCTAACCCTAACCCTTTTTTTCCCCTAAAGGTTCTGTAGTTGTGTCTAATATTTAACTTCAGAATCAACTTCTAAGTTGAGAGGAAGGGTGGCACAATGGTTTTCAGGCAAGCAGAACGCTGCTCGAATTCCCTAAGGATTAAGGCTTGCTGGGTGGCTTTGAAAGTCCATTTAAACTCTTAGTGCTTTGATATTCCAATCAAAAATGTTACCTTTAGATTTTTTTGTCTTACAGTTACTTTGATGCTCTGGTGAGCAGAAAAAAACTTTAGGAAAAATTGTATCAATACTATGTATATGAGTACCTCCAGGATTAAGAATTTAAAAACCTCCTTTTCAAGGTAAGATTGATATGTAAATATGATATACTCTGAATGGCATTCCTTGGAATGAGATTCTCATAGGATGCATAACAAGGAAAACATCCCCTTAGCAATATATTATTAGCTGTTTTGCAATTCATGACTAGTCAGTTAATTTGCATTTATGTATTTCGATATATAGTAGAGCTAACAATATTATACACATCACACTTGGCAGTTTCTTGGACTGAATAATAGAAATTAAAATGAGGTTTAGTTTTTCCAGTTAGCATCAGTACAGAAATATTTTTTTTATCAGGCTTGACTGTAGTTGTACAGAAGGTCCTGGAAGTTGAAAACCAAACTAGTTCAGTCCATATTACTTCAGATGCACTGCTTTTATGTCTCTAATAAGATGGACTAGTGGCCCTGCTTTATATTTATGTGGAAAGCAATAGACCCTTCCATGAAGTTAGGGTGCCTTTCAAAGGACTTTTCTGTCATATTTCCTGTTTGCCTGTATATACTCTTAGTTTGTATTGATTAGATGTGATTTCATTACACTATGTGTCTGATCATTAGTTAGACACTGATTAGAAAACAATTCTTGAAATCAGAGTTTTTCATATTGATATTTATATCATTAAATGTAATCATTATATTCTCAATAGAAAAAAACTAGGTCATCATTTGGTGCAGTTCAGGTTTAGAGTCACATTTGCACATTCCTACATGCGTAAAGTATGAACTCCATAAATATCATCTTCCAAATAAGCACTTGCATTTTGGTTTTACGGCTAATATTGCATGATATTTTTAAAGAAATAGCACCTATTTATGCTGTGTTGAAAACTACAAACATGATGATGCAGTCTTTTTTATCCTAAAGACAGCGATCAGAATTATTTGGTCTAATCTTGCAAATATGGTGAAATTAATGTAATAATTGCCATGAATAGTGAAGGACTATGTTTATAAATATTCAGTATCCTAGATAGAGTCTAACCAACTTCTATAACAACTAGTCCTTTGAGGGGTATTTCTACAATTTTATATAGCTTTCAAAAGCTATGATTTTTTAACAGAAAATCTTGTAATGAGTTCAATAATATATAGAAAGTTGCCTTAGGCTTCTTTCAGAATAAAGTGAGACATATTTTATTTTTTGGTTGGTTACATATTACCTATGTTTAAAAGAATATCACAGAGGAAAAGCATATGAAGCATCACAAGCATACAATTGGACTTGGGGCTGAAACAATGTAAACTGATCTCTGTCTTATTTAATGGATGCTTTTAAAATCTTCTATTTATAAACAAGACAAATAAAGAGATTGCTGGGATTTGCAGGACTCTCTGTTGTTTTGGAGCCTCAGCTAAGACTCAATCTGTGCTCTTCAGATCTACTTTTGATATCCACTTTCTGTAACATTTTTCAAGCATTGCCTTTGAAGCAGATAATGCTGTGTTGATTCCTATTTAGAAAACTGTTTCATGATCTTATTCTTCTGCATTGTTCTCCTTATGACTTTCAATCTCTGTTTGCTCACTGACAGCTTGTATTAACCTTGTTCTACTGCCCTTATTTTAACTAGCTCTTTTCATGGCCTGATGTTTATCTACCTGATTTATTAACAAATAGTAGGCCTTTCTTGGTGTTTGCTGAAGTCAAGCACTTTCAGTTCCATTTTGCATACCACATTTTAAAAGTTGTTCTTCATTTGTATCTTCTTTCACGTCTCTACTTTAAAACAGATTTATGACAAATGGGAAGTAGTAAAATGTCAATTATTGCTGTACTCATATGATCATTACTATATTTTGAGGTCTTTGCACTGTATTAGTACAGTAACAGAGATCTGTAAGATGTGAGTCCCACCACATAGAATGTAGACTAAATGATCGATCTGTTCAAGCTGAGTAGAAGGTACACTTGTCAAATAGTATTCACATAACTTGAGTCCATCTTCAAGAAGAAATAGTGCAGATAAAATATACCTATTCTGTTGCAGAGTAGGAGGACTTCCACAGAAGAAAACCAGGTTGTACTCTACCTCATGTCAATTTTCATATTGTTAATTTAGGAACATACAGAAGATGGAAACTATATGACATACAAGAATACATGTGCTCAAGTAGTACATGCAAATATTATTTCATAAAAAGCTTTGCATAAAAAAGAAACCTATAATTAAATGGATTAAGGTTTTGATTACTAGCTGGTAACAGTAATTTTTAAAGCTGTCACACATCTTTTTCTCTTCCTAAAGATGATTCACTTGATTTCTGCTGCAAAGGTTCTGTACAGAATGTAAAGAAAAGAGACAAACTGAATTGGAATCTACATGGTATGCAAAAGGGTGTCACATATACATATTTATATGTGATTTGTAAAATAAAGACACATAAATATGCCAGTTGGGATCTGAAAAAAATGAATGCAAAATTATAAATTGATATAACTGTAAAACATAACTTTTTGGGTTACTTTGCAAGGCCTTCTGAACTGAGCAACTGCTTACAGAATGGCTTTCATAGGTGTTTCTATTCAGCTTAGTCAAGCAAGGACTGTCAGATCCTCACATCTTCACAGTAGCTGCACTGAAAGAATGCACAATGAATTGTTTATAATATTATTTTCAGAGAGGCATAAAAGGCCAAGCTGACAGTTTAGTTAGAACAAGCATTTTAACTTCCTGCTTTCCCCACATGACATCAGTCTTGCAAATTGAATTTGTACATCCATGCAAACATCTCCACTGAAGCTTTCCATGTTTAAATACAAATTGATTGCTATAAATAAATAGAAGCTGTTTCTGGGGTATTTTTCTCCTTTGGAGGTCAAGAGATATTGTTGCATTTGGATGCCATTGGAAGTGGTACCTTAGCTTCTGTGGTTAGCAGCATCCTGTTATTACACTGAAGGGGCGGGGAGAAGTCAATTAGAAATGCAGATGTCTTTTTTTTTTAAAAAAAAAAAAAAAAAAAAAGAAAGGAGAAATTGGGAAAAGACATTTGGTGGAATAATGCCATAGAAGTAGAAGCTGATGAGAAACTAGGTGACAAAAACAGTGGCAATCACATAGGTCCAGTTTTACACTTTCCTTTAAATCATGTATCTCAGTAGGGAATGAACAAACAACTACTCAAGTACCATATATCCTAAAAGACCTTAGTCATTTCTTCCTAAATATTTTTTCTCAGGGAATGATGTCTCTCCTTAATGGTTTGTTCACAGACTCTAATCCAATTTTCTACCCAAGAAAAATGGTTGTACAGTCAGGAAACCATGCAAACCCCCTGCTCTCCCCATCTTAAATCTGTTTAAAACTGTTTTGTTTTGCAAATATGATCCCTCTGTAAGCAGTTGTGATTCAAAAGCAAGTTCTGACCAATGCCTTGAAGAGTGAGGAAAAAGACTCCAGGCAACTTTTAGTAGCAGATAAGTGAGCAGGAGCTTTAATGAGCCTCCAGGCTCCAGGAATACATTTACACAGGATCCCCCGCTTTGACCCAGGTTTCAAGATTTTATAATAATGTCCATTCAATCCCATTCTGTTATTTCCCCCAGTCCTGCCCCGTTCCGCCCTGTTGGGAATTGTGTCTGGGGGCTTGGGACCCGTCTTTCGTTGTCTTCTTCACAGCACTTCAGGTCCTTGGAGGCTTTCCAAAGCTTCAGATTTGGAGGTCCTTCTATCTATGTCTTTATCTTCTGGTACAGGCTTTGTGGCGCTTCTCTGCAATTCTACCTTGAAATAGAGACTAAACAGCTACTGGAATTTTGAGGGATTGATATAGGATGGGGTTTGTATGTGTAAACATTAAATTACACTGAAGTTATTTTACAACTACATTAAATCTACAATAACTTCTAAAATCTATAAAATTAAAAAGATCAAAAATCAAAGAAACCCTTAGGCATCAGACTCTATGCTGATGTGTGAACATAAAAGAATAAAGATTCAGTGACATATGTGGGGCAGTCATATTCCCTCCTAAAGGTGAATTTTTTTTAGTGGTACATTATATTAAGATATGTAAGGGAAGCTTCAGTTTTACACTGTTAAAACTTCCACTTTTTTTTTTTTTTCTTTTTTTTTCTTTTTTTTTTCTTTTTCTAACAGATTCTTAGCACCTCTACTAGCTTTTTCTCTGATAAAAAGCATATAAGAAACAAAAACACATAGCCATAGACCACACCTTCTTTTAGCATTCTCTGGAGAATCCAGGCCTTGGAGATGCCTCAAAAGCTCTGTTATCTGAAAGGGACAGGCCAGACCATGTATATTTGACAGCTGCCAAGTGTTGGGGTTTTTTAATGAGTGAATTTCACTGCTGAGGACCTTGTCTTCCAACGTTAGTTATTCATACTTGAAGCAGAGATTGTGAATTGTTCTATGTTCAACTTGTATGTATGTCTTTTTTTCATCAGATTCAATACAACTGACAAACTTTGAATGCTATCATGATAAACCAAACCTGAATAAACATCATCTTCAAATTCTGCATGTTCATGTAACAGAAATAGGAGACTTATGACAGAATTATTAAATTAAAATGTAGCTTATGCTTTTATGAAAAAAACAACAACAGTCAAAATTAAAATATATACTTGTTGCCTACATGACTAATAAGAAAGAGATTTGCATCATTAGTCATGCGCACACAATATGAGAATAAATTCCACCATGCCAAATAGTAAGGGGAAATAGCAATAGTAAACTAAGAATATTAAAGACTTAGGGTATATAAAAATGAACCTGTGTTTGCTGATACACCCATACACACATTGAACATACACTGAATATATACGTACATACGTACATACATATCTGTATGCATATATGTGGGATATATGCAACATAATGTAAGAAATTATTACAGTTACCACTTGGTTTGCAAAAGGCCTCACCTTGTCTTATATAATATTGAAATTAACCAGCAATACTCTGGAAAGGATAACAAGTTTCTCAATAGCAGATGCAGTCAGCTGTAGCTGAGGCACGGAGTTCAAACTCTATGTGAATTAATTTAGCTTACAAAGCTCTTTGCTACATGGAGGCTAGACCTTTTAATACTTTCTTTAGTAATGAGGCTACAAATAGTGTTACTGCTGTGACAATTTAATGATGGCTTTTTATTGTGGTCTTTGTGGTATGAGCTAGAGTAACTCAGTGGGGTATTTTAACACCATTTTATGATGTTTATAAATCTGCAGATCTTTACCTTGTATGTTTGACCTATTGAATTTAACAATTTTTTGTGGACATTCTCTGCAGTACACAAAAAACTCATTTAATAACCCTGTGAGGTACCAATATCACTCTCAAATGCTAACTACAATTGATGCCTGTTTGTCACTCGGAGGAACAAAATACATACAATTGTACATCTGCATAGAAGGACAGAAGAGAAGATTTCATGTGACACTGTTGAACCTAGGCAATGGAGTCACAAGTTTAAGTCAGTAGTGGCTTACATGCTGCATGCCTTGAGAATCTGTGGAGGCATAGCATAGGATATTAACACCTAATTCCTCATTAAGGCAATACAACAGTTTGAAAGTAGAATGTTTCCTTAAGGGGGATTATGGCTGGGTTTTTTGTGTTTTATTGTGACCGTCCCTGGGAAATAATGCTGTTCAATCAAATATTGCCACGTGTGAACTGTCAGGTTAGAAGGTAACTACTGAAAAGTATGAGAAACCAACAGTCACTTATTGTATTTCAGTATAACAACCTATTTTCTTTCTTAAAGATAAAAAAAAAAAATAATAAAAAAATCTTAGTGAATATTCTCAATAGAAGAGACATTGCTTATAGACAATTAATTCTATAATAATGGGATATCAGGTATGATCTTGTGTCCCTTCAGAGCTGTTGTTTTGTGGTTTATTTCTGTGTATTATGAATGTCTAAATTGTTATTTGGGTGGAACTTTCCAAAGTTCACACTGTCCACATACAAGTTAAGTTTACAGGCCCGGGCCAAAAATAAAATTTAGTGCAGACAAAAAAAGCTGTTAGAATGTTCAGAGCCCGGACCCTGAGTGAAATGTATGCAGAGCCTAGAACTTTTTTCTAGCAGTGGACTTGGTATAGACTGTTGTACATATTTTATTATTTGTTTAAGAAAACAAAAAATATTCACTCCAGAAGATTTACTTTTTTTTTTTTTTTTCCCAAGAGGGCAGTAGAGTTTAGATGTTCAATTTACTACTCCTGCAAGTTCTACATTTTTTGTATGCTGAAATACACATTTTTCAGCCATTGAGTGTTTTCAATTTTCGAAATAGTATAAAATATTTACAAGTGTTGGGGTTTCTCTAAGCTATGTTGTTAACAATTTTTTTCTTGGAGTCTCAGCACCATACATTCTTATTTCTTGCACTGTGGGTTATATGGCTTAAACCATTAACGTGAGAAACTTGAAATTATTAAAACCATCACTTTGTATAACACTGTTTAAATTCCATATGTACAAGATATACATATACTACACAGACAATACATAACTATTAGCAGATACAGAGTAGAAACTCATGAGGATAGTTCAGAGAGCATGGTATTTATTTTCTGGTTTATCTCAGTTTGATGGAAGTGAAAGACCTGATCTAAAATAGGAATTATTGCAATCTTTCAGATTTACAATGACAAAAACAGCCCCTTGTTGCTGTTAGTAATTCTGTTTAGCACAGTCTTCCTGGACTGGATTCTATATGTGTTAATCAGTTAATCATTAATTCAAACCCCCTGCATTACTGTAATCTTGTGATAAATGAAATCATGTACATGATGTTTTCCTCTCAAAAGGAAGTTGTCTACACTGTACCTTGTGTCAAAGACCTATTCTGGGTAAAAAAAAAAAAAGGGGCTCAATGAAGAAAATGAAAGGTTTGTGGTCCATTTTGGAGCAATTGTTCTGATTTCTGTTGTCAAAATGCTCCTATTCTTTCTTCTAGATGGATATACTCTTGGGAGGACAACAGAGAATTGCCACCATTCCCAGTAATCCATCTTCAGCCTCAGTGTACTCTTTTTGATAATTTTTGATTTAGTGATTGCTGCTTTGGCACATTTGTAGGTCATATGTAGTCTGCTGAACTTGTGTTATCCAATATTCACATAATCAATATGAAACATCAGCACATACCTACAGGATGCGTATAAGGTGTGGTCCTATTGAACTGTTTTCATTACCAAAATTCATATAACTGCCCTTTAATCCCC
This sequence comes from Margarornis squamiger, assembly GCA_035222235.1. Taxonomy (NCBI): domain Eukaryota; kingdom Metazoa; phylum Chordata; class Aves; order Passeriformes; family Furnariidae; genus Margarornis; species Margarornis squamiger. Next base: position 31,487,440 of record JAWWTY010000037.1, on the reverse strand, counting down.
TTAGGATTTTCAGATAAATAAGATTGGTGCCTACATACTAAAACAATGATATTCTGAGCACACCAAGATAAAGGTCTTGTAAATCAAATCACAGTGCAATTATCCTGTCACACTCGAGTGATCTTCATCATTTACATACACTTTTAAGATACTGCTAGTGTAGTCTAGGACTGCAGATAGTTATTTAAACAAAGAAAGGATTTTGAGTATGCCAAGGAAGCAGTGTGTTAATCTTTTACATCAGAGAGCTTTTTATTCATGGGTGTTTATTTACCCACAAAGGTCTTGAACTTGCTCCTCTGAAGTCAATTGGAGTTTACCTTCTGAATGGAAAGAGTGTGTCTGGCAGCTAAACTAGTCTGAAATTGCTGTCTCTGCTTTGACATTGAAGTCAAGAATTGGTAGACGTAATTGCAATAAACTACAGCAAAACTCTCTTAAGGACTCCTGGTGTATATTAACTGTGGGCTACTCTGAACCTTTTGTAGACTTGAGAAATACATTGCAAAGATTGTTTGAAAAGCAATGTTGCAAATACTCCTTGAATCCTTCTTAAAATAGTATTTTTCATCACAATCAAGATAAAGAAACTGTCCATTGAATTATGTGGTAATCAGTTTACTGACAACTACAGGATTATCTGCTGAATACATTGCCAATATTATTAGAATTGATTCATAATGAATAATTGAGGCTTAAAACTTAAAACTTATTGTTTCTCATTATTATAAATCCCCAATCTTTATGAATTCATTCAGCATTATTGCAAGAGTTATATGGTTCATGTGAAAAAATTAATCAAAGCTTTGAAGAATACATTTAATTTGTTACACTGTAAAATGTTATGGTAGAGTAATAAAAGTTCTAACAGCCTTACTATACTACACATCACAGTTTAAAGAAGAAAAAAATAGATTTTTTTTTAAAAAATGAAAACCTAATGCATATATATATTGAATGAATAACAATAGAGTCAATTTCCCTGAATTGAGTGTGTGGTTGAAGCTTTCAGAGGAAATATGTAGAGGAAGAAGAATGAGAAAGATGAATTCTTTCACACATTTACTGTGTGGTAGTCAGATTGCAGACATAAAATATAATCAAGGCCCTTCTTTTCTTATTTCAAAGTACTTAAAAATCATAAAAGACGATTGTGCTTTCCAATGACTTTATTAATGTGCTATTCTTTCACAGCCCTTATAGTCCTGCTTGTTGTTGGGTTTTTGTTTGTTTTTGTGGGTTTTTGTGGGGTTGTGTTTTTTAGTTTTTTTTTGTTTGTTTGTATTTTTGTGGAGAGATCACTGTCAGACTGGAACATAATGTACATAGGGGAACACTTCATTAATACAACACTATGTCACAGAGATGCTTGTTTCAGAGACTGTACTGCATCTTTCCTTTAGGATAGCAACAGTATGTCTATTTGTTGGTTCATAAATGACTTGCAATTTAAAAACACATAACATACATACATGAAACCTAGTGAAAAAACCCAAACCACCAAACAAACAAAAAAACACACATAAAATAACTCTTAAAAAAATTCCCAAAATTTTGAAAATGCTGGGTCCTGCTGCCTGAGCCTACTAACTTTAATAGGGATATTAGTATGTTAATACACAATATGCATCTATTTTTATTTTCAAATAATTTTTAAAATTTTGAGTCACTCCATCTATAATGAAAGTTTTAGAATATTGTATTGATGAAAAAATAGAGTGATATTAAGATATCAGATACAATGTTGACTATCGATATTTTAATTCCTTTAACAACATTATCCAAAATACCCTCTGAAAACGAGCTGTTTATTATTTATGAATGAGCTGGTAATTACTTATAAATACTCAATAATTTTCTCAAGTTCAGAGATGAACATCAATGTTAATTTTCATACATTAGATATGATATAATATGCACAATAAAGAGCTAGTTTTGATGAAATAAATAAACTTATATAGGCAAATATGTTAACCAGACCAGCTGCCTAATACTGTGATTAACCGTGTTAACTGTGATTTGGATTTTTAAGAAATCACCAAGACAAACAGCTGCCATTCTATTAATGTCAAAATATCTTACTTTCTTAACTGTCTGTTGACAATAAAAATTAAAACAATTAAATATATAGGGTGTTAAGCCTTTAACAGCATGCTATTTTCCCCTTTTTTGCTACTCAAAGGCAAGCTGTATAAGAAAATAAAAACTTGTTTGATGTTTTAAGATTACAAAAACTATGATTGCAGGTGATACAGGAATAGGTAAAAAAGCCAGTTAAGAGAGACTGAAGTTGGGATTGTAGATATTACTATGGATGTTCTTGCTACAGAAACACTCCAGATCTACTTCTTTATAGAAATACTGTTTACAAATTAAAGAAGACTAGAAAGATGGAAAGAAGTTTAGGAGTGAAAAAAAAAAAAAATGAAGAAGCAGTAAGCTCATATTTATAGCATTATATTTTTTATTTGGGAAATAGATGGTAAAAGGATCTGGGTCCTTCTTGTCAGCATGGCTGAGACTTTGTTGGACTCTGAGACCTCTAAATTTATATTTATACTTGTCAGTTTAGAATTTCCATCAGTATTAGAAAAGATCAAGTTCATATGGTCGGTGTATTCTAGGGAGATTTTCAACTATCACTTATGAGGTGTCAATGGGAGGGAGAGCGTCCTGATAAAACAGGTTGCCTACCCTAGTTTTTTTTAGTCAGTTTGTCTACATTTTTCCATGACAATTCGATCTAGTTCCCATTTCAGACTTATCTATCAGACTCCCTGGATAGTAATTGACATTTTCCATGTAATGCTTCTGTCTTTCCATCTTAAAATTTAAGAATTCATTTATGAAACAAGATGATTTGAACGCTTATTACCTTGAGCAACGTGGAGACTCAACTTCAATATAATAGTAATGCTGGCTTGAAATATTTATAATAGTAGCCCTGATCCTCTGTGCATCTTTTCGACCTAGGAATTAGACAGAATTTTTTAACATGAAATCACATATTTTTAGTGGGTTTTATACACTTATTTTTTTTTTAAAAAAAGGAGGTAAATATAGCCAAATTATTTTGAAATTTATCTTTTCAGTGTATCTTTTGTATTTCCATTAGCTTCTGCCTTGGATGTTTTCTTTTTAAACATCATTATAATTCAGTAGAAATTACTGTTGAATTTGCACATCCATATATAATATTAGTCTATGTTGACTACTGTTTTATTAGTCTTTAGAAACAAATTAGCCTCTCATTTTCTGTTGACAAATAAGGCATGTGCAAGTAAGGGACAAAAAGCTATTTGCTAAATATTACCAGCTACAATAACTGTTTATAACTTTGGAAAAAAAAAAAAAGGCAGGACGTATCAGGATTATATTTTTGAAAACTGTTAATTTTATGTGGTAATTCCTGGGAATTGACAAGGGCAGAGAATTACAGGGAAAGATGGCTGTGAAGTGGCCATTATTACCAGCCTCAGTAATTTGAATGTGAGAAGATGGAGGCAGCTGTAAGGCTGGACAGGACTGACTGAACTAGATAATGGAGAGGGGAGTGGACTCAAGAGAGAAGACAGTGTGGGTAAATGAAACATTTCTGGGCTGAAAATAAGGCATTTGGCCAAAAAGACTTTCCTTCATCTGAGGACCATTTCCATCTAAAGCTCTTATCTCTGAGATTGATAATGGTCCTCATGGCCAAAGGATAGTTTTAAAATAAAAATACGCTATCCTTTCCTTTCTTTAAGTGGTGCTTACTTTTTGTCCAGAAAAATGTCTAGACACAACAGGTTACTGCATCATGCCTTCTATCCTAAAGTCAGTCCACAAATGGCATTCAGATATTCTGGGATGAAGGCATTGATTATCAGGGGATGACAAACAGTAGCAGAAATGATTCAGCCATCTGAAGTAGACATACTTGGAAAGAGGTGTTGCATAGAAGATTCAAATTGATTCACTATGCTCTTGTCTAAAGTCCATGACGAAAAATCCTTTATCTCCAGCTGTTCTGGTAAGCCATCCTGTGTGCCAGGCTTACTGAGCTGCTTTGCCTGAGAGCTGTGCTCACGTGGTAGCAAGGCTTCTGTAGCAGAAGTGGACACATTAGAAAGTACAGTGGTTATAGTTTAGGACTTTTGCAAGGAAATGGATAGGCTGGCCCAGTAACTCCAGCAGAGAGCTCAGCCACTTAATTGCGCACACGATTTGGTCTGTAGAGCTTGTGAATGGAGTAAAACAGCAACAGGGACAAGGTGAGCTTAGAAAGGCCGTAAAAGGATAGGTGATGGTCAATTGTAATGTTTTAGCCATGGATCAACAGTCCTCATCCTTTGCAGCACAGGAATATCCACATACAGCCTCATTTATTTTACATAATGGAAGATGATTGTAACAAAGGGTGTTATATCTTCAAGCAGGAGCTGTGTAATCTGTATTTGCAGTGCTAATCACCTGTATTTGTTTTGTTGCTCACCTGCTGAACTTGCTTCCTACCATGTGCTGTATTCAGGATGAAGTTGTTTTTTTCAGAAAGATGATGTGTCCTCCATTTATCTATTGATAAATTTATGACAACTTTTAACTACTTTTTAAGTCATATCTTACAACTTCATTCCTCTTGAATCTATTTGTTGAATAGCAAGGATAGAATATTATTAAAAATCTTTGGTTTTTACCCTTTACCTCTTTTATTTTTGTCATCTTTCACAGCTTGCTAGCTTGTTGCAGAAATACGATTCAAGAGGGGAAAAAACCAAACCAAACCAAACCAAAACAAAACAAAAACCAAAAAAAACCCCAAAACAACTTTATAAGCTCAATAAATAGGATGTTTTCAGATTCTTGCTATTTCTCTTTTGAGGTGTTTACCTGGTATCATTTAATATATAGAGAGACACATCTTTTTCAAGCTGCATTGGATAAAATTTCACTAGTCAAGTCAACTTTTAACCAAGAATCTGGAGCTGAATTCAAACCTTCATAGACTCATGGGCTTTTGTTTTAACCTCAAATATATACATACTTATCCATACAGTAGAGTATTTAGTATTTAGCAAGTTACCCAGTCATCCTGTTTCTCAACAGATACACAAGACACTATGCAAAGTTGCTGGGAAAAAAGATTATGCTAGGACACCTGTGCTACCTGATGAATAAATGTTAGAATGAAATACAGGTTGGTTTTATATACACACACACACACATACACATATATATTTTTATATATATATACACACTCAATATATTTATTGTATTTATTTCATTAGAGGCCTACAGCTTTGCCTTTCCACTACATGTGACTCCAAGATGATGCATTCATTGACATCTTCAAAGTAAGAATATAATTCAATATTATATTCTTTTTTTTTTTAACTGTAAAATACAGTGCCAGCTATGCAACACCAGCCAATGGCCTATTAGAGCAACTTTTATGGTTCATATAATTTGTGCTTTCGCAAGGCCAATGGTAATTTTCACTTACATAAAAGGAAAGTAGGCAGTAAGTCACATTAATACTCTATGCTCTTTTGCCTTTAGAAACTTGTATCCAAAATCCTTCCAAACATCTCTGTACAAGAGACCTAAGACTAACATCTTGATTTGTACTGATTGGTGATAGAACTGCTTTCTTTCAAAAACCAGGAATACTTTATCAGGCTGTTTGATGATAGTGAAAAGAGAAGAACTAGACACCTGTTCTGTTCCAATGTTGTCTCATGAAAGGGGGATTTCCTTGAAACCTTTATATTTGATATTTGATCAATCTAACTATGAGTCTGAGGGAGTGGCAAAGGCAAAGTTACAGTTGACATAATTTCATGGTTCAGTAGAGTTTGAGTCATTAGCATATATAGGGGTGTGAAAAGTAACATGTATTTTTGAGTTAAAGAAGAAAAGTTCAACTTTTGATTACCAACTATATGACTCCTTTGGCTTAATTCCATTAGTTGCATTGTTTATGGTGGAGCATAATCTCAATGCTGCTGTGTTGCTCCATCCTTTTTTTCATATCTTTATTGATCTCAATAGAATATGACTGCAAAATCTTGGTGCCACTCCATTCTTTGTTTCGCTTCCCTTAGAGTGAAGCTCCCTCAGCGTTTCTGCTCCTAAGGCGTGAAAACACTTTTTCCCTAGTGAACTATAGCCAATGCACTCCTTCTTGCTGAATTTTGTTTTTCAGTCTTCTCCTCATAAATGTTATAGCTGAAAATGCAGTTTTGTGAATATGCAGCATTCTTAAAAGCCGTTTTAAGTGATTTTACACTTAGCAAACAGAAGAAATTACGTTTTTTTCTTTCTTCTCTGTTTCTGTTACAGTCCCATGGGGTGAAGTGGTTGGTGCTATTTGTACCTTTAGGTACAGCAATATGTGGCTAATTTATAAGGTTGCTGTCCACAGAGTCTGATTTCTTACTTCAGTACATTTCACTTCAATGGGAATGGTGGTGCCTTGTTTAGTTTCTAATTAAAGAAGCTGCTTGACATGTTGTGTCACACACTGCCCTAGATGTTCAATGAATTCTTTGACCTTCAAAAAAGTGGGACAAATATTTCTCTGTGTATCTTTAACAGTTGTTTTTTGTGTAGGACTAGGAAGCAAGAAATAGATGTTTTTCCCACAGCTAAATAAAATCACTAGGGTAAGTTATGAACATCAGTACAAAAGTGAGACTTCCAGGTGTTTCAGAACTTTTAGACATCAATTAAGTTAATTACATTTCTGAAGCTTTTTTTTGTCTAGTCGTTGGTTAATGCACACACACTTTCCCTTCTTTCTTCAGAGTTCAATTGTGCTGAGGAAAGTGTTAATATTGTTCTGTCTCTTAAAAATGCTAAAAGAACATTTATGCTGGTAGGTATAAAGATGCATGCCTAAATTGAGACTTTTTTTTTTTTTTTTTTAATTCAAGATTACTGAAATACTTTCCCTGTTCTTTTAAAAACAAACACTGAGGCAATTAAAAAAACAAAAAACTGAAAACAGCATCTAAACAGATGGACTACACCTAAAGGAAATGTTTCCACTATGTATTTATAAACAATACAGGTAAGTAAGATCAAATATTTAAGTGTCAATTAATTCTAGGCTTGCAGCTGTTAAAACTTTAATTGGGTGTTAAAAACTCCAAGAGTCTTTAGAGATGATGAAAGAATAATTCCTCCGATAAGGGGAGCTTCTTTTCAGGATCATGATTTTTTTTGCTTTCTTGCTTGGGAATCAAATGTAGCATGCGTCGCACTACTTTTCTAAGAGTTTGGCTATCAGATTTACAAGATCCTGAGGTTCATAAGTTGTTTTTTGTCTTGTTTTGTTTTTAAAGGTACCATTTTTCAGCAGCAAATAAATGCTCGGTAGAATATTTGGAATAGAAAATAAAACCCCTGTGAAACTAGAAACCTAGTTTTGTTTCATTTATTTTCTCAAAATAAAACTGGAGTGAGTGGGCTAGTTAGTTGGATGTTGTTTTTAAATGAAATTTACTTTGTAATTGCATTTGTTTATCTATTGAATTGTAAAAACATATTTAAAACTACTGTTTAGTCTTCAATTGCTGATAACAACTAAGCTTGGACTTGGAGTATTACTGTTTGCTTAGTAGGAAAATTGAAGTTTCTGTTGTAAAAGAGACCATTTAGCCAAAATTTCACTAACTTGCTCTAGTAATTTGTTATTCCACTCAGTTCATTAAAAAAAAAAATAAAAAAAATAAAAAAAAATCCATTCTTATTTTGCCAGAAGAGACTTGATAATTGCTTATTTACCTGCTTTATCTTCCAAGCATCAGATTTTCAATTGATAGAAAATAAATCCAAAGTCTTGGACTTCGTGTCAAATCCTCAAAACTAACCCATAGTAGAACTATTTCATCACACATATAGGCACTGCACTGTTTTTATGCTCACTCTTTGAGAGTTGAGCAAAATGACCATGTCAACATTAACAAATTTTATGGTGTCATTAGGGCCAATTTGTAAAACAAAGTAGTTTGTGTTGGAGACACAGAATCTGCTCTACTTGTGTGGTGTGAATCTAGTTTAGACCAGCTCTAGTCTGATCCCCTCAGAAGAATGTCCATTAGGGCTCCTGAGCTGATCTTCCAGTTTAGTCTCATCAAGAATAGTTCTGTTTGCATGCTTCAGAGTAGGAACCAAAGCACAGTAAATGAAAGAGACACCTGAAAGACCAAGCTCAAAAGTGCAATTCCTGGTCTTAGATTTTTAGAGCTAACATAGGTGTGTTCTGTGGCAAAATATACATTTCAATCATGTTCTTCTATCATTATTTATTGCTACTCTGGTGTCTGCAAAGCTTCCAAAGAAAATAGTAGGGTTCTTGAAAAGGATCTGAATAGAATTAGGAACAATAGAAAAAACCTTTAGGAGAAAATTAAAGAAATAAGCAAAACTTTATGCAAATAACATCTCCATTTCTATTTAATGGTCCATCTAGTCCATATCTGACAAAGACCAGAATCTGGAAAAGGCAACTGAAGGAATAAAGAATGCACTGACTGAGCTTTTTTCTCACCTTCTCAGTGACGATAAGCCTCTCTCTCTTTTTTCCATGTGTAACTGCTGCTGCTTTGGATATTAAGTAAAAGCAGATTTTCTTTCTAAAATAAAATATCTTGGTTTCAATGTTAGCTTGTATCAGTAAAACTCTTACATATTTTCCTTAAAGGCACTCTATTACTGATGAAAGGAAAATATTTAAAATTTGAGCTTCATTGTTTTCAAATATGACTCATCCTTGTATAAGAGAATGGCAAATCAGGATGTAATTCTTTGGCTCCTTTCATTTCTCCTTTATAACTGAATTATTTCCTCACTTGTCTCTCTTATAAGAAAAATTTGGTTTTCATGAACTTTTGCAAACAAGCTTGTATGTTATTTGTTCAGCTGTAATCTCGGAAGCATTTTAGTAACGTGAATTTCAAGTAAAGTGCTCCATTCCTGCTATCAGGAAGAACAGCAGAATTTGAAGAAAGCTAGAGGTAGATTTTCAAACTTTAAAACAGGAAATTTTATTTTAAACCAAAGGACTATTTCATGGAACCAGAGTAGCTCAGATTCAAAGGAACACTGTTTACGATCAAAATAAATAGATTTATATTTTTAATAAGGTGCATAATACTCTTTTATTTAAGAGTATATTGACTCTTAAATATAGGACTCCTGGATTTAAGATTGAAAAAGTTAAGTAATTTCCTTATATTATTCTTTTTCAGGTATGAAAAAATTTTTAAATTCAAATGAAGAATATATTTTTAAATATGAAACTATGTAAGCCTGTTAATAATTTTCTTTTAATGATAAAGTACATTTATATGCAGAAAGAAATGAATGAATGATAAAGCAAAGAAATTTGTAGATCTATTGTGTTAGTGATTCACAGTGGTAATAAGAAGTAATACCATAACTAATTTGATTAGATTAAATGTTGTTATCTTAATTTATCTGGCTATTGCAACCTAATCACTGCTACATGGGAATCATAATTTAATTAAAATTTAGACTAATTAATAGTTTCAGTTGTTGTTTCTATGAAAGATGTTGTTTTTCATCGAAAAAGTACAAAACCTTTTATGGGGTAAAGAAACCACTTACAACATTGCCTTAGGAACATTTCCTTCCAATTAAAGCTTTCATAATACTATGAAAATATAATATTATGTTATCATACACATGGAGACAAAGAAAGAATCAGCAATGTCTGGCACTGAATTTACTCTCAGGGAATCTTCCCACTCCATTTCACTTTTCTTGGAGTTCACCAGGTGACACTGTGCAGGTGCTGAGGAAAAGATTAGACTTTGTACACTGCAGAAGATTTTGTGAAGGCCATGAGAGAGGGAAAGAGTGTGCTATTTATGATTCCAAAAGATGGATATCTTGAGTCCCTGTATTATTTCCAGGGGGAAAAAAATGAAAAAAAGAAAAAAAAAAAAAAAAAAAAGAAAAAGGTATTTCACTGGAATTTTATTTAATTAGAATATTATTTAATTAGAAATTACTCAGGATATGTATTGAAGGATGAGGAGAAAAGAAGAGAGGACTAACATGAAAATTCAGTCTTTGTCAGCCTTTCTTCATGATTTTCAGTTATGTAAAATTTCAGATACTTTTGAAAACTCACTGTGAGAGAAAAAAGTCTTTATCACTGTAGGTGAAAAAAGTCTATATCTGAAGAGCACACTTTAAAAAAAAAATATATACTTTAAAATTCCAAATGCACCCACAGTGGTTCTTTTGTAAAGTAACATTATTGATTTACATTCAAAAAAAAAAAAAAAAGTAAAAATTACTTCAAGGTAGAAAGAGAGTACTGTTCAACAATAAAGGAAGAAACAATTGAAGATAGGAGAATATTTTAAACTAGTCACTTAACATTTTCTAAGCATCCTTGAAATCTGTATCTGAAAATAGCTGAAGATTTTTAATAGGTCTGAAAACCTGCTAGTCTTTTCCTTGATGTTTCTTTGATTTGTATAGAATAACACATATGTATGAGAAAATGAGTTTTTTATCCGTCACTGATGAAATTGATACTTGCTGAAAACTCCAGCAGCTTGCTGTAAAATCCATTTCTGCCTTTTTTTGTCTAATTTTGTGGTCTGTGGGGATTTTTTTTTTTTACCATTCAGTTATTTTGAAGTTTTACTGCAGTGTTAAGAAATGGAAATTGTATGTATTTCACAAATTAAATTAAAATATCTGTCATTTTGCAGCTGAACTTCTAACTCTTTAAGAGCTGTATTTCCTCATCTTGTGTGACCAGTACCTGTGATACATCAGTGAACCTAGAATGTTACACAAATATTCATAAAATGTTCTATCAAACATTAGGTCAAACTGAATGCTATAATAAGAAATATATGAGCTACTCCTCAAGATCCATACTTTGTAAAGATTTTGTAATCTCTTGGAGTCCTTCTCAGCTGGCTATGAGGCAAAAAGAGGATATTTGCCATAATTTTCAGTGGGATTGTATTTCCCAACTGCAAAGGTTTGGAAAGTTCTTTTTTTCTGTAGAAGACGTGAAGGTACAATTTTTCTATCTGAGGAAGTTACTCATAGCATCACAGACTCTTCTGACTTATTACAAAAGTCGACTCTTTTCCTATATTCTAGCTATTTGTTGTACTTTATACACATACAACCATAAGGAGAGAGCATCAGAGGATGTAATGAAAAATGCCCCTCCTCCATATTATTTATAATTTTAAAAGCATAACTTTACATTACTTAGTATATCAGAAAGATTTTCTGATTCACTGAAGGTGGTTGATATAGGGATTATGATTTTCTTACATAAGTTTTCCCCTGAACTGAAAAATAAATTTTTAGAAGGCTTTTTTCTTCTTAAAAGCAGAAAAGATAAATTTGTGTATCAATAGAAAGCATTTCAGTGATTATGAAATACTAAAAATATAATTTTAAAACAAGCTGTTTCCCTTTCAGAAAGTGTCAAAACACTTCACAAACAGTTTTCAAAATTCTCTCACTTCTACAACAGCTATTTTGCTACTGATGCATAAATTGCAAATAATTTTGGATCTCCTACAGCTGCTTTTGCAACTTCATTATCTATCTGCTTTAAATGCCATATCAAAGCATAGTCCTCATGTATAAGGCTGGTAAAGGCTTTTATTTATCTAAACTGGATTTTAACTACTTTCACCCAAGCCAAATTTCATAATTCCATGGGTTGTCTCTCCCCCAGAAAAGAACTTCCACAAACTAAAAATAAACTAAACACACAACTTTTCTCTTAGCTCTTTCCCTGTTATGAATGGCATACTGTCACAGACTAGTGGTCTTTTAAATGCAGAGGATTTTTCCAAGGACTTTTATAGCAAAGGAACATTGAACTTTGACAACATAAATATTTGTAAATATGCACACATAGATACAAGTGTAATGTGCAGTCCATGCAAAAAACACATTTCGCTATATTAAGGAAAGTCTAATGGAATATATAAAGCACATGATACACTTCATCATATAAAATTAACTCTTCTACTTTAGCACTTTAGTAGTCCAACACTAGGGAGCATCTGTTATTGCAGTAATAAAATTACAATGAAATTAAGAGGTTTCAACACTGGTATAGTCTAATAGTATTCATGATATGTATAATAATGGGGTATGAAAGCCTTTAATCTTTTAAGTTTAAGCTGTAAAATCTCCTCTTTTCTTACATAAGAGGGGAGAGAATATTGGGGGTTAAAAGAAAAATAAAATGAAAAAGAGAATACAGCCAATAGAGACAAAAAAAATAAAAAATAGCAAGGACAAGCAATATAATAAAATAGATTGACAAGTACCTGTAAAACTGCTGTCTACACAGTACATTGCAAATTAAAAGTCATGGTCTATAGACAAAGCATTTGCAAGAGCTGAGTTATCAAAAGGATTTACTCCAAGGCTTTAAGGGGCCATTTTGTCACTTTATCGAACAAGAAGTGGAAAGAAAAAAAAATGGTTTGCAAGGAATCACAAGTCAAAGTCATCAAAATAACCAAAGTCTGCAAAAAAAATACACAAAACTGCAGTGGGGGCAGAAGTTACTCAAGTGGTGTCGGGATAAGCATTGCAGAAAGAAATTTAAAGTATTTAAAGTGAAAAACTAGGGGCAAAATGGCTCAGACAAGCTAGATGACACACCTTATATGCATCATGCACAAGATCATATTATATGTACAAATCTAACAATTCATGGCAATTCTGCAGTAACATGCTAATGCTTCCAGAGCGACTATTGAAAGGCATACAACCTAGTGTTTCTTAAGAGTTAAACTATAAAGTTCTAAATAGAGATTTACGATTGAGAATACATGATTTTGAGTGTTAAGAAAATGTGGATTTTGGTGATTTGATCTTTGCTGGAAACCAGGTGTGTACTAAACCATCCTGGCACTCCACTCCTCATCAGAATGGGGAAGGGAGAAAAGAAGATTGAAAAAAAAAAAAAATCATTGGTGAAGAGAAAGGCAGTTTAATAAAGCAAAGACCTCATGCAGAAGCAAATTAAAAGAAAAGAATTCATACTCTTTTTTCTACCAGTAGGCAAAGTCCAGCCACTTGCTGGAAAGTAGGGCCTCAGTACACATAACAGTTGCTCTGGAAGAAAAACAGTATAACAACGAATGTCATCCCTCTTCCTCTTTTCTCTTAGCTTTTATTGTTGAGCAAACATCATGTGGAATATCCTTTGGTCAGTTTGATCCGCTGTTGTGGCTATGTCCCCTCACAAGATCTCACCCACCCTCAGTGGGTGAGTGTTTCTTCACCCTCACTGAAGAAACATCTCTGATGCTGTGCCAGTCCTACAGAGATGTAACCAGAAAACTGCTGGGTTATCAACACCTTTCTAGCTACCAATATAAAGCATAGCACTGTGAGGGCTGTTATGGGGAAAACTAACTACATCTCAGCCAGATCCAATAGAGAGTTCATAACTGTACCAGTAAAATTGATCATGCCTGGAATAAATCTAAGTGTCTGAGATCAGGTTGCGCAGAATGGCCTGTGTCCACAGTATTAAACTAATTTCCTGGACCACAGCAATTGGATGCAAATCCTTATTGTACGTTAATCTTGCGTTGTGTTTTAAAGGATATTTTTTGGCCTAGACCAAAACTATTTCATAGACTTCTCTTGCATTTCACAAATATGGGAGATTACTGAACAGTGTACTCCTGTCAGGGTTATTAATCTGATTAATGTATACACATTCATAAATTTCCAGAAAGTGAAAATGCATTAGAAAGACACTAGAAAGACATTAGAAAGACACTAATACATACTGCATCAGGGGTCTTTATCCCTTACATGGGGACTGTTAAGGTTCACATTCTTTCAGAGCACACTAGTCCCTCTAAGAACCAGTTTTGCATTTGCTTTCTACATGATAATTTTTTCATGTTTGACAGAAAGTGACTTCTCTGCAATGTAGTAGGAAACCGAAAATTATTTTTCTCTTTTAGACAGTCGGACAAGGCCTTTGAAGAGCCTCATGACTTTTCTGTCACGTTACTTAACACTGCTGATGAGCTTCTCACAGGGGCTCTCAAGCTCTTGAGTAGGCACCTCTTTCAACTTTAGCCTTTTCAACTATTGCTGGACAGTCAGTCTCAGCTGATTTGTTTTTAGTCCCTCACTAGGTGGACTGATTATGAAAAATACACAATAGTATTTTAAATTATGTAGCTATTCTTTCAAAATATTTTAGATGTCTCAAAACAAGACAAAACCAGAGATGAAAAACACTTTTTGTTTTCCTAAAAGTGTTTGGAAAAAGGAGGTGTAAGTTCCTCACCATTGGCTCTTCTATGGCTCCATCAAGAATTCAGCTCTTAAAATGATAGTTACAAATAAAGCTTAGCTTTTCTCTTCCTGTCATAACCTCTCAACCAGTCTTGGAATTCTCCCACTACTCCCACTGTACGATGTACTCAAATTCCTTTTACAGCTTCTAGGGTCCATCATCTATTTTCTTTTTCTCTATCTTTGTCAAGTCAATGTTCTGTAAGACTGAATTTCCTTTAGACTGAATTTCCAAACTTCTGCAGAGTCATCAGGTCTTTATTATCCTTCCTTGCAGTGCTATTGAACATAAGCTGTGAATCCATGTCTTATTAGGAACCATAAAGATTCAAAAAATCACCCAACATTGTCGCTATACTGTTATGTCAGAGGTTGTGTAGCTTACCAAAAGCTTGTCTTTGATCTCTGAGCTATCACAAACTTTATTTATGTTGTCTTTCCCCTCAGGCTCAGTAAGAGTGTGCCGAGATCCTGAAGGGTAAAGAAATGACAGCTCATTCCAATGAGGGTGTGGACAAGGAATGGCAGTTTATTTAAATGAGACTCGGGCTTATATAGAGGGTTGCAGGAAGGTTCCAGAACTTGGGTGGAGATTGGGAGGAGCATGCAAATCTCCTCACATGTATGGTAAAAGAAGGAAGGACAACAATCGTATAGGGAAAACTGGGGAGGAGACAACCATATATGGTGAGACTGCACTGTGGCAGATTCTACCAATGGGAAAATGGGGAGAACATGAGGGAAAACTGGGGAACCATTTTGAACAATGTAGTATATATACATATATATATAACAATGAGCATATAAAACTGTAAGAACATATAACAACATTGGGAGACATCAGAACACTAAACAGAGTCCAAATATTTCTTCTTCTTTGGATAGCTCACAACTTGATGGTCTTCCTCTTCATCTCCAGGTCTCAACAAACTGTTCCATGGTGTTTTTTCCATTCTTCATAAGACTGTTCTCCCACAAGAGTGGAGTTAAATTCTAATGATTTAGTTGATTTAGTGCTGTCTTATTTATCATCATTTGTGCAGGGGGGAAAAAAAGGACTGAAATAAGAAATTGTAAAATCAAAAGGAATCAGGAGATGCCAAATATTCACAATGGGGTAAATCAAGAGAAGGAAAACTGCGTGGGATGCTTGGAGTCAGATTTCTAGAGCAGCTCTCTCATATAATTTGATGGTATTGTTCAAAGGAAGAGAAGTTAAAAAGGTAGGTTGGATTGTATTAGAAAAATATCTCAGTTTGTTCAATTTTTCCACTGTAGAAAAAATACCAACTTGCAAAACTCTGAATATTACTTGACTGTTTTGTCAAAAGGAGCAGCAATGCCACATAAAAGAAACTCACTCAGCACATTTAAACAGTATCTTATTCAGGTAATGTAAGCACCCACTCTACCTTAAAATATTACATCGTGTTTTAGTTGAGCCATTATCATTGATAAGCAGATTTTTAATCAAGGAAGTAAGGCATAGTTAATTATGTGCATGGGTTGTGCTTTAAATTAGATTTTATTAGCTGTGCTCATCACCTTCCAGTCCACAAACCAGGTGTGGCATCACAGTTCTTTCTTTAACTACTGCTTGCAGAGATTACAGCCAGAACCAGACTTAATCCAATTAGCAAACAAGGTTCTCAGTGAAAAGTGAGAAACTGCTGATAGGTGCAATGACTGTTATTAGTGCTCTTCAGTTAAGAGATTTTCTAATTACAGAGCTTGACATCCTCCAAGGTAGAATGACAGACTGAAGATAGACTGCCAAAAAAAAAAAAAAAAAGTAGATTAATGGTCTGTTAAAAAAAGTAAACCATCAGTAACTAGGATGGAAAAGAAAATGTTACAAAATTTGAAACAACTGTAACTGTCAATAGGGTATGATAAAATGTCTTCTTTAAGGTAGGAAAATTAGCAGCATTATTTGAAAGAGATTAATTTCTGTGAAATGTCTAAATTGTAACAATTCAAGTACAATATACTTCCATGAAGTTACAAATGCATTTGCTTTCCTGGCCAGAAATATTTTTCTCAGTATGGCACATTGAATGTTGATTTTTGGACCCAGGAACACAAGTCTACAGTACAAAATTTGGAATGGCTTCTTTTTTTTTTCTTTTTTTTTTTTGAGTGGGGGGGGAGGGCGTGTTTTTTAGACCTCACAGCTTTTTTAAACTCCTGAAAATCTGTGATATAATATTGACTCCTTTGCCCTTTGTGAGAAATCCTCCATGCTTAAGCTGCTCCTGCACGAGGCCTTTATAAGTAAAGTCCATCCACACTGGCTGTGTGGCCTAGTCTACAGTCCATATTTCATACACAGTGAGCATTCTTTGTAACTTAGGTTTTGTCCAAGATACCTCATGGTTTTTGCCAGTGTTTTTCCATATTGTGTATATCTTATCTTTCATCTTTAGCTGAGACTTTTTCTATGATTCAGAAATGCAAATTTAACAAGTGTTCCACTGTTTTGATGCATTTCACTGTTTCTTCACCAAAAACTTTACAGGAGGCCTTCTGTGTAATATTTGGCAAAAAAATAAAGTATGGGTAACACATAGAACAAGCTGAAGAGTAGAAAAATTCCCAGAAAGAACATATTTTTCAAGAAATGTAATGGTCTGGTGCTGGGGAAGAACAAGCAAACAGATAAGAATGATTTGAACATGAACAACAAGACCAACATGAAAACTACTTAAGAATAAGCTGTGCCTTTTTTTTTTTTCTAAATAAAATAAAAAACCCTGAGATACATGAGATCAATGTCTCCCTACTGCCTTATGAGGTTTTATCAGTCTGATAGAGCTGTAGAATGGTCACTATTGTGTAGTGAGAGACATAAAACAATATTTGAGAAGTATAAAACATACTGGAGAGCATGAACAGCAACAATAGAAATGCTTATATCATTGCAAAATTGAATACAAATACCTCTGGGTAGATAAGAAACAAATGTTAATGAGCCTAAAACATATATATGTGTATATATATATATATATATATATATATGTATATATGCCCTTCTTGGAACTCATTAACATGGTTTAGATGTTTCATGGGCGTATCCTCAAGTGATCCAGAGAATCACACAGAATTATTACCTAATCAAAATGCAAAATTCATTGATGTGTGATGTAATTAAGCAATGAAGTTTAAATGTGTTCATTAAAATGGAATCGAAAATAGATGAGACTTTAGGGTCAAGGTCCTTCGACAGCTAACTTTACCCTAAAGTCCAATCTGGTACAGATGCAATTATTAGTTTAGCAATTTAATGAAAACTCATGAAGTCTGAAAAGGTTAATCAGTTATTTTTATTGGACTAAATATGCATGAAAAGAGTGTGAGGTTTGGACACTGTTACAAGGTAAGATACATGCAGCACTCTGGCCAGCATTTCTTCCAAAAGCCTGTGAAAGTATGAATGTGGCATAGTTCAGTTAGGATATCAATTTGAAAAAAACAGCAAAAAACATTGCATAGAGAAAATATAATTTTCTTACCAATGAATGTTTCAATCATCAGTAGAAAGATAGCATGTTTTCTGTCATGATTTACAGAAGTTTGATGGAAGTTCACCTGAGCTTGCTTGAAGTTGCCTAATAGTAGTGAGATTTCAGACATCAGATGTGTGAGTAATTTTCTCATGTGTAGGCAGAGTTTATGCTCTTGTGGATAATTACTGGTAATTAGGTAATGTAAGTAAATGTACATTGGTTAGTAGCTTTATAGAGGCAAAATAAACATTTTTGCAGAAGTATGGTGTTAGGATTTGTTCCATTTAACTATGTTCTAGTAAAGAAAAATCAGACTTTGAGTAATGAAATGTCATCTATGTAAGCTATTGAGGAGACCAGTGTCATTGCTAAGAGCAATTGCCATTGGACTAATTGACACTGAAAGTATAAAATTGCAAGCCAATCTATTTGGATAGCCCTCCTTCTTAAGTTGAAATAATTCTTTCCACAAAAGTAATCTAGGATATTGCTGTGTAGATGGATGAAGACAATTCTGCATTTCCCTGTCCAATCTGAATCAGATGCTCTGAACATGCAGACTATGAAAACTGGAAGAACACTTAACTCAGTTAATCAAACAGACTTATAGGTAAGGCAGTAGTTACAAATCTGCTAGAGAAATGGTAATATGAGGCCTGTTAGGTCTTTCTTTATCTTCCTTACCCATACCTCCATACCTCCATTTACGCTTGTGTGATCCCACACAACCCTATATGACTACTTGAATGTATTAAATAAAAGTCATAGTTGTCTTGTGACTTTCCAGACTGAAAAGTACCTGAATTCAGTAGCACAAAATAGGCATAAATCATCTGTAACACATAGGGCCATTACAGACTCTTTAAATTACTAGGAAAAAAAATTGTTGATGTTACTTTCCCTTTGTAAACTTCACACATTTTCATAAATATATATTGTCAGTGTCTGTCTGCGGGCAACCAAAGTCTACTTGTAAAACAGCATGGTCACTGGAGGTTGCTTCTGAAGCGTTGAAGGGTGATGCAAGCTGAAAGATTACCTTGTGCATAAATGTTGTATTTTGCTAAGCCCAGTTAAGTCAAAACAGCTAAGTACAAATGGCATAATTAATCTAAGTGCAACCAAATGAACAGAGCAAGGAAGAGGAACTCCTTATAAGCATTTTTTCTCTAGTTTGCTTCATTCCTAGCCGGTGGGCACAGTTTTTCAGTACATTACCATTTACATGGAAATGTCCTCTAGGAAAGCAATCCTTCAGAAGCCTACAACAGGCGTAGAGATCCTGATTTCTTTTCTTAGCTATCCTGTGACCTCTGCAAACAAGTTTTC
Source organism: Margarornis squamiger (assembly GCA_035222235.1). NCBI lineage: Eukaryota > Metazoa > Chordata > Aves > Passeriformes > Furnariidae > Margarornis > Margarornis squamiger. The sequence continues at coordinate 31,468,271 of JAWWTY010000037.1, read as the reverse complement.
TGGATTTTAGTAGTGCTGTTTTCAATATTGTCCTAAGCAAATTGCATTGAAGTGATTGAGTTGCACATCAGAGCTGTGTACAACTGGTGACATTCCCAACAGCTCTCAGAGAGCCTAAGGTTACAGGAGGAATAGGTTGTGGACTGGCAAGTAATCTTAGGGTATGAAGGTTGTGACACTATTTTTACAAGTTCAACTTTCCTGTTGAGGACCAGTCTACTGTCCATTTTGTCACCCTTCAGGACTCCTTGCATAAAGAAAGAAGAGAAAATAAGCTGTATATATCACATGTTTCCTCTTTCATAGGCTTCCTCTTATATGTGCCCACTTCAAATAACTATTCATGAGAGTAATGGGAACTGAAGTTTATATTCTCTTTTATGGCCACATAGACTCAGCATTTCTTGAGCATGTAGACATTTAAAATTTCAGAAGGGAAATTAATAATTACAATAACTCTGTTAGGTATACTTTGAGCTCTTAAATAGAAGTCACAGAGTCCAAATTACGAAGCAACCTTCCTTTTAACAGATACAGAATCACAGAGCCACATAATAGTAATATGTTACATGTTTCTGCTGTTGCTCTGTGTTTCTTTACATGAATTTGCATTGAATTTTTTATTTTTTTTTTTTTAAAAATATACATTTTAAAAAAGCAGTGATATCAAGTTCTTAATTATCAGCCATTCCTCTTCTCCTCACTGTTAGGGCAGTTTCCAATTTTTTTCACCAACTGTAAATTATTTTGGATCTTCTCTGTTTTCCTATTATATAATATCCTACTTAACCAACTTAGTTTCTTTTTACAAGAAGGTTATGCACCTAGTTGATCAAGGGAAACCAGTTGATGCAATTAAAAAGATTACATTCAAAATCCAAAATGCATTTCACTTAAGCTTTGGATACTGTCTCTCACAGGAACCTTCTGAATTAAATATCCAGCACACAGCTGGATAAACACATCATGTGATGGATGAGCAATTGGCGTATGGGTTGGACACAAAGGATTATAGCAAATGGGATAATATCAGCCTGGTGACCTATCACTAGTGAGGTTCTGCAGGACTCCACCTTAGGCTCTGTGCTGTTCAACAGGTTCATAAATGACTTTGATTCAGGACTTGAAGGCATACAAAGTAATTTTGACAGTGATACTAAATTGGAAGGAGCTATTGACTTCCTTGAAGGCAGGGAGGCCCTGCAGAGAGACCTCAACGAATTAGAGGGCTGGGCAATCCCCAACCATATGAAACTTAAAAATGACAAGTTCCAGATTCTGCACCCGCATGTACAGATAGACTGGGAAACAAGAGGCTGGAGACCAGTGCTGTGGAAAGGGACCTGGGGGTCCTGGTAATGTAATGTCAATGGTAAGTTGAACATGAGTCAGTAATGTCCTAGCAGCCAAGAGGGCATCAGGCAAAGCATCTCCAGCCAGTTGAGGGAGGGGATTGTCCTGCTCTGCTCTGCACTGGTGTGGCTTCACCTTGGATATTGTGTGCTGTTTTTGGCACCTCAATACAAAAAGGATTTAAAGCTACTAAAGAGCATCCAGGGGAGGAAATGAAGATGGTGAAAGGTCTTGAGGGGAAGCTGTATAAGGAGTGTCTGAGGTTTCTTGGTTTATTCAGCCTGGAGAAGAGGAGACTGAGGGGAGACCTCATTGCAGTCTACAGTTTCCTCACAGTGGAAGGAGAAAGGGTAGGCACTGATATTGTCATTCTGTGACCAGCAGGAGAGGTTTAGGTTTGATATCAGGACAAGATTCTTCACCCAGAGGTGGTTGGGTACTGGAACAGGATCCCCAGGGAAATGGTTACAGCACAAAGCCTGCCAGAGTTCAAGAAACATTTGGACAATGCTCTCAGGCACATGATGTGGTTCTTGAGGGTATCCTGTGCAGGGCCAGGAGTTGGACTTGATGATCCTTGTAGGTCCCTTCCAATTCAGGATATTCTGATTATCAACTGTTCCTCTTCTTCTCACTGTTAGTGATGTTCCCCATCTCACTCAACAATTAAATTATTTAGCAACTTTCTTGTTTTTCTAATATATGCATTTATCACAATTATGTTTTCCATTGTCACCTGAGACCAAAAGACTTTATTGCAGCAAAGATATTTTACTGTAATTACAAATAGCAGGATGTTACTATTTTTCTACACTCTAGGACTTACGGAGAAATACTGATTATAAAAATAAGGAAGAAAATATAACTGTGAATAAAATGTTTTACTGAACCATTCCTTTTTTGTTGTTATTTGAAAACAATTAGTAATGTAATTTTTTTCATATCTAATTCATTAATTTACAATATAATTATTATAAAGAGAAAAGAGGTGGTTACAGAGGTAAACAACAAGGCTAGGAGGTCTGGGATGTATTGCTACTTATTGTGACTCCTCAGTCGTTATTTTGATGATTTCTGTTGTGATTTCTCTTACAGCAACCACATCCTTATTAACAAAGTGCTTTAACCTTGCACAGAGATTAGGTGCAAATATTATTTCTATTTTAAACTAAAGAATTAAGGCACAGGTTGAGTGAATCCAGCCTTTTCAGAAAGTTTATCTAGTAAGTGGGGTACTCTCATACAGCAGTTAGCCTTTCAGATGCACTGTATGATCAAAATGAGTTCTCCAAACTCATTTCAAGTTGAAGTATTTATTAATAGTTGAGTTTTTTTAACCCGACTGTGAATCAGGCCCCTGATTTGATATAAGCCAATAATGAACACATAGTTATCGCTGAATAAATTTTAAATCTTACAGACCACAGGTGCTAGAAAAGAAAGAATGGTTCTATTACATAAACCTTTCTTAATCCTGTTTCATTAAAAACCTATGTCGTCCAGCTACTTAGAAAATGAAACAGCCAAAAGCAATCAGCCATTAAACTCTGGAGGGACCAGACTCTCAGTTCCTTGACCTTCTTCATCCCTTTTCAAGTGTAGTCACAAAAACAAAAGAAACAGCTCTGCTCTTTAAGGGATACTTTTTCTGTGAAGAATCTTAATCACCTTGACCTACTTGTTATATTAATATGGAGAATAAACCACCAAAAAATGTCACTTCCTCTCATTTTAGAGATTTTAGTAACAGGCTTTTATTAACAGAAAAATCCCCACCCAACTCTGAGCTATTTATAGTCAAGTTAAGCCCTCAACAAAACTAGTGTGTGCTTAAATGTGTGTTTAAATGTCACTTTTCTAGTAAAATATTATACCCAGTGTTCTAGTTGACTGCACCACATGGGAGCTATGATGGTGTTCTACAAAATTTTGGGAGAGAAAAAAAAGGGTGACTTAGACTTGTGAGCAGACTTGTGGAAATTTTCTTGCAATCAACACCATTAGTATTTAGTGGATATTTAAGATTTAGAGCTCTACTTAAGAGCATTTTATAGAACTGAAACACTAATAACCCTAACACTAATAACCCTAAAGTTGCTTGTCAGGAGAGATTTCTGTTAGATGAAATTAGATTAGTATACATTAATTTTGCTGGGTTTTACTTTTGCCTGTCATATCAAGGTTCTTAGGAAAATTCTCAAGCCTGGAGTTAACACTTTCTATTTTTTAAGTCAAAGAGTCTTATGAAGCAAAAGAAGTTCCTGTTTTTTCATAACACTTATCTGACAAAACAATGTGATCAAAGTATATAGAAAGTATGTAGCATCATAGAATCATCTATTTTGTTATAAAAAACCACATCTGACTTGTATGTTATTTGCAAGTACCCTGCTATACAAGTATGGCAGTTTATTCATGGATACAAAATCAATCGAATTTATTTGTGTCCCTTATAATTTTGCAAGTTCATTAGAAAGTCACACAGACCTTATATTGGCAAAGACCATGATATCAGAACAGCTTAACTCTTCAAATATTTTTATGCAGTTAACTGAAGAGAAACATTTCTGTACCAAAGGCAATCACCCCTTACTGTTTTATCCAACTCAATTTTCAGTGTGCTGGCTTCTCATTTTTTCAATTATTTGTTCTTTCACATATGCTGTAAACTTTCATACAGTTATTATATTCACAACTAAAAGTTAAAAGATTAGGGCAAACTCTTTACATAGCTGAATAATAGAAGATGGTGGCTGCATCTCCTCTCACCATGGTTTCTTCCTACTTTTAGACAGGTGTTGCAGTTTCAAATTTTTTTGCCCATTTTAGGAGTTGCATTTTTGAAATTATTACTTCACTTTTCTCTCTGTGATTTTTTAAATAAAAATAAGTGTTTGTATATCTTCTATATATTACTTCAGCAGTGTACATTAACCACTAAAAAAAGTGTATACTTTTATTCAAAATTCCATTTGAAAACCTAATTTGACTGAGTAAAGAAGGATTTAATGATTAATTATGACTACAAAAAACACTTCAATTGGATTCATTTATTGTTTTAATAATTAAAATATTTGTTTGCATGTTATTCCATGATACCTTCTAAAAAGAAATTCTGTTACAAATAAACCATCAAGTCAAATTACATTCAGCAATAATAATTTTGCTATCAACAAGTTTCAAGTCAAAAGTAAAGATTAGTTGACATTGAGATCTCATTGACATCTTTCAATATTACTTTAGAGGTGGAAGTGGAGGTCATACTTAAAGGAAGCCCAGTGGTACTATTGAAACTAGCACACAAAAACCCCAGAAACTTCTTTAAGAACTGCTTAACAGCAACTGATATTTGTGCTTCTATTTCAGAGATTTAATGGAAGTGGAATCATCTCCAAAATCTGCAATTCATTTCCAATCACACACTGTTCTCTAGTAATGTAGTAACAGTTACCTAAGTGCTTCATCCAGTTATGTGTTTTCCATGTCTTTACACATGTGTGCAACTCTGTATTTTTAAGTCAAAGATTCAGAACTGCTGTAACACTGGTATAAATCAGCAGAATAAAGAGCAAAAACCTCTTGGCACAATGCCTTTCCCATTAATGGAACTAATGTTCCTTATCACCCTTCCCCTTTCCCTTCATTCCTTTATTTTCCTCTCTTTTTTTTTTCTTTGAAAAGCTAGCTCTTCAGAGAATCATCTTTCTCAACATACAACAAAAAGCAAGTCAGAACCTATCACAAGTTTTTGTGACCACTTGTTATCCTAGTCTGTTTTAAAAATTTGCAATGTTTAACACATTTTTGACATTTCCTCAAGGACATAGAGTCTATCCCACAAAAACAGGGTATACTGAGTCCCTGATGCTTAATGACTGCTTCATTTTAAAGAAATGTGACCAACTTCCACTAAGTGCATTCAGCTTTCTGTTTCAAGTCAAAAGCATCCAAATCAATATTGCAAAGAACTTCCATTTAAACTTATAATCAATGCTTGCCAATGCTGAATGAACATCAATTATTAATAATGGATGTGGTTTGGGTTGTTTTACTTATGTCTGCTTTTAGAGTATTATAAAGGATTGCTCCTGCCAAGTGCATCCATTACAGAGGTATGACAGCTCTGAATATAAGAAAAAAAAAGAAAGTGTAAAAGTTACTGAGAGGTATTGTTTACTTGCTACACATACCTCTCACTGGGATCTAAATTTTAACCTAAATCCCTATGTCTCTTTTGTTAAATCTAAACATTATAGTCACTGAATGCACGTACCATGGGAGAGAGGAAGCAACACATGAACAGATCACAAAAGGCAGTATCAGAATCCTGAGAAAGCTGCAAAGCAGCATGGCTTCATTTGCCTCAGTGACTATGTAGAAGGGGAGTTTCTGCTTACTGATTTTAAGCCTCCACATTGCTTTGCTGTGCCATGATGTCAGAGACTTTTTTGTTAGTCATTTACATTAACGTGGTATAAATTATCCCCACAAAGGTCTACTTTGTCCTTTAATTTAGAAAAGAAATCATAAAAGGGGGACTGTAAAAGAGCAAACAAACTTCAACATTGCTAAGTCTATGAGAGAATATCCTCTGTTGTAAGAAGAATTGAGAATTTGATACATAAAAGGGAACTAAGTAATTTACTGTATTAATATTGAAATAACTTTCAGGATATTTTAAAGATGAAAATCAATCTTAGAGTTTTAGTTTTAAAATGCAGACAGACCCAGACCAGCTTCCAGATTTTCCCCCCTGACAGTCTATCCCAGCATTCTGCTTGTAATCTCCCTTCTCTTTTTGCCTCCAACTTAATCTTCTCCCTTTCAACACAGTTGCACTGTGTTTATCCTCTGGTCTTTCCTTTGACTCCATTCAAATTGATCAACTCTTTATCTTGTATAAGCTGTGCACTGGCAAATGGATCAATGCAGCGTAAAAAAGTTACTGGCCTTCAGTTCAGCAACCTGGTTGTAGGTCCAAGCCCAGGGCACAGAAACACAACTGAAGAATAGTTGCAGAAAGTTCTTAGAATAGTTAGGATTGGAAGTGACCTTTCAAGATTTTGCCCAGCCTCTTTGTCCTCTGAAGCTGCATATTCTCAGGAGGACAGTGTCAGAAAGACAGAAGATATATTCCTAACAAAAATATTCTGTTGAAAATCTTTGAGGCTTAATTTAAAAACATTGAAAACACATTGAGTAAAAGTTTACTTAAAAAGTTAATTTAGGCAGAAAAAGTGTTTCAAAAACATGAGTTTTTTTGAATTGTAATTGTGAAAGATCAGCCCAAGCTACTCATCCCCAAATGTGAATAATACCATAGCTCATTGAATAACTTACTTTGATGAACCATATGATCAGATTTCAAAGCTGGTTATTGACATGAAATGTTGAATATTTTTAAGGAAACTTGACAAAATATGTAATGAGAAATGGGGATGTTGAAGAATAACATTCAACAAAACTCATCTTTCCCCACATGAATGAAATAACTTTGGATATAATGCAGGTATCTGTCAGTCAGAGGCCATAGACAATGAATAAATGTCCAGGAATATCCCAACTTCCTGAGACAAATAAAGTTATCACTACATGAGATCAACAGTAGGTTTGAAGTAAATGCCTCCTTCAGTGGTTTCAGTGACATATAATTTCTTTCTGTAGGGTATCAGTGCCATCTAAGGAGAGAAGGGGGATTGTATTCAGCCACACTGCCCACAGAGCTCCACAAATATCACAAAAGATGGCGGTTGCTTTTAAGTTTCTTTACTTATTTCTGTTGAGAAACCATGCTTTATAAAAATAGTGATCATAAAGCTGGGGAGAGAGATAGCACAACTGATGACATAAGTGTATAAATTTATAATATACAGCTTCAATGGGGAAGAAGACTCCAAATGATGCAGTCCCTGAACTCGTGCCTTGGCCCCCACTCCTCTTTCAAGGCAGGCATCACTCTGCAGCCCTGGCAGCTATGCAGAGCTATGGCTGTTCTCCAGGGCCACCAAAGCCCTAAACCAGCTATAGCTCTGAAAAATGAAAGCAAGTGTACTGTTCTGCTAATGTGATAATTCCAGAAAATTTGCCATGATCACAGTGTTTGAAGTAGTAGTGTAATTGCATGGTATGAACTTTTATATAGGCCCTTTATTTACTTACTGGAATAACACCTGGAGAACAGAATATTTCTTTCCAAACTAACTTCTTTTGTGCAATTGAATGTATTCTTTTTTTCTTGATGGGATTCAGTAAACTGTGCATCAGTATGTTCTCAACAAGGATACTGCTGGTATTCTAACTTCAATATGATTTGGATGATATATTGTTTTCACTATATGAAAAGTGTATGTGTGGTTTTTTTTCACAGTAAACATTTAGACATATTGTATTTCACTTCATTCTTTTAATATCATTCTGTATAGATTGACTTTTTATTTCTTCTATTTAAGGATACCTACAACATTCCTATGTTCAGATTATCCTCTGACCATAAACAAAATAATTATTCATTTTTGTCTTGAGATTCTGAGCGGAAATGTCAGATGTTATTGCAGTCCTTAAGATATGAGTAGGTCAATGCAGAAGAATGACAACAAGTGACAGTGAAAAATTCTATGTTCAGATTAACATGAGAATGTTTCCATTAACATAATATATGCAAGTTTTGCTAGGAGATATCAACATAAAAATTACAAAATTCAGATTAAATTAGGTCACACTAGAATAGTAACTCCTCTTTTAGAAGGTATTCTGTTCATTTGTGTCTAAGTTCTTTTGTAACACAAACAACTTTAGTGATTAAGAAAAAAAAAAGCTCTTTTTCTCTAGTTTAGTGATTGTGAGGAAAGGTATAAAAAAAACAGCAACCAAACCAAGAGGGAAGAAGAGAATTCAAATAATTTCTTATTTTCTGAGCAGAGGATTGATGGTCAGTTCCTCTTCTCCTGCCTCTCCAGACAACAGTGACATGATTGTATAGGGTAACAAGTAGACCCACTGAGCTTTGCAATCTAGTCAAGTTATGCTTAGGAAACTGTTGTCACTAATGTTAGTGCACAATAGATATGAGTGCTTTGGCAGTGAAGTTGGTACACTTGCAGCAAAGGTGAGACGGGCTCGCAGCTCAACAAGGCTATGTGTCCCTTACCGTTTGCTGTACCCAGACTCCTGTGACAGAGTTCATACTTCTTGTTGTTTTTTTTCCTACATTTTAAATGAAGAAGTTAAATACAAACTATCCTACAATATTTCCTGTTAGATACCACTTAAGGAGGAAAAAACCTATGTGCTGGTATTATATACCCAAGAAAAACACATAAGGAATATGAAGTGAGTACTATTTTAACTACTGTTGAGAAGGTCTCAACATTTAAAGGGCGGATTTAAAATAAACTAAAACTAGACAACAAAAAACCCCCTCAAAACAAAAGCAAAAAAAACATCCCCCCGGGCCCCCTCGCCCCCCCCAAAAAAAAAAAAAAAAAAGGAGTGAAGATTGGAGGAGAAATAAAGAAAAGAAATAAAGGAGAGGGAAATTAAGCTGGTGATCACAATCATGTTGTAATTACATTGCCTGTTATCTGATATGCTTAAACAAGATATAATTATATATCTTGTTTAAGGACACTTAAACAAGTTTAAGGATACTCTGTCCTTGGCATGTGGTCAAACAACTGAAACAATGCCTTATTTTGCAAGCTATATCACTGGTGAGCTGAGAGGGGGAGCCAAATGATGCTGAAACCGGTCTTACTCATCAACCACAAATCAACACACTGGTCACAGGACAAAGATTTGGCACATAAGCTGCTAAACTGATCTGGAGATGTGACTGATAGTCAATCTTTTTATACTCTAAAACTCTGAAGCCCCACTCCCACAGACGATACATACCAAGAGAATTCTGTAAGAGGCAAAAGTACGTGAGTTGGAACTGAATAAGAAAAAAGATCTTTTTTCTTTTCCCGAAAACTTTACATTTTTCAAACTTGTATTTTTGCTCTGAAAGTTGTGTATAAGATTATCTGGATCTTCCAAGTACTTCATAATTTAACCGTGGATATTTTCTGATAGGAGTTGAGCCTGGTATTTAGCGTACAAAAACATCATTATAATGTCCACTGTTCAGCTCAAGCAACAGATTTCTTCTCTTGGAAAGATCATAAATTTTGAGATGTAAATCAAACATTTTATGTACACTAGGTTTCTGATCATACAGCTATGAAAGACTTGAGATAAATATGACTGATGGACTACTCCTACTTTACCTGATCCTGAGATGACAATGCCAGAGTGAAGATAGGAAATTATTCAGTCACTGCAATGTAGATTGATCAAAAGAATTCACATACTTTTTTTCTGAATGAGGACAATTTCTGTCACACTTCAGATCAATGTAGCAAGGAAAAAGCAGAAAAGAGAGGTCCTACAGAGCTTAAATGTTGTGCATTTGTATTTTTATTTTTTTTTTAATTCATTCTAACTGTCCTAAAAATATAGCTAATATTTCTCTGATGACCTGCTTAAATGTCAGGGTTCTGCAGCCAGTCAAGTATCACAAGCTCCATCAAGTACCAGAACAATCTAAATGAAAATTTATTGAACCAGGATGTTTGATTTTTAGATAGTGAAATCCTTTCCAAGTGTCAGATTTTTATCCACACAAACAATAATAGTCATATCTTATCACAGTAACGTGCTGGAAATCCAGAAAAAAAGAAGGAAAAGAAATTTATGATGCTTTGATAAATCTATTATTCTGATATATATAAATCAATTTCATCTCCTTTTGGCCAGACTTTTCCCCAAATTTTTGCATAATCCTGAACAACACTGCTGCTCTAATACAACAACATGTTTTGTAAGGCCAGGAAAACACCTTGATTCATCTTGCTCTCAGTTCAGTGAAAGATCCAACTTACACAGGATAAGCTCCAGAAAAATAGCATTGAACTTTGGTCGAATTTAGGTGTCTTCTTCACAACACTGCTGGATTATCTAAGTACTTTATCACACTAAGTATCTTCCTTGCTGATTTTTTTCTTTTTAAGTTTCTATATTTAAATACATACCTTTTTAGGCTCTTTTCAGATGGAAACATATGCATTAATATATGTACTTGCTTTAGATCTACTGCAATGCTTAAGTATGTACATGCCTGTTTCATACAAGACCTCAGAATAACACAGCCTGTTAAAACACTTTAAGAGCACATTTGACATTCATCCAAAGTGATCAATAGAAAAGAAAGTGGAATCCACTTCTACAATGGTTTTACAAGAAGGTACTTAAACCCACTAACATTTTCACCCTGATAGAAAATAATTTTTATTTCTCTTATTGAAGCATGACTATAAAAGAGCCACAGTCCTGAGGTCAAAAGAGTGACAAATGTTAGTTAGACTCAACTACTCAGTTCAGGGAGTAGTGATCTGTTTTCTACAGTATTTATAGATATTAGAAACTTAGAGTTTCAAAAAGACTCACACACACAATAAAACAAACCCAAACTAAACCAAGGAACACCAGTTGATCTGAGTCTCTTGCTCATTTGAGTTAACTCAAGTAACTGGGAAACACTGTGAAATATGGTCAGTCAATAGCTAGAAAATTGCTGATGATCTTACTTTTTTTTTTTTTTTTTTTACTTAACATTGCTTTTTTATGTGGTTTCTCTTGATAAGACCTCATGAAGATATGTGAGATACATCCAGTCTTCAAGTTTTTTTCAGTTCTCCTTCCCAATTCTGTCACCAAAAAAGGTTTTTAATTTTCTTAAACTCATGCAACATAATTAATGTTTAAGCAGACGATAAGAAAATTTTCCCTAGAAGCGTTCTCTCGAGTAAATCAATATTTAAGGTTTTACTAATACTTCATATTTATGGCTTTTTCATATTTCTCAGTTTTGACTTTTTTTGTTTTTTGTTTTGTTTTGTTTGGTCTTAAGGAGTTTTCTCTGTCTATCTGTTGTGTTTTACTTATTTTTGTTACACTGCAATAATGTTTTATTCTTGGATGGCTGTTTAGGTTCCACAACTTTCATGTGCTTCTTGAATATTTTCATCTTGCTTTTTATGTCATTCCTTAATCTCTCTGTTTTCTAAGATGTTAACTCAAAGTTTTCAAAGAATTTTGACTCAGGCTTCCTTTTCCAGGGACACAGAAAATTTTTTTTTCTGAAGGTATACCAAGGCATCAATCTGTATTCATTACTGTGCCTCCCTGATGCCATGGATTTGGAGTAGAACTGATTGATTTTTAATATTGGATTTCTCAGCATAGTTTAAAGTTCAAAATCCTATACTCTCAAATATATCCTTTCTGATATATACACTTTTCTTTGATCTTTTGAGATGACCCTTGCAGTAATAATAAACCTCTTCTTTGAGGTTGTCAATGAAAAAAATTTTTTAGGGAGCTGGTTCGTTAAGCTGTGCTTTTTGTTTTGTAAGAGAAATGAAAAGTAGGTTCTTTATTCTTCATTAATACAGTCATAATCCAAGATGGATTATTTTTAAGTGTTTTGATATTAACAACCTCAATTACTTCATGAGTAAAAGCTAATAGACCTTTTGGGAAGTGTATGGCTTGCTAACCCAGTTGCAGCTATGCTTTATGAAGTCATAAATTGAGCAAAAAGGGAGCAATATTACTGTTCTACTCTTCTTCAGTATTGATCAGATATATAGTCGCAGAGAATAGCTTGTTTCCCTCTATCTGTCAGAACTGGTTTTGTGGTGGTGTCTGTCCTGCCTCCTGGAAAGGCATTCTATCTTCCTTTTGACCAGTCACATATACAGCCCATTTCTTGTCCAATAGCCACAATGACATGCTTAGAGTTCAATTTACAGTCAGCCTGTGTTCAGCTGTGATTGCTGGTTTTTTTCCTTACAAGCAATATTCTGGAGAGGGCTATAGTTCTTTTTTCTTTCATTGCCTTTAATCCTTAACAATAATGATAACAATAGTGACTGCTAATAGTACGCTATGATCAGTCTTGATGGCTGAGAATATCTTTCCTCAAACTTGAATTTGACAAGTAAAAGCTCTAAGGAGGAAAAAAGGAATGAAAAACAAAACAAAACAAATACCCCCTACACACAACAACCCCTATGTGTTATTCTCCACAATATAAGTGCTACTCGGTGCAATAATTTCACAAGCATGGAGCAGACTCTTCATTCAACTTCCTTGAAATACAAATTTTTGCGCATAGTCATATCCTGTCATTATTGTGCTAAAGGATTCAATAAAGAAAACATAGTTAATCCCTTTTAGAGATGAATTCCCTCCTCTTTCTGGATTTAGTTATATCTTATTTAGGATTTAGAAGAGCATAATTCTTTGCATTCTTATTATTTTTTTTTTTTTTTTTTTTTTTTTAATATCAAGCAAAAGAACCCAATAAAGTAAGAATAATCCACTAATTTATTTAAACTAAGAGGAGGAAAGCATAATCAATGCTTTAAAAGTATGAGTTATTTCACTGTATGTGTTGTCCAGCTTGATGAAGTACCAGACTTAGGCCCCATTCGTTTGCACTGTGAAGTGAAACATTTTCATTGTGTTTAAGGAACAAGTCGACCATAAATTTCCCTTGTGGAGAAAATCAGTTTTCAATGAAAGCTAAGTAATCTGTATTTATTGGCTGTGGTATTCACCTACTTAAGTTTCTTTGGAATATAGAATAAACCATAATCAAGATAAAGCACCATTTAATTTATCCAAGAGATAGCCATCTCTAAAGCAGTTCCTTCACAATCTTTGCCTGCTACATTGACCTTTGTAGAGGATACACTTAATCCTCTAACATAACCATATGTATGAGTATCAGCTAATATCCTGCCAACAGTCTTGCGTTTAAAACTCTCTTCTTTCCCTGAAGTATATGTATATATATATTTATATAAACATACATCTAAACTAACAACGGCTTCATAGGGTTTCAGTCACTTTGGTGAGAGAGAAGTTTTTCTGCTTTCAAAGTAAATTGCAGAGCATGTCAGCTCACAACAGGTATTTGAAATTTTCTATTATTTTTAAAGATAAGATTGGTTAAAAGAGTACTCCCTTTTACACACAGATAATCTCTTTGAATCTGTACTTCATTAATCAATGTTGTCAAAAACATTTGGTGACTGAGTACTTCAGCTTCTGAGGGTTTAATTTATCCTGGCCTCAGATTCAGAAGATGGAGGCTCTCTCTTTTCTAAAACTCAAGCCTTCCTTCTCTGTTTGGGAATTGAAAATATTTGAAGTGTGAAGTATCTTCTTCCAAATTAGCTGCTTAGAAGCTAAGTATCTAGTTTGAAGCAGTCATCCAGCTCCCTCTGTAGCTGGCAGGAAGAGATAAGTGTAAGCTAAAGCAGCGATATGGAAGCTGAAAAAATACAAAATCTAATTAATGGAGCTTTGCAATGACATAACAAAGAACCTCAGAGTGTGACTGACAATCTGACCAAAAATAGACTAAGAAGCAAGACATCTTTAGCCCATCAGAAGTCTGTAAAAGTGTACTCACTCAAACACCACCTACTACTGTAAGTAGGAAGATGCACAGAACCATTGCATATCTTTAAATATATATGGCATGAAACAAACATATATTTTGCTACTGATTTCTACTGTTTGTGTGTGTATGGATAAAGCAATATTAACAAATGAAAAGTATGTCCAGATTGATAACCAATTGGACAATGTATGCTACAATAGAGGTGAATCATTACAGTGAAGTTCTTGGAGATGAAAGACCTGGTGTACCCAGAAAGCACCTTTGTCCCAGGGACCTGAGTGTGGTCTGTGGGAGAAAACAGCTGGGGTTCAGCAGAACAAAGGACAGAACAACCCAAAAAAAACCCAACATCTTAGAAATCTGGTTCATCCAAAATAGCTGGGAAAACGACTCTTTGCAAGTGGGGATCTCCCACTGGTTACAGGCCAAGACTAACTGACCAGTTTCAATTAGAATATTCACTTTTGGTGAGTTTGAATGCAATCCATTCCAAGTGCACTAGAGTGAACCTTGGATGTCAGTAGAATTTGCATTTATGTCAGGAAAGTTGTGACTTCAACCATGCAGCTGAAGAAACACCTTTAAAACTAAAATCAACATGAACCTCTAATTATCATAATGAGTGCTGCAGCACAGATATCTGGACCTTCAGTCACTAGTCATCTACAGATGGTGGTAGATATGCAGGAACAAATTGTGCTTAGAGACTTCTTTTGATATTTTGGTCATTCGCACTGTACTGCATGGAATTTACACTGGAGGTGAATTCATTATTCAGTCTTTCAGTGATCACTGCATAAAATCATGAGAAAAGGAAAGAAAAAGAATACTATAATTTACCTTCTGTGAATATTAGGCATTTTATAGTTATATTTATCAGACAGACAACAATTTGTCCTTTTACTTTATGATAGAATGCTTTCTGACTTTCACAGGCTTGTTTAACCAGTGCATTTCTCTAATTTCAGTTCACTAAAACCTCAGTCATTCCAAAGCCCGTCCATCTGTTCTTCCCTATGTTACTTGTGACATCAGGTGGAATAATTTATTTCAAATAGGACTGCAGAGTAAATCATTTGTTGTGCTTCTAGTGGGCTTGTAGGTCAAATCTTAAAATCTCTGAAGAAATTTAAATTAAAGTAAGTTCTTATTATTCAAATATTCAGTGCTTTTCAAGACTTAATAAAAACATTAAAAATTTCTCATCACTATCAGAACATTTTATTCAGTCTCTGTCTTTGATTTTTTTCTTTTAGTAAATACAGATTCTACAGGCTCTCAGATGTCAATATAGACAGAACAATGTTGTTCAATAGCACAGCAAAACTGAATATATTTTTATATACAAAATAACAGCAAAATTGATGGTTATGTTACCAGGATAATGTATTTTAAAAGGTATAATATAAGCCATAGAAGAAATTTGTTTGTGTCCCATCTTTTGATATGTCTCTTAATTTTAATCAAAAGGTAATAGACATTACTACTGTCATATTTCCATTAGTTTTCTTAAAAATCTTTAATTCCTGAATCAATTCCCTACTGTGTTACTCCTGTTTAAAATGGTGTACTCTCATACAATAAGCAGAGTTACTCAGTAGGGAAATATTGGTGAAAGAGGCAGTGGTGTCTAATTTATTTACCTCTGGACAGTTCACAACACAGACAAGTTCCAGTACGTGCCAACTGTGTTGTTCCTGAGAGCTTTCTGTGTTGTGTGAATTTGTCCTTTGAAGTCTGCTAATAGGGAAGAGGGAAACTGAGCAAACCAAACCAAAAAATATTCCCTTAAATAATAACATGACAAATTATGGGTTTGTAAATAGGCAAAATGGTGTTGATGAGGCATAATCATTCATACACTTGTTTTTAGAACACAGCTCTGTTAGGTGACATAGAGATGGACTGTTGACTGTCTTACACATGAGTTTGGTTTGAAGAGAGTTCCTATTTTTCTTCAGTGTTCAGGCAAGATGTGACTAGCTCAGATTTAGATGCATACTTTATGTTTATAGCTACATGGTATCTAGTCCACTCCAAAACATCCAAAATATATAACATCCATTTTACTTTCCAGCTTTAAAGAGAAAACAATGTGAAATGAATCCTGCCTTGTCAGTTGATTAAACTCTCTTCTTCATAAACATGAAAGATCACAGAGGCATGATTGTGGGCAGCAAATCCTCAACACTTCAGTCAGAAAAAGAAGCCACTGCCTAAGCCCCAGAGCTGTGGCAGTGATGGTCCAGGCCCATGGGATTGGGTTCACCCAGCACCAGGAGCTCGTGAGGATACTCTCTGGGTCACCCCACAAACAAGAGATGTTGCCGAGTTTGATGATCTCAGTCAGAGCTGATAAAGTTACATTCAGCAAGGGTGAAGGGCAAAGGAGAAGATATGTTCGATATTAATCAACTTGACGAAATTCACAGAACCTTAAAAATCACACACAAACAGCAACTGCTTCTTTACAGTATGTCTTTTGTGTTATGTTGCTAGACTTTTTTTTTTCTTTTTTTTTTTTTTTTTGTCACTTAATGTAGTGTGAATACAGTGACCATTCCCTGCAGGATTGCAACAGTTTTAAACGAATGTTAAAGTTTAAGCCCTGAACTACTTTGAAGTGTCCTTTCAAGTGACAACAGCATGGAGCACTAGTGTAGAAAAGCAAGAGAGCTCAAGGTAATGGTTGATACCTTTCTAAAACTGGAAAATACAAGAATTCACAGAGCTGAAGCTTGGCTTTTTAATTTCACCAGGGAGCAAGTTCACAACTTTCCAACATGACACTTCATGCTGCCAGAACTGCCACATGGGATTTATGAGAAGTATCAAAAAGCAAAAGAAGAAGAGAAAAAAAATAATAAAGTTTTTAGTTAGGAGGTAGATGTGCACTTTGACCTGAGTGGTTAGCAAAGGAAACTTGAGGTTGCTCTGGTAAGGAAAAACTGGTAATGGAGTTTTTGCTTCCTTGCAAAGAATTCCTAAAGAGCTATTCTCTGAACACAGCAGGAAACACACAATAGAAATATCCATTAGGAGTTGTGAGCAAAGAGACCTTCAGAAAATATTTCTTTCATAAACTGGCTCTTACACAGACTGGCTGTTTCACAGCTGAGAAAGGAAGGTTCAACCATGTTTCTAGGATGCATAAAAAGTTGAAATTTTTTTAGTTATCTTAAAACCCAACAGAAAATTTGAATCTGTCAAAAGGAAAACCAAACAAAGACGACAGAACCATATTTGCTTAAATACAATTTTACATGGGGAAAGAAAAAAAAAAAGAGTGACTCTGCTCTTAACATTTATCTTTAGATACATAACTGTAGCAGTTACTTGGTTCATTATTTCTGTCTTTAATCTCCTACTACAGACAAGACAAAGTACGACATTTAGACTGTCTTTGCAATGTACTCTAGGGTATTCAGGGGTCATTGCACCCTCTGTCATGAAAGCAGGATGGCTCCTGCCTGCTGTGCTTCCTTTAAAGTTCAGCCACTTCATGTCCAAACTTCACTACACCATGAGCACATAAGGCTAACTTGGTACATACTTGCCTACATGCTGCACAAGCAGTAATTCCTGCTCTGCACCTCTCATGTGACTACAGCACAACAGTGTTGCATCCCCTCACAATGACATTGTCTTGCTACATCTCATTAGAGAGAATGTGGTGTCTAGATCTTGTGCTGAATGCAGAGCGGCTCCATATGAGCCTTCTACCATGCTAGAGATGTGGGGAACTGGTGCAGGTGACAAATGGGCACTGGACTGCTTAGAGGCTTTCATCTTAGTGAGACTTTCAGATGCTCCAGTGACACTCCAGGAGCAAAATTGTGTGCACATAGTGTGGGCAGTGAGGAGAACAGGCAACAGGGACAAATTCAGAATAAAATGTGACATCCTATTATAGTTCTAAACTTCTGTGACCTGCAAGTCAGATTTTGCACTGAAGGCATTGTATCTTGGCTGTGAAACCACCTATCTATTAATAAGTAAAAAGGAAATACTTTTATAACAATTTTTGATGTTATTTCTGTAGTACTTCTGAGGAAGTAATACCTCATCTCCAGAACAAGGAATCTTCAGTCTAACATGACTGGAATGGTAGTATGTAGTTGAAGGTTGGACTTGATGATCTTAGAGGTCTTTTCCAATCATGATTCTATGATTGTACATTGAATACTAGTATACTGGACTTCATTGTGTCTTCATTATATCCTGATTCAGATATAATTTCTGTAAATTAAATTAAATTCTTTAGAATATAACTTTACACAGTGTATGTTTTCCATGTATATACATATGCACTAACAAATAATTGGAGGGCTGAGACTGATAGTATGAGATTCAACAAGATCAAGTGCTGGGTTCTGCACTTTGGGCACAATAACCCCCTTTAACACTAGAGGCTGAGTGCAGAATGGCTGGAAATCTGCCCAGTGGAAAAGGACCTTCAGGTGTGGTTGACAGCTGCTGAACTTGAGCCAGAAATGTGCCCAGGTGGCCAAGAAAGCCAATGGCATCCTGGCTTGTATCAGCAATACTCTGGCCAGCAGGGCCAGGAAGTGATTGTCCCCATGTACTTGGAACTACTGAGGCCACACCTTGAGTCCTCTGTCTAGTTCTGGGCCCCTCAGATCAAGAAGGACATTGATGTGCTGGTGTGTGTACAGAGAAGGACAACAGAGCTGGTGAAAGGGCTGGAGCACAAATCTTATGAAGAGCAGCTGAGGGAACCAGGATTTCTAACCTGGAGAAAAGGACGTTCAGGGGTGACCTTATTACTTTCTATAACTACCTGAAAACAGGTTGTAGTGAGGTGGGGATTGGCCTTTTCTCCCAGGTAACTAGCAACAGGATGAAAGGAACATAACCTCAGGCTGCACTAGGAAAGGTTTAGATTGGACATTAGGAGGAACTTCTTCACAGAAAAGGTGATTAGATGTTGGATTGGGCTGCCCAGGGAGGTGGTGGAGTCACCATCCCTGGAAGTGTTTAAGGAAAGATTGGACGTGGCACTTGGTGCCATGGTCTAGTTGACAAGGTGGTGTTTGGTCATAGGTTGGACTTGATGATCTCAGTGGTCTTTTTCAACCTAATTGATTCTGTGAAGGACACTTCAATTTATGGTATCTATAAGGAAACTGACATTCAAATACAAAGTCCCTGGGATCCAAATTAAACTTTGTACTAATTTTCAACAGAATGAAACACATCAGCCTTGCCTTTTACATCTCTTTTATACCACTGCTGGCTGTAGCATAATCTTCTGTGCAATAGCAGATGACACTTTTTATCTTTTATACCACTGCTGGCTGTAGCATAATCTTCTGTGCAATAGCAGATGACACTTTTTATCTTTTATTTAATTTTTATATTTTATATCTTGGTCTCCACACCAGAAACCACAATCTGGTAAACTTACTGTTGCATACTGTAGATTTATAATGGAATAGAATTTAGCTAATTTCTCATTTATTTTTCTATTTGGGAATCTAAAAGGATGCACCATGCACCATTTATCTAAAATATTATGGAACTTGTCATCATTCTCTCTCTGAGTCACAAAGAGCATAATGCAACTGAAACTTTTCTTATTTTTTTCAAAATAGCAACATGAACTTTGGGAGGTTTTTTCTTTTTTTTTTTTTTCTTTTTTCTTTTTTCCTTTACTGAAATCAGCATGAATGCACAGTACTCTAAAAGTGGAACTAAAAGCATATGTTTACTTAGACAAATTAGCCAGAAATTTTACAACTTCTTCTACTTGATTTAGATCAAAAGTAACTTTAAAAAAACAAATAAGGAGTTTTTGGCTAGCTTTTTATTTTCCCTGGAAAATCATAAAACCTTAGGTTTACATTTTTCATGGGACAAATGTGTTTATAAATAATTTCTACAGACAAACTAGATCAACATTTTAAACTAACAAATTTAATATATAATTTTTAATCTTTATTGCAATCTATAAATCTGAAGGATTCAGAAAATTATAAATACTAGATATATAAATTAATTTTGTTAGAAGAATTCCTGAGGTTACCATATCACATGTAAATACCTTGTGCTTCTATAAGGCTGGTAGATGTCCTCAGCTGGTGTATACTTTTTAGTTACATTATACCTAGCAATCTGATAAGGCGAAACCAGTTTCCTCCTATGAACCTCTAAATAGAAACCAAATTGGAAAAGGCCAGAGAATTACATGGTCTTTTATCAAGCCAGTTTACGCTGCCTTTTTTCCCTATATTTAAATTGCTGTCTAATCCATTCTTAAATGCTATATTTACTTGCTAATGTTTTAATCGAGCAACTTCAATGCCAGCCCAACTTGTTCTTGCTTTATCTTATGTGCTGAACAGCAATAAAAAACTACAGGCAAGTAGATAGGTGGGACGTCTGCTCTGAGGATTACAATTACATCAGATTCGAAACTGTATCAGGATGTCTTTCAGTTACTGCTGTTTTCAGCTTCTCTAATTTTTCATTCCTATAATGTTTCAGATGCCAAGCAAGTTTATTCTTATGACACAGAATATGCAAAAAGTAACATTAATTCACTGCCAAACTGAATCATTTATAAAACGATTGATGGAGAGAGATGGTGGAGCAAATGTATTCAAATTGAGGGAATGATCCCAAAGCACAGGACTGTTGATGTGAAATGTAAGGATCCTACTAAATGGTACGAAGATCACGTTATCAGTGATTTCATGACCATTTGTAAAGACATGCCAGGTGTAGTGGTTTGACCCCAGCTAAATGCCAGGCACCCACCAAAGTCACTCTATTATTCCCTCCTGCAACTGGACACAGGAGGCAAAGTATAATGAAAGGTTTACAGATTGAGATAAGAGCCTGGAGACATCACTCACCAAATACTGCCATGGGCAAAGCAGATTCAAATTGGGAACACTAATTGAATCTATTACTAACAAAATCAGAGCAGGATAATGAGAAGTAAAATAAAGCTTAAAAACATCTTTCTATCACCCCTCCCTCCTTCCCAGCTCTACTTGCTCCCTCCCAGTGGTGCAAGAAGAGAGGGAATGGGAGTTCCTGTCGATTCATCACATTGTTCCTGCCACTGCTCATAGACAGAAGTCTTTCTCCTGCTCCACCATGGGGTTCCTCCCACAGGAAACAGTTCTCCATGAACTACTCCAGTGTGAGTCCATCCCACAGGCAGCAGTTATCCATGAACTGCTGCAACATGAGTCACTCTTCCACAGGGTGCAGTCCTTCAGGCACAGCCTGTTCCAGTGTGGGTCCCCACAGGGCCACAAGTCCTGCCAGGAAACCTGCTCCAGCATGGACTCCTCTCTCCACAGGTCTGCAGGTCCCTGCCAGGACCCTGCTCCACCATGAGTTCACAGCCTCCTTTCAGGCATCCACTGGCTCCAGCGTGGATCACTTCCACAGGCTGCAGGTGGATCTCTGCACCACCATGGGATGCAAGGGGACAGATGCTTGGCCATGGTCTTCACCAGAGGCTGCAGGGGAATCTGCTGTGGCACCTCCTCCCCCTCCTTCTCCACTGACTTCGATGTCTCACATACTCTCACTCCACTCCTCTCTGGCCACAGTTTTGTATGTACCATAAGTTCTTTTTTTTCCCTTCCTAATTATATTATCACAAAGATAATGCCACTGGTTCTGATTATGGTTCTGATTGGTCCAGTCTTGGCCAGTGGCACATCTGTCTCAGAACCACCTGGCTTTGGCTCTGCCAGCCATGAAGGAAGTTTCTAGTAGCTTTACACAGAAGCTACTCCTGTAGCCACCCTGCTTTCAAAACCTGTCTACCCACCCAATACACCCAGGCAAAGTACATATCTTAATCAGACAATGGAACCGCTTTACACCCACTGTTGCCATCAACCTTAATGTTAACCAAATATGTTTTGTCAGAGAGCAGTCAACAATATGATCTTATATGTGGGAGATGAAACTGGATATTCTTAGACTGAAAAAACATCCCAAGTAACTTGAACTCTTAACTATATTGCTGAAATAATTTTACAAATGTCTATGGAGAATTCAGATAGTACAGTGTTGAAAAGCCTACGGCTATGAGAAAATTGATAGGTTTTTCTTGAGGAAAGGATTTCTATGATATGCAGTAAATAAGACACAGAACTCTACACTGAACAAGAGAAAAAAAAAACCAAACCTGTATTGAATAGCAGTTCATTACCTGAATAGTATTCTTTTAGCTCACTGAATCAGCTACAAGACATATTGGGAAAAAACAGCACTTCATTATAAAATAAGGAATATGCGAACTAAAAACAATCTTAATTCTGCCAGGCTCAATCCTGCATTTTCAGTGCTTCTTACATCAGATTTGTAAGCCTAATAATATTCTTCTCAAACTCACCTTTCTGCTATATATAAAATGCAGAGCAGAAGTTGATGGTGATATTTCCTAACAATCACTTTACAGATTGAACACAATAAAGAATCTCTAAATATTTTATTATTCCTTAATAATCTAAGCACAGTGTATCAACTTGATTGTCATATTAATTCGTGGTAATTTAGTATTTCAGTTAATAATAATTGGGTCAGACTTAAAATATGCATGCATGAATACAACACAATATAATATTTCATTGTCCTCCCTGACCAATGCATTGCAACATTTAAAATGTAGTTGAAATGTACTCAAACTCTTTTCTTTTACAGGAGGCATAACAGAAACAACAGAACAATTCAGTTCTTTCATGTCAAAGATGGGCATAAGCATGGATTTTATAATTTAAATGACTCATTGAATTCTATCTTTTTGATATTTTGTATATCAGTGATATAAAAATTGATTATGAACATCCATCTACACATATATTTGAAACATATATGTCTACACAACAGAGATATTATAACACAAAAAAAAAAAAAAAAGGACAAACTGAAATATAGAGCTGGACTATTACAGGGTGCTGTGTTTAAAGATCAGATGCCAAAGTAAATAAATACATAAATAAATAAATAAATAAATAAAATCCATTAACAGTATTCAATTTTGCCCTGAGTGTTGCTTTTTATGATTATCCCTGCTGAGTTTTAATATTCTGCTTGATTTTGAAAGTCATGTCATATTCGATACTGATAGCAATATTAAGCATGTCTTAAAATGCCTGCTGATTAGAAAGGTCTTCTGAATTGCACTTGGACTTCATCAGGGACTGATCACATACAGAAACTTATCTGTATAGGCAATTTCTTCTTAAGTTCTGAATTATTTCTTGGGGGGTTTTTTTGTTGTTGGTTTTTTTTGTTTTTTTTTTTTTTTTTTTCCCTATGGAATGAAATCCTACAATTTATTATTCTCTTTTATGTTTTTTTTATTTCTTAAAGTAATCAAGTCAGGCACCTATTTCAGCAAAAATTAACATGTTACCTATTCATGCTTATAAGGTAAGCAGATGAAAAAATGTGAAACGATCAATTTTAAATTCTGAGGGTTCTTGTTAGATGTAATTTTAATAGGTTTTTTTTTTGAATTACAAATTCTTAGAATTCTTTAAGTAGAAAGTAACTAAAGTGTATTATTTCCATCACCTTATGTAACACTTCATTTTTTCCTGCATTTCAGACTTTGAAATGCAATATTTAATGAGTATAATGACCACAACTAATATTTCTGCAGTTATGTAATGTTGCATCTTACCTCGCTCTGACATTCTTTTATTGTGTGTCAAATACACAATATTCTGCTTTCCGCTAAAGAACCATCTTGAAAACTAGTAGCAGTATATATTTCTAAAACACTAACATTCTTGACAAGATGCAAAATTACATCCATGCATTCATATGCATATAAATTTATGTATATTACTAGATATACATATAATAAATATATAGATATTCATGAAGGGGAAATGATGCTTAACCAAATGGGTTGCCTTCTGAAATGGGAAAAGTGGGTGGAGAGGTGAGGGAAGAGCAGTGAGTGCTGTCCACCTGGGCTTCAGCCAGACTTTTGATGCTGTCTTCCATGACACCCTCATAGAAAAGCTCAGCATGTGCAGGCTGGATAAGTGGACGGTGAGGTGAATTGAAAACTGGCTTAATGGCAATTCTCAGAAGACTGTGATCGGTGAGTATCATGGGATCTAATTGAAAGCCTGTCACTAGTGATATCCCCCAAGTTCAATACTGGGCCCAGTATTGTTTAACTTATTCATCACTGATTTTGATGAAGGGGCAGATGCCACCTGAGCAAGTTCACTGGTGACACAAAGCTGGGAGGAGCGGACGATACCTTAGAGGGCTGTGCAGCCTCCAGAAGGACCTCAACAGGTTAGAGAGATGGGCAGAGAAGAGCCTTCTAAAATTCAACAAAGGCAAATGCAAGGTCCTGCCCCTGGAGAGGAACAGCCCCAGGCACCAGGACAGGCTGGGGGCCAACCTGCTGGACAGCTGCTCTGTGGAGAAGGACCTGGGTGTCCTGGTGGACAACAAGCTGTTCATAAGTCAGCAGAATGTTCTTGTGGCCAAGAAGGCCAAGTATACTGGGGTGCATTAGGAAGAGCATTGCCAGCAGGTCAAGGGAGAATGCATTTTTGTAGAGTAATGCATTACATTATATTTATACAGTTATGAATAAAACTACTATATATTACATACCATCATTCATTTATTGCAAAAAACCTGAATCAAACATTGAATAAATCTTTGGAGCCCAATATATAAACGTCTAAAAGAATGTATGAACCCAGAAATCTATAATTATTCCTGAAAACTTTGATCCCCGTGTGATAAAATTAGCTTCTGATCAGTTTACTATTGCAATACTTTTGCTTTCAAGATGTTATTGATCTGTAGAACTATGAGAAACTTTATTGATATGGATTTCCGTGGTAAAAAATTCTTCTATCTGTTATTATTTCACATCAAGATCTCTTCCTGCAAGCACAGTGCAATTGTGCAGTGAAATCTCTAAGTTCTGTATTTTGACTTCACTGTCAGAAAAAGAAAACATAAACTTTTCTCTTTCAAACCAACTGTCTCTGGAATTACACATAAGAGAAAAATATTTACTGTGTGCAAACATTTCAACTTTTTTTTTTTAATAAAAGCAGTAAAAAACTGTTAAATAATATTTTAGTTACCTTTTTTTACCTTTTTAGCTGATATACGTTTCCATATAAGTATGTTCTGCTCAAAAACACATGATACTTGCACAGCTGAGCAGTTTTTCACAACCAAATACCCACTGATGTCTGTAGACAAAGAAGTGTAAGAATACACTACAGAAGTCCATCTCAGGCAATCAGATACAATTCCTCCACGTTATTACATTGGGAATAGCTTACATAGTAAGAGAATATCAGGCAAAATACTTACATTTATTCAAGTTTTACTACTCCTGACCAGTCCATTCAGAATATTAAGTACTCTAGTTAGATCTACCTATTTATTGAATACAGCTAGCTGCATCTAGTGAAGTTTTCTGGGATGAAGGAAGAAAGTGGATTTTGGAATAATGAAAAGAACAAAGATTCCTGCATCCACAGGTATTTTCCTAATGAAAAAACAGCAAAAAGTTATATCCAAGGAACAAAACTGTAAAAAGATGAGGCAAGATATCAAAAATATCAAGGATTGCAAGTCAATATTATTTTTAAAAAAAAAAATATTCCCAAAGTTACCAAAGATTTCTCTTGTGCAATTTGTATGACACCATACAGTTTCAAAAGGCCAATTTGGCACTGTTACAGATTGTGAAACCCTTGGAGGGTCAAGAACTCTTCTCTGCCCTGCTCTGTGTCAGGGATAAAGCCACTGACAATTGCTACAGGAGCACGTCTTTTTTCTATAATATTATCCCATGTTATCAGCCCTAAATAAAATCATATATACCATGCAGCTCACTATAAAACCTCTTGCATACTAAGTAACTTAAAACTCTCTTGTGATGATGAATGTGTGAGAATTGTTTTTGCTGGCTGAGGTCTTGGAAACAGGACACGTATTCTGACGGCTATCCTTACCTCTCTCTTCACTGCAGGTGAATGGTACTATATAAAAAAAAGTATTTTCAAAAAGCAAATATAAATCGCACCTGCTACTGATTATTTCATGAGTGTTCTTTCCTGTTTCAGCTAACAGCTATGAGGATGTTGTACAGTTTGATCCAAGATCTTTGTACTAGATATTGTTATCATTAAAGAGGATCATGGTGTGATAATGTATGCAATCTTACCTTTGAAACTCTCCTTGTGACATTTCTCAGACTCATACAGTTCTGCTAGAGTTTTCTATCCTCCCCAACCTAAAGAGGAGATACGTTTTAATGATTTGATCTAGATTTATTGTCTGTTCAATAACTTTAAAAATGCTAATATTTTTTTTCCAGGAACACAAAAGAAGCTTTCAATGACTATGCTAGTACTTAAACTTAATCAATAATCCATAGTGAAAGAAATATTTTCATTTGCTGGGGTGGGCAAGATCCAAATCTCAAAATGTTTCTTAAGTGTTCTTTGAGTTATATAAATGTGCATTTTATTACTTCATGTGTTAGATGACTGAATATAATGCATAGTTATCATTGTCTTTGTGCTTCTCAGATGACAGGACTACTCCACTCCTTGTCTGTTATTCATCCCAGTGCTGACTCCCAGATCCAGAGTGTTGAGGAATACTGCGCCATTCATTATTATGAAACACTTTTTAAATGTTGACTTCTTAATGAAAATACAAAACCTTCAAAATAACAAATCCTGATGTTCTTGTTCACAATGAATACTCTGCCATCACTCACAGAGTTTCTGATGGACATTTTCTGTGGTAGAATACTGTGTGGTATAAGTAAAGTCAGCATTTACATTGTTCATAAGATTTTAGTAGAGATTCCTGCTACGTTATATAGAAGAGACCAATGTAGCTTTAAATGTGGTACAGTTACTTTCCAAATGTAAGATTATACGAAGTTTGTAATTTTCCAGCCTTAGCTAGAGGTGAACAGCATTTTTCACAGGCAATAATGCTTTTCATAGAAAGGATTACATGCCTGCATAAATCTTTGTAAAAGCCCATTAGTGGTATTTTCAGGAATAATCTAAGTAGAAAAGCATCTAGAGTAAGTGGAAGCATTAGTCCAGTTATGTCTAAAATTATTCTATTGATTATGAGCCAAAATAGAGCAACATAATTATAATGCCACCACATATGGATGAGAAATTTTTTTCTTGGCAGACTATCCAAGAGTTTGTGGAAATAAAGTCATTAATATCGTTTAATCTTACTGATGTCATATACATGCTTTTTCTCTTTTTTTCCTTTGTTTTTTGTTTGTTTGTTTGTTTGTTTGTTTTCTTTTTAAATGGGCATAAGGAACCAGAACAGTGAGACGTACAAGTCTAGTACATTGAACAATTCTTATCTGGTACACTGTGATATACATCTTTTTGTCAGAATTTAATATATAAAGCTTATCCTGAAGCAAAAAATTTTGGGAACCTCACTTCAATAGTTTGGCACTTTTGTCAGGGAAGAAGACAGAGGCCAGGAGCTATGTGATATGTGAGATAAAGAACATTATCTTTAGAATTTGCTCTCCATAAAATCACAAAGATCTGATTCAGGGACATTGTTTCCTCTTATCTATCTATGTCACCAGTGAGAGGCAGTCTGCCAGGAGACCAAAGAACTGAAAAGGCTGACACTTGAAATAAGTCAGTGATAAAGTGAAGATATTAAATAATGTAGTAGATACATGTATAGAGAAACAATGTCTTCTCCAGTGGAATTTATTAGTCAGAAAATGGTCTGTTCCACAGAAGAATCCTTTAGGGACTCTAATTTGAGGAAGTTTTCTATGACTGTGTTAAAAGGATCAAAAATAATCAATGAGGTGGAATCAAACAAAGAGTTTGCTGGGACACTAAGGGTGTTTTCTGCACAGTAAGATCACCGTGAGATTACAGACATGTTGGTCTGAAAGTGCCTCTGGAGACTGTCCAGCTGACACTCTTGATCCTTGCAGGACTGTCTTCAGTCCCAGGCCAGTCAGCTATGGCTTTGTCTAGCTAAATGTTAAACTTAATGTTAAAGTCTCCAAGAATGGAGATCCATGGCTGGGGATGGGGAGGGGGGGAGGCAGGTGGGCAGGCAGGCAGGCAGGCAGGCAGGAATGCAGGCAGGCAGGAAAGAAGGGAAGAAGGGAAGAAGGGAAGAAGGAAAGAAGGAAAGAAGGAAGGGAGGGGCACTTGTCTCTGGCCAGTGTGGCCCATTCTCCTCCGTGTCTCTGGCCCCAAGAAGGGGCAGCAGCGGTGCTGGGATGGGCCCCAGGTGGGGCTGCCGACACTGGGAGCTGCCGTGGGCAGGGGACAAACCGCGGCTGTGGCGAAGGGTCACTGGGGAAGGGGGTGTGGAGTGGCCTGGGCTTCAGCAGCTGCCAGCCCCACTGCGCTAATGGAGGAGTCGGTCCTCTCTGGCCAAGTCCAGCTCTCGAGGGAGGTCAGCACAGAATTTGATTTAAAAAAACAAAAAGTGAGGCAGAGTGTTACATTTTCCCTTACAGTCCTGAAGTTCCTTGCTTTCCAGTGTGAGTGACCAGGGAGGTTGTAGATCTCCCTCACTGGAGATATCCAAGAACTCTATGGATGCAATCCTGTGCAATGTGCTCTAGGATGACCTGCTTGAGCAGGGAGGTTGGACCAGATCAATCACTGTGGTTCCTTCCAACCAGACCCATGCTGTGAAGACTATTTTCTTACTGTCCAATCTAAATTTCCTGAGATGCTATGTGGCTCTTGCCCCTTGTAGTATTGTTTAGCACAATGGAGAAGAGTCTGTCTGCCTCAGTCCTGAAATAACCTTCAGGTAATCATAGACTGCTATTGGGTCATGTCTTACACACTGCACTGCCAGACAAATCAAACCCAGATACTTCAACCACTCCTCGTAGATCATGTGCCCTAACCAGAATGGCAGCCTTCTCCCCACTTTACCACAGACCTCTAGGGATGTAAAACTGGACTCAATATTCAATGTGCAGCCTTACTAGCTCAGACCAGAGAGACATGATAACTTTACTGGATCCGCCAGTCATGCTGTTTCTATTGTTGCTTGGTGTGACGTTTAACTTTGCCGTGGAAGTGTATGGTTGAATACAAATTCAGCCTGCATTTCCTGTAATCCCTAGGTCCTTTCCAGCAAGACTGCTGCCCTGCCAATCATTTCCCCATTTTTGCTGATTCCCTGAGTTGTTCTGAATTATCTATGTTTGAAGGGAACATGAGGATATGAACAGCAATAACTGTACAAATGTTTGCCATTTACACGAAAGAGACTTTTTCAATCATTTTAGATACTATGAAAACTATTTAATCCTAAAGACTCCTAAAAAGCCTAATAATTAATTTTCCATTAATAGGAAAACCCAATCTGTTCAGAGTCCAAGATTGTGGTTTTGACTGAAACAAAAATATAAATTTGAGTTTAAGATAAGTATCAAAGATTCTTCTTCCCCTCATTTGTATCAGAATTGCAGTTAAGTTATGACTAGTAACCCAGAAGCAGCAGCAACCAGCAACTAGAAGTTGCAAGCCATTGTATTTCACTTAGCTATACACCACTTGGAAGGTCTTCCATTTTATTTTGTGGTCTGGATTTGTTTTATTTTGTTGGTTTGTTTTTGTTTTTGTTTTTTTTTTTTGTTTGGTTGGTTGGTTGGGTGGGGGTTTTTTTGTTTGTTTGTTTTGTTGTGTTTGTTTTGTTTTTTTTTCCTTATGTGGTTCCTCAAACTGCTATTTCTCTCTCATGAGGACTCAACAACAAGAAAATGAAAATAAAAACGTATCTGGTCACAGATACATTTTGGACACTTACTCCTAGACAGGTAAAATGCAGTTCTTTAAAAAAGAATCCCATAAACACTTTGGTTGTGACATGTAGGATATTTTACACAGCTGTTAGCTCTCTCAGTGGAAAAACATTAATGCAAAAAGAAATGTTAATGCTAAATCATTAAAATCATAGCTGTCCAGCTCACTAAAACAATAGTTTGTAATCTGCACTTGGCAAATTCTGTAATAATTAAAGAAAACCCCACCCCCATAAATTTCAATAAGGAAAATTATTATAATAAATTATTAATATTTATAGTTATTTAAGTCAATATAATTAATATTTTCTTAGACAGCAATTATTTATGGAAATTCTAGTTATTCAAACATCCAAATGATATAACTTTACATCTACTTTGCTTTAGTAGCAGTTATCTTCCTCCTGAAATATAATAAATCATATTATGGCATGTATTTTTTCTTTTTGAGAAAACAGTGTGTGGAAAATAAATTACATTTACATTATGAGTTCTCATGAATTTGTTCTTGTTTAAATCAGGTATATTGTAAACTATTACAATTATGTCTGATAAATTATAATCGAATTTTTATATGAATATCTCTGTGCAGTGCTAAAAGATATAGATTCTGCTAAAACAGAAAATCTGAAAAATAAGATGCTGTATGAATTCCAAAGTTTTATCTCTGTATTACAGAATTTTAAGCTTCAATCAAGAATTAAACAGGGCATATATAAATGTTATATGAATAGAAAAAGTAAATAATGTGGACAGCAATGCAACAATAAATGTAGCAAAATGAAGCTCTTCCCTTCACTTTTCAGCACTACACTCTTCTAAAGACAAAGTTCAAGGGGTTTGCTCCTTGAAGTTAACTCCAGGTCAGAGAATCGTGTGTTATAGCTATGTTACAGTATAGTACTGTGCTCACATTTGGTTCTTATTATTCAGCCTTCCATCTGCCCCTTGCTTTTCCTGTGCTTTCTTTTTCACCATTATGTGTATCTTCTAGTAACCTAGAAACTGGGGATTTCAAAAATGGATGTTGGGATACTCTTTTGGGATTCAAATAAAGTAGATTCATTGTTCCTCAAGGACAGAATTTACATGTTACTTTATTGATGAACAATTTAAGAGTCTGGTTGGATGCCACTGGGCATCAATTACAATTCTTGCAAGGACCTGGCATGAATTTACTCACGATTAATGAGATGTCAGCAAAGTTGAAAGAAATGTATTGATGTCCAATAGCAAAGTAATCAGACCCTTACAAGGCCAGGTAATATGAACATCTTTCAGAGAAGTTTCATCTATCTTAAATGTCATGAACAGCTTCACTACACTTCTCAAAGGGAAAGAGGTGTGCAAGAAAAAATGTACATTACTGGGACCATTCAAATGCTAAATTAAATTACAGTCAATGAAAGTGAAAGCATAACTTTTCAGGCATGCTTTTGTAGTTGTGTGTACAAATATATATATATATATATATATAATAAATATACACACACATAGAGATACATCTGTATAAACTTGAATCTAAAAATGTCAACTTTGAAAATTTTTTCCTGGATTGGGAAGGGAATTTTAAGTTATTACACAAGGGTCAGAGCCACCTTGTGGGGGTGCGTGTATGTGTGTGTGTTTGTGTGTGTACTGGGGGAGAGGACCAAGCTTCCAGCACGGTGTCCCATGGTCAGCCAAGACAGCTGCTGAGGTCTGCAGCCACATGGCACGGAGCAGACATGGGGGACCAACCCATCATTAAATAAGGCCCACCTGGTAGCCCACCACACCACACCCCCCGGAGCCTCTGATTGCCTGAAGCACCCCTCCCTTTGGCTAGGAGGACAGTGAGTACTCACTGAACCGAGGTCCCACCGCAGGGGAGTGGCCACAGTAGATGAAGAGGCACACATGAGGTTGTCATCTGGCTTGCTCTCCTTAAAGCTGTCAACTTGCGACCTTCTAAGTGGTAACTATATTTTTCTCTCCTCTCTTTCTCTCTTTATTCTTTCTTCTCTTAATCTCTATTCCTTTATTTTTTTCTTCCTCTTGTGGGTAGCCTAAACACCTATTTTCTGTATTTCACTTAAGTTGTGGATACCTCACTTAAGTTGCATAGAGTTTTTGTTTGCTGGCTGTAACAAAAGTTCCCTACTGTAGCAATGCTTGCTGGTCTCAGTAATCTCTTGTAATGCTTTTGTGAAGTTGCATGTTATCTCTGTAAAACCCTTTTTGCCAAGAATGCCTATTTTCTCACGAAATTAAAAGAAACTTCTTAGAGAAAAATGTGTAGCTTTTCTCCAGACATGAACTCAAGATATCAAAGAACCAAAAGGCTTTGCAAGAGTTTGTGTAAGCAAAATCCCTTTAAGCCTGAAATTTAAGTGGACAGCCAGTAAAGCTTGGAGCTTCTGGACCAGGTTATAACATAAGTGTCCAGGCTTTGCATTTTGCACTCTTCTGTTTTAGGCTTTTCCTTCCTATGGCAGAACCTACTGCTAAGAGTGAAGTGACTGGGCTTCATAGGGTATTTGAGAGGAGGGAAAACAAAAACAAGGTAAACAACATGAAAATTTGGACAGCAATTATTCCAAAGTTTCAAATGCAAATCTGCTTCTGAAATACTACTTTTCTTCTGCCTGTGAACCTGGGACTGTGGGCTCTAAAAGGGGCTTTGCTATGCAAAAGTGTCAGAACCTATATTCTGGAAGCCATGCGTAAATTATGTATAAACCTTTTATCTAAAAAAAAAATGAAAAGTCACCAGATTTTAATCAATGAAGCAGTGGTAGCAATAGTTAACTTTATATTATAACATAGGATTGAAACTAGGCTTTAAAGTTCTCTTCAGCCTGAGAGAATCTGGGTCCTCTCCCACAGTAACCTGATCAGAGACATCTGCATGGCCTTCTCCTGTCCCATGACTCCAAGGGATCAGAAGATTCAAGTCACCAGGTTTCTAACTTACTCCTAACTATAAGAATGAGAGTTAAACCACTGGCATTCTTCATATTGCAGCTGTTTGACCAAACTCAACTGAGAGAAATGATGCAAATTTTTAGAGCCAGACACCAGAAGCACATGTTTGCTGCTAGAGCAGGTACATTATCAGTTTGGAGGTATTACTACTCTTAAAATTTTGCAAGCAGAGAAACTTGAGACAAGTATTATCTGCTGCGAGCAGATGAGTGAAATTCTAGTAAATGAATGGTTACAATTATTTTTCACTTAGTTATCATCACAGTCATATTCTTATAATTGAAATTCATTTCTCAGGGAGAGCTTTTTATTTGCACTTAAGTGAGAGCTCATTGAAAAAGAAAGTGCCTTTAGTGAAAGAACTCTGTAGAAGCACTCATCTGAACAATATTGCTCTATCCCAGAAGACTCTCAAAAAGAAGCTGAGGCAACAGAGGTGCATAAGTAATTAGGTCTATCCAGATACGTTCTTAACATAAGGGACCAAATATATTTGCTATAACATAATTTCACTGTGGGTAATGACAATAATAGTAAGTTGATAAAGTGTTTACAAAAATGAAGGGTAGTTAGAAACCAAAGCATTATCTCTCTGTTGCTAGTGTTCAAATGAATCAAAAGTGCCCATATGTCTAAAACTGAAACTAAGTAATGGTGCATGAAAATTTGCTGATGAACTGCATCTTTGTTTCCTCCAATTAAAATGGAAATAAGGAAGATATTTTTTGCATATGCTGGAACACCAGTTTAAAATGAGTTCTCCAGTCTTCTTTATCTGCTTGATACAATGATCAGTTTTAAGAATCAAATATGTAATTGATTAGACTAGAATATGTATCTCATAAAAATTCTTTGATATTTAGTATTCCTATAATGAAATTTTAACTACTGCCTCAGGATAATAATGAAAATATGATAGTAATTCTCAATAGGATTTTCTAGCAAACAATTTTTGATGACATATTAAACATCTTAAATAAGAACTTGATTGCTCTTAAATTAACATTGCTTTTTAATTTATAGTAATTTGATACCAATTAAGATACATGCTTGATGATTTAGGTACATGTCATCTGTTGTATAGTGCAGTTAAATAAATTGATATTTTTATAACGAAATGGTAATTAGTTATATTTGATAATAAATACAGAAATTAGCTTTTGAGATTGAGAAGATGAACATGTAGTATTTGCTTTTAAAAATGCACCCAGAGTGAAATATTTCACATAATCACTTAAAAAATTTAGAAGTTGGTCATTGTGATGAATGTACTCAACCCCTTAAACAAACTAACCATAGTTTGGTACAGTTTTGAAAGGAGATAAAAGCCTGGGCCACAGCCGGGCCAAGAACTCCTCTAGGAAACCCCCAAAGGAACAGAGTGACCCAGCAATCACTGATGCATATGAACTTGAAAAACTGTTCATATGATGAACAAGTAAATAACTGTTTTTTCCAAGAATCATTTATCAAGGACCAAAGAAATTTGTAGGAACTCTGAGTCTCATGCATGCCTTTTCCACTGCATGCAATTCGACCACAAGCCAATCACTTTATTCCATAGATATAACAGTTTCATCAGCAATAAAGAAAGCAGAGAGATCTACTCTGGACCTCATGACTCCATGGAAGGGTCTCACTTACCCTTTTGAGTCTAGTGTTTGTGTAAATCATTTTACCTTTAGTCTAACTCAATTTTCCTTTGTATGTTTCTTCCATGTAGTAAGTAATAGAGTGAACCTTGCCATCAAACTTTGCTGAAAAACACTTTAAAAAATTCATATGAAAAGATCTTTTGCTTGCCACCTTGACAGTGATTCTTTGAATGACTTAAATCTCTCTTTCACAACAATTATGGGCCCAAACTGAAATACTCCAGAGAAATGCAAAATATTTAATTTGAAAAAAAAAATAAAAATAATCAAGTTATTTCTGCAGTCCTTGTTTCCCAGGTATTACAAAACTGATGGAACCTCATCTGGACTCTCTTTATTGTTATGGTCAGCTAAAGCCTGGCAGACCTGTGTTCAAAGACTTTCTCTTCATGGCCATCCCAAATTTGAGCTCAAAGGGCGAACAGATCCTTACTCTACATAGACTCCTGCAATCTGGGTGAACATTTACTAAATCTTCTTATGTTCAAAAAGTGCTGCAGATCAAATTGTCTGATATCATGATGGCTATGATCATTGACGATAAGTGCAAATACAATCCAGAATTGTACCGTTTAATCCCTAACTTAAAATCCTTCCAAGGAGACAACTAACCCCCTCCAACCAAAAGTGTCCTCGGGCATGTTTTTGATAATTAAAACCTTAGTATTAAAAAAAACAAACAAAAACAAACAAACAAAACAGAAGCAAACACCATTACTTTTTTGTCTCTATGGACAGGTAAAAAAGTGGTGAAATATAATGTGCTTGCACTTCTGGTTGAGAGAAGAAAAACCACCAGCTCCAGGCTGCAAAGTTATTGTCAATGCAACTCAGATAACCAGCAGCTGTGGGAAAAGGAAATCAGAGCACAAAATGTTTGAGCAGGAATTATTGCTTCTTGTGAAAAGAATTAAGGGAAATAGCTGGGAAAACTATAAGTGAAGAACAACAAAAACCCTAAAACCTTCTTCTGCCCACATGTTTCCAGGAATCACTTGCAGAATATATATGGTTATATCACAGGAATTAATTAGCCCCATGGACCCAATGGGAAGTAGTAAAAAACCCCATGATATCAGTGATGCTTCTCCGGTTTATTTTATTGAATTTCACACTCTAAGCGCAAAGCATAAAGATAGAAAATGTATCTCCTGAAATATACAGGGCTCAAGAAGAGCAGCAGTCACATGGATAATTGGTGCTGTTAATATGTATGCTACGGATCCTGCATTCTATTCCTGTGGAAACACTGAAAAATAAAGCTAATTTTGGGCATTTGGGTGCAGTGCTACCAGTGCATTCAGCCAAAAAATAATCATTTCCTTTTCTGTGCTGCCTCACTGGATGCCTGAATAAAAACCATTAATGTCCCCCCTCCCTCCTCACAGTCTAGACAAGTCGTGCCTAAAGAGAGGGATAATCAGAGGAAAAGGACATTATTTCATGGTGGTACAGCAGAGAGACAAGCTGCTTGTGAAAAATCACATGTATAAAGCTTCTAGTTGCAACTTTGCTAATTATAACCAGTAACTAGTTCTACTAGCCTTGAACTTTGAAGTCCATTATTACACACACACACACACACACATACTTCCTTGTACATATGCATTTTTCCGGTCGCTTGGGCTGCAGAGAACTAACAGCACTATTTCACATCCAAAAACACAACAGGAGCGACTTCAGGTTCTCTCTTTCTGGTGTTAGTTTATGAATAGACTTCACCTGCAAATTTGTTCTTATTCCATCTTTGAAGGCTTATCACTCCTCTCTTCTGTTTGCGTTTGCAATACCTGGTACTCCATGGTATATCTCAAATAAAAAAAAAAAAAAAAAAAAAGGTAGGGAGCCAAATGTAATCTCCAGAGCAAAAGGTTCCTGAAAACAGTTAAAATCTCTCCATAGTTTTCAGAAAAAGATATGGAGAAGAAAAAGTAGAAGAAAATAAATGTTTGTGCTCCTGGTACAAGTGTTTACTTCTTATCAACATTTCCTGATCCAAGAGAAATCAGCAGCATATTTATTCATACAGTCCGACTAACACCCAAAAAGCCTTTGTAAGAAGTGGATTTTTATTTATATTTTCCAGATAATGAGGAAACAGTATAGGTAATCTAGGTAATTTCCCAGGGCACACAGACTAAGAGAGAACATTTAATACAAGGTAGGAGGCAACATTCCTTATCAGCAAGACCTAAAAAGGACAGAAAATCAAAAGTGAGAGTCTAGAGCATCACTTTTGGCAGCAATTTTAACAAATTGTCTTATGTTCCTCTTCCATAGAATTTTGGTTGCTGTGCCATTGACATACTTTTATCTCTGACACTTGTCCAAACACAGTGTGAGAATGAATATAATTTCTAATAATCTGTTTTTCCCCTACATACTTGAAGAAAATATTTTTCCTCTCATTTTAAATGCACCTGTGCAACAACTTTGGAAGTATTAGTTTTACAGTTGGACTCAATGAACCTAAGGGTGTTTTTCAACCTAAATAATTCTATGGTTCTGTGAACCTCCTAATATTCATGAGTGTCTGGGCACTGTGTATGTAACATTAGCAAAAACATTGCTGATGCAAGTAATGCAACACAAAAATTTGTACTTTGTTTGATGTTCCATAACTTTGAATTTGAAAGCATTACCTTGGTCTGAAATTTGAAATTTGTTAGAGGACTACTGTAAATACCAGCAGCTGGCCTTTACAGCATAATACCTTTTATGCAGTTTATTAACAAACCATAACACCTAATCCTCTTTTTCTACTTATTCACTGAGTTTTAGAGGAGATTAAAAGTGTCAACTGAAGTTCAAAAACTCTTTGAGACAGAAATTCTATCATTTTATGGATCTGTAATATCAATAACATCAATAACATACATAACATCCAGAGTAGTGCTAAATAAATAAATAAAATTATAATAATTATTAACAATAATTATTAATTTATTTGTTTTAAAAACATCTGGATGCTTATTCACTAAATCACTATTTGGTGTAGTTTTGGCAAATAAGTTGAAAAGAACTTTATGGTGTGAAAAATTTTTACCTTCAATATTCATTCACTAGTGAAAACTTCTCATCAAGTTTCCCATTGTGTCATCAATTTACATTCTACATCTCTGCTGCTGGGCTGTTCATTGTTTTCAGTGTTTGGGTTCTGATTCTGGCTGTAAGAGATTTTAATTAGCATTGAAATAATTTTTCTCAATCAATTTTATGTCCTGATAAGTGACCTATCAAAAGCAGAATTTCATCATGAGTATATGATTTCCCATGTAACATTTCACTTTCATAACTATAGTTTTCATTTAAATATGACTGATGCTTTCCCAGCCTTCATCCTATAGGTGGAACTGGGGGAAGTGTTTCAGCCATTTTCTCCAGTCTGGACAGTTACATGAATAATCTCAGTTGTCACTCTGTAAAACTGAACATTGCCAGTAGCCTTAGTGTATCCTGCTCTCTTCCAATTGTTACTATTGCTACCTAGCCCAATATTGGTTTGTTTTTTATGGGGTTTGGATTTGCTATGGAGTTCTGAAAGATTTCTGGTATGTAATTAAAATATTCTGTTACTTTTTCTGGTACAAATAGCCTGCTGTAATATTAGACAAAAGGACCTGATCTTCCCCTCTGGTCATGTAGTCCTATAAAAAATTAAATTGGCCTAATTCACCACTATTTTTTCCTGAAGATAAAGATTCAGAAACAAACAAACAAAAAAACCCTGCAGAGTCAGGATTTAAAGTCATAATCTGAATGCTGGGTGGATACTGTACCTACAGCGGTGTACAGGAAGGAGAGGGGTGGTCCAATAACTCATGAATGAAGATATTTCAGGCAGGCTTAAATGAAGGATGTGCATTTGAGACACACGCATGTAGCAAACCCCCCCCCCCCCCCAAACCCCACAAAAAAACCCCATAAAACAAATCAGATTTTATTTATTTACTGCTATGATATTCTCTAGGAAAATCACATGAAAAATATCAGCTATGCTACTTCCCTAACGCATATGCATTATGTACCTTAAATAAACAACCATCTGAGTCAGCTGTCTGAATGCGACTTAGCCCAAATAGACTTTCTAGGCACTCTGACACATATTTTCTGCTCTGTTTGATAGAATTCAAGATGACTGATCTTTTGATGGTGACCTTTAATTTGAATGTGCCTACAATAGTCCTGCTGCCCCATAATCATTGTATCTTTGCAAGCTAACTAGGTATTCTTATTTCCATCTTTGAATAAAATGAAGGGAAAAAATAATCTCTGAAATATTAACATGTCTCTTCATGTTTTTATCACCTGAAATATTACTGTACTTTAATTATCAGGCTGAGAGCAATGGGATTTTGTCACATTAGGAGAACAGCAGCTACATGTTTAAGACAGAATATACAGAAAGCAACAGGAAAATGTCACAACATATTTATCCTTTCTAATACTCCCCATTGAGCAGAGTGAACTTCCTTCTCTGGGGTGAACAGATTATTGGAAAAGGGCATAACATTTGTTTCTTCCCTTCTCTCCTCATTTTCATTGCACTAATAAACTAATCATTGCATTATTACTCTTTAGAATGCATGTGTATAATGCTTCTAAGACTCTAGAAATAGTTTTTCAAATAACTCATTTATAGAAGTTGAATAACACTTCCAAGTCAAAGTAAATTGGTTCTCAAAATCAGCACATATGAAGGGTAACATTCTGGCCCCTGGCCTGGAAAAGCTTTTGTGAAGTTTGTTGGATCAATTTTGCACAATTTAAAAATCTAATTTCAGAGAGCAGATGCTCAGTTATTTCTGCAAATGATCCTGTCACTTTTGAAAAGCTTTTTCTTATTATGTGGTACATTATGAAAAAAAGGAAACCAAAACCCGAAAAACACACTTCATATTCATTTTACTTGTAATAAATACACATTTTAATGAGCCTTTGGAAACCCATTATACTCTAAACCAAGCCAGGCCAATAGGTCTGATTTCCTGCTTGTAGCTCTGAATCCTTCCTGTGAAATATTTTGAATTTGTGCGGTTTGATTGTTGTCACAAACTTACAAAATTTGTGAAACAGAATCTAATGTGATAAAGTTTTGGGATTTTTTTGTTTATTTGTGGGTTTTTTGTTTTGTTTTGATTTTAATAGGATGAGAACAGGAACATGACATGCTGTCTTTTTTTTTTTTTTCTATTAGCAGTGATGATTATATAAGAAATTAAGTTTTCAAGAAGAATTTACCTTAAATATAGATTCCAAAAAAAATAAAACACCAACACAGATTACAAAATCTGTTGATTTCAGAAGTGAATTGGAAAAGATCAGTGAGGTTTCTACTACTGGAAGCTTTTCCATTGGAAATTTAGTTTTAATTGAAAAACAGTAATATTGGACTTCACTAGACAGTACAGGCTTTTCAGAAAATAAAGCATAGAAAGTACCATGCTTCTCGATTTTAAGTTACTTATTCTTACACAGAATAGTTTTGAAGAAACTACATAATTTTCATTGGCTTTATTCTGCACTTTATAATTCTCGCAGACAATTTACATTAAGGCCTTTTAACTCACTGGGTGGAAAGACTGATGAAAGTCAGGAATGCTTTCTATGGGTAGATTTGCCCTGAACTGACTAAACAGCTACACCTTAGTGATGTGGTACTTGGAGGAAGAATTCTTCATGACAGTGGCTCAAATGAAATTAATTTTAGTTCAAAGTTGTATAGATTTCCTTCAGACTGTATGGAGGTTAGTTTTACATTCTACAACATGGAAGAAGTTCGATATCACAGATTCATAGAGTAGCTGAGGTTGGAAGGCACCTCTGTAGATTATATAGTCCAAACCCCTGGTTAAGCTGGAAACCTCTCCAGGCAACCTGTGTCAGTGTTTGGCCACCTTCACTTTATAAAAATTGGTTTATTACATCTAGCTTCAATGAGTCCCTGTCTTTCTTGTACTGGAGAGCCCAGGATTAAACACAGTTATGAATCATGTTATACCTTAAAATAAGGTATGTAGATATGGAAGTTCGTTCCATTCTTCTGAACAGGAGTGAGTTACTTAGCACAAAAAGTTAGTTTAGGTTGAAATTATGGGAGTAGGGTGGTCTTTGGAGATAGGATGATTTGCTCAGCAGTGAGGTTTTCTGCAACAAGATTGATAGTAAGCATCTACCTGCCTTGTGGCATATGTCATTGCATGCAGGATGGTAGAACTGATCCAGGGAAATTCTGTGTCAAACCTGTTCTGGAGAGTGCAAGGCAAGACTAGAAGACTAAGGAAAGATATTACATTCAGCTATATTAAAATCATAGTGTGCTACTTTTAGAATCAGGAATTTTGGTGATCCCATTCTGAAGAATATTGCTACGTTTTTCATGAATGCTACCACAGAGGAAGTAATTGAATAATATTTGTGTAGGAAGTGTTTCAGGAGGTGTTTATGAGTCTGAGAGAATAACACAGGTTATTACAAGACTGATATTGATATTTCTATTCCCAACTGCTGAATAATGTTAGAGAAATACAGTGCTGCATATTGTAGTTTAACTATTCAACTTGGTAGTACATTAGAAACAGGAAGTATACTCATATAGGCCAGAAATAACTTCCAGAAAGGCCTAAAGTTCAAGACACCCCAGGAAATAGTGTTATAGAATTTCCTGATCTCAAACAGAATGCAATTAAGCAGACAAAGGAAAGGCTGGTATGGGAATTATGACTAAGATCAGAAGCATGCACACTGAGTCAGCCTGGTTTTTTATCACCTGATTCAGGTCATTAGCCACAGTATTCTACTCTGTCTTGCTGACCATAAACAACAGTTGAACAGACTACATTATCTAATGGCTTAATAGAATATAAACTTTTGTAATCTTATCTGAGAAACTGAAAAGCCTCAATGTTGAATGCAATCAGTATTTTAAAAACACCTTGCTTGAAAAAGATTGAGTAACACTTGCTGCCTTCTCCATTATGTTTGTTTATCATGTGCTATCTTAGAGCAAATGCAAAAGCTTTGATTCTCTGGGATACAATAAAAAATTCTCCTGTGTCCTTTTCTCTTTCAGTCACACCTTCTTGCCTGCTTTTGGATGTCATGGGCAAGAACCTTGCCGATGGAGTGATTAAATGATGTGCAGTTTGTCCTTAGAAGTGAAGGTGATAATTACACAGAGAACAGCATCTGTGGAGTAAGGATGTTCCCCTGGAACAGGTCTTAGAATAAAAACATCAGCTGCGTGCTGCTCTCAGTAGCACTGGGCCTCTCTTCATTACTGCCCCATCACTCTTCTGAAATTGATCCCATTTCATCCACTTTAATGAAGTTTAAGGAAATAATGTCGCTGAAGAATTTCAATGTCGTCTTCTCTTTCAGTAGCTGACTTTCTCCAGAGCACTGAAAATAGTACCTTTTGTTCAACAAAGAAAAGTGAGTTACCAAAAGTTAAGTCCTAGAGTTTTCTTTCATTAATCACAGTGTTTACAAATATTGTTTTAATTAATTTTCTTTCACAATAAAAGTTTTTTGATTCTACTTTGTAATTCTAAGAATATATCTCATGCTGTATAATATGAAATAGTCACATGCTTCATTGAGCATAGAATATTTTATCTTTTCCTGTATTGATTATCTTTGCTCTATGAGAGGTAATGTTATCTGTATGTTAAACAGGAAAAGCAAAGTTGTGCTAAAATTAATTTTTTTTTCTTTTATTTAGACTGCATTTTTGAACGCTCGATTTCAGAATGGAGGAAATAAAATGCAAGAAAAATTAAAAATACCAAAGTAACATCTTCAAAAAACTAGGAATTCTCAAGGACTATATGTTAAGTCAGAAAAGGGAAATAGCCCCAAAAATATGAACTGAGTTTCTCAAATATGATTTGCCAACAAACTGTTAGTATGCAAATTTCTTTCTGACAGAAACCCAGTATCTGTATGAACTACAGCCCAGTCTGCAGGGCAGAGAATTACAAATTTTTCAATGCAGCGCAAATGCAACAGTGCTCAAAGAAAAATCCCTTGAGTAGTTTGCAGTGTTATTCAGCTCAACTGCTACAGTACCATATGCTGGACAAACAATAATATTCAATGCATCTGTTAAACCATACACCAATACCAACCTTCTCTTCCCCACTACTTATACAGAATGAATACTATTACAAATAGTTGCTGTTACTTGGTATAATTTTACTAGATCTCATATTTGTGTCACATAAATCTAAAACTAGAAATGGAACTGCTAAAACTGCTGAAATATCTTTATCCAGCAAAAAATAATATACTACTCATATGGCAATAGCATTATTATGTCCACAAATTTTTAGATCATAAATGAAAAAACTGAGAAATAACAATTAATATATAATTTCTGAACTCATAAACACTTGGTAATGAACTGAAGAACCCTATAAACCATGTAGACAAGGTACCGTTTCTCATGCTATATTTTCTTCCTTTAGGAAACTTTAATTTTGTTTAGCAAGAACAATAGTATTTTTCACTGAGGAAATGAGAGATGAAAATTTTTTGTTAGTTTCAAATATTTCTTTTTTTTGTTTGTTTGTTTTTGTTTGTTTTTGTTTTCCCTTACTGTTCTTAAAACCCTAGAACTAGGCTAGATGCTTTATAATGACATAAGATTTTGAAAAGTACAATAAGCAACTTTGTATGTTTAAATAGTTAAGACAATAAGGGCAGACTTATCCTAGAAAAATCTTGATCTATGTACAATCAGTCTGGTGAGAGAAATTTTCAAATCCAAATATTCTCATGCTATTCTTCATTACCTATTCTGGGCTATAGGAAAAAAAGTAAAAGGAAAAAAGAGGAAAATAAAGAAGAAGAAAATAGAAAAATAAAAGCCTCTTGTTCACTCCAAATATGATCTGTCCATTAGACATCTATCTTATAAAATATTTATAATCAGTTCTGTCT
Source organism: Margarornis squamiger (assembly GCA_035222235.1). Classification (NCBI taxonomy): domain Eukaryota; kingdom Metazoa; phylum Chordata; class Aves; order Passeriformes; family Furnariidae; genus Margarornis; species Margarornis squamiger. The sequence continues at coordinate 31,424,998 of JAWWTY010000037.1, read as the reverse complement.
TGGGATCTTGAGATTTGCTCTCTCCCAGTGATATTTGATAAGAGCTATTGTATCATTTCAGCATTATCTCCAAGGATCAGATTGGGATAGTAGTATTTGCACAAATACAGTTTAAGGATCTACAAATCATTTTACACCAGAAATCCACCACAGAATGGATGCAGAACAGAACAAATAAGCCTGAGTAAACATAGAAATACACATAAGGTATGATCCTCCCTCTCTGGCATTGTTGAATATTTCCTTTACTGTTTGGAATTATGTGGAGTAAAAACTGGCTCATGGGGTTTTGCAGTAATGGCAACTACCTTTGAAAGAAAACGTGTTGCATTATTTTATAATATTAAAATTGCTGTTTATGGGAAAGAAATAGTGAACGTCTTGCAGTCCCAGCAACAGCCACGATGAAGACAGTGCAGTGTGAGAGACTGAAATGGTTAATGTGTTAACTGTGTTAAAATCGCTGAAAGACTTTTGTCCACTCTTTACATGGCAAACTGCTCACTGAAGCCCACCCCTCCCCCAAATTTGGACTATGAGGAACCTGAGATAAGATAAAGATGGTACTACTGTCCAGTTATCCCAAGAGAAAAACGTCTTCACAATGTGAGACTGGAATGCTAATGGCTCAAACAATCAGTCTACAAGCTGGGTGTTGAAATGGAAAGAGTCAAATCCTGTGAGGTGGGGCGGTGCTTCTTTGTCCTTACACAAATCACTCATCTGGGATAACTCCCCTTCCCTCTGGGGAAGTACAGGCATATTCACACATAGTCTGAAGAGATTATCTCTGCTAATGGGCCATAATAGGCAGCAATTGACCCAACCTTGCTGATGTAACAGGCAGCTGTAACATCTTAGAAGGTGTCAAAATCTCACCAAATGTCTTGTGATCCATTATTACTCTGAGTGTAAAACTCCCTGCCCCAGAGGAGGAGTGCTTCCACCTAACCTGAGCATAATAAAAGCCACCTGGACTGTGTGTTTTGATGGGCTTACGTCAATGGATCCAGACCGTAACCATCACAACCTAGAAGATCAGAAGAGGACCAACTGAGTGGTGACATTTCCTACTTAATCTGTCTCTCTGTCAACAACCTCTCTCCCCCACTCCCTGCTCTTTTTCCTATTTCTTTCTCTCTACCTCACATTTACTGTTAAACAAAAACCCATACTAGTGACTTCAGCATATGCTTCCATCTGTACCTTAATTTGGGCAGAGACATCTCTCTAATAATTTTAATAAGCAGATCATAACATGCAGTTAAATGTATTTTCCTGACCAGACAAAAATTTCAGTTCTATCAGTAGCTATATGGTTTAGACATAGAATGGCTAAACTGCAACAAAAGTACATGTATTTTTCCTGACAAGTACACACGGGGGTTATTGGGTTATCTTGATGGTATTCTGGATTGAAATTTAATCCATTGAGAGGAATTCAATGGTGTGAGTGTCTGGGTTTGGTCCTTCAGTCTGTTAGTTCAGGTAAAAAAAATAAAATTGTTTTTATTGAAAATCCCTGCAATGATAAGATTTATTTTTTTTCATAAATCCCGTAGAATTGATCCTGGATTTGGGCTCAGAGTTCTTCATATGGAACTGATAATCTTCATGGTATGTCTAAAATTAAAATTTCTGCTTTATCTTTACAAATATGATGACTGCAATAACAATTGAAACAATAAGTTATTTAATTGAAATTGGTGGGTATGACCTGTGAAGAGGTAATGTAATTTCATTTTTAGCAAAATTTGTGTTACTTGTTTAGATTATCCATCTGTCTTCCTTCATTACAAAGATTTTAACTTTAGTAGAAATCTAAAAAATCTTAGCATTCAAATTCTAATTTAGTGGCATCAATTTTTTTCTTTTCTTTTTTTTTTTTTTAAATCAAAGACTTTCTGTCCTGATAATTCCCTGATGAACTTTCAGTTATTCTGAATATTCTTTATTCATCACTGTGGAATAATTTTTTTCTGAAGACTTTAACCAGCCTACAAAGTACAAGACATCATCTTTAATCAAGGCAAATGGTAAAAATTTTAGAATGCCTCAGGCTCTGCAGGTCATGCCAGAGTTTTATTGCTTCTTCAGATGTATCATTTTCTAAATCCAAATGAGGAGATACGGAGTCTATTTCCAATTCTGACTCTAATACAAGAACTTTAATAGTCTGAAGCAATATTCCATAGAGCCACAACACAGGAAAGAAATTCCTAGCTGCTGTGAAACCATCTCTACCTCATAGCACAACACAGATTTTTATGCAGTGTTGTTCTCTTTTCCAATTTAAAGTGACATCCTCCGAGGGCTATGTTAGAAAGCAGCAGTGGGAGCAAATGCCATTATGAGAGAAATCCTTCCGTGAATTGCATTGACATTGTCTGAAACAGGCAGCAGGCCAGCAATCCCACACTGTTAGTTCAAACTCACAGCTTTCTCTTATTGCTGAAGCAGGGTAAACTGAAGCAGTATAAATCATAAATACATATTTTGAAAATGAAACTCAGATAACTAAGACAAAATCAATCTTTCTTAACACCATTCCTGGTTTTCTCATATGGTTTATATCCCCCTTTTAAGTTTTAGAAATCTTGTCTTTATTAAAAATGTTTGTCAGACGTAGTGGTTGTAGGTAGCCTCTAAATGATTTTTGTCTTTTTAATTTGGTGCTAGAGTCTTCAGAGAGAGTCTTGGTCTTAACCCAGAACACATTTAAATTGTCTTCATGTCCAGGGATGTTTTTGGACCTATAGCTGAACATAAACAAATTGCCTCTCCCTGTTTCCTGAACTTTTCTACATGCTGAGCTACTGCTCAAGGTTTTTGCAGCTGTTCATTCAGCAGAAATTTGCAGATATCCTACAGGATGAAAAGGGTCAAAGTCAGGAGGACAGGACTGAATTCTGAAGTGACCTGGTGAGTTTACAGAAGCAAGTTTCTGAGTAACATCTGAACCAAAAAAAATAAAAAATTAAGTGAAATACCAACAGTACAGAAACAATGGGTTTATTTTTGATTTTAAAAACATGTATTTTTTTAATCTGAGTAAATAGCAGAATATAGGGGAAATAAAGGAATTTTCCTCCTTAATAATCACCTGTCACACAAATGATGGCTAAGAAAAACCTAAAGAACTTTCATAGCAAAGGTTTCCTTCAGTCTGAACAGGTCGATCTTCAATGCTTTTGTTATTTTCGAACTAGTTGGCTGAGAGAAAAGGAGACTTTAGCAGTTAGTTAAATCAAAACAAATAAAATCAAATCCTACATAGCTTAAATACCCACAAACAAAACCTCAAATATTAGTGGAGTCTCAAAGACATTTAATTATCACCAGACTGAATTTCATTATTTTGATTCAGGTTTATGCTTTTGTCTGTATCCCAAGTTTATACTTCTGTCTAGAGGAAAGAAAGTCCTAATATTTCTTAGTGTTTTTGCACAAAAGAGGTTTCAGGCATTTTGACAGTCTGACTGTAGCATTTACACCCAGAGAAGAAAATTTTTATAGACCCATGATCTCTCTATCAAAATTAATCTTTTGCCGAAAATACATGTTTCATAAACAACCTTAAAACTGGACTGATGTCTTCATCATTAAAGGCCCTGTTTGACCTCCTTCCTAATATAAATTTATGAATTTGTATGAAAAGGGATTTTTCACTAAACTACCTTAATAAAAAAAGTCAAATAAATAAGGCAAATTTCTGAGTAATTTATCAGGAAGATAAGCAGTGGCAGTGCAGTTTTAATTTAAGTCTGTGTTTTGTATACATAAAATCCTTCTGCCGTTGTTGATGGTATCAAGAAACGGGTTCGAATGGTTCAGGATTTTTTTTTTAAATGGCATACCACGTTTAGTTAGTTCTCTGTTAAAATGTTGAGATCCCTACAAATAACCCTTCTGCAGGATGTTCATTCCCCTTTGCATCTATATAAGAAACAAACAAGCAAGAATTTCAGTAAGAGGAAAGAGACCATAGTGTCAATGTGGCAAAGTAGAATAGCAAGTAGTCTGTGCAAACAATACATGAAAAATTACCCTTGAGGTCTCACACTGGTGTTCAGAATTGCTCAGATCCAGTGATGTGCCAAGGGCTGCTTCACTGACCTATTTTGGACTGTGGAAACAACCAACTCTGAGTTAAAGACAGGCCTGTGAGACACTGCAGTTTCTTTCAAAAACATGCTTTCATGTTTACATTCTTTTGTACAGCTCAGATATACTCCAACTTCAGCCTTAAAGCTAGAATATTTAAGTGTGCATTTTTCGTAGACAGTCTATTCCAGCTTCCAATTTTTATTGCTGTAACATTCTTACAGGGACCTATATCTGTCTCACAGATAGTGTCCAAGTCAGTGTTTCCAGTTGCAAGCCTTTTAATCTGTGACAAATTTAAGCAATGTAAGATTTCAGTCTATCAGGATTGTCATTCTCCAGAATAGGAAAGTGACTATACTTTATTGTTTTTCTAATTTTTGTCATTGATTGGATTTTAAAAGAAGTATGTTCGTATACACCCAAAAAGATTAAAATAACAGTGGGAAATCTGCCAGTTTCATTTTACTATTTGCATTACAGTAGCACTTAAATGCTTTATTGGCAATGCCTGTACTAGTAAATTAATAAGCACAGGGGTATGATAGGCAATGCCACAGAGTCATTGCTACTATCACCTTGATAACACAGATGTGTGCCCAGTTCCTGGGCACAGTTCAGGGAACAGCACTGACCAAGACAATCCCAAAGGACAGTCTGAAGGCACTGTATTTTCCGAGATTTAGCCAACTGGATGTGAGCTGTGCCATGATTCTCAGAAGTAGAGAGTAGTCGTAGTTTTCTTCCTTGAACAGTATAAATATAATTGTTACAGACTTCTATATTGGTGCAGCTAAAATAAATTGCACTTATCTCAAGAAGATAAAGGTCCCAGTATAAAAGAAGAACAATAAAAGGAATCTCAGAAATGGTCATTGGAATTTGTGCTAACACATCAGGGTCCTCCTGCCTCCTGTTGTCTGGGCATGGTAGAGATTTATGACAATTCTAATGCTAATAGTGGGCCATTACTCTAAGTAGTTATGCTTATATCCTCTGGTTCCAGATTTACTTTCCATAACTGATCTAACTGGGAGTATTTTTACATACTATTTGTTCCACATTAAGTTTTTTCTTTTCTTTTTTTCACATTTGTACTATGAAGGATATGAAGCATGGTGCAGACAACAAAACTGAACCAAACTGAAAAACGAACAATAACACAACACACAAATAATAACAAACAAACAAAAAAAAAAAAAAAAAAAAAAAAAAACAAAAACCAAAAAAAAA
>JAWWTY010000037.1:31407289-31419561 GCA_035222235.1 Margarornis squamiger | reverse complement strand
GGGACGTGCTTAAAACTCAGTAAGGTGATCTTTCCCTTTGATCTAATAAATATGGGAAACTGGAAAAGTCCATTGTACTATGATTTTAATGCTCCCAACTCATTTTCATATATATCCTCTATTTATTGTTCTCTTAATCAACTCTCTGAGTTGATTCCTCAAAGTAACAGAACACAAGCAGGATGTTTTTGTGAATACTAAAAAAAAAGAGATCTCTAGGAGCTTGAATTCTGTAAATTCTGAGATTGTTGATTCGGATGAACTTATACTTTGCATTTGTTTTTGTTTTTTTTTAAAATTTTATTCTCCAGCCTTGACCTACAACAGGCTTTAATTTTCAAATTATGCTTGAATTATTTGTAGGTATTCTCATTCAGTGCATGCTTTGACTAATTCTCAGCAGAGAGCCTTAAACTTTAGCAAAAATTTCTAGCATCTCTGAGAAAATTAAGTAAGTCTATGCCAGAGAAACCAATAGATAATTAGCACGAAAGTAGAACTTCTGAATGCACATTTACAGGGGTTTTTTACCCTAATTACAGATGAAGAAGTGTACACTGATTTCACTCTTTGCATGCCTGAGATTCATCTCTCCCAACTTTACTAAATGATGCAGAATTTCTTCTACTAAGACTTCCCCAGCTGATGGATAATTTATAAACAAGGGCCTTATATGTGGTGGTTTGTGGTGTACCTCCGATTCTAATGTTTCTGTGTCATTTTTGCATTGTCTTGAATTTCTCCCACTCATTCAACCAAGGCTGACACAAAATCGGGAACCAAGTTTATATCCAATGGTTCTGAAAAGTGTCACTGTTTAGAAGGCCTGTACAGACCTGCAGATCACCCATCATATTCATTAGCTATAAGGCAGAATAGAAAGATGCTAGACCTAAATAAGAAATTGTTTAGACTGTCAAACTTCATGACCTCTTTCTGTATGATAACAGATGGCTTAAAGACCCTCATTAAAGCACCTCAGAAGAAGATGAAATTTTTTCACTCCTACCGACTCATGCATATTTAATCTACCTGTAAGTGCATGCATTCAGAAAAAGGCTTAGAAATACATTATAATGCTAATAACATCACTCCTTTTGGTGCCAAGGACCACAGGAATTACTTTAGAAACAGCAGTCTGGTGAACATCTGGAGTTACAAAATTAAGGGATTCCCTTTGATTACTTTGATTTACATCCGGCTGCTCATCCTAAATGTCACACTCAAGTGCCAGAAGATTCAAATTAGAATGCTGTAATCAGTACATTTTCTGACTCAGTATTTTTCCCAAATAGTCAAAAAACCAAGAATCTCTGAGATCCAAAGTCTTTATGGAAATCCATTGATCTAATAAAGGGGAACTAATTTTCCAGTGTTCAGTTATGTCAAACATAATTGAAAAGGACTCTGCAGAAAGTTTAGCCTGTGTTTTCCCAGATCAAGGAATCTCCATCTGTCTTGGTTCCTACCTGCCAAGCAGCACAAGGACAGAGTTTGCACTAGAGCTGGGAAGTCTGGAATTTGTACCCTCTTTAAGGAAATAATGTTTAACTTCTGCAAATCCATTTTTACAAAGAATTCAGCTTATATGAAAACCTCCATTCCATGGTTGCCAACTCTACAGACAGCAACAGAGACTCCTCTTAGTTGAAAAGCCTTTGGATAGCAGCTCTGCTTACCTCAGTGTCAAAAAGGGAAAGTGAGTAAAATGAAGCTGAGGAAGATAAGACACAAAAGGACAATTTAAAAGACAATTAAAAGTTCTTTCATGCACATCCAGTGGCTGCACCAGGATATGAACCCTTGGAAATCTACAGGAAAAGACAATCCTTTCTGTATAAATGGCAATAGGAATATTGGCCATTTAACTCAAAATCAAGAGCAAATGAAAGAAGAAAACAAGACTCTTTAATGATCTATTTATGTTGTTGTGCAAAAAGTATCAGAGAGAAAGATGGCCTGCAGATGGTGTTAGCAATGTTATATGATGGACATGTTTTGCACTACACAGTACAGGTCAGACTTTGATTCTTTTATGTACTGTTAAAAAATGTACATGTACACAAACCCTTCATGGCACTAATCACTTATAGCCTAAGCTGTGTAAAATGAGTCCTTTTTATTTTACCATGGCTTTTTCTGTCATCTCTTCAAAATGATCGTCTGTCTTCCAGTGCAGCTGTGCTATCAAATGATATGTAGTAAAGGCAAACACCCATTTTACAGAAAATAAGATAGATGGAAACACTGAAATGCTATAGTGATTAACAGCAAAAGGAATCTGTGGATATAATAAAGTATAAATAAGATTAGATAACACCATGGAGGAATTAAGAAAGCATCTGCTTACAAGGCTTATTATGCATATTTAGAAAAAATGCTGTTTCTTCTGAAAGCAAGATATCTCTCTTTATAACAACCAAATAGATGTACATTCATTCTATATTTTCTAGAAATACCATAAATGTGAATTTCCCTTAACTGAAGGGTACAATAGGTGAGTAGTGAATAATGAAGCATTTATCTTTTGCAAGAACAAACAGAGTTTATTCAATATGTAAGTTGTAATTTACATAAAATTCCTATACAAATCACTATTAGTACTTTGTCAGCCAATTTCACACTAGGGATTTGTGCCAGAAAATTAGGTCAAATTATTTAAGATCAGTTTTCATCTGTTGCCTGAGGCTCAGAGCTAAAAAAAATATGGAATCATCTTTGCTACTTTTATATTGCAAAAGATTTTTATGAGAAATAAAGGTTGTAAACCAGAAAGTTTATGTGTTTGTATTTTATATATTGCAGTAAACTTTAACAACTAATTACCATGCCTTGCCCTCTGTAACAGCTGAGGACAGCTGTATTTCCTCAATCAAGAACAGATACACTCTATACTGGTCTCCTTTTTGTAATAGGTGGACAAGGAGAGCCGAAAAAATGTGGGTATATTAATGCAACATTGAAGGTGCGTCAGGTTAGAAACAATGATCAGTTCAATCATCTCTATCGTGGTGCTTTTTAACCCTTCCAATAGCATTACCTCATCGAGGATTGTTATCTAGGATTTACAGATCAAAAAGTATAAGACTTGTTAGAAATAAATGTACCAAGTCCATCAGCTTGGCTGTAGTATGTGATCTGCCTCATTTCTTTGCTGACACAGTTCTTTTAAACTATTCAAACTTTTTTATCTGCACAGCTGCTGCTTCACTTATTAGTATTCTACAAAAGAGCTCATTCTAGCATAGTTCACTACAGGACTGCTCTCAAAGGCAATCTGAATGAAACTGCATTCTGCACACTCCTCCAATATTATTCCAGCTGACAGTACTTTCACATGACCATATGCACCTATCAGGGCATGTACCACATACATTTCACCTCATGCTACAAAAACACTTCTCTAGTGAGTTGAAATACACTTCAGGATGTCAGACAGACAGGAAAAAAAAAAAAATCATCATCTTGTTTTCTGTTGCAATCGTTTTCAATCAGCACTGTCTCTGTGCTTCACTTCTAAAGACTAAACTTCCCAGTCTTTCATAGTTCTTCTCTGCACTTTGTCTTTCTTCTATCAGTATTCTTTAGTAGAAAAAATATGTTTCCCTACTGCATAGCTTTTGTTGCTACCTCCAGATAATTGACTCTTTTTTTTTAGTCTTTCTCTCATCAGTAACAAAAGGGTTTTTCTCTGGCTTTGAATGCTGGACAGTATCCCCATCATAAATGAGGCCTTAATTTGAAATTCACATTTAAAATCATTTTCCTTGCAAGTAAAGGTAACTGCATTTTTTAAAAAAAAAAAGAATTCATTTACTTTTAGTAGTATATTTATTCAGAGATATATTGTCCAGTGGTGTCATCTAGACATTTAGATTGCCCAGTGTTAGATCATCAAAACGAGATTTTGGAACAACAACAACAAAAAAAAAATATTTCTAATCATCGTGCACAATTAATTCTGCATTGTGAAAAAAAAATCTGTACACAAAATATTATTTATATATATAGTGATGCATTTTATAACTATGTTTTATCAGCTCTAATTAATGCCGATGACACATCACAGAGAACTAATTCCTGCCTATGCTGGAACAAGTTTGTACAGTAGATACATAAGGACATATAAACAGTTTTAAAACTTATTTTAAAATTTCCACAATGTAAGTTAGAATATTAAGGAAACTTCACTGTCCAGCCATCCAGGAGCTAATCCGGTAGTCACGCCCCACACCACCTGAGATGGGGTCAAAGCACTTCTGCAGCTACACAACCCCCACTTTCACAGTCAGACCATGCCTCCTTACTGGCTTGACCTCAGGTGTCACACAGAAGAGTCTCAGATGTCCAGATTCTTAAAATAATTTAATCATGATGCCATAACTAAATAGCAAAATAACAGTTTGAGGTGGGCAATCTGAGGAGGGACCCAGAACAAAGGAAACCCTGGATTTTTATATCTTTACAGTCTAAGTGTGGGAAAGTTGGCTGTGGGCTCCTGCTGTGTCTCTGAGTGTTCAGTTACCTGGGTGGGCCACAGAACACCATGCTCTTTTATGCAAAGGGCTGGCAGTTTACAGCCTCTTTTCTGAGGCTCTAACCACCCAGGGCTCAACTTTCAGCTGGCACTGCAGCTTGTAGAGCTGCACTAAATATATTCCTCAATAACCATATGCACTAATCTTTCCCTACATCGCTGCCCAAATAGGCATTTGCTTAATGTCCTCTGAATACAAAGAAAGAAAGAAAAAAAAAAAAAAAAAAGGCAAGCCTTCTTTTGGGCTTTAATTTCCAACTCTAACCAGCTGAGAAAATGCTCTTCTAATATCCCTGAAACTATGGTTGTGAATTTTTCATCTTACCAGCCAAATATAAGGAAAAGAGTTCTAAACTTTCCACAAATAAGGCAAATAAAAACCTTACTCATAAAGGGCCATGCAGACTTCAGCTGGCGAAAATCAATAGTTAGAATAAATGTATTTAGAGTACGTTACTCTCTGTATAAATAGATTGCTTGCGTGCAATCTTCTTTCACACATTTGTCTGTTTTATGAACCTACTTGTATTTTTGTCATCTATGACATCCTGTAGCAACAAATTTCATGATTTGTGTAAAAAATGTTGCCTTTTGTTTTCTTCAATATCTGTTTCCTAGGAAGTTCTTTTGATGCGCTTATGAACATCTTCCAATCCACTGATGATTTATTGACTAATTAGTTCCAGTTACCTCTTTTTCTACCTATATAGACTGTACTTGCACAAAAATGCCTGTTGTATAAGATCCATTATTCTTTTTACCATATTTTTTTTCTGTTTTCTACCTGAGACTAGAAGGAGAAACAGAACTGCAAAGTGTTTACCCATTTCTCTAAAGATGTTCTTATTTGCTTTTTTATTCCTTTCTTAATGTTTCAAAATGTTATATTCGGGGGTTTTTGAGGACTTCCTTGGATGGGTCTGATATTTTTGTAGAATTCTCCACAAGAAGTCCAGTATCTCTTTCTTAAATGTTAATATGTTATTTAGGGTCTCTCATTGTTCATATACATAGATGTCATTCTATCTGCTCATTATTCTACATTTATCACCACTGAATTTCATCTTTTACTGCTTTTTCAGTTTTGTAAGCTTGTGCAACTTTTCACTGCCATATTTTGCTTTTATTGCCCTGAATAATTTAATGTTACTAGAAAATTTAGTCACCTCACTACTCACTTCTTTTTCAGCAAGCTTATGAAAATGTGAAATATATAAGCATGTGAGAAAATGAAATGGACTATGAATTTACCAAAGTGTCTGGCTCTGGCTTCCTCTGTTTTTTTTTTCCTTTTTTACCATGCCACTGCAGCCACTTCATCATCCAAGGACTATATAGGATTTCAGAGAGACAAAGGCTAATTATTCAAGTTAGGGGTGGGAAGGCAGTGATAGAAACAAAGTGATTGTATGCTACACCCACAAAGTTTTTCTTTTTCCTTTTTCATTTTTAGATTCATGATTGCTGGTTTTGAGAAATCACCAGAACCTCAAAAACTGTATCAATGTCAGTGCAGTTGTTCCTAAACTGAGCATTGTGACTCTATGTCAGTGGATAAGAAGGGAGTCCCTGCAAACAATAAAATTACTTTAGAGGGGTACACTGTTACTAGAAAGCTAGTCAAAAGCATGTTCTGGTTTTAGGTGCTTTGATCTATTGTAAGTTATGGGCTTGGCTTGTTGTTCTATTTTAGTTTTTTGCTTCATTTGTAATTGCACAGCTTTTTAATTGAATGTATTGTATAACTAGTTTTATTGCCTATGTAGACACATGTACTTCTAATAAATAGAAGAAATAAAGCAAATACATAAGGGAATAATAATTTTTATTTCTATTTTTGGTGAAAAGAAAAAACTATTGTTTACTGCTCTCTTCTGCGGTAATGACAGTTCAAAGTAGTATTGAACTAGGGAGGCTCTTTCGATCTGGAGTTTTATATAGACTTCTATGTAGTTTATTGCTGAATGGATCTTATGAAGAAATTGACTTGAAATTCACAATTTCTATCTCCAGCTTAGTTAAGAGACCATGTTTTGTAATTCCTTCTCAGATATTTTGTGTTGTAATTCCTTCTCGTATATTTTTCTTATTACATTACCAAACTTCACTTATAGCTTGTATTTGAAAAAGAAACTAAGAAAAGTCTCCTAGCAAGAAGCATTAATGTTCTACTTGAGTTCAGCCAAGTGAGAGGAAGAGGAAGAGCTACTCTTTCATATATATTTTATAATTTTGGAAAATTATTAAAAACTGGTTTTAAGGAAAACAAAAAGGAATAATTATCCAACATGCATGTAGACTACATCATACATAGAAAAAAAAAAAAAAAGATGTGATTTGGAAAACATAAAATTAGTTCCTGGAGTGAATGAAAAGAACATAACAATAGTATAATGGATATGGTGACAGTTTTGGGATGTTGATGACTCACCTTAAAGCTATACTACCTGCTTCTAGGAAGACTGACACCATCAACCTTAGGGCCCCCAGAAGTACTGGAAGAGTGAGCATACCACTGAAAAAACTATTAGATACAAAAAAGTTTGTGCATATCAACATTAAATGTTTTATTGAAGATACATTTTTTCTGCAATAATTATGCAATTTGGTTACTGACATTGCAAATTAAGTGATATTTTTTTAAAATAGTTTAACTATCCTTTCATTAGCCTAATAGAAAATTATTGCCTTAAATATGAAAAGAGTTTCATTAGCCCACAGAATTTGCAATGTGTGACAGATCTGGTGCCCTGCCCTGAAGCTCTGGTAGGAGTTTGGAAGTAAACACTGAAGACAGTTCTGAATTTGAGTACAGAGATAGACCAATGAGACCTTTTAAATTTGGTGTATCGTATCACTAGTGTCTGTACCAGACACTTTTTCAATGGACTTTTAGTAGTTCCATTGATTATATCTGCAAAAAAAAGATATGAAGGAGCTTGCTACAAAAATCTGAAAATGGCACTGCCAATTATTTGTTGAGGAACATGATGGTCCATAAAAGAGTATCCATAGAGATGTGTTACATATTCTGCATTTTAGAATTGGTTATTTTTTTCTGTTTTCTTCTAGATTCTTACTGTCCAGCTGATTTTCCCAATGCAGATAATGGGCATTCAATGGGAGATGTCTTTTCTGGAGTACTGCTTTATTTTTACAAATGTTTACTGTTGAATGGGCACTTACCATTTCCTACAGTTAAATATGTTATAGACTGTAAGCTGAGGATATCTTAAAACATGTATAGGCCTTGGCAGCAGACCAGTTTGATAAAGCTGAAGGTTTTAAGCTTAAGATATTAATATACCATCCTATTTGTTGTGTTTTAGGAATGATATTCCCCAGTTCAGTGCCCCCACCAAGACTTCAAAACCACACATCACTGTCCCTCACTCCACATACACACCCCCACCTGGCCCCACCACCACACCCACCCCTCACCACCACCCCCACCTTCCCAGTGTGGAGGGATGGAGTTGAGAATTGGAGGCACAAAAGGCAAAGATCAGAGGTTGAGATAAGAACAAATTGCTGAAAACATCAATGATATAAGAAAAGTAACAGTAACAGCAACGATATTAGTAATAAAAGGTATAAGAATATAAATTATTCACACAGAAAAACTTCTCTGGTAACAGACAATATCAGATGGCTCCCTCCACCCTATTTCTCGACTGGAAGGAACCCTTTATCCCTGGAAGAGAGAGTCCCTTTCTCCTCTTGTCACCTGGCAATGACATGAGGTGGTATAGAGTAACATCAGGGTCCTGGCCACACCCTCTTCCTGCTACTGCAAAAAATTAACCCTGTCCTGGCTGGAACCAGGATACTATTCTAATAAGAATACAATTTTTACTATAGTAGATATCTGAATAACAGTTTTTGCCAAGACACAGCATGATCATGATTTAAAGATGCCACTAATTTTATGATGCTTTAAAGCTTTGCTTCACCTGCATACTTGACAGCATCAATATCAGGGATTGTATTGTCATCCTGAGCTGCAGATTAACTGTTGGGCTGATGATCTTGCAGGTATTTTCCAACACAAATGATTCTATGAATCTATGGCAGATGTGCTCCAGTGATGGTAATTGTGAGAGATTGTGGAAGGAAGAGCAACAGGAGTGACACAAAACTCCAAGAGGTTTCTGGATAGAAATGCATGATAATATGGACTCAGCAATCAAGATTTAATTTAATTGTAAACCTCATCACTAATGTTTATGTATCGTTTTTATATATTATTCTGTCTCTCTGTTCTCTTCGGTATTAAGAAAACATCTGAAGGACATAAAAAAAGGAGATGTTAAATTAATCTCATCTATCAAAAGCACGGTAAACTGTTCTAGCCGTCACTGCTTGGAAATAAAGCTCTTCACTTGATTTCTGCAGCAGTCTATGTCCTGTGAACTCCTTCATGGAGAAAAGAAATAAATTTGTTTTGTTTTATTACCTATTCCACTTATTAAAAGAAACATGAAGAAATTGTGAGTCACACTCTGACATGAATGAGGAGGAAATTGCCTGAAAAGAATTCACTTGCAGTGAAATAAACTCACCTAAGATGAAATAAAAACCCTAATGTACATCATGGTATTTCTAAGGATTTATATTCTACTGCTAGCAAAAAGATAATCAAGTTATGGTACAAAATATTTGCATACAGAGACCACTCAGAAAAGACAATTTACTATACACTACTTGCCACCTTCTAATATCCCTCTCTTTGTTCACAGTAAAAACGTTTATGACACTCTTAAGACTTGTGAATATTGCTTTCTCAGTGATGGATTTTCATCCGTAATAAAGACTTGGTGACAGAGAATTGTCCCAGCCTGGGAAGAGGTTACTGAATTTGAATTAGATCTTCTCATTCTAACAAAATTCTACAATTTCTTAATCTTTGCAATGTACCAAAAGACTCAGAACTTTTAAGTTTTTGTTATTTGAGAGAACAGCATTGCAATAATGACAGAAAATTCACCCAGTGTTTATATGGCTAAATTGTGCCTCCAGTAAATCTCTGCCATCAGCATAACAAGGAAAGAAAAAGAAGGGGGTTAAATTTACTCACTTGTAACGAAATGGCACTTAAATAAAAGTTTTATTTTTTGTCACCATTTTTCTAAGGTAGTCTATTATTCTGATTACAATTATCAACTCAACTACAGTATAGTATTATCATAATTAGAAACTGACATCTAACATTGAAATTTAATGGACAGTTCCTATACATGTAATAGAGATGTACAAGATACAAAAATTTTATTCATCAAAAGAGAAGAAAATTACTTTATTACATCAAAAGGTACTGCAAGTAAAGCAATAAAGTTAAAGCAGATAAAAGCACCATATGCATTAGATAAAAATTAATAATTTTAATGCAATATCGGTAACCACAATCATTTCACTTGCAGTTATTAAAGAGAAATTAAAAACCTATAACAAAAATCAAGGTCCTTTTTCTTCCCAAAAAATTACTTGTTGTTGTACATGACTGAAATACATATTTTATTAAAATAGTTGTCATATTAAAGTCTTTTAAACAAACACATTTAACTTGTAAAAGATTCAGAGAATTGTGCCTCCCAAAAACATAGTACCTAGTGTTAGATTACTTTGCTAGCATTTAGGAAGAAAAGGTTGTAGCTGGAGAAAAATGTAACTCAGAACTGGTTTTGGTGTTGAATCTCTTTTATTTCCTGTTTGTTTGCTCAGAGGCTCTATATACAGCCTTCAAAGCCATTAAAAGAATGGTACAAGATTGCAACTTTATGAGGCTGTGGGAAATAAAAGCCCCTTAGTCTGTGCAACTGACAGGTTTTCACTCCTGTGCAAGTAGAAGTTCCACCTGTCTATGTCGTGAAAATGTTGCAGGAGATGAAAACCAAAGATATAGAGTCTGGAAACACAAGGTTAGTTGAGACCACATAATATACATGGAATTATTTCCCACTGACCTAAGTGTGATAGAAAAGGGTTGGGGCAGACAATAGAGGAGTACAACCAGGAGTGTTAGAGCCTCCTGCTGCAACAATCCAAACATAAAAAATACTTTCATCTGGCCTTTTGGATAAGCATTATTTGTGGGGATATATTGGTAGAAGCAACAAGATTTCAGAGGAAAATAAACTTGCAATATATATACATAGTAAGCAAGAGTAAACTTTCCTAAAGGTTAGGAGAATTCACAAAACCAATGAGATGTAAAAGTTAATTTACTATTTGATTTTTAAAATTATCTCTCTGGCTGCTGCATCTGATACTTAAGTCCTCACAGACATTGTTAGATTTCCCTCTTTCACATGTAAATCCTCTCTAGCCCTCTAACTCCATTGCAGTGTCCTAAAAATTTAGGAAGCAAAATCAGTTTTCTTATTATCTGTTTCAGTCTCATATAACAGAGCACAGATCACATCAACATTCATGCAATCAATGTGGTTATAACCAGCCTTCTGCAGTGTTGCTTGTCTTTGTCATGGTTAAAATTGAGGTAATTTTTTTCTTACTTCTCTGTGTTGAATTAGATGCAAAGGCAATAATTCCAAAATACATACAACTTCTAAAATACTATGCCAGCATGTGTGAAGATCTCGGGAGGAGCTCTTCATTATTAAACAGCATATTCATTCTCAGGAGGAATGAATATGCTGTTTAATACTTAGTCCTCTTGTCTCAGATCTGTATTTGTGAGTGGTTTGAAGAGTGTGATTAGTTTAAATGTTTTAGAGAAAGTCTGTCATGATATAATTTGTCCCATTAGTCTTTTGGACTAACATTTTCACAAGAACTATTTTCTCACATTTGTGAAAATTTGGTTGACTTTTCAGAACTGCAAATTGCAAGCCTTCTTCATTAGGCTGAAAATAGAACGGCAATAAAGCAAACTATTCATTTATCTTTTTGGTTTATGGAGATATGAGTGTGTACAGTCAAATAATCAGAGAGTTGTCACTGTCTAACCCAATATAAAAGATACAAAAAATGAAAAAAAAACCCTGGGAATGGGCTAATACTGTAAATAAGCTTGAACAATCAGACTTTTGGAACTTGAGTGGACCTTAAAAAGTCATTACAAAACACTGTTTAAATTGCACTTTTTCATTTTTTTTTGCTTTTGTAAGTTTATTATGAAACACTTAGATTCACATACACATTTGCACAATGTGAGGGTCCCATAAAACCAACCTGAGACCAAAATATGCAAATCCTTATCCCCAAATCCCCAACCAAAACTCCCATAATAGTGCATATGAATAGCCAGCCAATGACTAGACACAACACTCAAGTTTTGCAAATACTCAACATTTCTATCATGTTATCCTGTATCTGTAAAATCAGATCAGACATGCATTTGTGATTTACTATGTAGTCCTCATCATTCTACAGTTCAAAATGATCCAGGCACAAACCCTTATGATAGTGACCAGTTTAGCTCTGATAGTAAGCAATATGTTGAACACAACTGAAGTCAAAATCCCAAAACAATACACTTGTTACATCACAACATTCCAGCTGATTTGTGTGGGACACTAGAATTCAGTTCCATGGTTACTGAGGCTGGTGTGTGTGCCATGTAAGAACAGGGAATAGAGTTACTTGGGACTACATAGTTACTCAGGCAGTTGTGGAAGGAAGAGAACTACTGCAGTAAAAGAAAGAGGAAAGAAAAAGCAAGGCAAGGCAGGGCAGGGCAGGGCAGGGCAAGGCAAAGAAAAGAAAAGAAAAGAAA
>JAWWTY010000037.1:31300765-31407189 GCA_035222235.1 Margarornis squamiger | reverse complement strand
GAAAAGAAAAGAAAAGAAAAGAAAAGAAAAGAAAAGAAAAGAAAAGAAAAGAAAAGAAAAGAAAAGAAAAGAAAGAATCAATGGCAGAATTCATCCTTCCTAGAACTCACCCCTTGTAAAGACTATGGGGCAATACAATATAAGAACTCAATTTGCCAATGAAAAGAAGGTGGAGATCAGAAAAAAATAGACAAATAAGAGTGAATAAGACAGTCTCAGGGGTTTTCAGCATGAAATGGATGTTGCTTAAGAAAGGATGGAAAAGGGGAGAAATGAAAAAGAAAACCCACAGATTCCTGATGGAGAATCCAGTATTCGGTGTGGTTTGAGCTGAGGTCACAGAGAAAAGTGGCAACAATGTTGGGTGATCATCTTTGTTTATGAAGAAAGTTAACGCTAGTTACGATCAGAGATGGTCCAAATACTAAAAAAACCCCAAAATTAGAAATCAATATATTTCAGTACTCATTGTAAAAGTAGGGGAAGGGATGCCAAGAGAAGAAAAAATCATTTCTTCTACTTCCTTTTTTCTATTTCCTCTTTCATCACTACTTTCTTAAAATGATAAAAGAAGAAAAGGACAAAGGAAAACTATGAAAAAGGTAAAGATGATTAGAAAAGAAAGCATAGTATTTCTAAAGAAAATACATCTCCCAGAACTGGAAGAAGATGTTGAAAATGAAAACTTGTGTCTTTCAAAACCAATGGATGGAATAGCAATAACTTAAAAATGTTCATGTTTTCATCTCTTCTTAAAACTGTGATACTCAGTCTGAAACTCTATAGCATTTTCCAGATTCTCTTGTCTCCCTTTACATTTATCTTGAGCTGACCTGACTCCCATTTTTTGGTGAAGATGTTGTCCATTAAAATAGCAGACAGTCTTCCCTATTGCCCACTTGTGAGATTGGATGTTTCTGGCATCTTTCTCTCAGTGATGTGACATTCAGACATTCAGATTAGGGACCACAGTTTTGTCACACATCTGTTACTGTGCAGCTCTTCAAGGCAGCTGTGTGGAAAGAATTCTGTCTGCTCCAGGCTGTGTTAGCTCTCCTAAGAGAGAGCAGTCTAATCAACATGAAGCTGTGAGGATGAAACAAACAGAGAATAAAAACTATTAGCAAAATTTAGGGCTCAATAAAACTAGAAATGCAAGTCATCCAACAAGGCATTTTTTCCATTCTTTATACAAAAAACCCCTTGTGATTTATTTAATTCATATAACAGTTTGCTGAATCTCTTTAAGAAATTCAGTAAAATGTATGCTAGATATGGAAGTTTTAGTGAAATCTGGGCTGCCTCTGTCTCCAATACTGTGCTTTATACTGTTCTGATGTTTTTGAACATTTCAAAGGGAGAATTTGGAAATTTTGTTTCATTTAGTAATAATTCTGTACTTTTGAACACTGGTAAATACGTGTTTTATCATGCAAGTCATGCTAAGACACGTGGGAAATAAGGTCACTGATGACAGCCAAAATGGCTTCACTAAGGGCAAATTTTGCCTCACGAATCTGGCGGCTTCTATGCTGGGATTACAGTGTTAGTCAGCAGCTCAATGTCCAAGTGGAGACCAGTGACTAGTGACATTCCTCAGGGGTTAATATTGGGACTGGTGACATTTAACATATTTGTTGGCAACTTGGACAGTGGTATTAGTGCACCCTCACACAAATTTGCTGATAACATCAAGCTGTGTGGTACAGTTGACAAGCTGGAGAGAAGAGATGCCATCCAGCGGGACTGACAGGCTTGAAAGGTAGGAAACTTCATGAAGTTCAACAAGGCCAAGTGTAAGGTCCAGCCTGTGAACTGGAGCAAACCAAACCACAAATACAAAGTGAGTGGAGAATGGATTGAGACCAGCACTGAGGAAAAGGACTTGGGGGTGTTGGTTGATAAGAAGTTCAAAATAACTCCAGAACATGTACTTGCAGTATGGAAAGACAATTAACTGTATCCTGGACTCCACTGAAAGAAGCATGACTAGCAAGTTGAGGTAGATGATTCTCCCCATTTAGGTAGATGATTCTCTCCACTCTCATGAGATCTCACCTGGAGTACTGTGTTCATCTCTGGGACCCCCAACATAAGAATGCTGGAGTGAGTCCGGAGGAGGGCCACAAGGGTGATCAGAGGGCTTGAGCACCTTCCTATAAAGATAGGGTGAGAGAGTTGGGGTTTAAGGCCAATTTGGAAGGGGCTTTGAGCAATCTAGTGTAATGAAAGGTGTCCCTGCCCATAGCAGAAGGGTTGGAACCTGCTGATCTTTAAGATCCCTTTCAACTCAAAGGATTCTATGTTGCTATGATCATCCCATTACAAAACGTCTGTACACATTGTCATAGTTTCAAAATCTTTAATGGAATTTATTTGGGGGGTTTGTTTAGTTTTTTTGTTTGTTTGTTTGTTTTTTAATTTGTTTATTTGATTTTTTTGGTGGTTCTTTTTGGGGATTTTTTTTGGTGGTTTTGTTCCCTTGTCAACACAGTGGTTTGGGGGTTGGGAGCCAGAACGAGATGACTTGTTGGAGTTCAGCTCTGTCACTACCTGCCGGAGCCAGCTAACTGTCTAAAGCCTAAATAAAGGGATACCTAATGGTTTTGCGTTCCAATGTGATGGCTGTGGAGAGGACTGGGGGAAGATTTGTTTGTTTGTTTGTTTTTTTGAACCTCATTTTTTTCCCTGACTAGCGAAGTCATCAGAGAGAGGTTTCCCCAGGCTCAGTTCTTGCCAGTGCCCTACACATTTTTTTTCCATCTGTTTGGGTGCCCAGTTGCTGCTTCCTGGGCTGGTGGCAGCACTGGGAGGGAGTCCCAGCATGTCCTGTGCAGCTCTCCTGAGAAGACAACCACCACTGCCTGGATTCGCTATGGACTCATCAAGGGGCCAGTGCCATCTGTAGAGGAGTTTATAACCCACCCTCAACATTTTCAGAGAAAAGATGGTGGGAGGGTACTTGCACCATTCACAGGAAAGGCTCCAGCCTGTCTCTGTAGCCACCATTCCCACGTGAGCTCTGGAATCAGCACCTTTTCCTCCCCGTGTCTTTGCCTCACCCCACAGTACCCCCAGGGGCTGTGACGGAATCAATGCAACCCTTGCCTCCCAAGGCAGGACAGAGTCCCCTGATGTTTGTAAATATAACTGCACCAAAAGCTCTCTTCCTAGTACAGGAAGATTCCTCAATTTCCTTGGCAGACATCTTGGTTTATTTTTAAACTGGACACACATTCATTCTTACAGATGTTTTACTACTGCAAATATGACTCTGTAAGTGTCACAAGATAATATATAGGGAATAAATGATTTTATGAGATTTTTGCAGTTGATATTCACTCATCTAGTTGTCTGATTGTGCCTGTATGGAAAGAAACAACAAACCACCAACAAAAAACGAATTCCCAAAATCTGCTTTACAAATAATACAAATGACAGGAAAAAAACAAAACAAAAAACAAAAAAACAAAACAAAAAAAACCCCCACAATCCTCAAACAAACTTGTGTGATTGAAATAGTTTTCAAAAGCACCCTTTGTTCAAATCTAGTAGAATACGTGTAGGAAGTTTGTATGTCTTCTAAATGGCAAAAATGAGTATGTTGACAGAAGCATTAACTAACGCTCAGAAAAATTTCAGAGTAAATAACTAGATACACAGGCAATATCTATTGCTTTTGCTTGGGAAATGAATTGCTTTATGGGAAGAAAAGATAAAGTGGGTAGTATTTCAGTCTTCAAGAATTTATATGGGTAGTTCTGTGAACTGAAAGGTATGAAATCACTTTCTAGTCTCACTTTCTCTTGAAAGGAATAATGTAGTAAAAGCTGGTATCTTTTTGATGTCTTTTTCATATTCAATTTTCAGAAAATGTGAATTAAAAATTTCCTTATTATACTTAATGTTTGCCAAAGAAACTGAGGATGTCAGAAGTATGGAGTTGATAGATTTTGTGAGAGGAAAAAGCATCTCAACAGCCTGCAGATCTAGAAAAAAAGTGGAAGCCCTCCTTCAATAGAATCATATAATAAAATTTATTTTTCTTAACAATTAATTAACTGTAACCATCATCCAATAAAAACATATCTGTAAGTATATTGTTCTTTAATAACTGTCTGTGTGTAGTTTGTCATAATTCTTTAATTTCTTTTGGAACTTCTCTGTATTCCATAAAAACTTTGTCCCAAGAAAGTTACTATAAACCAACCAAACCAGGTGTGTAGAAGATTACATGATCATGATAGTTGAGCATCTTCTGTTTCTCATTCATAAACTCCTACTTCAAAGGTCTAGTCCTTAGCAGAAGAAGGTTTCTTTCCACAGTCTGAACATTGCAGATCTGGTTTTTCATCGTGCTTATTTATGATTACAGTTTCTCAAAGCCTGTTGCTTTTCTGGTTAAAGTCTACTAACAGGAAAGTAGCTTATCGAAGTGAAAGGAAACAGAAGATAACACTGCAGCATGAAGAAGTCTTTTGGAACTGGCTGGGTTAAGAGAGCTGTGAACTGAACTGAAAAAGAAAACCAGTTATAATCACAGTGCTAGAGTTGAGGTGATTGAATGTGACATTATTATGGCTTGCCAGGGGCAGAATAGAACACAGGAGTCATAGGGACTGTCCCAGAAGATGTATCAGCTATGACAGGCTACCTTAAAGAAAAAAGGCTGCTGCCTTAATGTGAATCAAACTCAGGAAAAAAACATTTAGGACCACTTAATTCATAAGCATTTAAAATATATTTTTCCTTGTCTAGTTGAATACATAGTGCAAAAGAAACTCAAACAAAGTCTGTGGGTCTTTGTCTCCATCAATAGGCATGTTTATTGCCAACTTTGAGGGCTTTTTTCCCTAACAAAACTTTAAATTGCAGGCTGTACATTGCAAATATGCTTAGTTTATGTCCGGAAGTTTCTGTGCCTTCTCTGTATGCCATAAAAAAAGCCTTCTTTTTCAAAGACTTGCCAGTTCATATGTGCAATTCTTCCAAATCCCTAGTCTATAACACAGTGAAATAGTTCTAAGGCATGTAAGTCTCTTTGCCAGATACATCTGGCTCCTTCAACTACTTCCAGGGGCTTTTTTAAAGTAGAATTATATTTAAACCATTGCTTGATAGATATTCCTTTTTTGTCTTGTCCAGAAGGTCTGAAAAGAAAATATTCAGTCTTACACTTGTGACATGGCTAATGTAGGATGTCTTGCAGTTTTCATGTTTGAAAAGAGTATTGCACAGTGCAGAGTTCAAGTATATCAGTAAGTTTGAAAACATGCCATTATGACATGGAAAAAAATTTGCTGGGTCAAATTTTGAGCCCAATATTTCACAATCATTCAGGATATAAAATAGTATTAGTCCTTCTTACTGCTTCTAGCAGATCTCCCAATATTTCTTAAGTAGGATTCTGAGTTTTAAAACATTAGTCTAGATTATGCAATTTTTTTCAAAATTTCTTCTTGACTTGAAATTGAATATCTTTTTTTTTTTTTTTTGGAGAAGTGACAGTTAAAGAAAAAAAGGAATATTATTTGATACCTGGAACAAAGAAATGCTGAAAAAATCCTATGTCTTTTAGCAATATTGAAATGAATTGAAACCTCTACGAATTAAACATTAAAAACTCTTCTATGAATATATTTATCAAATATAGCCATACTTAGTTGCATGGAGTTATATTTTGTATTTGTTGCACAAAACTACAGAAATACAAAATAACTCTAAACATTGCAAAATCACAGTCATACTTCTGATATTACAGATCTAATATGGTTCATTAAATAACATTAAATTTAGGAAATTGCTTTGAACTTGATTTTTGAGGGTGCTAACTTATGTGTATTATCACAAATGTCCAGAAAACTGCCTGATCAGAACACCCAAAATCATTTTTTATCAATAGCCTTTTTCTAGAAGTTGATATTACAAGAATGATATTATGTAGCACAATAATTTACAAGAGGTTTTTTTACACGTTCTCAGATTTTTTTTATTTTTTTTTATTTTTTTTTGCTTTACTTTAGAAAATGTAAGGTTATGGAATTTCAGATTAAATATCGTCTATTATTATTTGATTCATAATAGCTAACTTTCAATACAGGCTATGTAATTATGACAAATTTTCATTGTATTAAAAATGTGTGTGATAAATATGAATGACACTCTTTATTAATTTCTAGATATCTTTCTAAACTAAGATTCATTTGATTAATGCCTAATTCTAGTCCATCTTTAAGCAATAGCAAAGTTTCTATTCACAGTGGAACCATAGTCACCATTTTTGCAATGACAGTCAAAAGTCAATTATATTCAATCTTCTAAAATTTCAGTTTAAAACTTACCTTTTTTTCCACTTATTTCCATTGCATATACATGCTCACATAAAACTGTAGAAAAGTTCTCCACCATAATATTCATGTGCAGCACAGAAATTACTCTTTAAAAGGTGATTAAAGAAAAATATGTTCTCCAATGTAAAGAGAAGAGTAGGCCTTTGTGTTTGATAGCAGGGATCAACATTTGTGGTTGGTTTTAAAAGAACACTGAGGCTTATGGCACTAGGAGTTCGTAATAGTATAAGGGAAACTAAAGGTCTCAGGAGAAGAATTATTTTAAGACTAAATAACAGGAACTGGATCAAAGAATGATCAGCTTTTTTTTTTTTTTTTTTTTTTTTTTTTTTTTTTTTCCAGGTCATATTTGATACAGTTTGATGGCATGATGTTCCAAAAGCAGGGTCCTTAGCCAGATGACAAATATTTAAACAATAACTTTGGTATCAAAAGTATATCCTCTTAAATTTTTGCCTATGGCTGAATTACTAATCAATTGTGCTTTGAAGAAAAACAACGACCATTAACTGAACTAGCCTACATATACACCCATTTAAGCGCTTAATATAAAAAACAGTGCAAGTTGAATAAGTCTCTTTAATCCCAGGATACCTGCAAACAGCAGAATAATTGCAAACAAATAGGTCCAATCTCACAGTCACTGGCTTTTTAAGAAAGAGTCACTGAAACCAGGTATTTTATATGGTGGTACTTAGAAAGCTCTAATCAAAATAGATTCCAGGGCATTTTCTTAGTTCTACACTTAGTGTGATTTGCTAAGAAAATGTGGTTTCTTATAACTTTATATGCTCTGGAAGATTGATGAAAATTGCTAACAAAGTCACCATACTCCTTCCATAAGTGAGGGAACTTTATTTTATGGTTTCATCACTTTCAAGTAAAGGAACACACTCAAACAAGACTGGGCTACAAAATACAAGATGATGCTGAAGAGGGTATTACCCTTCTTCTCAATCTTTGAGCAGGTATGGGAGAATTAACATCTTTCCTCCTGAATCAATGAACTTCAGCATGTCTGTGGATTCTTTTCCAATGAAACTGAATAATAAACACCATGTTGACCTGAATTATTAGAGTGGTTCTAAGCAACTTTCTAGTCAGTGGCAGAGTACAATGTCTACTGAGACCTGGACCAGACCTTCCCCAGGAGCCTGTGCCACCCTAAAAGATTTGGCAGCCAACTCCAAAGGGCTTTGAGTATGGTCTTCAGACTTGTCTCTTGGATGATCTTAACTTCCCCAACTAGAAAATTTGCCATCCTTTGCCTTTGTCACAATGTCTCAAATGGTGTCTGATTTCTGTCTTCTGACCTACAGGTGTAGTTCTTAATTGGACAGTCTTCCAGAGCAGAATAAAACATGACCATCCAGTAAAACAGTCAGCATAAATCTCCTCTTCTTCCATTATTGCTATTGCTTGTGGGCAGTAGGGGAGGGATAAAAGGACAGGAACAAAGAACCATGGCAGTGTTGAGTAGACTGCTTCCTCATGAAGAAACAGAAGAAACAGAAACAGAAATAAAATTACTGATTCTCTATCTGTAAAATAGTGATTATACTTTGTGATCTACCAGTTAGGTGCTAAATATCCTTTCCAAAATGTGTTAGGAGGATTAACATTAGATCTCTGCAAGTTGGAATACTACAAAGCCATTTTAAAGC
Organism: Margarornis squamiger; assembly: GCA_035222235.1. Taxonomy (NCBI): domain Eukaryota; kingdom Metazoa; phylum Chordata; class Aves; order Passeriformes; family Furnariidae; genus Margarornis; species Margarornis squamiger. The sequence goes on along the minus strand of JAWWTY010000037.1, from coordinate 31,399,175 downwards.
CACAGAATTTACTAGTATAAAATTCAAAATGTAATCAAATAAATAAATAAGAATAAATAAAAGTAATCTCTGTATGGAGGTTTTTACTTTTTTTTACCCACTCTAGATAAATACACTGCATATGTGATTCCATTACATTTTATATGAACTGCCTTTTTGCAGACAGGAACAGTTACATCATAACTATCATTGTCCTATAGCATGCTGGTGTTTTAGTTCCTAACATTAAAAGCAATTCTAAATGGTTCAATTTGTAAAATGTTATATTCATTAATGTAACAGTGCCCTCTATGTTCCAGAGTTTGCACTGAGGGTAATATTCTTGTAATGGTTAATAATTTTTTTTTTTTTTTCTTTTTGGGAAAGTGTAAGTTTACCATGTTAACTTTTTTTTTTAATGGTAAATTCCACCAAAAAACATGCAAACAAACAAACAAACAAAATTGTAGGTTTTATAAGCAAGGAATGAAATAGAAATTTGAATTTGAAGCTGTTAATATCATTGCAAATAGCCAATCACATGTCATTTTCTGACACTAAAAAACAAAAAAAAAAAAACAGAGATTTTTTTTTTAATGGGAAAATGATCCACAAATATTTTTTAAACTTTACAATTAGCATTTAAAATGTCTCAGAAGTGATAGGATATTTGCTTTCAGCAGAAGATCATAAACGATCAGTTATGGGTTTACTGCATATAAAAAATATTCTGAGGCTTCATGATGAAATGGAAATACAGATGAATGATGAGACACTGACATGTATATGTCCTCATGCCCACTGAATCTTTATCATACAGATCTGATCAGATAATATATTTGCAAGGTAAAACCACGAAATTTTCTTCATATTGTGTAAAAAAAATGTTACAAGTACATTATAGTAAAAGGAACTGTCTGATTCTTACCTAACGTTAGGAAGTAGAACATTTTTTTATAACATTTCTTCTTTATTAAGAGTTTTTCTGAAAAAGAAAAGAAGGAAAAAAAAAACAACAAAGCAAAACAAAAAACCTTTCATAAGAGCTACTGCACTTACATTGTATCCAGTGGGATCAAGCTAGTGAGTACAAATCATAAGCAGTTATTCTGGGACCAGGAAACCACAGTTCATTTTTCAGTCAAGAGGGAAGAATAATTGTAATGATGGCATTAAACACACAGAGAGGATTGCCTGAGTCGAGGTGGAAAGCTTGCTCAAAAGAAAGATTAATTTAAACTTGTTCACCTTACTTTGAAACACTTTAGTTCTACAGTCTCTCCCCATTAGTTTTTCATCTCTAAACACCTTCACAGGAAAGAATGGGACACCAACAGGGTACTAACCCCAATTTATTTTTTTCTGAACTGCTGTTACTATTTAGTGCTCATAATATTTCTGAACTACTAGGAGAATATCTCTTGCTTAGAGGTGAGCTGAAATAAGCCCAGGGTAAACTGAACTGCTTTAAATATTTCATGGCAACATTTTTCTGAAGCTTATGAAGAAAAAGAGGAGAGGGCTAGAAGGTTAATGTATTTTACTTCAGTTGAAATGTTGCTATAAAGAAAACAATTTTGCTGAAAATCAAGGCTTTTTGATTTAAGAGGTGTCTTAATATTTTCCAGAGGAAGGTTCCTGAAATAATTTTTGGCAAAATATATTTAAAAGCCTTAAAAAACAAAAGGCAGTTTCTAGATACATTATAATAGAGACTCACTGAAACTGGCTTTCTTTCTCTTTTTGAAATGGGAGTATTCAGTGAATTCAATGAATCCTCAGAAATAGCACAGTTCTGTTACTGAGGATGGAACCTCCTACCTGTCCAAAGAAAATTCATTGTTTTCTTGTTCTTTGTAATCTATATGTCTACAGAAATGCTAGATGTTGTACAACAACTTCCTGTTATGCTTTCCTGTTCTAACTGAAAATGCCACTTCCCCAGGAACCTCACAATTCTGTTTTAATAACTGAATCACAGAATACGCTGAGTTGGAAGGGACCCACAAACATTATCAAGTCCAACTCTTAGCCTTGCCCAGGACCATCCCCAAGAGTCACATCATCTGCTTGAGAGTATTGTCCACAAGCTTCTTGAACTCTGTTAGCCATGTTGCTGTGGCCACTTCCCTGGGGAGCCTGTTGCAGTGCCCAACCACCCTCTGGGTGAAGAACCTCTTTCTAATATCCAGCCTTAATCTGCCCTGACACAACTTCATGCCATTCCCTTGGGTCCTTTCACTGGTCACCACAGACAAGAGATCAGTGTCTGCCCCTCCTCTTCCCCTCACAAGGAAGCTGTAGACTCTGATGAGGTCTCCCCTCAGTGTCCTCCAGACTGAACAGACCAAGCGCCCTCAGCCACTCCTCATACAACTTCCCCTCAAGGCCCTTCACCATCTTCATTGCCCTCCTTTGGACACTTTCTAAGAGCTTAATATCTTTCCAATATTACAGTGACCAAACGTCCCTCAGTCACATGGGACACTTCCCCCTCCTCTCCTGATTGGCTGCTGAGGGCTTCCGGGCCATGAGGCCGCTCTTGGATGCTCCTGTACTTGGGAACTTCCCTGTACAGACAGGTCTCACCCCTGGACCTCTCCTCACTCATATACCTATGGCCTTCTGTCAAGAGAATGATTAATTATCTCTGTACTTTTTCCCTACTCTTTCCCTGCTTTCTGATCATAAATGCCTGGAAACTCTTGACTTTGTTGGCTATCTCCTTCTCCATATTAGCATCAAGTGCCTTTGTCACTATTTCGAACTGTCTGAGATTCACCAAGTTGAAGTGCAGTTGGTCACAACAACTCCATGTAGGGCTACTGCTTAGGCAAGAGTGGCTAGAAAGCTGCTCAGTGTAAAAGGGCCTGGGGGTGCTGGTCAACAACTGGTTGAGCATGAGCTAGCCGTGTGCCCAGGTGGCCAAGAAGTACTAGTCCTTTGTGAAGCACCTGCAGGAACTGGGGTTGTTTAGCCTGGATGAGAGGAACCTCAGGAGGGACAATATCCCTCTCTACAGCTACCTGACAGGAGATTGTAATGAAGTGGGGGTCGGCCTCTTCTTGCAAGTAACAGGTGACAGGACAAGAGGAAATGGCCTCAAGTTGTGCTAGGGGAAGTATAGATTGGATATTAGGGAAAATTTCTTAATGGACAGGATTGTCAAGCACTGGCTGACGAGAAGTGACCTCCTTTTTCTTCCTTTTTATTTATCTGCCATCATGGTTTAAACCCAGCCAGCAACTAAGTACCACAGTCTCCTATCAGTCTCCTGCTTCCCTCCACTGTGAGGAGGAGAACTGGAAATAAAAGATAAAACTCTTGTCTTGAGATAAGAACAGTTTAATAATTGAAACAAAATAAAATATAATAATAACAACAAAGCAATAATTATGATGATTAAAAGGAGAGAGGAAGGGAAGAAAAAACCAAGAGAAACAAGTGAGCCACGATCCAATTACTCATCACTTGCTGATCCATGCCCATCCCCTTCCTGAGTAGTGATTGGCAATTCCCAGCTAACTCCTCTGTTTATATACTGAGCAACACATTCTGTGATACAGAATATCCCTTTGTGCAGTTTGGGTCAACTGTCCTGGCCGTGCTCTCACCTCATTTCTTGCATACTTGCTCTCTGACAGACAAAAGACAAAGATTTGTGTCAGACAACAGGGGAGAATTAAATATAATTTCTGTCTTTCAATTTTTTTAATTTTGCTCACATTATGGGGAAGAGATCACCTAATCAACTTTTGATAGAGGGAGATCTTGTGATATGGAAGCACTTTTCAAGGAGGTGAAGATACAACAAGTATTAAACTAAAGAACAATATTTTTCAGTTATAAAGAAATGATGGGAAACTGGAAAGAGTAGTGGACAAGACACACCACTGTAATTCAAGAAATACAAAAGTCACTTGAATTAAATTCATCATCATGTTGACAAAGGTTGCAACAAGTACAAGAAATACAGAACAAATCCTTCCTTGTGGTAGCAATTGCAATGACTCTCAGAGTTGCAATGATGTTTGCTCAGAACTGTAATAGCTTGAAAACTCATGAATTTGCTGTCTTACTATTTTCCTCCATTAATTTAATCCCACTGCTTTATTTTTCTGAAAGACATGTAGGGAGCAAGGAGTTCACAAACATAGGATTTGTGATGCATCAATCTGCACTTTTGTTGGCAGACAACAGTCTTAAAATACATAAAATGCACTCTCTTTTCTTGTCTACTTGTTTTAAAAATAGGAAATGTAAATGAAAATTGGAAAATGTCTATCTCATTAGTATGAAAAACAGCAAATTAATGTAATTTTAAGCAAACATGTAAGTACACTAAACAGACTGTGAGATTAATTTAGCTGGTTAAAAGTTGATGCTAATAATGTCAAGGTCACAGGTTCAATCCCTTGTATGGGCCATTCCCTTAGGACATGGGCTCAGTGCATTCATTTAGGAGGTTGGTCCCTTCCAACTCAGAATATTTATTCTATGATTCTACATAAAAATGGCAGTGACAATTTATTCATCCTATAGATAATTATGCATAGTTATCTACTGTAGAGCTTAGCAAAAGTTAAGAGGGACTATATCCTAACACACTTTAATGACCCAGGACCCCCATGAAGTCTACTCAGAATTTATTTATTTTTTTTACCTACCTTATGAAAAAAAGACTTCAGATGAAAGATCTCTGCTAAGGCAGTGACATATTCCTCTAGGAAAACTTGCTAACTTTGATGGGTATGAAAGAGATAGACCAATACAAAACTTCTAAAACCTTCTGATACATGGCAATAGGTGTTTTCTTCATTATATGAATAAAGGAGAAGTCTCTAGCTACTGTGACCATGAAAGAAAAAAAAACCTTCTAAAAGCAAGATGGAGCAGGAGAGAAACTGGGAAAAGGTCAACCAACAACAGAGCCAGTATTACTACAACATTGTACAAACTTAATGTGTATCCACATGTGAAATAATTCTGGTCCATTGTGAAATGGGGGTATTTTTCCAGCAGGTAAAGTTATAGCAAGAGTTAAACAAAGTAAAGGAGAGAAATAGATTAGAAAAAATATAAAACAAATATGAAAAGGACAGTACCATAAAAGAAACCGACTCTGCAGTGTCCAAACGAGCCAGTACAAGTAAATACGATGCAGGTCTCAAAAATTGTGAATGGCAATTACTGCAATTAGAATATTTCTAAAATATTTTTAAAATTATTTCATTTACATTTAGATATAAGAATATATTTTCCATTTTCTGTTCAATTCCCTTTTTTTTCTTAGCATTTCTTTCACTCAAAAATTTGAAGGATGGTGCATTTCTGAGAGGTTATATTGGTAGGTGAGCTTTCTTATGCTACACACTACCACTTGAAAAAGTGCAGTGAATCCAAAAGAATTTGAAGATGGGGTCAGATCTTTGGTGTTGAGAGACAGAGGAGCTCTGATACATTGATCACTGTATATTGTCTTCCTCAATACAAAGTAAGGAAGATGTAATTGCAAGACTGATAAGAACTGTAAGTTGGTTTGGAAAACCCCTACTAATAATTCATTGGAACAGATAAAAGGAATATTGCATCAGAATGCAGAGACAATTCCAGATTTTTGAGATCTTGAGAAAATTTTTAGGGATTTTCTTAGTAGTTGTTTTCATCTCATAAAGGGAAAATCAGGAAAGCCAGAATGTCAGTTGTACTCTATGTTGTTAGTGTCAACTTTGTTTGTCTGAAAACAAGTTGTTATGGAGTTCTACTGATAGATTACCTTCTAGCGCAAAGACTGCGTGATTTCTGATGTCTCATTAATGAAAAGGCCAGTCATCATTGAAGGCAGCCAAGAGCAATCTGAACTTGAAAGCACTTTTAAGAAGATTTCCAGATAATTAAATTTCACTTAATAAATATATTTAGCAGACATAGTATGGTATCATAAAGTATACTGAAAGGATGAAGAACTAGTTAACTGGTGTAAAAATAAGCCATCAGTGATTAGTCATTACTATACAGGACAATGGAGTTTCACAGGGAACAAGACACTGTCCAGTGACACGTAATAAGGAAATAATTATGTAATCACCATCAATAAAACATGTGGAAAGCAGAAAATTTATTGCAATGGTAAATAATAGTGAGAATGTAGGTGCCACAAAGTAATCTGGATAGATTTATAAACCAGTTATATTCAAATTAACTAATTTGAAAGCGGCCAGATAGAAAGCTATTAATTTAATATTGTAGTTTTCAGAATAAGATTTTTTTTCTTTTTCTGAAAAGAAGAGAATCAAAAGATCTGAGAGTCCTAGTGGCTTTCAGAACAATGCTGTAGTAGTGCTGTAGCTTCTTGGAGAAGGAAGTGAAAATTCAATTAGAGAATATAGTTGATTTTACCATTGTTGGGAGTGTTATTCGGATATTTCTTATAATTCTGGTCTACATATTTTAAAAGAAGGATAAAAGTTAGGGAAAGTTCATGGAAAAAAAGATTAGCAAAAATGATGAAAGCATGGGAGAAAGTACCTTAAATTGAAATACAGAACATATCAAAAAGAAGATTGAAAGCTGATTTGATTACAGTATGTAAGTATCTTCACAGAAAAAAAATACATTAGGTACTACAGAGTTCTTTTTATCTAGTGCAAGACATTGTAACAAGAGCCAGAAGTTGGAAATTTAAGCTAGGTATTCACATTGGAAATAAGTTGTGCATTTTCTTCAATTATGGAAGAAAATCTATCAATGCTAGTGACAGGTTTTTGCATCTCCTGACAGCTTGAAATCAAGACTGAGAAGTTTTCTGAAAGTCTATTACATCCTCATGTGGTATGAAAGAAGAAGCAGAAAGTTTTTCTGCTTAATTTAAACCATGGTGTAATTTAAGGATAAGAAACATTCAAGGGTTTAAAGAAGATGGTTCCTTGTTGAAATTCCATATGGTTAACAGTCTTATAAAATTGCATCTTATATTCAAATTGATAAATCCTATTTGTTGTTATGACAACACAGAGTGGAGGTGCCATATTACAAACTTTCTTCCCAGATGATCAATTTGTGGTACTCGATTTCTGCAATGTCCTCAGGAAGTTACAGCACTCTCGAGAGAAATGCTACCTTCACTCAAATAAAATAAAAGCACTTCCTCTTCTTAATCTGATATCTGGGTTTTAAGTAATGCCTTTCCCTTCCTTCTAGTCGTCATCTCAAGCTCTCCATCATACCCCTCCTGTCTGATCATTAATTTATGGTTGTTTTTGATCTTAAAATTCCTTTTTCTCTGCCTTTTTCCACTGGCAGCATTGACAAATATTTTCCATCCCAAATATTTCCTGGATTACTATTTCTTTTCCTTGAAAAAATTAAATAATTAACAACTTGTGGTCTATGCAGGTCTCTAAGATTTAAGTTTATTTCTACTTTATTTAGGAAGGAACTGGCAAAAACAATTTTAAAAACTATTAAAATAGAATTAACTTCTTCAGCATCTATCATGAACTTTGAAAATTTCTGAATTTTATTTTATGAATACTATATCCGATTCTATCTGCCTCTCAAGTTTCTGACCACCTGCTTGTATATCATTTGTGCTAAAGGAGCATGAAAGCATTGTTAGACTGAAGGAGAAAAATAAAATAATAATCCAGTCAGAAGTATTCCCAAAGGGAACATTGCCAGATGTATAGCTGTGTGAGACATCTCAGGAGATTTGATAATTCATCAATAAAAAATGTTTTGTCCTGGAAATTGTTTCATCAAGGCTATTTCTACAGGGGTGTTTCTACTTTTGATACTGGTGACTCTGGATTCCTTTCACACTTTCATTTCCCCCATGAAAGCTTTAAAAATCTTAGGTTCATCCAAACTTAAGAAGTCTCTTTTTTTTCCTGTCATAAGGATCGTATCAATGGGAAACTGTTCTGTTCTGCTTTATGATTCAGCCTTGGAGATAAACTGCTTAGTCAAGACTGAAAAGGGGGAAAGTGGTCTGTTTGAATAATTGTCTGTGGGGTTATGTAAGATAGGCCATGTAGGATGAATCAGACAGAGAAGCTGACAGGAACATGCTTTGAACAACTGAATGGAAAAAAAATTTATAATGCCTTGATTTGATGAAGCTGGTTTAAAGCCATTTTGATAAGATATTTTCAGATGGAGGTCTCAGGCTAGGTCTGATGACATCTGTTATCCTGGGATCTATAATTCAGAACACAGATCGGGGTTTGGCATGCTATAAACCCATTCCTGGAAAGCGACAGAATGATAACTATATAACTGTATGAGGGATGATAAAATCCTGAGCAAGAACTGTAATTCAATCAGTTTGGGATGTGTATTGCCTCTATTCTTCTTCCTGACACGTTTCAAAGTTAACTTTCCTAGAAATGTTCTAGAGTTATTTATTTTATTTTTATTTTATAGTGTTTCTCATTCACACTTCTTACTTAGCTGTCCTTATGTTCAGGATCAGAACATGAAACACTTTCTTTTCATGGCAGCACTCTACATGACTGAAGATTATTATCTTATCCTTGATTAATCTTTTCCAAAGAAGTAATTCCATCCTCTCAGTCATTAATATCTTCTTTAAATCTCAGGGCTCACATTAACTTATCCAGCTGATCAAAAGTCTTCTTGAGGTATGATGCCCAAATGTATTCCTTGAATTATGATGCAGTACATGACAAAGATAGCTTTCTTCATTTTCAAGATGACTTCTATTTATTCCAATTGAAATGACTTTTTTTTTTTTTTTTGCAATCTATTATTACTTATGTTCATAAGTTTTATGGTAATTCTTGTTCCATAGAAAAAAATTAATTAAAAAAAAAAAAAAAAGGGAAGAAAAAGAAAATAAAAGGAAAAGCAAGAGTACTTGTTACATGTCACTTAGTGAAGAAAGGTCTTTAGTCCTATTCCAGTGCTATAGCCAGCTATTCATGCTGTTTTGTAATATGCTTGATTTAATTTTATTTTCCGAATATGTTTGTCCCAGTGACATGTGCATTTACTGTCTGTTTCTCCCCAGCAGATTTGGATGCTGCAGACATGCTGCTTGGCAGTCACTGTGTCCAGCCCTCTACCATAGCATTGTGCATTGCTGTGGATCATTCATAGGGAACTCATGGTAAATCCCTCTGATACTTCCCCAAATATCAAATTGCAGAGAATAAATACTAAGATTTCATCTAGCAAAAAAAAGACTCCCCCTGAGATGCACACAAAGAAAGAGTTTGAATCTGGAGACACCATAAACTATTTTAGTGTGTCCATAGCTATACACAGAAACACTGAGCAGCCTATACATCATTCCTATAGGCCTAGTGCTGCAGGCTGATACACTTTTTGCTATGGTCTGGACTGTGATCTCTACTTTTTTGTGAGTTGCATTAAGATCATTTATACGGGGAAATAGAAGAAATGGAAGGTTGGGTTACTGGGAAAAATATATTTAACATTTTGAAATGTCATCTAATACAATCATATGATTTTCTGTCAAAGCTTTTCTTCAGAGCATCTCTCTGACCTTCTAGCCTTACAGTGGGAAACAAAACAGCTGAAAACCCTGAGTGTTTGCCAGACAATTGCAATACCTCATATATTTAAATGTCACTTATTAAATTATAGTGGATGATTTTTTTCCTATTTCAGATGTTTCATAAATAAGGACAGAGAAGAAAGAAGGAAGCTATGAAAAAAAATAATCATAAATTTATTTCCTTTGCTCTATTCCCTGGAACTGTGTGTGAAGGAATGTTTTTTTTTTCTTTGTTTCTTTGCACTATTTAATTATTAGAATGTTTATTTGGGTAGCAATTCACCAGTTTTTCCAGAAGCTTGTGTAAAAAAAGTTCAGATATTTCTAAGACAGTTATGAAGAACATCACAGTCCAAATTTTAACACAGTGAATAGGCTGCTATTTTGAATTGTAAGATAGGATGTCAGTTGTCTAAAATTAAACATCAAGGACCAGTTTAAATGTCCCAGGTTATCCATCGTATTTCTATGTGTCTATGAGTCCAGGAAAGAAGCTGGAGGGAAGCCAAGCAATGAATGAAATCAGAATGTATGTGTGGGAGTCAAATAGGAGTAAAAAATCTTGTGAAGTCCTGACCTAATTCAGCTTTAGCCTGACGGGGTACCCTTTTTACTATCCTTTAGAGGTAGCTAGTCTCCTATTTGAGGAATTGTGAAGATCTTTAGCAAGAATGATTTTCATTTCAGAATAGTCAGGTAAAGAGATATATGTGCAGAATAAATATGTCCAACTTCAAATTTAGCAGGGAAGGAACTTGAAACTCTTTTTTCCACAGCCCAGATAATTGCCCTTTTGATGGCTGTCCTCCAATATCCTGAAGTTTCTCTCTTTATTTTATCCACTATAATTTAAATTGCAAAAGGATTTGATTTAAACCTAATGTCAAACAGGAACAATTTTTGAATACTCAGAAACTGTTTGGCAATGGAAAAACTGTTTACCAATCTATTCAAAGGCAAAAAGGCTTTTGCTACATGGCAAGTACAAACATCAAAAAATAAATATTTAGAGGTACATACAATTTGTGTTTTAAAAATATTAAGTATGCTAAATCAACTACAGGTTCATTTTACAGGCCTTTGTGTGTCAAGGCTATCATTAGGTAATACTGTGATAATCTATGAGGAAGAAATGACATTGAATGTAATTATTAACACCTACAGTGATGATATGATAGTATCATGGAAACCTTGCTGGATTCGAAGTTTCTGCAAAAACACAGTCCCTGCCCTAAGGAGCTCATAACCTCAATAGATTAGAACAGCAGTGGAAAAATAACTGCAGATGAGCAGAGCTCTGTGCTGTTGTTGAAATAAAAAAAAAAAAAAAACAAACACATTTTTCATTGTTTAATTCTTCATTTGCAGAATCACACTGAACTGACAGTTTGTGACATGATATCATAAGCACAGGTTCAACATCAGTATGTTTTTCTTCTATTGTTCTTTCCCTCCTTTGTGGAAAGCATATCACTGTGTTTAAATGCTTCCTCTGGTGATGAGTTTCACATTTTATGTTGCCTCAGTACCTTCTAGTAGTATCCAGCATGATGAAACCTACTTCAGGAGTGATTTTATTTCAATCCAGCTGTATATATGTTATCTTGCCTTATATTTATGTTTGAATTCACATGACTGTTTACTACCAAGTTTCTAATATTGCACCCCTTTATTTTATCTCTGTTTCAGCTGTGTTCAATATTCCTTTCCATATTATATTGGACTGATTATCACCAAATTCCATGAATATACTCTTTTTTCTCTCAGATTACTAAAGATTGAAAATAAGAAAAGACACCACAGAGACTTCCTTTATTCCAGTAAAAACCTTTTAGTAAATTCACATTTTGCCTTTGCTCATTAGCCTCTGTTTATATTTCTTCAGCCAGCATGCAGTTCAAGTGAGAGTACCTAAGTACTCTTACCTGAGTAAACAATGTTGTGTGTTTTGCAACAATTACTCACTACCAGTCATTTCTGCCTAGATAGTATCCTTTATACAGAAGGTAATTGTAGTCAAATAATTTTGAGTGAAACTAGGAATGCTATTTCATGACAATGCTTATGTATTTTTTCCACACAAGATATAATAGTATCAAAATATAATCACAGTTAGGTACATGTGCTAATTTTAAATATTGCTCTGTGAATCTACCTGGCTACATCAAATACAATAAGATTACAACATACCATTACTGCCACAAAAGGAAACATTTTCAGCTTGCTTGCTCTTAATCTGCTGGTGCATTTTCCAATTTGAGCAGGCTATTTTCAATCTTTGTGCATTTATTTGCAATGTAGTAGTCCAAAGGCACAAATCACTACATGTATGCACACAGGCATGTAGAGATACACACAAAGATGTAGAGACATATTTTAGGTATATGTAGACATATATGTGTATATGTGTGTATAAATTTAAATGTAATGAATCTGCTTTTACATAGATATTTGTGTTATATTTAAGATACAAAACATACTTGAACATGTATTTAAAATATTCTGTTAATTTTTACATCTGCACTTGGGCAGTGAGTTAGTGTTATTTTTACAAGTGTTATTCTGATATCTAAGCCAAAATTTCAGTAATTTCCAGTACAGATGTACAAAATACCAGTTGTTACATTTCTTGAATTCATGACACACAAATATGAATACAGATGCTAACTGCATATTTCCTGAGCTCTTAGTACTGTTGCATTTCAGAACAATTCCATTATAGCTTTAGGAAGCTGATGTAATTAAATTGCCAACTGAAAAGTCATCTTTAATTTATTGTCTATGAGAATACTTTCAATATGCAGACAACAACAAGTTGGGTGGGAGTATTGAACTGCTGGAGGACAGGAAGGCTCTGCAGAGGGATCTGGGCAGGCTGGATTGATTGGTTGAGGCCAACAGTATGAGGTTCACCAAGGTCAAATGTCAGGTCCTGCACCTGGGTCACAATAACCGCACGCAGCACTACATGTTGCAAAAGAGTGGCTGGAAAGCTTCCTGGCAGAAACAAATCTGGGGATATTGGCTGACTGTATGTAAACATGAGCCAGGAGCGTGCCCAGGTGGACACGAAAGTCAATGACATCCTGGCCTGTATCGAGGATAGTGTGGCCAGAAGGACCAGGGCAATGATCATCCCTCTGTACTTGGCACTGGTGAGGCTGCACCTTCTGTAGGAAGAGCATTCAGTAGTATTCTTTAAAGATCACCTCAGCAGTGCCAGAGAGTTTCAGGTACTAAAAATTCTATTTTACTTCATATACTAAATGCACACAGAGAGCCATCCAAAACTACTAGTCCTACTCTGAACAAGTGTGTGCAGAAATACACAGAAGGAACAGAGCAGGAACAGAAGAGATAGTTGCATGAACAAATGGGAACAAAATTTGATAGTCTACTGAATAAAGACACAGACTGAGTTACTAGTTTCAATCTCCACATTAATAGGCATGGAGAATTTTATTTACAATTACTACTTAAATTATTTATAAGATTAAATTATCAACAGTTCTAAAACGCATAACAGACACAGCCACTAAAATAAATCCTAGAGTGACTATTATTGCAAAAACATGTCAAATTACCAAATAATAGAATTTTTGTACATTAAACACATAAAATATCACATTTAAAATTATTAGTTTACATGGTTTTTGAATTGCAATAGCTGCCAGCTTCAATAATAAATGTCAAATTTTGATGAATACAAATTACATTATAGTACAATAGGGATAAGTGCCAAGTACATTTTACTAGGGAAGATTTTAGGGGCAGGAACATAACAGAAAATCCTTTGTGTCCAAGAAAAAGTATTTTTCTCCTGTCACTTCAGTCCTAAATATCTTATCAATCTCTACAGTTTGCTGTTGCTTGTCTTAGATGGCTTTCCACCCTGGGTGATATATATTGTGCTCAGTTTTGCATGAGTTGAAAAGTCTAGTCAACAACAGAACATACAATAAGTTGAGTTACTAGAATCATAAAATTATATAATGCTTGGAAAGAACCTTAAAGACCCTTAAAATTCCAACCCCACTGCTATGAGCAGTGACACCTTCCACTAGACCAGGTTGCTCAGAGCCCCATCCAGTCTGGCACTGAACAGTCATGGGGATGGGGCCACTACAACTTCTCTGGGCAACCTGTTCCAGTGCCTCACCACCCTCACAGTAAAGAATTTCCTTCTAATATCTAATCTAGACCTACTGTCTTTCAGTTTGAATCCATTCCTTCTTGTCCTGTCAGTACCTTTCCTTGCAATTAGTCTCTCTCCATCTTTCTTCAGGTACTGGAAGGCTGCAATTAGATCAATCCAAAGCCTTTTTTCCAGGCTGAACAATCCCAATTATCTCAACCTTTCCTCACATGAGTGGTGCTTCATCCCTCTAGTCATCTTGGCGGTCCTCCTCTGGACTCACTCCAACAGGTCAATGTCCTCCCTGTGCTGGGGACCCCAGAGCTGAATGCAGCACTTCAGGTGGGGTCTCACCACAGTGGAGTAGGAGGTAATCATCTCCCTCAGCCTGCTGGCCACACTGATTTTGATGCAGCCCAGGATACTTTGGCTTTCTGGGCTGCAAGTGCACATTACAGAATCAAAGAGTCACAGGATAAATTAAGTTGGAAAAGACCTCTAAAATCAAGTCCATCCTATGATCTAACACCACCCTGTCAACTAGACCATGGCACTAACTGCCACATCCAGTCTTTTCTTAAACTCTTCCAGGGACAGTGACTCCACCACCTCCCTGGGCAGCCCATTCCAATATCTAATCACCTTTTCTGTGAAGAAATGCTTCCTAATGCCCAACCTAAACCTTCTCCAGCACAGTTTAAGACTATGTCCTCTTATCCTTATCTTGTTCAACACCCAAAGTGTAGCCTGAGATGTCGGATGTGCACACCCTAAGTACCTGGGTGGCCACTCTGCACATTGCTAGCAAAGCACCAATAGTCCAGTCTCTCACAGTACCTGGGTGATCACTGCAGGTGGTTGAATGTTGTAGTCATTAATCACTACCAGTTCAGTCTCTTTAAAGAAGGCAAACCACCAAAAAGTCAAAAAAGTATAATTGAAAAAAAAGAGAAAAGAAAAGGTGGATACCAAAACCCTTGGTTGTCAACCACTTGGCTCGGTGTCTACTGCAAACTTGCTGAGAGTGCACTTGATCCCTTTGTCCATGTCATTAATGAAGATAATAAACAACGCTGGTCTAAATATGGACCTTTGAGGGACTTGTCACTGATGTCTATTGGGACTCTGAGGTATTGACTGCTACCCTCTGGATGCAACCATTTAACCACTTTTTTATCCATCTAACAGTTCACTCATCAAATGGATCTCTCTGCAATTTTGAGGGAAGAATGTTGTGGGGAACTGTATCAAAGGCTTTACAGAAGTCCATATAAGGACTTCTGCAACCTTTCCTTTGTCCACTGATATAATCACTGCTTCACAGAAAGACAGTAGGTTGGTCAGGCAGGACTTGCCCATGATGAAGCTGTGCTTGCTGTTTCAAATCACTTGCCTGTTCTCCATGTGCCTTAGTACAGCTTCTTGTAGGACCTGTTCTATATGTCTTCCCAAGCACAGAGGTGTAGGAAGAGAATTTGCTATCTAAGACTGAGACAGAAAAAGTTGTTGAGTATCTCAGTCTTCTCATCTGTTGCTACCAGTTTTCCAGCATTGTTTATCAGGGTGGTACACTTTCTTTGACCTTCCTCGTCTGATTAAGGTGCCTGTAGATCCTTTTGTTGTTATTCATTTTGCCCCTTGCCAGGTTCAGTTCCAGCTTCACCATGGCTTTCCCCATCCCAGCCCTACACAACTGCACTTCTTGTCTACACTTTTCCTAGTTCACCTGACCTAGTTTCAACTGTCTATACATTTGCCTCTTTTCCTTTATTTTGACTCAGCCATGCCAGTCTCTTGCCTCCCTTGACCTATTTTTTACTCCTGAGGGTTGCTAACTTTTGTGCTCTGTGGAGGAGTAGGTACATGCAAAGTGCTTTATAAGTTTATGGTGTGTATTTGATTTCTACCTACTTATGATCCTTGAATAATATACAAAAATCAGAGTTGATTTGCATGTTATTAGCTTCCTAGCAGTGATTTATCAGTGGGTTTATAAAACACCTAATCCAGACATCATTAAAATAAGTATGAAAACTTAATTACTTTAATGAGACTTGGATGATCTCCCAGGTGATAAGGAGCAGTGTCACCTTTTTAAAGTCTTCTGGCACATTTCCCTAAGCAGCAGAGATGCCTGAGCAACTTTCTGCCAGCAAAAGTGGCAATTTCACTGGCCATTCCCCTGCTCTTGTCTGCATCCTTCCCCCCTTGTGTTACATGGATTTGGGGATGTCTTGCTGAGCCAATTCTATTTATCAGCCTGGCAAAATGCTGATAAGCTACAGTTGGTCTACAGTTTTGTTAGCATTTTTGCTGAGCTACTGAAATGAAGTAACTCATGAGAGTCTCAGCAAAACATCAAGGTGAGCTGAGCAAGGACTGCTGAGACAGGACTGAGGCAAAGAAAAATGAAATGGAGGAGAAGAACTCCTTGATTTTGAATTTGATATCTGACAAGTTAGTTCATTCCAGCTAGTGAAAAAATTTCTGTAGATATAATTTCCTGTTATTTATGTAAGATCTGGATAATGTTCTCTTCTTCCATCTCCCCATTCCATCAGTGTTAATGGATTCAGAGACATGACCTCATGCTCTGAGTCAGAACCTGGAAAAAAAAAATAAATTGTAGTTTAGAAATGTTTAAATCTGCCATGAATTTTTCAGCAAGGTGAAATAGTAGCACATAAATGAAGTACTCATTTGGTGTAGACTACCTTAACTGGTCTGTTAATTCAACACTCATACAAACAAGAATCCATCTAAGCCTCCCAGGTGATCAGAGAGTGTATAAATCTAACATGAACAATAGACTAACCATGGTTAAAACATTTCTTTCAAAATCACTGAATATGGCTAGTGCGTTCAGAATGCAGTGATTTAGCAAAGAGAAAGTACAATCTTGAGAAAGGAGGGAAAGCTAAGGGTGAACAAAAAAGGAAAAAATTACACTGTTTGCATTGGGATGATGTATTATTATGCTTTGATCTCACATGCCTTTCTAGTTCTACATTTCCTTATGGACATCTCCATCTGCTGATCACTGCCTCTGTCCGTCTTGACTCCCTGGCAGAATTTACCACCACTCTGATATGCCAGCTCTGGTTCTGCCAAGACAGCTTCAGTGTTGCATCTTAGGAGAAATCTTGTATTTAAACCAGTTAACCTCTCTCTCTTTGACCGCAATTTTGACATGAGCAGCTCTGCTGAGAAACTCAGGGAAGTGATAATCCATAGTGAGAAGATCAGGCAGCTGAAAAAGTAACTCTTCCACCAGTCTGCAGAACACTATACCTATAACACTTATAGGTTAGCATAGCAGCATAATTGACTAGTGTTTTACAATACTAGACCTGTAACTGTGTTTTGGTACGTGTGTAAAGGTAAAAAAAAAAAAAAATTAATTTCCCTTTGACAATGCTGATAGATTTCATTTAGATTGAGTACTGGCAAACAAAAAACTGAGGACAGCTTTAGGATCTGTGAATGCTCAGTGTAAGGCATTGACAAGGTTATTACCAAATTGACAAGTACCTGAAGTAAATAGAAGTTCACTTACTCATCAACCCAGCAGAAGAGAAATAAAGAGGCAATCTTTATCTAGAATGAGAAAGGACTGATCAATATATCAGTAAGACATCTAAATTTCTATGTTAAAAAGTTGAAATTCTATGCTTCTGTTTTGGAAGAGTTCAGGTTTTCACCTATGGCTGAGAAAACATTGTTTTACTCATACTCCAAAAATAATAGTACCATTGGATAAGTAAGGGTTAGTAACTTACTTATCATTATTTTTTATCAAATCTTATAGCTGAAAGTGACTTCAGGACTTTTATCCAGTCCATGCTTTGTCTCAGAATCTGTTACATGTATCTAGATCTTTCACATTAGTCTAATTTGTTCTTCTAGTGGTCATTTGATGGAATTTCCCCAAAATATCCACAGAATTCTACAGTTTGATAATGTCTCATTGTTAGGAATAAGGTACAATGAGGATGGGGTGAGGAGGATACCAAATATATAATACAGTTATTAAGCAAAATTTCAGTATTTGAAGAAGAAAAAGAATGAATTGCAACTCCAGTTTTGCATCTTCCCCTTTTTCACTTTACTAAGAGGTTGAGGGTACTGAAAAGGAAAGAGTTTTGTTTCAACTCACATTTGTAGTCATCCAGTTACTATCACTAAAACTTTGACAATAAGGTGAATCAAATAAAGGCTTAGCTACACAACGTGTTAGGCTGCATGAAAGAAGTTTCTGACTCATTGACAGGCACCATTCAGCTATTTAATTTTTTGTTTTCTTTTTCTGTTTTCTGTAGAACTCAAATAAATCCTCCTTTTGTTCGCTCAGAATTGAACATGACTGTGCCTGTGAGAGAGGGATGTTTTTCCATGGTGTTCTTAGAGGAATTGATCTGTTTCCTCTTAACAGAATAGCATATCCATATTCTAAAAGAAAAAAAAAAATCTGAGTGTTTGTAGTCAAGTCAAAATTCCATTCTTTCAAAGATGTTATTGATCTTTAGAAATTTCATTTGAATTATAAGGGAGAGATTACCATGCTTTATTTCACAGGTGACCCAGGCATTCATTCTGAGGATTAAGCAACTCTGATGTCACTTTGCCTGAGGTGAAGAATTTCTCAAATCAGATCCTTCTGATGCAGGAAGATCAGAGACTTGAATTTGCATTTCTTCTATCTTCAACCAGTACATTAACAAAGAGACTGAAAGGTGTGCGAATTTATTTTTCATCAGAGGTGACTATTGAACACCATACAGAAGTTTTATTTTAATTATTTTTTTTTAATTCTCTGCAAATTCAGTTTGAATTAAAGAAAAAAAGGAGAAATTTTATATTTTAAATACTTTCCAAAAGTTATTTTATTTGCTTTAATGGGAAAAAAATGTTTTGAAGGTTAAGAAATAATTGTAAAATTGAGTTTCATTCTCTGTACAATTACATTAAGAATATGAGATGAAAAATACATTTAATAATTAGAGTAATATTTAAATAATATTTTACTAGTTTTTATAAATAACACAGTAATCATGATTTAAAGGTATTTATCATTTCCTGTTACCTAGCTTAGATTTGTATGGTGAATTTGTTAGACTTAAATCATTTTGTCATAAACTCAGGAAGAACACTAAACATATGCAAGGAGCAACAGCTTGTTGTTCCATTTTTTTCAGTAAAACTTGATCAGCTGCTGCTGAGAATGCGTGTTTTGCCCATGTTCCAAACAAAACCCAGAATTCTTAGAAGAACCAGTGCCTCAGTGCATTTGCCAATGTTTTTATACAAGAAATAAATGATTCACTGGGTGTTAAATTTTTCAAGATGGTTAAAGTATGGTGCTAGTAATGCCAAGGTCACAGGTTTGATCCCCATATGAGATATTCATTTAAGAGTTGGACTCAATGGTACTTGTGGGTGCCTTCCAACTCAGACTATTCTGTGATGAAGTACTACAGTCTAGCAAAAGCACTGTGTACTTCTTCAAACTTGGTTTGCATATGGTGAGTTGTTACACACCAGATCATTAGCCCTCCCACACCACACTCCCCAGAGCCCTTGATTGGCTGCAGCACCCCTCACTTTGGCTAGGGGGACAGTGAGTGGTCACTGAACCAAAAGTCCGACCGAGAGGGACTGGCCACAGTAGCCAAAGTCTATGAACAGGCACATACAAGGTCTCGATCTTGCCTCGACCTGCCCTACTAGAAGCATGTGACTTCTAAGTAGTAACTATATTTTTCTCTCCTCTCTTTCTCTCTTTAGTATTTATTTTCTTAATCTCTCTTCCTTTACACTTTTCTTCCTCTTGTGAGTAACTTAAACACCTGTTTTCTTTATCTTACTTAAGTTGTATGGGTTTGTGTTTGCTGGGTAAACAGAGGTTCCCTACTCTAGGTACCTGCTAGTCCTAGTAGCTTGTTGTGATGCTTTTGTGAAATTGCACGTTATCTCCATAAAACCCTTTTTGCCAAAATGCCTATTTTCTCACCAAGTTAAAAGAAATCTCTTAGAGAAAAATGTGTCATTTTGTCTCTGGACATGAACTCAAGGTTTCAAAAAATCAAAGACTTTGAAAGAGTTCATGTGCACAAAATCTGTTGAAGTCTAAAATTAAAGTGTACACTCAGTAAAGCTGGACCGGGGTGTAACATGAGTGGAGACTGACTTTTTTTCCCACTGTTTCTCAGAAGATTTGATCCTTGCTAAACATATTTTTTCATAGCTCTTAACACACCTAAATCTTTACCAAACTGTGACTCCCAAAGCCTGTTATGCTTTTAGTGCGTAAAAGATGGTTTTCTAATCCCATGCTCACTAGAGAGACTTTCTCATATTACTGCTCCACTTGTTCAATTGAACAAGAAGAGAGAAGAGACTGTGTTTAAGAAAAGCCACAAAATAAGAGTAGAAATAAGAAAGAAGACAAGGAGAAAGAGTAATGACAGGGAAAAATAGGAGCAACCACATAGGAAAGATTCATACAGGGGGAATGAGAAGAAGAAGACCTTGTGATCTGAGAAAACGCTGTGAAGAACTTGGGTGGACTAAACCATCAACAGAGGCCAAGGAGACTGGTAGGAAAAGAGGGAAAATGGTGTGGTAGTGTAAAATGCCAGGTCTAAGGCATACACTTTCCTGGGCAGTTTACTTACATTTAAGACTCCAAGAGTTTCACCCACTGGAATGCTTGTAAAGTCTTTAAGTTCTTTGATACCTTGAGTCCCGTAAAGAGAAAAAAGATACATACTTATTCTCAAGAGATTTCTTTTAATTTAGTGAGAAAATAAACATTTTGGCAAAAGAGTTTTACAGGAATAACAAAGAACCAAGGGAGGAGAGTTACACTAAAGTACCCAACATACAACAACTACAACTCAAGTTAAATACAACCCATTGGTTTTAAGCTACCACAAGAGGAAGAAAAAGAGAAGAGAGAAGTAAGGAGTAACAAAAGAGAGAAGAAAGGGGTAAAGAAAGAGAGAAGCGGGGAAAAACAGTTACCACCAAGAGTCACATGGTGGCAGCTTCAAGAAGACAGCCCCACATAAAGGCCCTGTGCACCAATATTAATATGGTTTGGCTACTGTGGCCACTCTCCCCAGGTGGGACATCTGGCTCACTGACCACTCAGTGCTTTCCTAGCTGAAGTGAGGGGTGCCACAAGCCAATCAGAGGCTCCAGGGGGCATGGTGTGGGTGAGCTACCAGGTGGGCTTTATTTGATTGACGACCCAGCTACATGGTTCCCCGTAGTGCCATGTGTGCTCCAGGCTGCCACATTGGCTGCAGACCATGTGCCTTCAGATCCTGCCATGAGACCACAGGCCTGACCATGGCCCCTCCCCTGACACACACACAGACTAGATGGTTGATCCAGGACAATAATTAAACAATCTAGTGAGATATGAATCCAGTCTCTCACGGATGGTAAGCACAATACATCTGTAACTGTTAGACAATATTTTTTTCTGGACACAGAAATAATAACTTCTTTTCATGTTGGCACTTCTTTGTTTTCTGAAAAAGATATTTTCCTGCTTGAAGTTGTAGTTTTGAGACCTATTACATAAAAAAAGTGTTCTTCACCAGAAGCATTCCAAAACTGTATGCTTAAATCATTTGATCCTAAATAAAAATAAGTGGGAAAAATAAGGAAAAAAAGTAAACCATCATTTTGAGGTTTGATTAAATGCTATGTTTTGAAATAAAACAAACCTCAGACATGAAACAAAGCATTCTGAAGGTGTCCTCATGATCTGAATTATTTTTGGTTTGTTATGGAACAATGAAATAATTTAATTCTGCATTAGAAATAGCATTGCCAGCAGGTCAGGGGAGGTGATCCTTCATCTCTACTAAGTGTTGGTGTGGCACTGGCTCCAATGCTGGACTGAGGGATATAGACATATTTAAGTGGATCCAGCAAATGGCCACTAAAAAGATTAAGGGACTGGAATATCTCCAATCCAAGGAAAGGCTGAGGGCGTTTAGGGTCTAGGGAATCTCACCAATGTGTACAAACACCTGAAGAGAACATATGAAGAGGAGGGAGCCAAGTTTTTTTCAGCAGTGCCCAGTGACAGGAGTAGAAGTAATGATCCCCACCTGGAACACAGAAGCATCTCTTTGAACTTCAGGAATCACTTTTTTACTGTGAGGCTTACTGAGCACTGGAACAGGTCATGCAGAGGTGTAGAGTCTTCATCCTTGCACGTACTCAAAAACCATCTGGACATGGTCCCGGGCAACCACTTCTAGCTGTCCCTGCTTGAGCAGGCTATTGCATCAGCTGGCCTCCAGAAGGCCTCTTCATACTTCATCCATTCTATGGTTCTGTGATTCTATGATTTCAGATATCTTTGGCTTCAAGCTTGAGATTAAACAACAAAGCAGTGAAAACATCTCAAAGCTGACTCAAAGGGTAAATACTGATGTAATTTTGGAGTTAAACAATCAGTCTTGACTGCTGCATCAATTCTGACAGAGGATAATACTATTGCCAGGAGTGTAATTTTCACTGTATTTCAAGATTTGGTTTTAAAAGTGGAAAAAAAGTTATGCTTCAAACAGTGATATGACTAGAATATTGAAATTATGAATAAAAATGTCTCTGGTTACAAAATTCCTATATTACAGTTTGCAGTGCAATTTTAAGTCAGCTCCTTTATGATACCCTCTATTTGCATAATGTATTAAATAGTTCCTTTTTAAATAGTTCCTAGCTTATCAAAGGCTCAGAAAAAGAAATGAAATGCAAGAGAATTAAATCTTCTGACCTGTGAATAGTGGAATCATTGAGTCCAGCAGTCTGTGAGTACTGTTATTATTAAAAGAATATTCTTTTAATAATACTATTTTTTAATGAAGCTGCTTTATCCTATAACTGAGCAAGACCAGCATTTCAGTAAAGGAGTAATAGAACTGTTCTCTTCCAAGACAGTACATGAAAATTAAATTTTTTTAAGTAGTTTTATTACTTGCAGCCATTAGCATTTGAAATGTGTAGAAAGCTGGGGAGATTGAATGACAATACCATGCAGTCGAATGTCCACTCACAATCATATTCTCTAAAAGATTCCTAGTGTCTAGAAAAATGTCCTTAAGACCTATCAAGACTATAACATAATCTATAATAAAAATTTTGACATTCCCGGTAGCGAGAAATCTTACCTCTTCCTGAAGTACCTTGGTTGTCTACCAAAAACATTAATGGCTATACTTATTCAAAAATTTGTGATACAACTATTTCTCTGAGGAGAGCTGCCTCATGCACATTTCTAAACTGAGAACTGGGCCTGATTCTTTCCAGTCTTACCACCAGGTTGATCTCAGATAAGTTTCAAGTTCTATCTAATTTTTTCACACAGTCCAGTTGATTAAAAGACGTTAGTTTATGAAGCTGGGGAGGAAGGCAGGGAAACTCATGTTTCTGTATGTAAGAGAATTGTACAGAGTGCAACTGTATCTTAGACTCCTGTTTAAATGTCATTATTCAAAGAGAGATAGAATTTACACAGTGCAGGAGAGAGCATAATTGGATTTGAAACGATAAACAAAAGCTAACTACGTCTGACTCAGACTTTTTTTTTAGCTTTAAGAAAAAATAGATAATTAAATGATCCCAGAGAGAAAGTTAACAGAGGATTACATTAAATTTTAAGAATATATATACTTGTGTATATATGGATTTATGTGTTCACACACACATACACCTCCAGGAGACAGACTAGCAGTGAAAAAAATCTGCCATGTGTAAAGAGATTGAAATAGATGACCAAAGAAGTCTTTTCTAGTAATATTTACTGAAGATTAGGAATAAAAATATAAATAATAAGTTCATACAGTACAAGTTGTTTATACAGAATCCAGGCTCAGAACTCATTAACTTATTTCCAGTACTTTTTTTGAGCACACTGCAATAAATTGCATTTTTAAAAATAGTTTGCATATATTCCAATAAAAAAAAAAAAGGCACAGAAAAAACCTCCTGTTGTCAGCATCAAGTAAGAGAGACCTGTCCAAAACAAAAATAAATATGATGACAAGAGAGAAAGAAGTTTCCTCTTCCTGAACATTTGTTATTGTTGCCAAGAGAAACTGAATGTGTAACTGAAACTGAGAAGGGACGATAACTACACAAGAAGACAAGTTGTGTAGGTGTGACAGGGAAATACGTAAACAAAATGCTTATTTAACTTAACAATAAGATTAATAAAGGAAGACAATAGTTATTTTGTTTACATCTAATGTATAAGCTTTATAAACTTATAATCTTTATGAGAGGCATATATACACACACATCTCTTACTATTTTGACACTATTTTTATTATTACCCATACACAGAGCTGCTAGATAATATTTTTCATATATTGCAAGGATCAGGAAAGGCTGATAAAAGAAGAATAGACTTATTTTTTTTCCATGATGCATGAGAGTAACATTGATAAACAGTCCCTGTATGTGACACAGCCAGTTGCCAGACATCTTCCTCTCCATAAAGTATTCTCGTGTGGATTCGAGGTTTCAAAACAAGCTCATGACCCCAGCAAATCACAGCCTTTCCTATGTGTGTGAACCATTTACATGCCCAAAGAAGAATGCAGTAATAGAGAATCATTTAATAGCTTATGCTAATAGCATTCTTCTTGATCTGCATATTGTATCACATTTGAAAAATTAAAATAAAATTCTTGGGGGTTTGGTATTTTCCTCTCCCCCCCTCCCTTCTTTTTTCCTTCTTATTAAGTCTGATTGTGGGTACCAGATACTCTGGGCAAGTTCCTTGACCTGTCATGAGTTCAAACTTGCAGATGGAAATTACATATCCCACCTTTTGTTTAAACAAAGAAATACATTTAATCTCAGTGGCTAAAGTTTTACCCTTTGAGGTCATTAGAAAATGAGAGAAAGTTACAGTAAAAAAAATGGAGAGGTAAGAAAAAAAAAAGAATATTAAACTCTTTATTTGCTATTACCAGGAAATCAAAGTATCTATTTTCCCTTTTTTTCTCCTTTTTTATTTTAACCAAACCAAAAACCTTTTTTTTTTATTTTTTTTTTTTTTATACAAGGCTTGGTTCAAAGATTAGTAACTTATCACTTCAGTTCTAAAGAGATATAACCATGTAATTCTGTTATTTTAAAAATAAAGGTTACATTGGCAAACCACAAATATATTTTATTAAGCCTTGCTAAATTTCCATTAATTCTCAGGGCTATAGATTTCACCAAACTTAAAATGAAAAATCATTACCCTCTGAAATAAAAAACATTGCTTAAATATGTAATTAATATGTGATTCAAAATTATTTGAATCACTCAGCCAAAGGTGAGAGTGTTATTGAGGAATGATCTGAAGGCAGGTTAATATCTGAGAGAATACTGATCTTTTGCAAATAAAAGCATAAAACAGTCTAAAGAACAAATTCGGGTACAAAACCCACTGAGTTTATCCTGCTATCAGTGGTAAATATAAATTAATATGGAATATTTGGCCCTGATCTTGGTGGCACAGTTGCCTATTGTGATTTTCAAATGGGTATCTCTTACTTTTGTTTCAAAAATGCATGTTCTTATCCCAAAATTTCAATATCCTTGGACTTAGAAGGAGAATTACTGCCATTAGTGTGTTGAAATGAGAATTCCAGGTGATTAGTGTCAACCATTTAAGGGTATCATTAAATGTCAATAAACTGCATGCAGTACAAAGTAAATATTTATAATCGGTATTTTTAATTAACTGCCATAATTAATGAGTTGCTTGTAGATCTATTTTTTATCTTTTGGAAACAAATTAAAGTTTTGTCTGAAAAATAAAATTCTGTAACAGTGAATAAACAAATGACAGAGACAGGGACATGAGGCTGTCTTAAACAGTCTCAGCATGACTCTGTTTCCAAACACAACTCTTAAAAAATTTAAAACTAGAAAAATTTTGGAATTTAAACTTCAGTTCTCACAAAAATAAGTTTTGATTACACTATGAATTGGTAACTGAATTGTAATTTTAAAACACATGCAACTGACATCACATTTAATACACAGTACCTAGAAAATACTAAGGGATATTTATTCCAAATTCTGAAAGAAAGTCTCTGGTATTTTGGGGAAGGAGGAGATGGAAGGTGTAGAGACAGAAAATTTGAGTCAAGGTTCAGTGTCTGAGTCTTCAGGCTGATGCACAGAACTTCCAGCTTTGGACTTATGAAGCTACAACACTTACAAACTCAAGCCTTGAGATTCAGAGTTGTTTAAAGGGTTGGGGAAACTTGGGAATGTATATAGATGTATATAAATGCATACATCTGAATATTTGACAGTAAACAAATTTCTTTTTCTCCAAGGATTTAAATGCAATCCTAGCTACAAAATTAAGATGTATTTTGCATAATGCAGAGTACCGTAGAGAGTTCTTGTGTGGGGATGTTCAAAACTAATCTGTCAAATTGAAGCTCACTGCAAAAATCCATTTTTCATAATTGATTTCTAAAATGTGATACCTATAGGTATAGTGTTCCTATAATCAACAATTAATTTTGTAAGAACATGTTTTGCTAGAATCTAATAAAATTGAGACTATTTGAATGTTTTTAATAAAAATATACAACAATCTTGTATCAACAATAGAGATGAGAAATTATAATGAAATGGATTCCTGATCCTGCCAGTTATTTGGGGATAGTTTTACATCAATTTTTCATTACATTTTCATCTTTTGTTTCTGGAATTCTGACCTCTTAATGACTTTGAGCTCTAAAAAAGCAAATAAAAAGCAACCACCACCTTTGGTGGTTGTTTATATTACTATTTGTTTCATTTCCGGACCAGGTCTGAGAAATATGAGAAGCTAGGCTTTCAAGGTAAAATAAAAAAAAGGCTTTTAAGATGTTGGCAGTGCAACTTAAAGCTACAAACTTCAAGAAAAAAACTAAAGAACAAACTGTTGTTTCTCAGATAGTTATATCTCCATTACAATATAGTTGTATAATGCATCTTTCCTCGTCTTAATTAATCTTATCTTTATTGTAATCTTCATCATTTGGTAAAGGAGAACAGCCAATAAATTACTATGGAACATTTAAACTGAAAAAGGGTAAGTTTAGATTAGTTATTACATATAAGTTCTTGTGAGAGTAGCAAAGCTTGTCATTCTCACTTGAGTGCCTGGTAAAGTTATGGAGAATATTATTCTCGGAGGTATTGAAAAACATCTGAAAGACAACACAGTCATTAGTCACAGCCAGCACAGCTTCATGAGAGGAAAGTCTTTTTTATCCAACCTGATTTTCTTTTGTGACAAGGTAACCCACCTAGCTGATCAAGGGAAGCCAGTTGATGTAATGCTTTTGGATTTCAGTAAGGCTTTCGGTACTGTCTGTCCCAGGATCCTTCTGGACAAAATGTCCAGCTGGATAAACACATCATGTGGTGGGCGAGCAGTTGGCTCACAGGTCGATCACAGAGGGTAACAGTGAATGGGGTAACACCAGACTGGTGACCTGTCACTAGAGGGATTCCACAGGGCTCTATCTTGGGCCCTGTGCTCTTCAACATCTTCATAAATGACTTGGACACAGGACTGGAGAGGATACTAAGCAGGTTTACAGATGACACAAAACTCAGAGGAGCTATTGACTCCTTTGAATGCAGGGAGGCCCTGAAGAGACCTGGACAAATTAGAGGGTTTGGCAATGGTCAACCAACTTGCCCTTTATCAGCTGTGAAGCAAGTGAAGAGAAACTCTTCTATTCACTGGTGGTGAGATGGGCCAGTCCCATTTGACTATAGGTATTTACTTGTAGGTGTACCTAAGATTTACAGGTAGATAAATATGAACACATGCAAAATTATCAGTTAAGACAGGATTGCTGTAATTTTGAATTGAGTTTGCTGAACCTAACCACTTCTTGTTTTTGAGCCCTAGCTTTCCCCTTTGGTTTATCTTTATAGTTATTTTGATGAAATTTAAAGTCTTAATAACTTGAATTTATTTCATCTTAGCATATTAAAAAGTATTTAATAGATATTCTGTGAACATTTAATATTTTTAAGTTTTATGTCACATCAAAGGAAAATATTACACTTTTTTTCCCCCAATAACTAAGGGGAAACAAAGAGGGATGACCTGCACTTAAACCTAATGCACATAGTGGCAGACAGGATCAGATCTCCACTTCAACAGATTTCTCCCTTCCATCACTGGCTTAAAGCAGACTAGCAAAAGGTCATATAGGATTAATTAATGGTGTGACTTATTCTACATAAGTATTCTTCATGTATAAATAGAAGAAATGTCTGTGAAACATACTAGGTATTCTGTTCATTCCACACATTAGCATTAGGACCTTATCTGGAAGATCAAGTTTAAGAAACTGTGATTAAAGAGAGATATTTTCTGTTTGGAGACAGTCTACAGGAGAGTAACAGAGATAATCAATAAGAATCATTGGAAAAATTGAAGTTACTTAGTCTAGACAGAAAAAGACTGAAGTAAAATATGATAAGAGTCTTCTAATGTGTAAAGCGGAATGGCAAGAGAAAGGGAATAAAACATTTTTATTTTTTTTTAATAGGGACAAAGTAAGAAGTAATGGACTTGGATTTCATCAAAGATGACTGTGGGAAGCATTTAAAAAGAATGACAGCTTTGACGACAGATCTGCAATTGAGTAGGTTGTCTGGGAAGGTATGGACTCTCCATTACTGAAGATTTTTTAGAACGGGTTAGACGAGTATGTGCCTTGGGTAGGTTACTTATAGGTAATTCTGCCTTGTTTCTGCAGACTCAGCTATATGACCTTTCAAGCTCTGATCTAGGATTCTATAGAAACAATACCAATCTCCTTTTGAGCACACTTTCATATCTAGTATTAAAAAGCTAAGTTTTATCATCAGATCCAGGGGTGGGATAAATTAAGATGTTTAAAAAATTACTATAACTCTGTTTTTCACTTGAACATATTTTAAGTCATTAAATTTATTAGAAGGATTAATAGACAAATAAGTGGATATATATGGAGGGTGCAACTGTATAACCCAGGTCTCTGAAAAACATGAGTAAGCTGAATTTCCTATGGAGTTTGAGTGTCTCTACTGCCAACTTACAAAGGAGATGAAGATTTCAGGAATAAAATTTTCTTTCACTTCTCTAAACTCTTATATTAATCTGTAGATACTACAAAGCTTCTTTTTGAGCTTCTTTCTTGACTCATTGGTAACATCACCTTCATTTACAGAAAATGTGAGGTTATGAAAATCCAGTTTTCAATCTTACTGTGCCATAGGATCTTTTTTCCTAAAATTTCTAAACTGAAAACAATCTTAAGCCTGTTTTTTAAGTATTCTGTGGGGTTTTTTTGCAAATGCCAGTTAATTATTTTTAACTGTTAATGCAACTATGAACACAACTAAATCCAAAACTACACAGAGATCACAATTTTAAATTGTCTATAACATTGGCTTACTGGTTGATTTTTTGTGCATTAATGAGTTTTATGACCTCACAAGTGAATAAAAAAATGAGAATTCTCCATCATAAAATTTATTCTCTGTATTTTGCTTGAGGTTTGGTTGGGTTTTTTTGCAAGGAGGGAGATTAGTGTGCATTTTTTATTATATTTCTTTATAAGATACTAATTTAGGGACCAGGTGGTGATAGCTTTGCATTGAATGGTAGTCTGTGGTGATGACTTTTAGAAGACTGTGCTGTAAAGAATCCTTTGGTGAAATTAGATCAGATTTTGACCAAAGTTTTTTGCATTATTTATGTTCACTTTTGTAATATTTTTACCATGATAATGAAGTCTCAGTGGTATGCAACTTTGCAAAGGGATGCTAATATTAGCTCTTTGCTTCATAACAAAGATCACCTATTTGGTTCAAATTATGGAGAATGAGGTTTGAACAGTGTGTTTAAGAAAGATTCACAATGTAACTTGCACTAAATAAATCACCCTGGAGCACTCTGAAGGTAGAAAATATAATTCATATCCCCACTGTTATTGTTGGGGAAGGATAAAGCAAAATATATACTCTCAAGGATATTCACTTTTTAATCTTAGTTGTGAATTTTCTTAGTTTAGTGGACTCATTTTCTCAAGAGAATATAAAACACAGTAGAAACAAAGATTCAAATCTGTTTCTCTGTTCTACAGATAGAATATCCTTCAGTCTTTTCATTGACTTGCAGTAATATCAATGAAAAAGTTACTCTGCAGAATTTAGCACCATAGGCTGGATTAGCAAAAAGTTGTGAAATGGTAGTCACTGGTATTTCTGAGCATCTCAGTCAGAGATCACTGTGTTAGACATCAAAAGAACTGCAAAGAAGGGTTTAGCCAGCTCGGTAATTTGGATGCAGCTGGGCTGGAGTCTCTAGCTGCACAGAGTTGCTGCTCCAGTGGATGTCCACTGGATATTTCTCAAAAAATACAATCAGAATATTTAGCTGTAACCAGAATATCTCAAATAAAAATCTTTTCTGCATTTGAGAGCATTTGAAGCAGTGTTTTTTCACCAGTGTTCCTGTCTTTCAGTCAATGCTTTATTAGCCATTCTGAAGTAACACAACAAGAATACTTCTCATTCCACCTGCATCTCTTGCCCATGCTTAAGCTAAACATTTTTAAAAAAATTTTTACATTAAAACTCTTAACAACAAGTTAGTGAGAGAAAGATGCCTGGCTACACTGCACTTGTGACAATATTGTTCACAACCTTGGGACTAGGCCCCCCATTTAAAAAAGGCCACGGGCCAGAAGGATTTAATCCACTGTGCTGCATAATTGGTTCTTGCATGAGCAGCTTGCTTGAAAAATGCAAATTTTTGCCTTGCAAGCATAATAGCACTCTCATCATAAGCATAGTAGATTTTTATGCACATATACTTATGCACAATGCCCAAGGCCTTTCTTACTAATAAGTATCAAATTAGGGAGCACGGATATGCATATTTGGAAACACAGGTTTACCTCCCTATGGACATTTTACTGTCAAAATGCAAATGCCCACTGACTCTAAGTACTGTGTAGCTTAATATCACCTGAACATTGGCAGTACGAATCCTTTTGGGCTTTTAGAGGTAACATTTTTAGATTTGGAAAAAAACCCAAAACATTATGGAAATAGTTCAGAATTAGAATCTAAATATTTTCTTTAGAAGAACAACTAAATATATACAGTAATATTGAGGAAATAAGTATCATTATTTACTGACATTTGCAAATTTGTCATCTGTTTTAAATCAAATTTGTCATCTATATTAAAGGTATTAAGGATGATGTTTGTGGGGTTTTGTCTTTAGGCTTTTATGTCATGCAATGCTGTTTTTCATAGTTTGTAGTTTATTTTATCATTATAAGAATCCTACAGTGATTCTTCTCTCAGCTCCAGAGAATGGTTGCATAAAATGAGTATTCAATTATCAAGTAAAGTTTTGCACATGAAGCTATTGACAAATGTCTATGAGATGTGTTTTCAATTCCTGGAAATTCTTGTAAGTCAAATTGGGTTAGGTACCAATGATGAAACCTTTGAAATACAAGACTCTCTCTTCATCTAGGTGAATTAAGGGAATTTTATAAGTAAAATAAAAACAGCAATACCACAAAAAATGCTTGGAAAATAAGTAGGTTTTCACATTACCTCTCTTTTTTTCTTGTAAACATATCTTTTCAGCTTCTCAGATGATTTAGTTTCTTTCACTCTGACAAACAAATAGATATGTCCCAGTCAGTGATTAATATAAGTTTTATTTCCAAATGTCTAATAGAATTTTTCATCCCTTATACAGCTTTCCCATCAGAAGCATGAACACCATTATCATGAAATGTTTAGTTCTAGTCAGTGTAAAACAGCTCTTAACATACAACTTAAAATTTAATAACATGCAACCTGTAGTTCAGTGGCAACAATTCTTTCTCCAAGCACACAGATATTTTAAAATTTCTGAGAAATCTTGGGGGAAGAATAAATGCATCAGTGTTATAAATGTCCTGAAATTCAGAAAGATA
This sequence comes from Margarornis squamiger, assembly GCA_035222235.1. Taxonomy (NCBI): domain Eukaryota; kingdom Metazoa; phylum Chordata; class Aves; order Passeriformes; family Furnariidae; genus Margarornis; species Margarornis squamiger. Next base: position 31,367,488 of record JAWWTY010000037.1, on the reverse strand, counting down.
TGAAGATGTGAGTACAGGTGGCTTTCTTCTGTCTGTAGACTATCATCTCAGTGAAATGAGAGAGCTGTTCTTACCAGAGAATAAGTTATGGATGAATAAGAACATAATTTAGAATTTGGACAAAGCTACTTATTTTGAGTGAATTTTACCTGATATTAGACCTGAGAAGGTAAAAGCTATGATTCAGTTTTAGAAAAGATAAATTTCATCTCATTGATATTTGTAAATCTATTTAATGTTTTGCAAATGACTATGCTTTCATTACCATACTATGCCCATATTATTATAAATGTCCATCTTATATCATTAAGCTCTTCCACATGAGAAAAAACCATGAAGATAGAAAAAATTGCATATTTACATAATTTACATAATTTAAGTGTGGGAGTTAGCTGTTCCCTTTGTTAAAAACTGTAGGTGGATGTTTCTAACTCCAGACAATAATGTGAACTCAATTTAATTTTTCAAATAATAAAATGTGTCTGATTGAGGCACACAGTAATGAACATGATATGCCCATTATTGATATTTGCCTGTGCAGTCACATGTTCGAAACTTCAATTTGGTATTTGGCAGAATAAATGACAGAGATGTAGGCTTAATTTGTGCGGTACATAGAATACATTTGTGTGCCTATCACTCAGCTTTAGAAGAAATAAAGATAATTGTACTAAAGAGATAAAAAATACATAGTGTAAAAAGCCAGAACAGCATCTACAATTCTCAAGTCAGCTTTCCTGAAGAGGAGCGGGCTCTGACCTCCACATCTCTGTGGAACAGAGGTGGAATTTTTTTGGGATATCCCCCAAAAACCCAATATTACTATCACTTAATTGCCTTTGCCAACTGTCTTCGAGGAAAGTGAGATGATATGTTCACAATTCCCAGCAAGAGCTGCGATATTTTCTTGAGACATTTCTTTAAACTGAAGATCAGAGTGTCTGAGAGTCTGTCCACCACCAAGACATTTTTCCAAAGAATTGGAATTTGCTGTTTATCAGCCTTTCCTTCAATGTCTTCAGTTTTCATCTCCACTTTGACTAAACCCATGTGTGCAGGCGAAAAAAAAAAAGAAAGAAAAAATTGTTGTATGCTAGCACAGGTTTGAAATAGATTGTTTGGATTTCATTTAGATTCACTGACAGAATCAGAAACACTAACATGTTTATAAAGCAGTATTTCACTTGGAGAGTTATTACAACGTAAGCATCACAGTTTAGCCTTTTAATTTTTTCATCTTCACCACTTGCATCTGGGATGTGGGTACAGAATAGAGTTATGGCAGCACAAAGCTGAGGTCTACTTGTAGGAATCTTTTGACCCAGAAACTGTCATCGTCATCACACCTTAGTTCACATTTTCCTTGGCTCTGTGAAATGGATTTCTGAATGCAGGCAGTCTGGGAGAGCTGAAATTCAGGACACACCAAAGTAGAACTGATGCAATGATCTAGAAGTAGAGCAGAAGTGAATTATCTTCCACTTTCACTGTTGCACATATATATGATTGCTGTTCAGTTATCTTTCACAGTAATTTGTATGCAGTGAAAGAACCTCAACGCATCTCAAAGAACAGCGTTACCTTTTAAAAAGCCTATTTACATCCTTAAATTTAATTTGAATCAGATTTCCTTTCCTCACTCTATGCATCTTGCCATCTCAATGGTATTTTGAAGCATTGTCAGTGTTTCACTACCCATCAGTAGAGCTGTTTTCCTCTGTTTTCCTCTGACAGCTCTGCACATTAGTCATAACAGCTAGAAATTACCCAGTTTCACAAGTAACTAAATAGGAAAAACAGAGAGGAATATTCCAATAGAAATTAGGTGTACTAACTGCCTAGTTTCGTCAAACACTGATTACTTCACAATTACTGTGGATATATTTCATGTCACCCACTTGATAGCTGCATGTAGTTTCTAACACTGAAACCAATGATAAACTATACCTCACAAGGAACCTATAGTCAAAGGATTAGCATTGTTTTAACTACAAAGTCCACTTGAAAGAGGCTTGTATCTCAGTACTGGTTTTGTCAGTTCATACATTGTAGAAAAGAGGAAATTTTTCCTTTTAAAGTTTATGTTTCTGATGGATAACTTTCCTGGATCTGTAAAACAATATGTGAAATAAAAAAAAAAAAAAAAAAAAAAAAAACCCCCACCAAAAAAAAAAAAAAAAAAAAAAAAAAAAAAACACAAAAAATAAAACCAGTCAAAATTCTTTAACAAAACTCTTTTATTTCAAATCTTCACCTAACATTTTAAAAGAAATAGTGTAAAAATTATGTATTTTGCCTTCCAGGCCAATAGATAACCATCTCTCAATTACTGATCACTTGTGGGCCAGAAGAAAAAGGTGAAACCAACCCTTCTGTGAGTAGTCATGTGTAACTAATAGCATAACTTCATGTCAGTGTACCTGCAGGTAGCTTCATAAGCGGAAATTACTTTCCAATTCCATTGAAAATGCATGAACTAAAAGAGTGTCCATCCATTTATTCAAAGCTACTGTAGCTCTGCAAAACTGTCATGAGTAGCAAGCAAAGTTATTCATATAGGTATGAGGTTCCCCTTGGAGTTTAACTTCATCGACCGCTAAAAGGTAAGTGGAAAAGAAAACAATGGTAGATTAATTTCCCTGTGACAGATAATATTTTTCATGTGTGATAGTGACAAGATGGTAACTTTGTCTCTGGAAGACAACTGCCCACTGCTTTTTCCATCAGACCATGTAATAGGAAAGTGGGGAATGAAGTAATTTTTTTATCTCCTCTTGTTGCAATAAATATACATGACTAGATAGATCTGTGGAAAATTTTTTTTAGTTAGAATATATTAAAGTCAGACTTTTTGCCATATTTTTTTTTAGTAGGAATACTCTCATTTGTTGTATGACTTTTTTCCCATTTAAATTACCAGTGTACTGAGTTGAAAGATTGTTAAAGCATCATCTACAAATGGTGGGTACCTATTCTGTGTTCAAAGCAGTAGAACAAGACAATAAGAGTGACTGCCTTTAAGACCTTGAAAACCAAAAATTAATTAAGAAAACTAGGATGGATGACTACAGAAAACTGAAAAGGAAATGGCAAAGCAGCATTTGTTAACATGCTGGGTGAGTGGCTAAAGATAATTTAGAAAATTTAACAAGAAACCAAACATTGAGATGGAAGTGTTTGTCACTGAAATAAGGTAATTTCTTCCATATTCCTCCCTTGTGGACTCCTATAGTGCTGGAAGCATGGCTGGGACCTGGAGCTTTTAGTCCTTGAACCTCATAGTTTTTGCAGGCAAACCACTTCAAGAGTGGTAACGCAATCAATGCTGGCTCCTCAGCCCTGGAGGAGCTCACGTCAGGAGTCTCCCAAAGCCACAGACTACAGAAGTACAAAAGATTAAATTTGTTGAGCAGCAGTACACTGCAGTTAGGTAACACTGTATTTCCAGGTTTTTTCACTTTTAGTTTAGACTGAAGTTCAATAAAACTGGTGCTTGCATTCAGGAAATAAGAATCCTCATAAGTTAGAGACCTTGTTTTTCTGACAATTTTCTACCGAGATAAGAGTTGTCAAGATTCTTGGTAGACATTGTGTCAAGGGTGGACATTGATTTCGTAATTTTGAAGTAATTTTTAGGGAATGAATATAAAAAGTATTGAATAAACCATGAAAAATATATTAGAAAATCCAGATCTTATGGAATCAGTTAGGAATCAATCTCTGTACAGTGAATGAGAAATTAAAAGGAAATTTCTATGTCCCATGGTAATCACAGCTCACATTTGATAATGGAATAATCCTTCTGGTTTTAAATGCCTTAAGTCTTAATAGAAACTTTCTTTCAAGGTGGCTGGATGTTAATCCCTCATTTAAGTTTTAATACATGTATCATACCTAGGGTAGGTCCTGTGTAATTATTTCTGAAAATCCAAACTATGCTCTATGTATCAGAAAAGTTTAAAGTAAAAATAGGGCCAAAAATTGTAACCTGTCTGATATATCCTTGACCTTCCATAGATGCAGTCATACATGTGTGTGCACACACAGACATGCATCCACACACACATTTTGAGGTACCAGATTCAATAGAATTTAAAGGAAATCCTCCATCTCTGCCATGTAAAGATACAATGATCAGGAGATAGTGCCAGAAATGCCAATGAAATGAGCACCTCTGCTAGTCAGTCTTCCTAATGCTTTTCTTTTCTCTCTTACATTTTACATCTTTCACTATAATAATTCACAAACTACCTTTGGTCTATATTTCATCTTGATATAACACGACTCATCAATTCTGTTGCTGACTTCTCAGAAGTTAAAAAAGGATTTATTACATAAGTGATTAATTTCCTTATAATCTCTCTTCTACCAGTCTTTCTCTTTCAGGTAATGGCAAATAACATACTTGGGTCCTTGGTTAAGGCAAGTTTTGCACTCTACAGTACTTTGAACAATTAGCAGTATTAAGGAATGAAGAAGAGAGCATAAGAACTCAAGATCAACCAAGGTGATATATGAGCAGTCCATGCACTGTACCTGTGTTAGTTTGAACATATGTGACTGTGGACAAGAAAAAGGATTACTCTTGTGTAAGTGGGAAGCAGGGAAGAACAAGAGAAAACATGTTTACCACTTTGAAATAAAGGCAGAGAAGGGAAACTCTTAGAAGGGGGAGTTGTAAAACTTGAGAACATGGTTATAAAAAAACCATCAGTGACTGTGAAATTTTATGAAAATGTACTAGGTTCTCTTCTCCTTCAAAGGCAATGCTAATCCTAAAAGGTCAAAAGAATATGAATATGAAACATCAGTGTGCAAGAAAATCTTTAAAATATGTAGGCCAGATCATGTTGCATTCTCAGTAATACATGCTAGGTGAAACAGGAGTCTCTGTGGGGGCCAGATTCCTGCTGCTTATGTTGAACAGTACAAAGAATGGGCCTAACTGTGAAGCATGAAATAAGGAGCTTCTCAGAAAGAAAGTGGTGTTGGATGAGTTAAATAAAATATGATGGCAATTGTCTAGACAACCACTGGTGCTGAATTAATTCTGAATGTCAATCTTAGAATGCACTGCTGCATTATCCAAACAATATCTCACCATGCTTACCTTCTGAAGTGTTGCTTTTGGCATCCACAGTGTCACATACACTGGCAGTGATTTGCAGCTGTGCTATTTTAGCAGTATGAAAGCAGTGTTCTTTGTCCATTCTGACATCATAGTCCTCTGAAGAAACCTGAAGTTTGGCAGTAGTGTAAGGATGGTCTCTTTACAAAGGATTTTTTCATGTATAGTCAGGTCAGTGATTTTTCTATCACTAAGAGCATTCATAGGAAACTAATGCAACATTCCCAGAAGGAGAATCCTAAATGAAAAGTGTCCCGGAAACCACTTTAAAAATGGTGTGCTGATGCTCAGGAGAGATGTAATTAGGCTGTTAGAGAGGAGGAAAACAAAAAATTCATAAAGATTGTCAAGTGGGTCATATCACAAATACCATTGCTCTACCAATTATTTATAAGTTTGGATCACCAGAGGTGGAAAAAAGATTTATACTCTAATAATCTGAATCAGTGATTTAGACACTGACTTTTGGCTAAAAGGAAGCATAATACCTTTATTTTCCCTCTGCTTTTGCTGGGAAAGCCTGGGGGAAATAATCATCTCCCAGAGCAATATGTTCCCACTCCAATATACTACCACCTGCCCAAGACGTGGTTTGATTTCTGCCTCCTTAAATCACCTTCCTGTATATGGACCAAATGCATAAATCACTAGTTTACAGACATCTTGCATGAGAAGCCCGAGATTTGTACTGTTGGACATCATTTCAACCAGAAATTAGATTCCTAAAACTGGGGTTTGTCTGGTTTATTTCTCTTTCCTCTTCCTGTTTCAGTTCTTTGCTATTGTCATAGTTCAACCCCATCTGGCAACTCAGCCACTTGATTACTTAGCCTCAGTTAGACACGTAAGAGAAGTGGAGGAGTAAAAGAAAAAAAAAAAAAAATGGGCTGAGGTAAAGGCAGTGCAGCAAAAGCTGCACACACAAGCAAAGCAAAACAAGGAATTCATTCACCACTTCCATATGGCTGTGCTGCATCCCACATAATGGTGATTTGAGAAGACAAACACCAGCACTCCAAACGTACACTACTTCTTCCTTCTTCCCCAGCTTTGTATGCTGAGCATGACACTATGGTCTGGAATATCACTTGGGTCAGTTGGGGCCAGCTGTCACAGCTGTGTTGCCTCCCAGCTTCTTGTTCACCTTCAGCCACTTCACTGGTGGAATGGGGTGAGAAGCAGAGAAGGCTTTGACTGTGTAAGCACTGCTCAGCAGTAACAAAAGCATCTCTCTATTAACTGTTTTCATCACAAATCCAAAATATATCCCTGTGCTAGCTACTATGGAGAAAATTAACTCTATCCCAGCCCAAATCAACTCATTCTTCACCCCTTATTCCATACCATTTACACCATGTAAATCAATTTCATTTCATTTCAATCATTTTCATTCATAAGTTTCAATTCCATTTTGTCCAATACTTCCTCATTTAGCACCACTTTCCCATCCTTTGATATAATACGTAGATGTCCTTCCCTCAGTCAATGCACCACCCTTGTAAAATACCAAAATAAGTCACATTGAGTTATTAATTTAACCCATTGGGCTCCATTGCTTATGGTGGTCACAGTTATTCTCACTATCAACCATCAGTGCCTAACTATTGAATAAGAAGTAGTTGCCCACGTAAATTGGTAAGTATATTGGATGTCTGCCAGGCCTACATGAGATTTAAATGTGACTTTCTGGAAGACTCATTTTTTTAGCAACTATTTCTGCATTCAGTAAGTAATTTACTCATAGACACACTAAGTCTCCTGGGAACTGAGGTACTAAAACATAAAGCAAAAGTAACTTGTTTAAACCAAAGTATACCAGGTTCATATGATGGAGAGGAAAAGTATAGGACAGAACCTTTTGACAAAAAAAAAATTATTTGAGCAGTGACAGAAAGCAAATATATTCCTAAAATCATTGTTCATAGAAAAGGTAGGCAAAAAAGAGGTTACATTTTCTGAATAACTTATTCACAGAAAAATATTCACTCAAATCCCTCTACGTTAAGGCTCCTAATTTTTCCAGGACCTGTGACAAATGGCTTCAGATCATTTAAGTCATGCCTGGATGGAACTGTAATACCTCCAGCAACATACAGCTGAAGTGGGAAGAAGTGTAAATACTCACAGCAGCTGCCATATCAAAAAGCAATCACGATTCTCATTGAAACAAGTTGAGCTCTTTATAAGAATCTTAATCAGCACTCCAGACAGATCATCTCACTGGAGATGATCGACAGCAAGTCCTCTACTGTTTAGAGCCTCTGAACAGATCATTTTACAAGGAATTATTTGTAGATTAAATTAAAAGTATATTACATTAAGACCTTTCTTCTTGTAAGAAACTTGTTTTGTAAGTCTAACCACCAATCCCTTTGGTTTTTTGTTCGAAAGTGCCTAGTGGGGGACAACAGATTACTAATGAGGCAGCACGGACTCAACCATAAAAAAAACCCAAAAAGCAGTAAGAACTATTCTGTATGTTTGTTTTACTCTGCGTTCAAAAAAGGTTAGTTCTACCACCTTTGAAAATACTTTCCTCTGTGGCAGCTTTAGCGTAACCAGGGAACTCAATATACATACCAGGTTGACTGTCAGAGGAAAACAATGAACTTCAAAAATAGCCTGTAGAATGTTTGTGCTTGCATATAAAAAATGCAAATAATCACAAAATATTCTTTGTTAGGAAGAGTTAGTGACAAAATATCTTCTTTCTAGGACTTCTAATGGGGAAAAAAAAAAGAGAGATATTTTAAAATGGTGAAAGTTTTTATTTCTAACATCCAGGTGTAGCACACCTAATAAATAAACAAAGATTCTGTGACAAGTACTGTTCTGTCTTCAATTAATATTGTCCCTAAAATAAAATGATCCCAAATGAATCATTAAAATTAGTATAAAATACCAAACAATCTGTAAAACTCACCCACAAAAGAAATATAAGACAGATTTGAAAGAGAAAGCAAGTCACAAAAAAATTTCTAAAATCAGTGTTTATCTGCTGATGCTTTCTTTCCATTTAAAAAATAGATTTTTTTTTCTGAGACTGAAATAAAATCTTAACACAGGCATATATGCAGTGTCTTTATGGATGAATCATAGGCAAGAAGAGAACTTAGAGAATTATGTAAATTTCTTTGGGATATTTTAAGGATGGATGACCATTTCAGGATAAAAAAGAATCTTCACCTAGGCAAAAGCACATCTGCTCTGAAACATTCTCTATTGAGAATGCATCTTCTGTTAGGAATTTTAAAAGGTCAGACCTAAATTTACCTTGAATTCAAATGACCTATAAATATCTTTCAAAGGACCTTTCAACATACATTTTGAATGTGTATATTTTGCTTGTATTACTGTCAATTCTAACCAGAATTTATACAGAAGCATGAAGATGCTTTGGAAAATATTTTCTCACTATTGTTACCAGACATAGTTTTAAGTACACATGTTCTAATTCACCCAAAAAAGCACATTTTCTATTGGGGATGAACCCACAGTACCTGAGCAGTCCATGTTTTGAAGTATTGCACTCAGAATTTTTTCATGTTGATCTGCTCTCATAGAACAGTGAGCATCATAAAAATAATATTTTGGAGTGACTTGAATAATGCCACAGTAGTAACCTTCCCAGTATTTTCTGTAACTAAATCTTCAGCTCAACATTGTTTGAGCTAGAATATGAAACATCACAAAGGATGTTTCAAAGAGCTGTTGTGTTCCTCTCTATATGACTGAAGAAAGTACCTTTTCCAGATGGCCTTTGAGGTGTAAACCAGGAACCTTCAGAACTAAAACAGAATTTTTTTTACCTCAAACTAAAGAGCCATTTCTGCAGATTAGGATACAAAACAGTGCTTTCTCCTTCACTGAACTATGTAGAGGCAATTCTATCTAATTCTGTCTATGATGGGTTGACCTTGGCTGGACGACAGGTCCCCACCAAGCCATTCTATCACTCCCCTCCTTAATAGGACTTGAAGGGGAAAAGATGGAAAGAAACTCATGGGTTAAGATAAAGGGAGTTTAATAAAGCAAAATCAAAGGCTGCACATGGAAGCAAAGGAAAACAATAGATTTAATCTCTACTTGCCATCAGAAGGTGATGTACAGCCACTTTCCAGGAAGCAGGGTTTCAATATGGGTAGTAGTTGCTCTGGAAGACAAACATCATGCCCCAGCCCACTCCCCCTCCCCCACTTTCACACACACACACTTTCTCTTAGCTTTTATGGCTGAGCATGCACCATATGCTATGGAATATCCCTTCAGTGAGTCTGGGTCAGCTGTCCTGGCTGTATTTCCTCCCAACATCGTGCCCATATCCAGTCTACTGGTGATGGTTCAATGTTGGAGAGACAGCACTGAGTCTGTGCCAGGATTGCTGAGCTGTAGCCAAAGTACTGGCGTGTTATTAACACTTTTCTGTCTACCAGTAGACTGTGAGGGCTGCTATAGGGAAAATTAATTCCATATCAGCCAGACTTAATAGACTATTTCAGTATCTAGGCCTTCTTTGTAATGCTGTAATGCACTATTTTTAACTGAATAAAAGGAGGAATATGAGGAATAGTAATCTCACTTTTTTAACAAAAGTGGTTGGGTAGTTTTCCTGCTATTCTCATTACATGAAACACTATATGTGTTTTTAAATTTGCTGATTATCCAGCTGATTATCTCTTCAGACTTTAACCCCAGCTGCTTGCAAATGCTTTGCAAAACGTCCTAAAAATTGAGGAAGACTCAGTATAAAAAATCCATTTACTTCAACATACGTACAAAAAATCCTTTTGAAAGATAAAACCTTGTAGAATTAACTTGGAATATTTTATTAACTTGGAATATTTTATTTGGATAACAGAAATATTTAATTTTCATTTTAAGCTTTCTGCAGTTTTTCAAAACTTAATATATGCAAGCATAAAAAATTTGTTAATAAATAGAGGTATTTATTGAAATGTGATGGGACTTCAAAGTGCTTCTGATATGATAGCATTCTTCTCTTAAATAAAATCCCAATAAAGAGACCACCTTTAAGACATGCAGAATCTGTTCATGCAGTTATCTGTTCTAAAAAATTATATCTCACTATGATCTAGAAAAAGTTATCACATAATAAAAAGTTCATTATTTTTATTTTATTTTTCTTAAGTATGTATTTTACCATGAGAAGCCAAGTAGTTATGGTGAAAGAAGATACAGTTCAGAGTGACATTATCACATAGAATTATATTACTTCTCCTAGTTATTTTTGGTAAATAGCAATACATATAAAATATGCTTTATTTTCCCTCAATGAGTAATTTTCAGATGCTTGTAATTACTAGCAGCCATATTCAGAACTCTTAGTTTTGAAATTCAGTGTCACAGTCCTTGGTCCCAATAGGGTCTAAATCACAAAGAAAAATATAAATAATACATAACAATATTGGAAGCTAATTTCTCTCATGCAGTCAAATATCAGACTGATTCTTTGTTCTATTAAAATATTCTTTTTTATTATTATTATTTTTATGGTGACTTAAAAATGGTGGTCCCAGTAGTAATTTTTAACTTCCTGACATAAAGTGCACCTTAGCCATATTTTGATAACATATTATGCAGGAACCACAGATGTACACCAGTACATGTTCCCTACCTGGTTTCTATGACAGTTGCAAGTGAGCATGTCAACTTAAAATGGCTTTGCACACATTTGCAGATCAATAGTACAGCCTCTGGAGCCCTACAAAAGTAGTTTATTTTGTAGGCTGGTGACAAGGAAATCCTTTTGGGAAGTGAGAGGCTTGAATGTTTACACAGAGACGAGGGAAATGAAAGCATACTTCCACTTTCAGGGTACTTTATCCACTGGAGTATTGTGAAAAAGGCATATAGTAGTATTACAAAATTCATATATAACAGCAAACACATTTGTGACAAGGCCTTTTGCCCTTTAAATGATATAGGAAAAAAATACGATCCAGTAGTGGAAAGCAGACCTAAAGCCACAAAAGGATATTATTCCACTTTAATATGGATTGTGTTGGTGGGATTTGCTATATCCTGGAAAAGAAGAGAAGTGAGAGAGAGCAAAGTGACTGCTGGTTTTGTCTTTTCCACCAGCACAGATAAATACCCAGCCCAAACGGCAGCAGCTTGCGATAAGCCACTGCCTGTTAAGTCTCTGTGGCACCACTGTAGCTGTCGGACTTATTTAAATTTCTCCCTACCACCCCTTGTTTTAGCTTCAGTAGCACTACCATTTACAAAACACTATATGAGGCACATGCAGTTTCAGGCTTTTAAATGCTTAATCCTATTATGCATTGAGGACATACAAAAGGTGGGGTTGAGAGCTGTTTTATCCCCTGACTGTCATGACAGCAGAGGAGCAATTCAGCACCTGCAGGATCAAATTCACATATAGCTCAATGACTGTTAGTTTGACCTAGAAAGTAGCAGGCCATACATGTATTGAGTATTCTGTTCTACTAAGCAGGATCTCAGTGTGTGGGTACTGACATTCACCCATCCAGCTGCCTAAGTACGTGCTTGAGAAAGGAAACTTATTAGCTTCAGTAATAACACAAGCAGTTCATGACCAGAGCTGAGCTGATGTTCTAATACTACTCCCCTCCAGCTGAAATCATTCTGGGACTTCACCTTAAACAAACTGGCACTTGTCAGCAAGAGGAGATCAATTTTCCTGCTGCTATGATGTCTAATTAAAACACTGTATGTGCTGAAGACTTGTCACAATTTGTTAAACCATTGAAGGAGTTGTGGGCATTAACTCCATTTTACAGGAAAATCCTGCTTCAGTTGAAGTCCATTAAAATGTTTTTCGCAAAAAATAAAAAAAAAATAAAAAAAAAATCAAATTTAAATATGAAAATTCTATTAGCTCCTATACAGTTATGTTCTCTAAATTTAAATATACCTGTTAATAAATGTCTTTCTTGTCTGCAAACACACTACACATCTCTTCCTAATAGAGTATTAATTTATTTCATTCTTACAACTGATATATCTGATCTGAGAGTGATTTTAACCTCTTCCCTTTTTAGCACAGTTTTTCAGATTCCTAAGAATTTTAATTTCCTATGAGCAAGATAGCATTTGTGATTTCCCATGTGATAGTACCAGATCTATTCCAAACAGGTGGGTTTTGAAATTTGCACTAAATATGGGAATCCAAGAGGTTCTAATAGTTTGAACTGGTAGTTTGAGCTATATAAATATTTGGCAATTTGTCTTAAACTGAGGGCAAGGCCAAAGCTCAAAAGAAGCATCAAAGAAGCTTAAAAGTGCCATCCACAAACTCCCATACCACAGTCTTTAATAGTAAGAAGATACTTTATTTAGATTCTCAAATTACCAGGTGATCACAATAGTTCAGTCTCCCCATTGCATTAATATATATTGAATTCTGCAAAAGACATAATTTTAGTTGGCTAATTATTTTTGAAATCACTTAGAATATAAGAAACAATGGGAATAAATGCCCTACAAATATGTTGTGCTGACAATTAACAGGTTCCTGTCTAACAGATCCATACCGTTCAATATAACCTACAGCTCAGAATAGTAGAAGAGAAAAATTACTCCTTAAAGAGAGCTGGAGACACTTTTAAAAGATAACTTTAATAACAAAGCATTGGGCACAAAGGATTCAGGTTACCTATTCCTAAATGTAGGTGTGCAGTGCCATTTGAGATGACCCAAGAAACTTGAGACATTCCGGTGTGTCTGACAGGCACAACACAAAATTATGAAAACATACATCCCTCTGGATGTATGTTTTCACAAAAAAAAACTTTCATAAAAACCCTTCATAAAAACTGAAGGGTAGCATTAAATGCCTGAATTTCCAAGTGAATCAAGCCCAAAGACTTTGCCCCAAAGGATTAGTCTTCCACTCTGAAATAGAACTTTACACATTGCACATTTAAACACTGTTACAGGGAGTACAGTGTGGTGTAATCATAAAACACTTTGAAATCATACATGTATTTGTTGTGGGGAGAAATTTTAAGAGAATACCTTCAGCTATTTTAACATGCTATTCTGATGCAGCAACACAAGACTATCAAGGAAATTTGTGACAATTATCTAATCACTTTACAAGCTATAATTTTTTTCCATATTTCTGTACCCAGCTGTAACCAGTTGGATATTTATTCACTTGAATATGAATCAATGTATTAGACAGTTTTAATGGTCAGTGCCAAGTTATTCTCTACAGCTTTGCAATGCTGCTAATTAAACAAGAGTAGATGAAATTTTTAATATTTTTGAAATGTATTGGTGCTATGTTTTGATTTTTTTTATTACAAGTGTTCCCAGCCTATTAAAACACTACAAGTAGAGTGTGGAAGTAAAAAAGTTCTTTTTTACTCTGTTTTAAGAAGTTACTGGATTACAAAACGGGGCAAACAATAGATCTAATTAATCAATATAAACAACAATGGAACCAGAACTGTAATCCATATATTCTGTGTATTTCCAGAAACCCTTCTCTTGAATAGTTTTTAAGAAATCAAAAATAAAGTCTATGTGTGTTTTGTGTCATTCAGGATATATACTCCCAAATATAGAAAAACAGAGATGGAATGACATGGTCATGGAGTCCATTCTCTTCGTCTGGACAAAAATGGAGTGCATCTCGGTCATTCCTGATACATATTTGTTCAGTTATATCCAGTGATGGAGATTCCAAAGCTCCTCCAGCTATCTGCTCCTGCGCTTTCCTAAATTTGCCATTAGGCTGTTAATCTGAATATCTATCCTTGCAGTGTGTGCTCATCATTTTTTTTTTCCTGCTTGCAACAGAAGTGGAAAAGAGATTTCTCTCTCCCCCTGCAGTGCAGTCTTCTATGACTTTTCTATTTCACTATTTCAAAATTTTCTCCTGGACCACACTGCCTACATTTCTCTTCATTCTTATTCTGTTCTAAACTTCTTTTGTCATTCAATCTAGTTATTCCTAAAAAACAGTGCACTGGAGATTACATATATTTTTGTATTAAGCTTGTCATTGTTGAGTAGGGAGAGTTACTTCATTGATTTTTCCAGAAAATGTCCACTTTATATAATCCAGTAAAGTACTCACCTTTTTTTTTGCTCAGGAAATTCTTCAGATTGGAGTTAGTTGTCTGTTATTCCCAGATTCTCTTCTGAGGAACTGTTGTCCTCTCCCTTGTCATTATTGAACTTTGGCAAATTCTTGTAATTGTCACAATAACTTCAAATGTTTACCTTTCCTTCTAAACCATCCCAGTTGTGCTTCACATTCCCTTGAAATTTCATGAGCATGTTCCATATTCCATTATCCAAGTCAATAATGAAAATACAGAATCGTCCAATTTCTTGAAAATAAAATCCTTCTTCTACAGATTCTTTCATTAAAAAAAAAAAAAAGAAAAAGAAGAAAACAAAACAAAGCAAACAAGAAAACATCAACAAACCAACCAACCAAACAGAACCCCAAACAGAACCCAAAACAAAATAATGAAAAAACTTCAACAAGCCCACAACCAAAACCAACCAACCAAAAAATACTCACTGAACTTAGTATCAGTCATTCATCTGGTTTTGCCCTCTCACAATAGTTCTTTCTAATAGGCTCCACTTGTTAGCCTTCATTAGGAAAAGAACATCTGAAACTTTTCTGAAAGCTTTAGGAAAAATCATCAAACTCTCAGACTCACTTTTCCAAAAGCAGGGATCTCAATTGACATCAGCTAATTCTCAGTGAATTACTGAAAAAAAAAAAAAAAGGGGAAAAAAAAATAAAAAATTTCTGTCTTGCTTGAAGTCATCCACTTCAAATTAAGGCCTGAGCAATAGAAAAATGGAATCTTTCAGAGTGACTTCTCTTAAAACAATAACAGCTTGTAATTTAATGTTTAATACATGGGACTTCTTGTTTTCACTATCATAGTTAATTTGTTAATAAATATGTGCAAATAATGACACCTCATTATATATCTATTTTTCCTTTATCTGAAACATCTCTCTTCTGCTTTTACCTGAATTCTGAAAATGCCATAATAAAGAATGCCTGAAGAGAACCGTATAGCCCAAACGGCATCTCAGATACCTAAATGTAGTTTTCAGCATGGGCAGCAGATAAAATCATGAATATTGTAAAGCTGTCTTTCAATCAATTTTTAGACTTATCAATAGAGTTTCTATCTTACACAACCTTACTGTTACTACAAAAGAAAATAATAATAATGAATGCAAAAACGTCTGCTTGAGCATTCTTCAGTAAAAGAATAAATGTCTTTTCACAATTTTTATTGGAGAAAAAATATATAACTAAACATTGAACTCTGTACTTATTTTTCAGATATCTCATCTTCTAAATAATTTAACTTGTTCATAGGATTCCATTCTATTGCTCATTTTATTGACACTGTATGAACCAAGAAAGAGGATTTCCAAGAAGTTTTCAGAGGTATTTTGGCACTATTTTTTTTCTTTTTATTTAAGATAACAGATTGAAGGAAAAGCTTGGTTTGGCAGCAGACAGTGAGTATCTTAGCTGTAAATAATTAAAAACCAAGTGACCATCATGACACCCAGGACTTTGCAGGGTGTTTTTTATACTAAAAATATACAGACATATTTTTCGATTTACTGAGTTAGAACAATTTTTGTGGCTGTCTTGTGGGATCTTGTGCTAGAATCCAGGTACAGAGTTCAGCAGGAAATTTGAAGAGAATAACCTACAAGATTTTTTTAAGTATAAGTAATTCTACTTTCTATTGCCATATAATTAATTACATTAAATAGAGTTGAAAATATGTTTATTAATTATAAAATATTTGTAGAAATGTTTTACTAGGATGCAGAATTAAGTAACAGGTTATCCTGACAAATTTTGTTCTTCATTCCTATTATGCACTTTTTATTGAAAGAAATGTTTCTTGATGGTTCATTGTTGGGTCTTTGTCAATGACTGAAATCAGAATAGGACATACCAGGACAAAGGATGAAGGAGAAAGTCAGGCCATTTACACCTAATCCTACAAAACATTTTCAAAAGAATGCCTTTTTATTGTGTTTAGTTTGATGACATGAATTTTATTATTTTCACAATTTAATTAACTTGTTTTTCAAGTCAGCACAAGTGAAAAATAAATGAAATAGAATAAATATGCTTTCTCAGTAAATTGATGTATGTAAACTAGTCACCTTACTACAGATAGCATTTTGTAGTTGAAAAATCAATGTTTCATTCTTGGTGGCATAAATAGTTTTGCCTCTGTTTGCTACTATTTAATGAAATAAATACCTTATGCTAATATTTAGATTTATTAATAAATTTTCATGTTAATTTACAAAAGCAACAACCTACGTATTTGAGACAGTTTATAAGCTACAGATATAAAAGTGTTTTACTACTCCAGAAAGGTTTAAAAGTCTAAGTCTTAATTAAAGATTTTAATAAAGGAGTATTCATAAATTCCTAGTTGCATTATTTAAGGCTTATAAATCCTGTTCCTAGGTCAGTCAGATGATTCCTATATGAAGGGATAGTTAAGTATAATCTATATTTTTAGACCATGGCAGGCATTGCATGTCTAACAGCCCTGGAAGTAACAGGTATCTCTTTTTTACACCCGCAAATTAGACAAAGAGCAGCCACATGAAACCAAATAATTCTGACTTGAAGATAGATTTGAAAAATTCACCATTTGTGCACAGTGGTGACTTCTCCACAGCTGTGTTGTCCCCTGAGGATGCTTCTGGAGCTGCCAGCTTCATCGCCTGCCAAGTCTGGTTCTGTTTTATTAGTTTGACACATTGCACGGTGACAGTCTCAAGCCTTGGGTGTCCGAATTCCATCTTTCAACATATTGCTTCAGGCCTGTTGTTTCTAACTTCCCATCAGATGCTGTCATTTTCCAGCAGTTGGCTGTGGAGAAGTACCCTCTGTGCTTACCTAGTACACCACAGTTTCCTGCTTGCTTTAAAGAAATCTCTACCAGCTACAAGAACAGTGATGATCTGCCCTTCTTTTTTTGTATAGATTTTTTTTGTCTAGTTTTGTATAAAGGTGAACTAAATAAATAAAAGCCCACTCTGGAATGGAGCCAAGAGATTACACTAGATATTTCTTCCCAGGAAATTTTATCAATTAGCTTATATGTGTGAGTTCTCACCAAAAAAAAAAAAAATAAATAAAAAAAATCTCTTTTATGCCTTGACTAATTTTCTGTAACCAAAGGCAGATACTACATTGCAGTATTGTGCAGTGCAACTTATTTAATTCCCTTAAGTTATGAGAAAATAAATGACTTCCAGTTAAAAAATTGAGTGCCTAAGCACTGAAATCAAAAAAATATCACATCACAATGTGTTCTGAGATAATTTCTTTTTGGTGGGCTCATGTAATTTTAGTAAGACATAATTTACTGCTATATGCAGACAAGAAGTGTTTGTAAATACTGTAAATTCTGAGTAATATGATTTTACAGTGATACTCTCCTATGAGATCTTCCATTTTTATAGAGCAATAATTTTTATTTTTTTTTTAACAGCTACACTTTAGTTTAAAGCTATTAGCTTCCCCTTGCATAAGTTTCCAAAAGTTGTAATTTCAGATTTAGAGACAAGATATGATTGCTAATATTTCTACGCTTGTCTAATTACTAGTGATTTCTTGATCTTTTAGTCATATACTAAGTGAGCAGATGTACACAAAAGTACAAATGGATTAAAGAAGTGAGCAGAATCTGCGTGTACTGGCTATTGATCCAATGTCTACGTGCATCCTCCAGGTGAGATTTACCAAAAGACAGAATTCAATGTGTCTTGCTCTGGAAGAGGAATATTTGGTGACATCATCACTTCTTAGGCCACATCACAGCCTAGACAGATTGCCTTTATTCCTGATCCTGCCCAGTCAAGGAAACATGGACATCTGCTACCAGCCGTGGTGGGAAGCTGCATAGCAGACTGTCTGAGGGTTTCTGGTGCAGGTCAACTGTGCCCCCACAATGCAGCACTCTGACTTGCATGTCCTCTGGGTTTTCTAGGACACTTCTCTGGCTCTAATGCATAATTATGAGTGGTTTAGATTATTGAAGTTTGACATTCCTGAAATGATGGAAGATTTGTGTTGCTGCCCACATGAATGCTGTTATAATCATGTATCATGCCAGACCTGGGACAAGGCATTAAGAGGAGTGAAAGTTCTCAAAGGTCCTTGGGAATAATCCTAGAGAATGAGGACTGGCTAAGTAGCTCTGCCTTTCTCTACTTACCCCATGTGCAGTCTGTGATCTCAGAAGCATGCTATGCCAAGATTTGCATCTGAGCTTTGTCTCAAAGGGAAACACACAGCTAATTGCAAAAGAGAATGAAGTGATATATGTATGTGCAAGATGGACTGCCAGGGAATCAATCAGGATTTGGGAGCAAAACAAAAAGCTATATTGTTTGGCAAAATACACTGTCTGATTCTCATTGAAAAATATGTTGCTAGTTGCTTTTGAAAAGTTTAACTATGAATTTTTTCTTGCTAAAGGTTATTTTTAACTGCTGGTCAGAAGTTTGTTGAAATCACAATTGTCACACTGACCCAGCTTTGAGAATTCAACTTGAGATGTCTATTGTTACATTCAACTGAATGCAAACCCCATAATTCCTACATGCCAACATTTTTTTTCTGTGTCCATATCTTCCTTCTGCAGTGAAGCAAGTAAAGAAACTTTGCTCATCTGCCTTATATATATTCATGCATTATATGTATACACATATGTATTATGAGGAAAGAATACCAATAGAGCAATAAGAATTAGCTGCACAATGCTTGTTGTCTGTAGGTTGCCGAGTCCTCAATAAACAATGATAGACAGCAAGAGTGATTTAAATCAACATGCTCTCTACTGGGTTTTCTCTGGGTACTAGAAATGAGATATTCTGAGTCAGTTTGACTGTTTCTTCTATCCCTTGCTGTCCTGCTAACCACAAGTCTTTTTTATATTAAAAAAAATACAAAGAACAAAACAAACAAAACAGCAACACAGCACTGTAAATAACTTCTGTTCTAGTTCTGAAGGACATTTCTCAAACAAATGAGGGTGGAATGCACTGCACGTATATCAGAAAAGAGAACATCAAGCCTCTAAATGAGGTATTAACTTCTCTGTTAGGGATAAGCAAAGTAACTCCTAAATCAGACATTTACCATTGTTAGCTCTCAGGGCTCAGCTACTTCTGCCTTCCAAGCTTGCTTGTTTTGTGTCTGAATATCTACAACTTCATGGCAAACAATAAATGGAAGCATAATTCTAGTTACAGGATGAATTATAATGTTCTGAGGTTTACAATAGAGGGAGCTGAAATAACTGGGTCAAAAAAAGGGACAAGTTCTAATTTTTATAATTGTTTTATACTGTAATAATAGAGACCTTGAGAAACCTGATGCAGTTTACTTACAAAGCAGTTAATGGAGCACTTCATTTTAGAAAAAGGTAGCCAGATATAGCCAAAGTATAGGGAAAAAAATCTATTAATCATTCTACCTTTTAAGGAAAAAAACTATTTCACAGCTATAGCATAGTAGAGAACATTAGGCATACTATTCTTTAATGCTTCATATTTTCCTCAATATACCAAACAAATTTTCAAAACCACATATTTTATTATTTATTGAAGGTGTAAGAAACATTTTCCCTTACAAAAAACAGTTGTTTACTGGCAGGATTACATATATTGCCATGGTTTTTCATTTCTCACAATTGCTCAGATTTCAGAATGTTAAAGCATAAGCCCTTACTTTTGGAGATAAAAGCTGTTTATCACTTGAAAATGTAAACGATTCAAACCTTTAAAAGGAACCATGAGCTATATAAGTTATACAAAACTATTGCAAATATACTTAAAAGATTTGTACTTTTCGTTGCAAGTGGGATTTCTGAGTAAATGGAGTCACATCATTTTGGTATTTTTATCTCAAGTTCTACCTTTAAAATTAGACTTCTGTGGATAGCTGCCAGTGACCAACTAATTTACAATTATCTAGCTGTGCTAAAAACAATGCTTTTAGGATGTCATTCCTTGTCTATCTTTTTTCTTTAGGGACAGGCAGAAAGTCTGGCTCACTTTCTTATGTTATAGAAGTCTCTTAAGCCTAATCAGAAGTGCAGAATAAAGCCATTCTTTCCAATATTCAGTCAAAGCTGTTCTTCATTCCGATTTTTTGGCTTAGAAATTAGTCCCTAATACTCTTAAATAAATTGTTACTGGATTGTTTATTTTTTAATTTATTTATATCTCTTATGAAGAACCATCAAAGGTAACAGAGATTTCAGGGGATCACATGCCTCATAAAAGGAACTGCTACACTGAAGCTAGTTTTCCATGGGTCAGCTTCATGTACCCTCACATTAACTATCTAAAACACCTAAGGAAGTACATTGATGGCTGAAAAGCTGATCAGAAATCTAGTTTCCCTGTTTTACATAACCTTGTGTGCTGCTCCCCTTTTTCTCAATTCCCTCACTCAGAAGAGAAGATTGAATACAATATACACAGTATATACTGCAGCAGAGGTTTCATAAAGGAGTTGGATTCACTGATGTCTTTTCACATATAAGACAAAAACGTTTTGCAAAGCCTGGGTCTTCCTAACAACCGTCTAAAGTCAAGATTTTTTTTTTCTTTTTTTTTTTTTTCTATGTAAGGAAACACAAGAAGTTGTCTGAAGAACTTAAGTCCAATGGCTACAGGCTGACTCATGGTTGTTTCTATTCATCCTTAAGTGTACCTGTGTAAAGACCATAGGTTATGTTTCTAGGCCATCAGTTCATCTCAAGCTGTTCTTGTTGAAGAATGTGAAAATGAAGCCATGGGAGAATTGCTTGAGAATTTTTTTTCTGTGTGAGGAAACTCATCAGTGTATAAAAATGGTGGGGTAATGCCAGTATCTCTTAGCTACTTTGCTCACCAGGCATGGTTCATAGCCGGAACTCTGCCAAATGGGGTGAAGAGAATACAAGCTGCAGACTGAGGAAAGAGAATGGGAAGGTGACATAGCAACACACACCTCTACTGAAACAGATTTTGTATCTTCATGGATTTTCAGACAAAAAGAATTTACTAACCCTTCCATCTTTTAAGTGTGAGGAGTGGTGGGTTGGGGTGTGTTTTTTAGGTTGGTTAGTGGGGTTTTTTTTACTATTTTGACTTACATTTTTTTTCATCTTAGGTTCCTACTAGCAGCTACAGCAGCACAAACAGTAATTGATTAATTAAATGGAAGAAGCAGAAAAGAAGAGGAAAGAAGACCATTGCTTACCTAACATTTTGAGAAATCATATCTCTGGGTCACAGTGGAGTTTATTGAATAAAATGGAAAAGAGCAGTGAAAGAATGATGTTCTTGCTAGTAGTTTTGCTGATGTATTTCTGCTAAGTCTAACAAACAGATCTTAACAAAAAGCAGAAAACAGTTCATAGGCTTCTCTAGAACCCTGAAATGGTAAACTGCATCTTCAAAGCTGCCACACCACACTCCCACCTCAAAACCCAAAATGTTCAGGGTTTAAAAAAAGACAGTGTTCTACCTCAAATATTTGTTGAAACAACAACTTATGCGAAGATCCCCTGTTTTAGACTGAACACGAATTGAGTGAGGTTGCATCCTGTTAAATGGCCAAATAGGGAGGTGGATGTTTGGGTTTGATTCTGATGAGGGTTCATTTGCTTTCTTTTGTCTCATATAAGTTATTGCACCTTTATTTCCTATTCTGAGTTTTTTGAAATAAACAAAAAAACCCCACACCCACAGATTAATTCTTACCCTACCTTTAATTGTTTTGTATTATGAGTGGTTGTAAGCTAAAATCAAAGCTCTCTATCCCTTTGGAACACCTTCAGTGAGGGAAGTGGGATATTCTGGCAGACTGAGTTCTCTCCATTTTACGGCTCCAAAAGTCTCTGAGGTAATATTTTTCTTCTCTGCCTTATTGCCCACAACCTAGTGAAATAGGAACCTTATGGGGATAAGAATTTTACAGTCATAATAGTAAAGTGAATAAAAAAATTCTCTTAGTAAAGAATAGGGCAGTAAGGAAAAAACTTGCATCCTGACATTCCCAGGCAAGCTTGTGAGCCTTGTAGTGTGACTTTTGCCTTCATTATTGTCACTGAATTGCATGACCACAAGGGTAAAAACACTATTATTTAGGGCTTTTTACCACTATCATTAAAACTAGTGATAAGATTTGACAGAAAATTTCAGCAGACTGAGAGGAGGGCTGACATCTGTTAAAAAAGACTTGTCAAACTTACTTGGAAAAGGACCAGAACATTGGTGCTCTTCTTTAACTTTTCCTTGACTTCTGGGGGGAAAAATCCCAAATAAACTCACCCTCCCCCTTAAAAAATCCCAAAAACCAAACACACACACACACAAATCAAATAAAACAAAACAAAATAAAAAGCAAAAAAACTACCAAAGCCTTCAATTTTTCACTACCATGTGTGCAAAATATCTGCCTTTTCTATATTTGGAATCCAACCTTCCTTATTTCATAATTGTGTGATTTAGTGTTACATGCATTAAAAAAGCTTATTTGACATGCTTCTGAAAACCTTCTTTTTCAGATCTCAAGAAGTCAAATTCATAAGGCAGATCAGGAAAAATCATAAGGTGCATTTAAAAATCTGCAGAGTATTCAAAAATTATTGGAAAGTCTCTATCAGAGTTCTGCTAGTATTACGACCAAAGGGGAGTGCTATTGTTTTGATTAATTCTGCCTTATAAAATTAATCTCCTCCTAAACTCACTATAGTTTAGAATCATTTACCCATAATCACATGTAGGATTTTTGCCTTCCACAGGAACAAGAACAAAGTTGAATTTTAATATGATGTAGATCCCTCAACAATGCCCATGTGTAAGGCTTTGATATAGGGCAATATTTTCCTTCAGGGAATATAGTTTCTATAAATCAAAGATCACCTTCATATGATATTTATGGGTAAGAACACTCAACTTACCATAACACACCATAACCTGGGGCTATGAAGTCAAGATAAGATTTCTGGAAGATATTTTTAGTCAAGTACAACTTACAGAACTTATTAAAGGAAAAAGTGTATTCCATTTTCCAGTTTTGTTATTTCAAGTGTCAGGATCCGTGGTCTAATTGTTGCTTCCAGGGCTAAAATATATGAATGTGGTAATATGTTATTGTGAATTATGACTAATTTAGTCATGTGTTTAAGCGGTTTTCTGTGCCAGGTTCTAAATTTTAAAATTATTTTTGTTGCAAATGGAAGATTCCAGAGAGATGGGAACATGTTTACCAACAACATATTTGATTTTAATTGTAGCTAGTAAATACTATTTTTGCAATTAATTCCAAAAATTAGATTCAGTAGAGAGGTGGAAATATTTTTACTCTGATTACTTAGAAAAAATATAATTAGCAGTCTGATGCAGTCTACAAACCTAGAAACTGTGAAGAGCAGATAATTATATAATTGGAAATATGTCAGCATCTATACTGTGAATAAGAGAAAGAATCTTAAAGGGAAAACATCTTTCTTTTATTTGAATTTCATGGGTTTAAAAAAAAAAAAGTAATCAAACATTTTCCTCTTGAGAATAGACATTAGGTTTCCTCCACTGTAATTTATACCAAATTGTCCTCCAACATTTCATTTTGTTGTTTTAAATTGTTGCAACTTTGAATAAAACCTTTTTAAGCTTTGTGTATTGTAAATTAATTGCTCCTCTCAGATTAATAGCTTTTCTTGGGAATACAGGAAATTATGATATACTTAACAACAGTTTTTTAGTGCTCCCATGAAAACTAAAGGAAACTGATGCTAAAGAAAACCCCAAAACAATACAAGCCCCACTCCTCTCTGAACAAATAAAATAAGCAGAGTTTATTTCTTCTCAGAAAGTGCCTCCAAGTATTGTCATGTCAGATATTGGAGAGTAAAGTACATGCACCCTTCAGGAAAGGCATTTTAAAATTCATTTCAGTGATTGCTCGTAATTGAGTTTAACAGCTGAAAATCCTTCAGCTGACCTCCTGTCTATCTTTGTTTCCTCTTCTAATACAGATGCTGAGAGAGCAAAATGTCTACCCAAACAATGTCGAATGACAACAGCAAACATATATAGACACATATACACGCATATATATACATGTATCTGTTGTGTATGTACAACAGTCTGTATATTGTATTGGTTTTATATACATATATATGTGCAATGTGTGTTTGTATTGTTGTTAAATGTAAATAACAATGATAGATATTTTTATATATATATATATATATATATATAGACCATATCCGTACAAAAAGAATAAAAAAATCTGTCAAAGCCATCTGTTTTGGGAATGTTAGAACCAATGCAGGTAAATAACTGCAATTGCTTAAATTGTTTGGGTTTTTTCCATACACAAAGACAATCTCAGAAACACATGGTACAAAAAGATCACATACGGAAACTAATTAAAACCTTGTCAAAGCAAGCCTGTCATCTTCAACTGAAGTGAGTGACTAAGGAAATGGAACAACACTGCAATAACATTTGGCACAAGAAGTTGCTTTTATTTAAAAATATCTTGAAAGAATTTAGAAGCTGAGGTAGGCTCTTAAAAACATTATTTTAAAGCTGATATACTTCTCACTCCTCTACCATTCTTTCAATACCTTGAAGCTTCTATCTATAAAAGTCCTCCAGCCTGATTGGAATAGTATCCTAACATCACAGCTTTATCTAGTTTTGACAAAAATTTGTGTTACCTTATTCTAGGGAAGAAAGATATGCAAGGAAGTAGAATATAGACAGAGCAAACCAGATGAAAATGCCAGCAGGGATTCTGAATTTGCGGCCTTTCAAAGAAGGGCCTCCTAGACTGCCAGCCCCACTGGATTATCAAACCTTTGGAAAAAGTACCAGGAATTATTGAATTGCCTAAAGGCCTGAGAGTTTGCAGCATTACCTCATTCAAAAAAAGCTTTTCTTACTTAATTTACTTTGGCCAATTCCTTAGCAATGTTGGCTTTGCAGCTAGCATATAATTTCATTTCAGCTTTGTTCCTCCCCTATCAGCATTTCTTCTTGAAAAAGGACCAGTGTGTTTGACTATGCTAATAGCTAAACTATGCACTTTTGAGCAAGGCACTTAGCATTGCACCAGCTATCAAACAAAAAAGGTGAGGAAAAGAGAGGATTTTGCTCTTTGGTTTACAAAGATATGTTGTCAGATAATGTACAAATTACATTTCTGCTTATCCGGTGTCTCATTTCTTTCCCAGATAGAAGAAAAGCGAAATTCTCATCCCTAAGGAAAGACCAAATAAAGTTTGACATCTCTCTACTGATGTTGTAATCATCTTCTGAATAGCTCAGATCTGTCCTACTGGAAGGAAAAAAGACCACTTAGATGTTCTGTCTGCTCTATTCCAGCACTTTATCCAGTTTCACTTCTCATAAAAGCCCACTCTCTAAATATATCTCCACCATAAAAGAGTTTACTAACCTGAAGTTTCTCCGTCACTGATATTTCTCTCAGGCTCTTGAGCAGAGTCTCCTGGAGCCTCTGTCCACACCAGTCATCCCAGGAACTCTATTTAACCTCAGGCTGGGGCATACCAGAAAAGTGGTAGGCTCCAACTCAGTTATAGCCAGGTCATGGGTTGTGTTGATATAGATCCTAACCCATAGACTGGTATTCTAGTTCTGCCTCGTCACAGTTCAGCAGCTGCTAAGTTGCTGTATCTCATCTTAACCCTGACCTTCAGGCAGACTTAACAGATTAATCTTGGACCTGCCTCGCTACCATGAAACATCCTCTTGATTAGGACTCTTGGTTGGATGTGACCACAGTCTCCAGGCCTGTCCTGCCACGTTGCTTGAGTATTTGGGATATGCCCTCACTGGTGAGTTCCTCTGGCCTAGGAGTCATGTGAAATTTCTGCTCCTTAGCCAGCAGCTAGCCCATGGTTCTCCCAACACCTTCCTCCTTCCAAAAATACTAGTTGCATCCCAGACCTACTTCAATATAAGATTAATATTCTTATAATCTTCATATAGAAACATACAATGTGTTTAAGTATTGTTTTCTCTCTCATCTTCCAGATGTTTGAAATATGCTTCCTGACTATTCTTAGCATGTGTTATTATATATAGCTGTCTTGCGTCACACTGGAAGGCAAATAAAGGAAGGAAAACACCATATTTGGTTCTTTGTTTTTAATATGAAGTTATTTCTTTAGCAAGACTAACATTTACAGTCATTTTGGAATTTGTCACATGAAAGTGAGGGGGTTTGCCCAACCCTTAGAGAAGGGAAATCTTCTCATCCCACAGAGATTGCCCCAGGAAAAAATGAAACCACATAAGTCCGACCCAGTCTGTCAAGTATCCCACATGGAAACCCTTCACCAAACAGATTCACAAGATTAGGGTAATTTGGTTGCTCTTTTTCAGAGACTGCCATGTAACAGTGTAAGGAAGAGCCCTCAGCAGATCTGGCTTCACATATATCATTCCTCCCTGTGGTGTTCCTCCAGGAAACAGCAGCTGGGTCTCCTTCTGTAATTCTTATTCTCCTTTAACTTTTAATCCTATCTGTTACTCCACATAAGTGTGACTAGTTTCAGTGCAAATAGATTGAAATTTTTTGTAAGAACCTTCAAAATGTAGCATTTTCACTCCTTCCAAGCCACATCCAGGCTTCATCTTTTTAATAACTGAAATTTTCACTTTAGATGCGAAAACATTTAATTTTTGCAGCCTCCAGTAGTTACTTGTATGCAGTCCCCAACAAATGTATCATAGAATCATAGAATGCTTTGGATTAGAAGGGAGCTTAAAGATAATTTATTTTCAACCCCCTGCCACAGTCAGGGACACCTTCCACTAGACCAAGTTGCTCAAAGCCCTATTCAGCCTGGCCTTGAACACTTTCAGGAGTGGAGCATCCACAACTTCTCTGGGCAACCTCTTCCAGTGTCGCATCATTCTCATATTGAAGAGTTTCTTCTTAACATCTAATCAAAACCTACTCTTTCAGTTTAAAGCCATTCCCTCTTATTCTGTCACTACATGACCTTATAAGAAGTCCGTATGTGCAAGATGAGATATTTTTTAGTATAACTTCTTATACTGAACTTCTATGAATCTAAATTTCTTCAAACACAGATCTTCAGACACATTTTCCAATTCTCTGTGCTCATTATAATGAAAACAAATTATCTTACTTAAATGTACTTGTCCATTGCTTCAGTTAGCTACTTGATTTTTTTTTCATATTTTTCTCTATCTAGTTTCTTCTAACCTGCTTGCTTCCTGATGCTCGTTCTGCTGGATTCCAATTGCTCATGATAATCTGTTTGCCTAAAAATAAAATAATTCTATGTCTGCAGACCAACTACATTTTTACTGGAATGTTTTCTGGAGTATGAGATTGTTTATGTAACAATACGAACCACAGGAGTTATGCACTGCTAGTGTACCCTGTCCTGTCACTTTGTCTCTGAATTTTGATATTCTCTCCATTTTTTGCTCTTTATTGTTAATTTTCCTCAGCATATATATCTAGGGAATGACTTGACCTCCATGGGATTGAATTACTAGAATTTTAATTTGATGTATTATGCCACATATATTTATTTATGGCTTGCAATTATATCTTGCATTTCAAATCATCATTCTCAGTGCCCAAATGTCCTTAATATGCTCTATATCTAAATTCAGAAGCTGTGTTAATTTTACCATTGTTTTATGAGATGGGTGCTCTAATACCTTAATTCCTGCAGCGCCAGACAAACCTACTTCAGGGTTCAGCATGGCTTGCTATTGACATCATTGCTGCTCTTCTTACTTCATCTTTTATTGATTCAATAGTGATGGTCTCCAGCACTTCATGCATAAACAAAGCTCTGAGCTCCTCATCTAAGATGCATTTTTGAGCTGTATCTCTGGATAATTAAGAAAATCTGTTATGATAAATATTTGCAAACAGGTTTCTCTCCTTCCATTTGTCTACTATTAAAGATATGGCTAGTATTCCAATTTTTTTCCCCTTGACTGTAGGACTTCTGGACTCCCCATTAATGTTTTAAGCAGTCATTTTGCTTACAGTGGAAAGTTGATCCAACAGCATGAAGGGTACAGTCCTTCAGTTCTTGTTTCTAGTAATTAATATATTTAGCTTGATTATGCCCAGGCGCTCTGGTCTAGAAAAAATATGACTAATTGATCTGTACAGCCTACATTGAATTTGGATATAGTCCACTGAGAAAACTGTGCAACATGCTACCTTGTAAGATTTCTCAGATCCAGACTTTGTTCAGCAGTCACGCTGAAGCAGGACCAAAATAAATCACTGAAGAGTCTCTAAGCCAACAGTTATCATTAGACTTGAAGTTACAAGCTCAGACAGATGTCCTGAGACTGCAGTACACATCCATCTGTAATCAGTGAGAATGAAGAAAAAAAATTATACTTGTATCTCTACAATATAATAAATGAAGTGAATATAATAAATAAAGTGAATAAAGATCGAATCCAGAAGCCAAGGCACTTTGGTCCACTTCTTTTGAGGAGCTTTGGCATGGCTTTATGCAGTGGATCTAGACCTGTGTTTTCATATTTCCAAATGATATACAAATAGTAATCCAAGAGGACTATTTAGAAATCTATTTCTCACAGATGGCAGCCATTCAGTACCACCTTCATATTCAGAAAGTGTGAAGAGAAAGGAGAGAAAGGAGAGAAAGGAGAGAAAAAAGATTTTTATCCTTTCATCACTTTATGGCTGTAGAATAGCCGGCTGAAAGATTTCAACAGCTGTCAGAGTTTTTTTCTACCTGAAAAATCTTACAAGAAATAAAAGGTCAAGTAACTTTGGATTTGAAGTTCTACTAGTAATGTGAGCACTGGAAGACCTGCCAAGTCAGTACTTTCATGGCATTTTTATTGGTTGCAGAACAAAGAAACTCAGATATGCATATGAGATTAAATGTAGATTTTGTCCTTCAGTTTACAATTTCAATGCCTTTGAATTACACCCAATCAGCACTCCTGATTTTCAGAACCTTTCTTTGTAACCTTCCTGTGACAGTTTCCTGACATCTCTTGCTGTCATCCACATTCAATCAAGTCACAGAGATAGTGCCTGTCATTTTTACTTTAATTTGATTCTTTCGAAAGTTAACTCTGATGCTGGTTCTCAGAAAGGACTGACACATTAGGCAACATACAGGAAGAGCTTAAACAAACAATAATTGGAACATTTTGAATTTCTATAATTTTTATTTTGTTCTATTTGATTTGTTTCCCTCATTTACAGTCAGGCAATATATCCATAAAATTTGATTCTTTATCCCTCATCTAAGTTGTTACTCCATTCACATGCTAAGAAAGCTTCAGAAAGCTTTCATACCTTCATAGCAGAATGGATAAATTCACTAACACATTTCAGTAAATGAATTTATGATGTTTTCTTCTTGTCTTTTTGCTATGAGTGTATCTTCCAATAATCCCGTTCTGTGCTGTGAAGTAAGATACACACAGGTACCCCCAACAGTGCCAAAGCAGCAGGAAGAATCCAAGAAAGTTTATTCTGAAGTCAAGAATGGTAAAAATTTCCAAAGGAAGCCACACCAGCTGCAAAAAGTGCTGGGCCTGTGGAAAGACACACCTCTTGTTCCTTCTTTAGGATTTATTACTGCTGGCCACCTGCCCCTCCCCAGCTCTCCCTGCTGGATGCAGAGCCTGCAGCCTCTGCTTATCTCTCTGCATAGCAGAGAAAGAGAGCCTGCAGCCTTCTCTGGAATGCAGAAGGGAAAGGAAAGAAAACCTCATCTACCCACCCTTTGAGAAAGGCATTTTCGAGGCAAAGAAGGCTTTCTAAGTAACACCTCTCTCCTCCAAGCGAATTCCTCTGGCAAAAAGGGTGTTTACCCTTACAGTACTCACTGGATCAATTAAAAATATTATAAATTCAATTACACAATCATAATACTTATATTGCAATTAAACCTTCTACAATGAGAACAACCAGCCATTGGAATAATGTCTTTGAGGAAGTGGTGGATTCCCCAACAACAGATGCCTTTAAGATTCATGTGAATTAGGTATTGGACCATCTTGTCTAGACCATGTTTTTGTCAAAAAGGGTTGGTTGAGATGATCCTTAAGGTCCCTTTAAATCTGATGTTCTATGAGTCTATGAATTATTCCTGATCCCTGATTGGATGAGAGATCAAACACCTTTAGCACAAATACGAAAGGTAATTTAACTTTGCTTTTCATAGCATTCATGCCAGTAAACAGCATTTCTCCAATGTTTGTGGAAAACAAATATTAAAAAACTTTGAATTTGTTCTAATGGATTAATTTATAATTCCAAAGAATGCTCCTAGGAGATTTTGTATTGCTCACCATATTGTCTTTAATATTAAGAACTGAGGTGGATCCTGGAGAGAACTTGATCTTAGAGTGGGCAAGGAGACTAAGCTAGAAAGAAATCATTATCTTCCATTGTGTGGCCATACTTTCAGCTTGCATTGCACAGTAACAACTTCATATAAACTTGAAAAGAGGGATTTTTTTCCTACAAATGTCACTGGTAAATTTTTCTGAAGATTTAAAGTAAGCAAACAGTTGCATAGATGCTTGAATTCAATAACATGGTTGTACAGGTATGATATGACACCCAAGTTCTAGTACTGAACACTGAATCTCTTCACAGGTGTATTTTCATGGGTTTTTTCCCCTTCTCTTCTAGCAAACTTTTTTCAATAAAATGAAATGAATTATGTTAGGTCACTGGAACTTCCTTTTGAATTGTGCTAGGTAGATTATATTTTATTTTGATATTGTTAATTTGGAATTTTCTTCTATGATCTTGTGAGAAGAGAGAAAATAGAGTATCTTGACTGAAACTTCAGTAGGCCTTATTTTTTTATGTTTATCATATTGCTGATTAATTGAAGGATGGAACATATGGCACAGAAAGTATTAAATGAAATTCTGATAAGATACTTTAGAACTGACATTCCATGTTTACAGGAGAACTACATTTAAGAAGGAAGGGACTGGATACAGAATGGAATGGCTTCAGAGCTTTTTAGACTGACTCATCAGTATGAATTCTTACTGTTGTTGCAAATCATGCTGTTCTGGGCATTTGACCATTAGCTGGAGAATTTAAATCAAAGGTTCATAATTTCCTCTTAAGGACTATAGTTGCATACCTTTACATCTCATGCAGCTTAACAGAGTGCAATTCATCTCTTCAGATTGCCTTGCTGCCTCTATTTATAGCATTAACAAGTCCCAAGCAAACCAGACAGGACTGTAGATATTAAATGTAGCTCTGAAAGCACTGAGATGTTTTATTGTTCTAATTTGGTTTGTTTTCTCCCTTTATTTTAGAGACTAGACATTGGAATCTATCACGGTATTCCAGTAAAAGAGGAACAATTTCTGAAGAGAAGTTGTAAGCAGAGTTGATGAACAGCTGAGGCAGCTGTCAGTTCTTGGAACCAGAAGCAGACAGAAGCACCGAGCAAATGATGAGATGAATAGTATAAAAAACTGTTCACGCATGATAAAGAGTCAAGATGGAAAGAAAAACATATTTTAAAAATTACAGTAGTAGAAAAAAAACTTCTGACTTACCAAAATACATTCATGACAGTCCAATTTCCTAAAAGAATGATTCCTGGGTCTTATGTTGCTACTCAGGAATACAGTGGTGTCCATACTTTCCCAGAGGAAGATATTTCTAAACTCCGCTGTACTGAGTTGGAAAGGTCATCACCTTTCAATGACAATGTTGGCAGACCTAACTTAGATATACATTGCAGTTTCACTTATATATTTATATATTCACATATATTTAATCATTTATACAAGAAATCCCATACATTATTATAATGGATTTATTGCTAGATATTATGCCAGTTCATTAATCTCAGGAGAAAACTTGTATTCTAACCTAATTTTTAACCTGCTACAGAACTTGAAAATGATCAGGTATGGAGATCTGCTCAGAAATCTCAGCAAATCTCGGCAACTGGTCATATTCTCTGCCTAAAAAATGCCATCTGCTATCCAAAATAATTATCCTCTTTTGAATATTCTTTCCTTAATACTAATTTCCTTTTATTGTGTGTTAAATATGTACACACACATACATCCTACATGCACATACATGTGTATCTGAAGGGTTCTTCCATTTTCAAGGGTTTTGGTTTGAAGAAACATTTGGATGACTTCTGTTACTTTCAACACATTCCTGCTGAAATGTCTGTGAGGCTTGATTTTGATGACATCATCTATTTGTCCTGTGTGCTTCAGGCCAAAATTTAAATGAAAGCTGAAAAACTTTGTCAACAAATGCTCTAAGAATGAGATAAAGAGTAAAGACATCCATTGTGAAAGTGGGAAGTCAGACCTCCCTGTCACCTCCTCTTCAGAATCTTTACAAGTACAATGCTATCTTTGTTTTAATCTGTTCTTTAGTTTTGAAGCTTCAGTATAATTTTTTAATGATTGATGGTATTCAACTTAGTGACATTTTTATAATTTGTTCACTAATACGAGTTTGCTTTCAACATTACCAGTAATAACATGTAGCATTTTCTAAATTTATCTTATTATTTTAAGAAAGAACTAGAATGTGCCTTACAGAACAATCAGATTTCTTGATTTTTATTTTTTTTTTTGCTAATGAGCAAAGCTGTGCCTCAGATGTTGTATCACAAAGCTTGAATTTTTACTTACCAATTCTGGTTCATAGGATCCCACCTGCTATTTTTGTGAAAACAAATGAAGATAAGAAAATAGAATATTTTAAAATATTAAAGTTCTATTCTTTCTATCTGTCTCTTGTAAAAAAAAGTAAGAGCAAAAGAGAAATTTGAAAGAAGAGGAAATATTCCTACGTAAAATCCTGCAATGTAAATTCTGATAGTTTAAGAAGCTGATGAGTGAAAGTTGGTTCATTTTGCTGCAGTTTAACCAAAATATGCATTATATGTTCTGACAGAAATGCTCTGAGCTATGCTTGCAGCCTGACACATCCCAGCTTACCCTATACCTTTTTTTGTCAGTGTAGCTCTTTCTTTTGCCTTGTGGTTTGTTGGTGTTTTGGGAATATATGGATTTCACTCTATAATATGAAGACAGCATTATTCCAGTCCTAAATGGCCAATGATATGACCTATTTTTTCTTTCTCAGCTGAAGACTGAAAGCCAGTACACTTCTGGAATGTGTTAAGAGGTTAAATTGTACTTTAGATCTGCAATGAACGGTAAATGAACAGTGAAATACCCTCTTTTTAGTTCTTACATGTGATTTAGTGTTGATTCCATCAGAGAAGGGAATGTAAATAGTTGCATAAGCCCTTTTGCAAATATTTTCTCAAGGATCTCTTTTTTAGACTATTGAGAAAAAACAAGGCTCTATTGTTAAGGTAGCTAAGTCAATACTTGAACCAAAAACTGAAATGGTTTGTTTTGTTTGTGATTTTTTTTTAGTGACTCATGGAACAGTAGGACTTCTAAATTCCATTTGGGGAATATATTAGCATATATAGAGCCTGCCAAAATTGTTTCTGGAACTTCATAGTAAACAAGATTTTTTTAAGTAAGCTCTTCATATTTCATGCTGAATGGTTTTGTAGGAAGAAGAGGAGATACATAGGAAAGTGATAAAATAATTGAGAAGTTTTCTTTTTAAGCCTGTGCATTTTTATTACCATTCTACCTCATTATCTCTAAAATTAAGCAACAATATTAGGTAATTAATATCATGAATAGACCTAAGACAAAATATATAGTACACAAATTTTTCAAGAGGAATTTTCTAATTTTCTGTACACTTAGGTATCCAGTTTTCTAGGTATAGTAGTAAAGCTGAAACAAATATGCAACCATGAAAAACTCAAGCTGTTAAATTGAGTCAAATTTGGTGTTTGATTTTAAAATATAGAAGGGACCATGATACAGAGTTTTCATTGAAACTAATAATGTTTCTCTTTTCACAAAGATTTCTTAATGTCTTCAAAGTTTAATAGACCAGATTAATAAAATGGTTTCAGAAAAGTTCATCTTCTGTAAAAATTTGCAAGTAACAAAAAATTGATGAAATTTTTAAGTTTCTCCATGTTCGATGGCTGAAATCCTTGTATTTTTAAACCAGAATTTCAGCAGTAAGTTATGAGGCTGCTCCAAAAACATATCTAGCACAGAGATATTTTGGAGTTCTCTGTGTAGCTGTACTAAACTGTGGTCATAAGTTATGAGAGCCCATTCAGTCAATATTTAGAAGTTTACACATTTCAATTTTTATTTGAAATTTCACAAAAAATCTTCTACTAAATCTCTGTAAGTTTGTTCATACAGCTGTTTAGACCCATAGATGTAATTAATATCAGAAAATGTTATAATTAGAGAACAAGTTTTGCACCTCTGCAGGTCTTACTGGTTTTGCAATATTCCTGAGTTTGTGCTTATTCAATACTATTGTTAGCACACATAGGCAGAATAAGATGTAACAGCCATGCATTACTTAAAAGTCATGCCTTGACAAGTGATGACAGTTGAACATGACAGTTTTGGAGATTCTTATTTGTTAAGATTTCACCATAAACCCTTCTTAGACTTCTTCCAAAATTCCTGTTAAATAATAGTTTGAGGCAGCTCAGCAACAGTACTTTATTTTATTAAACCAGAAAATTCCTCCCCAAACCATCTGGGCTGGCAGGTGTTCATCATCAAATCTAGGTTGCTACGAGATGAAATTGTTTATGCTAATTAGTCACGTAGCATAAAACTCCAATTTTGCTCATTTGAAACAACTTATGTTTGCCAGGGTGTATTATCAGTGCCTATAAAGCTCAAGGTGTAAGACCTGAGTTAATAATGTGAGAAAAAGAGTAGAGAGAGGCTATTCACATGAATAAAACCTCTCAGGTTTGCCCCTAGCTCTCTGACCCATGAAGAGTAGCTTAATATGAATGATGTGTTAGTGTTTACCTCTGTGACACAGATTAAATCACAAGGTCAGCTCAGTCATTTGGTTTAACTCACAGAAGTTAGGAATGTCTCTCTGAGTTGGACTATTGTAGTGTTGAATTTTTTTCCTGAGAAGCTTCCTAATACTTTCAGGCTTGTGACAGAAGATAAGAAATACTATGCAGTTCAAATATTCTAGTTTTTATTTTTTCATTATTTGTATTATAGTGAAACCCAGAAGCTTAAGCTAAGGTCAATATACCATTCAGTAGTAAATTTTATAAAGACCAAATAGACATGCTATAGAATTTCCCACACTGAAGTTGGAACAAGCAAGGGATAAAACAGAGACCAAAATCAGCTTAATTTGAAACAAATTCAGCCATTATACTCTCCAACCCTGGGAGCATTTTAAATAAAAGACTATGTCAGTTTTGAATCAAAAACTTCCCTATGCACTGGCTCATAAATATTCTGTTGCATATGACCATCCAATCACCTAGTGTCTTTGTAAATAACATCAAAATTCAAAGATAGATTGGAAGACATATACAAACTCTAATTTTGTCTCCACCCAGGTGAAGACACTGAAAAGAGACTGAGTTCACTCTAAAAAACATTTGTCCAGGATTTTGGAGTCATAGTGATTTCATTCAAGCATGTAACAACCAGAGGAGGCAGCATAACTGATAGTTTCACTGAATGGTTTCATGAGTAACTTCTTGTCCCAGTATGCAGAGTAGCAATAAGTGGAAGGATTTCTAAGAAATCAGAATTCAGGATATAGTCTTGCTTTTTTTTTTATTTAGATTCAGTTGAATGCCAGGTGAAGATTCAGGCTTTTTGTTTTTTTTTTTTTTTGCTTTTTTTTTTTTTTTTTTTTCCCCTCTGGAAAAGCTTGCAGAAGCACCTTTGACAGGGAAAAGGCAGATTGTCACAGTCTTTTCCATAACTGATAAGTGAGGCTTTGCATTATCTCTGACCAGTGGAGCCACTCTTAGCTAATACTGGTTTTTCTGAGTTTTTTCAAATACTCAAAACGAGGATTTTTTTCTTCAAGGTTCTTATGCCTACTCTGAAACCCAGCTAAGAGATTCCTAATGAGCAGCCTTTAATCAGTTGTCAAGGCATCAGAAATTCCCTTTGACATATTCTTTGCCTACACTTTTTCATTGTCCAGTTGTAGCTGCTCTATGCTAAGCCTGCAAGAGGGCTGAATCACTATTTGAAGATCCTGCTGGGTGTTAGAGAACTGAATCTCACATAGCTGAGGTCATGCTGTCTTTTAGAACAAGACCAGGACACGAAGTCAGATCCTGAGGTCATGCATTCCAGGTCTGTAATTAGTTCAAATAGCATAACAAAATATTTATTTTTGGAGTTAGATGATTTTTTAAAATATATATGTATTTATTTATTTTTATTTTTTTTTTCCTATTTCATTGTTGTCCTGTTGATCTTTGGTGTACTCAACACAACCTGTGTGGACTAACTCTGAGAAAGAGACTCCAGGGAGTAGGAGCTTCCTCAATGAATAGGATTTGATTATATTTGTTCTAGGAAAAGCATCCATCTGGCTTAATCAGTATATAGAGGCTCAGATCATATTTTCCATTCTCTTGATGGCACACAGCCACCTTGACAATAAAGCACTAAAAAATAATAATAAAAACTACTGTATTTAATGTGACAGACCAGCTAATGATGAGCTTCAAAATGCATTAGACTTTTAATTCATAGTGCTACTAAGCCACAGGCAGCTTTCCACAGAAGTAATGTTTGGTGCACAGTTTGTGCAGTTTTTGTCTTGTTTTCCCTGATTTGGCACAACCACCTCCTTTTTTATATTTTTTCTGAATAAAAGTGGGAATATACTACAAATTGACACTTTACAAGACTCAAAGCAAGGTAACAGGATAGGAAGTCCTTACAAAGTGATAATAGATACATTGTTCATGATAATACCATCAAGTTGCATTTTGGAATAATGTATCTTCTTGTACAGATGGTACTATTAAAGCTCCCCTGTGCTCTTTCTCCTGTGTATGAAAAATGAATAGTAAACATCAATGAGTGCTGCTGTCTGATACCTCGATTCTCTGTTTGAAAGATACCACTTCTAGGTAAAGAAAGCTTCAAAAGCCTGCCATTGTCAAATGAAATAAAATCAGTAGGAGTTCAGGCCTTCATATGCAGAACTCTTGTTGGATCTGTGGCAGCATTAGTGCATGCACACCCACTCACACATACACAAAGTCAAATACACATATACACCAAAAAAGAAAAGAAAAAAAAACACCAAAAAACTCACCAAGCCCAACAAACTTACACACTATTAACCGTATTGTTTCATTTCATTCATTTCTTGCTTTGGATGCAGTTTTGTGCTGAAGCACATCAGGCAACTTCCTTAATACGTAAAATCTGTGCAATTTACCATGGTTGATCCTCTGTATAAAAGCAAAGAAAAATATATGTTGGATCTTACTGTCATTACGTACTCTTCCAAAAGAGCAGCTGGCAGCCGAGCAGCTGTAGACTGTAGTTGAAGCCATGATCTCCATTGAGGCTTGGTGCCTGGATGATGGCAAGTCCAAGGTAAAGCACAGATGTGCAAAGAGTTCATTTTTATGCCATAGCTGTGACTCATCTGCAATTGCTGCACTAAAAAGCCTTGCAATTGAGATGAAAAAATGAACCAAAAAGCCACATGTGGTGTTCTTGTAGTAACTGAGGTAATTAAATAACCCAAGAGTAGAAAGACATGGAATATTCCAGAAATCTGTGCAGATATTTTAAGCTGCTCACAGTATGACTGATAGTACAACAACTCAATGGAAAATTAAATGTAAGATTTCAAAGGATTTTTAACACCTCTTTTTTTCTGTTACCCTCTGGCTCCCATGGAACTGGTCCCCTCTCTGCAGCCTAGCCAAAACAGAAAAATCAGAATTGTCTCCCAGATAAGCAGCAAATGTCAATAAGAACTGGGGAGAGAAAAGTCTAAACTTTGTCCCTCCAAGGGGAAGCCCATACAGAATTTGACAGTCAGCAAAGCCCCTTCCCATGCTGCCTGTGCCATGGAGAGGGTCATGAATCTCCATATTTTCATGCTGTAGTTGTTCACTACACTTCCTAGTAGTTCACTACGAACGATCCTCTTGAGTGACTCAGGTGGTGACTCTTTTGTTTTCATCCTACATGATACAAGGAGACTTTCACTCTAAAAAAAATGAAATCTTCCAGAATCTGCTATTAACAAAATTAGCTCTTAGCCCAGGTACTGTTTTATTTCATAACAGAAAATGAAGTCCTAATCCGTATATTTTCCCAGTTTCTTTTTTTTTTTTTTTTTTTTTTTTTTTTTTTTTTTTTAAGATAAACACCCCCATACCTAGTAATTTAGGATAGATTTATCACAGAAAAAAGGATTTAATGGTAAATGGTAAATTGAGAAGGTCATAAAAATAATTTTCTTTTTATTTATGGCCCTATTAGTACCTTGATACCTTAGAGTAAGCTCCCTCATCCACCAGTTTATTGTGGCAATATTTTTATTTAGTATGATTTATTTGGTGTTTAATTAAATGTTAATGATGGGAGCTCTTTTCATAACTCTCTCTCAACTATTAGTTAAGTTTGAAATTTCTTAAGAAAAGAAGATGGCTGTTTTCAGATCATCTGTGAGATCATCTCAGAAGGTGATTTTTTTCTGCCTTGAGGGCTAAATGAAAAATATTGTCCTTATTTTTTTCCTAAATCTTTAACCTAAGTTTTGCTATGGAATGAAACACCAATGACATTAGCAGGTATGAAATTTCAGAAGCTTTTGCGTAGGAAAGTAAAAAAATGAGCAGGAAAATATTAATACATACTTACATTTTAATTATTGCAATGGTGTTAAAAATGTGAGGGAATTCACAAACAAAAGAACCCAACAAAACCAAGAAGATCATAAATTCAACAGAGTTTATGTTTTGTTCATGTTAACACAGTTTTCAGGACTGCTCTCTCAGTTGCACTAGTTCTGTCCCCGGGTAAGATTTTAAAAGAGAAGCCAACTTCTGTACAGTACATCTCAAGAACAGGACCTATCACTTGTAGCTTCAGAAACCATTCTTTGTTGTACCAGATGTCCTCTAGGTGCAAAGTCTCCAGAGACATTAATTAGCAATTGAATGTGTGATTAGTGATGAATTTTAGCTTTCATCTGCTTCAGTTCATGGATAGATATCAATATTGAAACTTTCTCCAGAAATGAACAAGAAAACTTTATGATGTCATTATCTTTCACAATTCTCTTTATGCTTTATATTTTCACCTGGAATTGTTCAGAAAAGAGTGACCATAACTAAAGAGATTCAGATTTATCATTGGTTAACCTAAAGAAAATGGTAAATTTTTTATGTCCAGATTCAGAAAGCCTGTTTCAAAGCTTAGCGGAACCATATATGGCTTTCATTACTTCATAGTAAAAAAATATTTTAAATACAGAAAAAAAAACCAAAACCCACCACATTTATTGTGCAAACATGTACATCTTTTTTCCAAAAGAACCAATATTTATATGCAAGAGAACTTCACAGCGAAATGTGCTCCACTATTAGGCACAGTATATTAAACAAATAAATCCATTATATCCATGGGAGAAAAAATCTTACCAAAATATGTAATTTTAATAATTTTTTTCATACTTACCTATTGGTTATACAATCACATATAAATGTGATTTAATCAAAATCAAAATGT
This sequence comes from Margarornis squamiger, assembly GCA_035222235.1. Taxonomy (NCBI): domain Eukaryota; kingdom Metazoa; phylum Chordata; class Aves; order Passeriformes; family Furnariidae; genus Margarornis; species Margarornis squamiger. The sequence continues at coordinate 31,327,611 of JAWWTY010000037.1, read as the reverse complement.
TTTTTTGTGATTGTGTAATCCAGATTATACATAAGGAAACTTTCTAATTAATTTCCCAGTAGGACTTCATAACAGACAGCAGACTACCATGGAAAGCATACAAGTATTTTCAATCTCTCCTAGGGTAAGCTTCTCTCATTTCAAAAGTCATCTGAAGTGCTATCCCAAAGGAAGGGGAAGATTGAAAACTTTCTTGATAACAAGCATGTAGAACACATTGCCTTGCATTAAAAAACCACAAGCATTTCCTATTATATCAAATACAATTTTCTTCACCAACTCCTAGGAGGTTTTGAAGATGATTTTATTCCTATAATTTTTATGGACATGTCAAACTTTCATTTTTCCATAAAATAACCTTGTTTATTTGACTTCAGTGCCATAACTTTCAGAAACTTTTATCTTTGGCATAATCTGTATCTCTTAAAATTCCACAATGCATTAAGCCACATTTAATCACATTTAACCAAGAAATTACTATTTTGCAGTGTAGTAAGGCTGCAGAAAAAAAAAAAATAAAAAAAATAGAAGTTGTATCATTTTACTATTATAACTTTTGATGTCAGTAGATTTAAACTAGAATTAAAATCAAATTTCAACAAGTTTGGCAATGTACATTGTCACACAGTGCAAGCATTGCTGATGATAAGTGCAGGACTCTTAGGAACTGGGGTTTGATTCACCTTTGGGACACACAGTAAAACACTAATGGCCACAAATATCTTCTCAGAGTCTTCTGACATAGCTGTGAGGAATGATTGAGCTGGAAACACTAATGTCTCTCATTTTCCTTTGTAAAGCAAGACATTACGTGAACAAAGGCTTTCAGAGATTAAGTGAGATGTATTGACTGACGGTGTCATTAGTCCCTAGCATTGCATGTCTGGATTTGAATTTCTGCTTATAAAAATGCAGACTCTTATAGTAAAAACATGTAAATCTATGGAGTTAGGTCACTCTTGTGTTATTGAACTGTTGGCAAACTGACTCAAGAAAGTTTGACTTTAGTAGCTCTCTGTGACAACGGGAAAGTATTTTTGATCTCAATGGGATTTTTCCTGTTACATGTTTGTGACAATATTATTGCACACAGTTCTGTACTGAGAAGTGTGTGCATCTAATGCTGTCCATCCTTATCATGAAGTGTCCCCTGTTAGGTAAGATGATAAAAGCTGGTCCCACACACAAGGCAGTGCAGAGGAACATCACAATTGTGGGAATTCCACTACTACTCTGCCACATTTCTCCAACTGCCCTACAGGATACATCAGCCTGTGAAAAACTCAGCCCCCTGGCCATAAAGAAGCAGAGAACTATGATGGCAAGGAGGATCCCAATGACCTAGTCAGAGGCAGGAGCCTGGACCCAGTACTGTGCCTGTCTCAGGACAGGCCCAGCCCCACAATCCAGGGGACACCCAGCATCAGGAGGCAGCCAGGAGGCTCTCTAGACCAACCCACAGAAAGAGCATGCTATAGAGTACAGGGAAGAGCATTTTTGGGACTGCACAGAACTTCCTATATGATGTTTAGGGAAAGTAATGAATGTGGGGAAAGGGAAGGATCACAGTGGTTTGGGAAAGAACAAGTGAGAGAAAAAGGAGGGAGAATGGGAGACAAGGAGCCAGTCCTGTACAAACAGGTGCTGGGATGCATACCTGTCTGGCCATGCCTGTACCCAACCAGGGCAGCCTGTCTCAGCTTTTTACTAAACTCCAAGTTTAGTGAGTTTCCTGGATGTGAAGCTCTCTGCAGTGTGTATGGGGGGCCTGAGTGACAGGGGTGGGCCAGGTGTGGGAGTCCCATGTGCCCATGGTGTGCTGTCAGTGTGTGACTAGCCAGCAAGAAGCTGGACCAGCTGTCAAGTGATAGATTTTGTCTGGGGCCCAGAGAGTGTCTCTAGGATTTTGACTCCTGGGTGCAGAAGTTACTAATGGAGCATGTGATAGAGGCAGTGTACGAGGCGCCTGGAGAGAGTGAGGAGCCAGACCCAGCCACTGGACAGGCTGAATGTCAAAGCCCAGGACTGAGAGATTCATAGTGTGTGACTCACTAGACAAGAAAGATCTCACCAAGCTGGCACATATTGCCAACATATATGTGACTCACTTTTTTTTTTTTCCCACACCCTTGACTCATCTATGGTAATACTACTTCAGAAAACAAAAAAATTACCAAAATAGAGAGCTTTACATTTCAGATTTGAATGTATGTGACAAAATTATAAATGATGATTAATACTGTTTTGCTGTATTTTTTTTTAATAAAGTGATTTCCAATAGTTTAAGACTAATTATTTGGTAACAGGAAAACTCTTGAAGTAGATTGAGCCTGTCCAAGGACTGGATTCAGATAAATCAAACAGAATACACCTTCTGATGCTTAAACTTTTAAAAGTTTGTAGGGAACTTGAAAGTAAAATGCAGTCAAGAAGATGGGTCACCTTACATCTGAGGGGAACCTGACCTGTTCAACCTGAGAAAAGAAGGTTTTGAGGGAACCTAGCAGTACCCCTCTAGAATCCATAAGAAGATGGTAAAGAAGAGGGAGCTTCAATTTTCACAATGGTTCATGGCAGAAGAATGAGGGAGAATGAGCACAGGTCAAAACAGGAGAGCTTGGGTCTATACACAGGAAAACATTTTTCACCCTGAGGGCAGGCAGGTGATAGAGCCAGTGGCCCAAGCAGGCTGTGAGGTTTCAGGCCTTTGAAGTTTTCACAATGCCACTCAATAAAGCCCATAGCAACATGATGTGACTCTGGAGCTAGTGGTCACTGTGCCCCAAAGACGGCAGCTCTCATGGTCTGGCTTTAGTGGGGGCTGCCCATGGGAGCCTAGGTCTGTCCCACTGCCCCAGTGAGGAGTAGGGCAGCTGGTATCTAGTAGAAACAATTATATGTCATTTCCAGGGCTTATTCAAATTATGGACTATTTTTTGTTTGCTAGAAACTCCTTTTTTTCTTGGTAGTAACCTATAAAGTTGTATCTTGTAACATATTTCCATTAAAAATGCTAGGCTCTAAATTCCAACAAGGCTCCAAGTTCCAATGAAAATAAATCTGATCATAAAAATAATTTCCATGTTGAAGCCTAATAATAATAATCTTGAATAGCTATGCTGTTTCAAAAACCTGTCACTATAACAAAATTAAAAAAAAAAAAAAAAAGGATGATCCTGTAATTACAGCAGCATGTCTACTGGACATGTACACAATACTGATCTTTAGAGAAAAGGAAAAAAAATAATATTAATTACGTGACTTAAAAAAGTCCAAAATTTCCACTGAAATGAAACTGTAAACAGCAATTGCTTATATGAAAAGGTTTTTTTTGAGATTCTTTTTGATCTAAGGGTTCCCCTGGTTTCTGCACACCTGGCTATGGTCCATGCACCTGCATGTTTGAACCTGACTTTTTTCTAAGTATCAGTGAATTCTAAAGACAATAGGAATAGCCCAAAGGTCACTTGAGTTGATACACTGACAACTTTTCCTCATGTCTGATGACATTAACAGGAATAATTCATGAATGGAAGGCACAGGTTCTTGCTGCTACCTAGTCTACACACTCTAGTGATTAGACTCTCAAAGCAGTAAGTATGTATTTATTTCCCTAATTGAAATGGAGAGTTCCAAAATCATATTTCTGTAATTTCTGTATTTCTTACAAAACCTTTAGTAGGCTGGATAGTCTTCTCCTTAGGACATTGCATGAAAAACTAAGCTTTAATTGTTAGGATACTGACTGTCTTCAATGTTACTATGCACAAGTCCTCAAGCACTTCTGCAATTTGCATTATATTTATATTGAATGAAACAACAACAGCAACAAATACCGGCAGACCAAAATCTAAGAGTGCCTTTGGCAGGGAATGTTTAATATAAAAATATAGATTTTTTTTTTCTCATCTATTGCCTACAGCACAAGGATTCAGCATCTCAACAATTACACAAGGGAGAGATAAATCCTTCTCAGCTCCTTGATAGTCTTTCTGCTGGAAGCTAAGGAGCTTCCCTAGGAAACAAAACTTTGAATTCTAATTTCCTTTGCAATACTGAAACAGGTATCATTCTCCTTAATGATCCTTTAGATAACAGTATAAGAAAAAAAAAACAAACCAAAACAAAACACCCAAATGCCCTGTACTACTGCCATCAGAAAAACAACTAATTCACTTAAGTGCTGACTAAAAATCCTAAACGTGGATCCAGCAGCATTCCATTGGTCCTTCTTCAACCTGAGCTTCTTGGTGGTGGGTTATTCAAAACTGTTCACTATTTATACATTTTTGCAAACAAAGGAATTAATGCTCATTGGCTGCACAGTTCTCTTATTCTGTTGGTTACATTATTCCCTCGCTTCTAGTGCTAATTAGTCCTTTTGAGTTGGTGGGTTTCTTGAGTTAGTGGGCCAGGATCTCCCCCTGGGGAATTACCTTTTACCCAATCAGAGCCGATTTCAGCGCAGTTGGCTTTCCTTGTGGATTCTTTGTGTCCATTATCAGTGCTACATTCTTCTACAGCTTTGTTTACCTCCCCTCGGCCTGTCATAACAGTTGGACAATAGTGCCACCCTTATCTTATCACAGTGCCTTAACTTACAGTCCAGGTTCCAGGTGTCCTTGGAAGCATATTTGGGAGCAGGGATGGAGAGGGTTGGGATCAGCTTCAGTGGTTGTGGACGAGCAGTTGCTTCTTTACCCAATTTACCACAGTGGTAAATTTACCTTCTGTGGTAAGTGTTTGAGACAGGCAAATGTGATCTTTAAGTCCTTACAGTCTCCAATCCAGGTTGAATGCCTCCATCTTTCCTTCCTTCCACATATTTCCTGATCTGATAGGATCACAATCCAGAGTAATAAGGCTGCAAGGCACATAAATATATACTTAACAACTACTAAAGGAATTTATTTTTTCATGGTAACACTGAATTTTACAAATGCAAGTCAGAAGATTCTGCAGATGCTCCATAGTGCAAAATAAGATTCTACTCACATGACAGAGCTTAACTAATATTCTCTCAAACCGGAAAAACGAGCAAATGTGTCCTTTAGTATTTGGCTGAGTCACTATTCCCAGTGTTAAGAGCACATAATACTGTCAGGACAAACTGCACCTGTACTCTGGAATGCTCTAAGAGTACCATTACTGCGTGGTCAGGACAATTCATAGTTTTCTTTATATTTTCTAAATAAAGAGTGTGGACAGATGATGCATTTATGTATCACAAAGCTACAGGTACCTTGTCTGTCTACATAACTTAGTATTTCTGGATTAGTAACTAGTTTATGACCAGTTCAGTTTATTGTCACATTATAAATAGCCCCTTTCTTCTATATGTGAGGGATGTAAGCGCTAAGACTATATCTCTTAAAAGAGATTTATAATTTCCATCCCAGATTAAAAGAAACTTTTCTGAAGCCAAGAGTGAGCAAGTCAAATCACTGATCATTGCAGACTGGGACTTTGTGATGTTAGGCGGTTGCAAAGTCCAGTAGTCTGACAGAGAAGATGTTACCACAGCCCCATGACTGCAGACCTAAGAGGCAGCAAAGATAAGCATGTATTGTCAACAGCTACATGTGCACAAACACACATATACAACGTACACAAATACCAACCACATAGATCAGCGTGGACTGACACACTCAGCACTCATGCAAACACAGACAGCACCAATGGCCTCATCTTGTTCCCCTCTATGGCTGAGCAGGATTAAGGTCCATCACTGTGAAATACATTGATGTTATATAAAAAGGAACCTCCAGGGCTCAGACATACAATCTGCCCAATAACAAGCCCAGTTGCTGGAATTTGGGACTGAGGAGGTGCCAGAGACACAGTCCTGCTGTTGGTACAGACACATGCACACAGACACTCTGGATCCTCCAGTCATGGGTTCAGGTAGTCTAGTAACTGTACCTGCATCTTCACTTGCCCCAGACGTCTCCTCCTGCACTGCCTCCAGCACATGTGCACACACACACAGACACACACATGCACATACGTGCAGAGACACACAGAGGCAAATGGGTCTCTCTGTCAAACTCCAGACCCCATGGCCTCTTCAGTAGCTGCATTGGACCTCACAGCTGGTTCAATAGTCATGGCAGAGACCCCTTTTCTTTCCAGTATCCAGCCTAGATATGTGATCACTCTGATTTCCATCTGCCAATACACACACTGACATACACGTTCTCACACAATATGCACACGCAGTGTCTGCAGATGCTGGCACCACAGACACATACACCCCCAGCTATGAGTCTTTCAGCACCCCATGAGATCAGACTGTGGCTAAGAGAAGTAGTGTCTGCAGAAGCACTTGAAAAATGGTGGAGTGAAACCTTCATTTTTCTTCCATTCTTCCAAATTGAGGAAACTCCAAGTATATGTGAATATGTAAAGGTCTCATAAAGAACCCCCATTTATAACAGATTTGAGATTTCATTATTGTTCCACAAATTAAGTTGACTAACAAGTACAGATGTGTGTCTTACCCTTTACACACAGTCTTCTTAGATTCAGAAAAAGAAGAAATACAGTTTTTAAATGCAATATTCTTTTCCTGTCTTGAAAGTGATTTTCTCAAACCTATTAAATGTCTGGTAAGACTGTAGTTCCCAAAGTAAATCAAGATTTTATATTTGAGAGTGTATGTGGAACCCTCTTGAGACAGAAAAGAGCGCTCCTGGAAATACTAATGTTCTTTTTACCTCTATTTACATTAGCCCATTCCTTGAAGTGTCAGATAAGAACTGATATTTTCTACAGTTTTTCTAGTTAGGATTTCTTTTTTCCAGCATTTGTTGACTTCCCGCCCACCACCCCCCCCTTTTTTCTTTTTTTCTTTCTTTTTTTTTCATTTATAGGAGTTTTGATAAACTTTTCACTACTGTCTGGCCTGTATGTCATGATTTATCCTGTAAATATATTCTGTTCTTACTAAGAATTAAAATTTTTCAGATTCCATTATATATATGTGTCATTATACAAATCAAAGGTTTCAGAGCTGATTTGAGTCAATAATAATAATTAAGAAGAGAGAAAAGAACCATTAAATACTCTACAAGAGAAGTAAAAATTTAAAAAAAAATCTTGAAATACAATTATAGACTTAAAAATTAGCAGATAAGTGAGAGAAAATAAAGCATAAAGCAACAGCCATTTTTTAAATTACTATACTTTGCTAAAATTAAAGAAATAGTGTCATCACATCTGAACTGGTTGATCTCTTATTCACTAATTAGTTAAGAAAAGGGATTTTATACTGAAAGTATTTTTGTGTAGGAAATGTTCCTTAGGTTTTCATTGAGAACTACATTCAAGATAGAGTTCCATTATTCACGCTAATCATAAACAAAGAAAAGCTCTAAAGAGGCTATTTAGAAAGACTTATTTCTTTTAAAATAAGCAATATAGTACATTCACATGTTATTCAGTAATAATTCCAGATTTACTTCTTTCTGATTATTATAAAGAAAAAGTAAATTGCATTTTGTAAGCACAAATTCCCTTAGGAGACATAAGGATTAATTTATGTCTTTTTTGTTTTGTTTTGAATTAGATAAACTATGAGTGGTGACTTGAAGACCAGTGATGGGAAAGACATTTCCAACTGTTAACACAGAGATTTGAGTTCCATACATGGATAGTAGCTATCCTTGCTCTATTTTCTCTAACCTGTCAATCCTTGCCCACTCTGCAGTCACTTCTATGTGCCAGTGGCAAGTGAGAAAGAATTAGGAAAAAATGAAAATAAAAGCTTTTTTCTTCCCTTCAAATCCGTAAAACTAGTGTAAGTGATTTCTGCGACTTGTCTCTTGTGATGTCCCATTCAAAAAAGAAAAGAAGAAAACACAAACAAGCAACAAATAACCTCAGCACCTCCACACCCTATAAGACATCACTGATTGATGAGAAAATTTCAGTGGGATAGAGAAATAACTTTGTAGTAGAAGACACATAAGAATACACTGAGAAGAAAATTAGGTAATAGAAAAAACTTTGCAACTAGAAAATTAAAGATCTTAAAAAATTAAAGATCTTTGTTTACTGACTTATACTTGGTTCAGCAGAATCTTATTTTTGCCAGAGATCAGAAGGAAACAATAATTACCACTATTCTGCTTTCACCTCTGAGATATTATAGTAAAGAACAGCACATACTTGTAGAGTTGTGAATACGAAATCCAAAAATAAAGACAAAATAAGTGACAGAAAAACATAGCAACATGACTGGGAGAGGAGGAAGAATATTTGCAAATTGGCAAAGATTGAAATAATTACAGAGAATTCAGTCAGTTCTGTAGTAACAAGTAGACTAGACAGGATGCCAAACCATTTTGGTTTTCTTTCTGTTTCTTGTCAAGGCTGACCTAATCTTGCCCTTACTAATTATGTGTCTTTTATCACAAAACAAAAGTACACCTTTGAAGTGAGACTCCATGACTCAGTTAGGTAGACTAGTTTCAAAACACACAGGATGCAGCAGTTCTCATTTATTTACCCTTAGATAGCCGTGCTATCTAGATTATCAATGCATTTGCTCAATTACAGATACTTTAATTTTTAAAAATGTTAGGAACCTGATTAGCATCCCCAGCCTAGCTGGAATATGTGAGTTGACTGTCCAGCTGTATCATCTGTTACTGAGTTAAAAAAAACCAAAAAGACAAAGAGAACAAAACATAGTCAGGGAAGTGGAGTGTCAGCTCAAAGTCCAGGTCTAAATGTTCCTAACCATGATTACTTTAATTGCCTTTATCAACAGAAATTTTCTCTGTAAACAAGGTAGTGTTTATCTAAGATACAGCCAGCAACATCGTCAGAAAATGTACATATTTTTCTTACTACGTAAGAGTGATGAATGAATTCTAGCTTGATTTATTTTTTAGATCATTTTACTTTCTGTATTTTTAGTTTCCATACTGTGTCATTTGTAATAAGGTAAGGACTCTACAGACATCCCTTTTTCTGATAAAACTATGGGGAATAGTAATCTTCTAAAAAATAGTAGAATTTCAGTTAAATATTTCAACAGGAATAAGTCAAATCATATCATATCACACCACATCACATCATATCATAACTTCCTCTCATCCTGCTTTATCTGTAATATTAGTACTGAACATAGCTCAGGCCAAGAAAAAAGTAAGAGTTGAAACATTATGTTCTTCAGTAGTATAAAGCAATGTGAAAATTACTACATAATTTCCACAGTTGCTAATGTTTTAGGGAAAAATACACCAAGATCAGACTTCTGTTATCACATTGTTGCTGGTGATCACTGTACTCTGAAATCCATGAGACCATTCCCGATGGGAGCGAAAACAGTTCAGGAAGACTGTTCTTTGCAAAACACCCTTAGGATCAGGGTTCTGTGAAAAATAAATTTATGAATCTCAGTCTGATCTACTCCTACTCCAGGGGTAAACTGGGTTTATAATACTAGATTTTACTGCTTGTTAAAAAAATAGATCTTACAAAACTTCTTATTTTTAATACACTTCTGTTGATTTTTTTGTTGTTGTTGATGATTGATGAAAGCAATTTTCTTAAATTACTTAAGTAATTTAATACTTAAAAAGTATTTTTTTAGTGAAATCTGAACACTGTGAAGAAAAATTAAATTTTGGAAGGAGAAAATGAGTCAGGAACAGGGAGAGAGAGGGGAGGAGAGAGAGGGAGAGGGAGAGGGAGAGGGAGAGGGAGAGGGAGAGGGAGAGGGAGAGGGAGAGGGAGAGGGAGAGGAAGAGGGAGAGGGAGAGGGAGAGGGAGAGGGAGAGGGAGAGGGAGAGGGAGAGGGAGAGGTATTCCCCAGTCACAGAGTGCAGGAAGAGACATCTTGAAAAAGTAAGTAACCTCACTTTACTTGGAGCTCTGAGGACAGAAGAAAGCCTGCTCTAGAATTAATGACAACAAAGAGACAAGTGACTTGATGTGTTAAATGGCTGAGGTATCAAATACAAGGAGTACACTAGTAGAGAGATATTTTCAAGTAGTGTGAAACTAGTTCAATAGCACAATACATGCCTAAATTACCATTAGATCTATTGTTAATAGGGCTACAACATCAGATCTATCATGTAGCCAAGGCATTTCTAGTGAAAATGTTGAATTTAGTTATTGAGCTCATGGAGACTAAGATCTCCATTTGTTTTCTTAGAATGCTTTCTACTGTGACTTCCTCAAATTTCATAAAACCTGTGTTTTAACCTTTGCTCTTTTACTTGCTAGCTGAGTGTAATTATTCTGTAGGAAAAAAAAAATAGAAAAAAAAGAAAAAAGAAATAAATCAGCTTGTGCTGCGCAAAATTATAATAATAGTGTTGGTTTATATCAGAGGAGTTCAGTTCTCAAATACTGTTACTTAATCAAGTGTTATGAATACAGTTTTACTTGTATCTATTTTTACTTAACACAAACATTAATTTTTTTATATATATTCAATCACTTCCACAGTTTAGACATGTGACACATCAAATCCTCTCATTTTCCCTCAAATTATTTGTGACAAATTCACAGCTCTTAGCACCAGGCTTGGAGTGCTCTATATGATGTATGACTTAAACAGTGAGCTTCTCACACGGTCAAATATGAGGTGATACAGCTTTTTATATACCAGTTAAATGTCATTTAATTCTGGGAGGGTAATCCAGTAATAAAAAAGTGTTTCTATAACTACATTAATAGCAAAAGGAAAACCTTCATTCTTTATTGGATGTGACAGGGAATATGAGATGAGGAAAAAGCTGAGGTACTGAGGTACTTAACACCTTCTTTGCCTCAGTTTTCAACAATAAGACAGGGAACAGAATAGCTGCCCTGTAATCCAGGAGCAAGCAGTTAGTGAGCCACTTGGATCCTCACAAGTCTATGGGCCCAGATGGGATCTATCTTAGAGTGATGAGGGAGCAGATGGAAGAGCATGCCGAGCTGCTTTGTCAGTCCTAGCTCACTGGGGAGGTCCCAGATGACTGGAAGTTGGCCAGTGTGATTGCTCATCCGTGTGAAGAGGTGGAAGTTGGATCTGGGAAACTATAGGCCTGTCAGCCTGACCTCAGTGCCTGGCAAGGTTATGGAGCAGATCATCTTCGGTGCAATCACATGGCACCTACAGGATGGATGGGGGATCAGACTTAACCAGCATGGATTTAGGAGGGGAAGGTCCTTATGGAACAACCTGATCTCCTTTTATGACTAGATAACCTGCCTGGTGGATGAGAGGAAGGCTGTGGATGTAGTTTACATAGACTTCAGCAAAGCCTTTGACACCGTCTCCCATACTGGGAGACTTTTCCACTCCTGGAAAAGTGGGCAGCCCATGGCTTGGACAGGTGCACTCTCTGCTGGGTTAGGAACTGGCTGGATGGCTGGACCCAGAGAGTGGTGCTGCATCCAGTTGGTGGTGGATCACCAGTGGTGTTCCCCAGGGATCAGTACTGGGCCCTATTTAATATCTTTATTGATGGTCTGGATGAGGGGATCGAGTCTACCATTAGCAAATTTGCAGATGACAACAAGTTGAGGGGCAGTGTCAATCTGCTGGAGGGGTAGGAAGGCTCTGCAGAGCGGCCTAGACAGGCTGGACAGATGGGCTGAATCCAGTGGTATGAGGTTCAACAAGGCCAAGTGCCAGGTCCTACACTTTGGCCACAACAACCCCCTGCAGCACTGCAGACTGGGGACAGAGTGGCTGGAGAGTGGCCAGGCAGAAATGGACCTGGGGGTTCTGATTGAAAGCAGACTGAACATGAGTCAGCCAGTGTGCCCAGCTGGCCAGGAAGGCCAATGGCATCTTGTCCTGTTCTAGGAATAGTGTGGCCAGCAGGACTAGGGAAATGATTCTTCCCCTATATTTGGCACTGGTAGAGCCACACCTCAAGTGCTGTGCCCAGTTTAGGGCCCTTCAGTTTAGGAAGGCTGTTGAGCTGCTGGAGCTTGTCCAGAGAAGGGTAATGAGGCTGGTGAATGGTCTAGAGCACAAGTCCTATGAGGAGCATCTGAGAGAGTTGGGATTTTTCAGCCTGGAGAGAAGGAGGCTCAGGGCAGACCTTATCGCTCTCCACAACTACCTGAAAGGAGTTGTAGCTGGCTGAGAGTCAGTGTCTTTTCCCAGGCAACCAGCAACAGGACGAGAGGGCAGTCTTAAGCTGCACCAGGTAATGTTTAGGTTGGATATTAGGAAGAAATTCTTCACAGAAAGGGTGAGTGGGCATTGGAATGGGCTGTCCAGGGAGGTGTTGGTGTCACTGCCCCAGAGGTGTTTAAGACTGGATGTGGCACTTAGTGCTAGTTGACAAGGTTGGACTGGATGATCTCAGAGGTATTTTCCAACCTAGTTGATTCTGTAATCTTATTTTTAAAATTATTTCTTTCATTCTGTCAACAATTTATTTTTCCCTCACAGTGTTGAATACAAATATGTAGCAGAAATAAACCAAGAAATTTCACGGAAAAGCATATGCCACTGTGTTGCAAAGAAGCTGGTGCTGGATGAGAGTCATGATGGTGATAGTTTCCATAATGCTGTGGAAATAAAAGAAAGAGGATAGCTTCCTTTGCAAAGGTATTTACTGCAATGCAATGGGCAGCACACCACATCAGGTTAAGAGAGCAGATCAGAAAGCTGAAGGACATAAAATTGAAAATTCTCAGATCATTGCATAAAGAATTGCTGAAGCAAAATTAACTTGGCTTTTGATGAACTGTTTTTTTTTTGTTTGTTTTTGTTTTTGGTTTTTTTTTGTTTTGTTTTTGGTTTTTTTTTTGTAATGGGTACAATTTGCTGTACTTAAGTGTACTTCTTTGAACTATTTGAAGAGATGTAAAGCCCCAACTGGGTTTCTTACAAGAAGATTTACATCACACTTTAAAGACTTAAAACTAAATTTCTCTTCTCCCCAGCTCAAATCTATGCTGCAGTCTTGAAGTTTGGGAAGGCCAAAGATGCCTTTCATTTCTTTTGTGAAAGGATGGATTTCATGAACAGAGCAGCAAGTATGCTTTTTGACTTTATACAACTTTTGATTGCCAGAACATTTCAGGGCCATTCCTTTAATGTTCTCAGTAGATTCTCTTGATGACTCAGATTATAAAGACAGATCTCATTTACTGATCCATGCAAGCAGATGAAGTTTTTGACACTTTCATATATGATCTTTTTCTTAATAATTTTCCTAACAAAAGAGCTTAAGCAGATGAAATATAAAATAGATGGTTAATTATGAATATAGAAAAAATGGTTGAATTAAATGAGGATTGTTCCCTATGAGCAGGAAAGCTTTAGAATTTGAAATATGAAACTTTTTAAATAATTAACATTTTGAAATTGAAATAAATCAAATGGAAATTCACCTGAAAGTTACCTGGAGAGCTCCATAGAAACTGTATACTCAGTACAGCAGATTCCTGTGGAACTTCATGCATACATGCTAAGGAAAATGAAAGTGAAGAAATAAAAGCTGTATTCAGAATGGAGATTTTAAATTATTTGATTGGGATGAAAATTTTTTGTGTTAGTGCTGAGTGAAAACTTGACTGACTTTTTATAACCCTGTTTTCATTATATGTAAAAGAGACCAAGTAAATAGCTCTGAGAAGTACTTGCTTCCTGAAGCAAATTTTTGTTTTCTTCTGTCTTCAGGGACATTTGCAAGCTATTGTACATGAAATAAAATGGACATTTACAAGCTATTGAATGTTAAATAAAATGGGCATGTAAATGTGATAAAACAACTTTTAAAAATACGAGAATATTTTTTCTGCTTGCATTAATTTTATATATATATACACATATATATATACATGTTCCTGAGGATTAATTTAAAACTGCAATTCAATACAATCACAGTCAGTGTTCAGAACTGCTAACCGCATAACAGGTGATAGATTTCAATGGTAAGATTTACCCAATCGAATATATGGCTAGTAGTTTCAAAGCTGATCCTGACATCTCCAGCTGAGAATAGCCAACTCATTTAAATTAGGTTGCAATCAAGCAAAAAACCCAGTCAGACAAGTCTGAAATTTGCAGAGCTCCATGAAGACTCTAGGTTTTCATATGTATTCAGAGATTTGGTAAATTCAATGCTTTGGATAAACATCAGAATAGACATGTTCATTCTTGTGTTGTATTAAAAGGTTAACTGTAGAAGGCCAGGAACTATCTTCTTAAGGGCCTGTTTGTTTCAACTCTTCTATAAGGTAATTGAAATCATATTTTAAATAAAAAAGTGTAATTCAGAATTTCATCACAGCAGAAAGAAACTCTACATTGCACCTGTAAGTCTCTGTCATGTATTGCAACTGAAAGCAGAACGTTAACAGTGGTCTTCATTGTTCCATAAAAAGTTCCAGAAACACTACAGTTAAATGAAGCAGAGACTGCTATGCTTTAAACTCCGTAAATCAGGCATTAACTAAGAAACAAACAGAGCTGATCACATCCTTTGTCGATTGCACTCATTTTTTCCTTTCTGCCTTCTCCTTTTATTTGTGCCATTGAAACTAAGCTTTGGAACAGAGCTTATTTCCTGATCCTGAGAGATCACTGCTGTTTTCATTGTAGTGTCAAAACAGGCAACTCATTTATGATTGTCTCACAGACACATGTACAGGAACATGTGCATTGGAAAAGCTGAAGCAATCACAGCATGCGGCTCTATAAGACTCCCTGTTCTCTTCACTCACTTCAGTCTTACTAACGAAGCTGGTTTGAAGTGCTGCTCATATGTTGCCTGTGAGGGCTCCTCACACACACCCCCTGTTCAGAGTTGCTACAGGAAGTTGTTGCTTTCAGGTGGGTGGAAACAGCAATATATGATGGGGTTTGGAGAGATATTTGCTTGTTGATGTGGATCAGCCAGGCTTAAGGATAGCAGAACAGAGATAACGTGAGTGACACCTAAGCAGATATGTAAGTAATCTACTCTGTCTTGAAGCAAATGGCTATTTATGACATAAATATTCTACTGAGTGACTACAGCATAATACATGACAACCTGTCCTATAGTAGCAGAACTGTATCACAGCAAGAATGAGCCTACTCATCAGTAATCACATATATTTTCATATAGAGACCATTCTGAGAGATGTAACATTTAGAAAGTCCCTGTGAAAGGAAACTGAGAGAAGAGCTAGCCAGGTAAAGACCAGGTCCCAGACTCCACTAACCCACTGTTAGGGTAGATGTTACTCCCATGTTAATAGGAAAGCAGAGTGCTTCCCCTTTGTTATGTCCTATCTTGAACTGGAAACTATCACAGAGCATTCCCTATCTTGTGAAATGGAGAAAAAGATGGAAAAAGAACACCAGTTTAGCAGCATATGGCCTTCTCTTCAACCACGGCTTGAATAGTCTGAGTTTCAGTGCAGCAGCTAGGAATGCTCAAGGGAGCAGGACGCTACATGGACCTTTCCTTTGCTCTGCTACCTCTACAGGTCCACAAAACTGCAAAATTTTAACCAGTCGATTCAATGTAGGGGCAACCTGATGGATTTACAGATACTTGTTTTCATAGTAGAAAAGGACATATGGTGACTGTAAGATGACAGATTAGATGATATTCCTGAAACCGGTGCTTGATTTATATTTTTAACTTCAGAGAGCATAATATGTTCTTTAGCATCTATTCCATTAGCACTGTTAGAAATGTCCCTATCTATTCTTTCCTATGGTAATAAACCCCTTAGAAAATAAACCACTTAGAAAAAAGCAGATTAACAGAGAAATGCCTTTAAGTTTCTCTGAATTTTACTGAACTATGAAGTTCTTTCTAGGCCAGAGGTGTTAGAAAGTGAGTAGCTGTGTGGTACTCTTTCCTCAGGGATGCTAGCAACCTCATGCTGAGAATTTATTGCCTGCAATTCTGTAACAGGGGGAAGTGGTTCTTCAGCTGCTCAAAGGTGACAAGGAAAATAGTATGTGTTCTCATAACATAAAAACGTTAGTAATCACTGATATTACCCCTTGAATTCATAGATTTCACCTTTCTTTACAAAGGTCTCCAGGCATAAGTTCTTGTAGACTTAGAAATGTAGGAAAAAAGAGACAAATCAGGTCCAGAAAGCTGCTTGGAAATTTCCTAAAATAATCCATACTATGGATGTGAAACAAATTCCAGATGTGAAACAAATTCCAGTTATCTTGCACTTTAATTTTTTTATTTATACCATGACTGTATTTTAAAGGAACAACTTTCTAAATGTTATAAGCTGTCCCATAAGGTCTGTATCAAAAGAGAAAAGTTTTTCAGGAGTGCAATAGGGACATAGATGTGTTAATTTTTAATCTTCTCGTATTTGAAGGTATGGTATTTTTGTGTTCCTTCCAATCACCTTAAGGTACTTCCAGCACGTGAGCACAAGGAATTTCCACAGTCAAATGCATTGGTCAAAAAAATTTTGACCAAGAATGTATTTTTCCTTCAAGTGACTGAAAATTTCTTAGCAGAGAAACCTTCATAAGGACAGACACCTTGAAGTGCAAAGCTTTTTGATTGCTTCATGTGAGTTTCTTCAGGTTTTTTGTGAAATCTATTAGAAGGAGAATCCCACAAATTTTAAAACTTTTCCCTGTGTATTATGTTCATGCACACTGAAGCTTACAAATAAAAGCAAAAGAACCACACAAACTATTCAGCCTAAGAGTTTTGTGATGATCCCTTGGCATGGTTTGGGGCACAGTGAGGAAGAATCTGGACTGTGTTCAGAACAGATACTTCTTGATGTAACCCAGTGAGACAAGCCCCTGGCCTGAGTACCTTGCAGCACTGAGGCAAGGCGTTGCTTAGTTGTTGTGTATTGTGGATGCTTAACTGTATTCTGGAGAATGTGCAAAAAGTGTGAGGCAAGCAATTCCACTCCAGGCTCTACAGTCAGCTGGCTGCTTGGCACTTGGAGGAAGGTGAGAGAAAGGTTATTGTGGAGGCCTCTGAGTGGCTGTTGCTTTGATAAGCAGAAAACACATTGCTGAGTCTGAGGACACAGATGTGGGAACAAGTTATTGACTGATACACAGAATGGAGTTATAAATGGTTCCAGGGTATTTCATGCTTGTTATTGATGCCCTCCACCAACTGCAGAACTTAAAGCAGTCATCTGGCTGCAAGCTCCTGTTAATGTCAAATTATTGGGGCAATTAGGTATGTCACGCTTTTGAGCACCTGGGACTAGATACTTCTGTTAACAGCCCACTTGCAACCCTTTGCCAGACGCACTGAATCTTCAGGTTGCTGCTGTTGCAATGGCAGAATTTAAGAATGAGTTTTTAATATCTTTTCACTTGTTTAATTTTAAGAGAAAATATTGCTTTAATAAAATTGAATGGAACCTAAGAATTAAGATCATTTAATGACTCTGTTACTTGTGGGAATAACATTGCCAGAAAGATTAATTCTCTTGGAAAATAATTGCTACTTTGGGGCATTATTTCCCATTTTCAGTTACTTTTTGTATCCAGACCAAACTTCCATGCCTCTGGGTTTGAGGATAGGAAGAAAAATATCTAGTTCTGTGAGGCAGTCATTTTCATTCAAATCAGACTGTACCCCAAACAAACACAACAAATCCAGTGTCAATGTAAACACAACACAGTTGAGTATGTATTTTATTAATACCCCAAAATAAAACCTATTATTTTCAGTGGAGATCAGCTGAGTGAAAAGAAATAGATCATCAGTGCCAATCTACCTTTTCCCCCAGACTTTCAAAAGCTGTGGGTATTGCATCTTTTCAAACTAACGCATTTGTCGTGATATAGCTAGAACACACAATTCCATAGGATTTTTCTGGTATGCGGGTATTGGCAATTTTTTTATTGGTGTTCCTTCACTTTGCATAAAATATTTGCTGTTAGAAGAGCATCTAGTCCAGGTGCTAGAGTGACACCATGCACACTGGGACAAATGATTGCTAGTCTCTCCAGCAGTAAAACTTATCAGCAGGACAGAAACTTTGTCCTGAACCAGGGAATCATGGGTTCACTGTTGTCAGGCAGAAGAAAGAAGAGAATTTGTCTTTCTCTGTTTGATGAATAATGTGATTATTGCCAAATCCTGTTGTTTCATGAATTGTATCCAATTCTCCCTTTATTTCCATTTAGAAGGTACAAAAGAGAATTGAAAAGCTTTGTTTTGTAATTAAGGCAAATAAGCAGTTTTCTGTGAGGGGAAAAAACTCCCTTCATTTCAACCTCAACCATTTTCCCCCAATTATTCAGTTCAGTGATTGAACTGAATAATTATAGTGCCTAACTGTTACTCATTTATCATTCAGGCCAAACTGGAATTGCAGTTATTAATCAAAGTATATTATGATGGTTGGCAAAATGAATCACTGTTCTTCCAAAATAAACTCTTTGTCAGTGAAAACTGACAAATGTGAGATATTTCAGAAAATGCTGCCATTTCTTCTGGTATCTATATACAGCTTTAGGGTTCTACAGGACCATTTCTGAAAATATTTATTTTGTGGAAAATACAAGCACAAACAAGTTAGGAATATCTGAACTGTATTAAATAAGACAAATGTTTTTAGTATTCAGTTTGAATTTATTTTAAGAGAAGCTTTTGAGTTTTAAGATGTTCAAATATCACATTTTCCTAAATATTTCACATTACTTTTGTGCTGTGAGTTCAATGCCATATAAAAGCTTAATTAAATGCTCATAGGGTTTGTCAGTCTCCATGAGCTTCCATGAAGACAACAAAACCAAAATGGATTGTGCTGGTGATCTTCTGCCTGTCTTAAATTAAGAAAAAAGGAAAGTTGCATTAGCAAATTTTCCCTTCCAAATCCATAGACATTAAGATGTTGAAATAGATTGTAGACATTTCCAGATTATGAAAAATGATATGAAGGGGAAGTAGGAACAGCCATAAGAATTGACTGGAACTCTAGATAGTTGATATAGAAGGCACCAAAATTATTCTGCTAGCTGGATTAACTACAGTTACACAATCTACAGGGGGAAAAAAAAAATAAATCAGAAAACAAGAGACATATCAAAAGAAAGAAAATTCATAGGTTTGGTTTTTTTTAAATGAAACAAAAGAAACCCTTGCATAGATACTACTGCTTAAAAGCACTCAAACTAAAATTGACAATTTCCAGATATTAACATCAATTTCTATCTTTAACTGATATATGTGCAAGATTTTAGATGATATCTACAAATGCTGAGCAGTATCTCCTCCAGGCATGCATTTTGATTAACTTTTTTCTTTATGTAGACTTTTCCATTTCCTAGCAATTTCTCAGAGATGGCTTTTATCACATAAAGTCTGAGAGGTTTTGTTCTTCCAAATGATTGGAAAATTGATTCTTTTTTTTAAAACTTATTTACAGTTGTTGTTTAGGTGTAGTTTTTTTTTTTTAAAAAAGATCCATGTCTAGCAGCTAAAATATATTATTATACTTGATAGGTTCTTTTAGCATGATCAATACTAAGTGAAAAAGTTAGGAGGAGAAGAACACATGAAAGAGGGGTAGTAATTACCTTCCAGGCCCATTTACTCTAAATTTTGACAAAATCAAAAAAAAAAAAAAAAAATTATCTAAGGTTAATATTAGTTTTGACAAATTAATTTTCATTCTGATATACTAATTTGAAATATTGATTTGAGGTAATTTTCAAATAATATGTGAAATCTGCAATCCTAAAATTTTAAACTGAAGACAGTACAGTTCCAGATGTTTTAAGATGCACTGGTGCTAACGGACAAAAAGTGGGTAAAATGTCCTTAAAATGCCAATTTATGTCAGTGTTTTTGGATTTTCTTCAGGGGTATGATCTTTTTTTATATCTTGTGAGAAAAAATAGTGGAACCATGGATTAAGTGAAGAGTTCCATTGTACAGAAAAGACAGCAAGAGAGGGGTCTCATGCTACTCAAAGAAAGAAGAGAATTGTATTTTCATATATGAGCTTTGAGGTGAGAACATCATACATTTTACAATAGTATCCTGTAGGAAGTTCCTATGAGAAAAAAACAGTTATTCAACAAGGGTGGATATATTTTAATCAAATATTTGTTACCTCATGGGATAGCTTTACAGCTTGATGTCACCGGGTACTGGTAATTAGAAGTCACCTAATGAAAACTGAACTGCTTATTTGACCAGTGAATGTCAATCACCAATTATGTATCTCTCGTTAATGCATTATGTATACCATTTAATTTTCTTTGACTTATGATTCAGCCTTTATATTTAAAAAATAAACTTGGTGTCCCTGATCTCTAGGGCACTGTCTTATCTCAATATAAGAAGACGAAGCAAAGCATAATGTGCTATGGCAAATTCAGCCTTTGCCACCTTCCAGTTAACTGGGACCTATTCATATTCCCAAGATGGTTCAAAAAATCATAGATAGAGGTCTCGGGATGACATCAGCCAGCTCTTTGAGTATTCTCAGATTAATCCCATCAGGTCCCATAGACTTGTAGGGAACCAGCTGGAGAAGCAGATCCCACACAAGTTTAAGGTTGACTGCATGTTATGGATCAAGAAATTTATTGAGTAGCAATGCTTTTAACTCCTGATCAGAGGAATAAAACTGTGGAAGTTATTAATATTTCACTGCAGTGGCAAATTTAACCTATTTACTTGATTTGGGATAACCAGCAGAGCTAAAAGGGTTCATTACTAGACAAAAAACTATCATTTGTGAGAAAACAGTAACAGCTGATCTTAGAGACAAACTATAAACTGAGATTTCCATCTATCTTGCCACTACAATATCAGAATACAAAACCTCCAGAATAGAAATGATTTTTCTGAATTCAGTATCTATTTCTTAGCAATGTATTTTAGGCACACAAACAGATTCAGTGAGGCAACATATCCATAGGCATGAAAGTGATATCAGCAATGTCTTTGAGCAGGGTTAAATATCATACCTCATTTGTTGTGCCAAAGGGACAATTTCACCATTGTGTATTTTTAACTTTATTTTTATTCTTTTCCTTCACTAATGCCTGAAAATGGATTTTTATGGCTATTAAAATACTCAGATATGCATATATCACAAAGGTCTATAATCTAAAAAAAAACCCCTAAATACATTCTGGTAGCTGTATCAAAACTTTCACATCAAGAGAACTATCTTTGAAAATAGATTTTACAGTTATTAGAAATATAAAAATAACAACCAATTGCTTTGAAAAAGTTAATTTCTTTTTTATTCAATAGTTCCTCTTCTAATCCTTTTTTCCCCAGGAATTTACTGTGCATCTGTGTAAAAGGTGTTTAGACAGTATGCAAAGATAGTATCTCTAATACTGTCCCTAACATCTTCTTAATATCTTAATTTTAAATATCTGATCACCTTCTGTAAATAAACACCAATTTATCTGGGGCAAGCAATCACAGACTTAAGTCAATTGATAAAAAATAGGAACTGATGACATTTAGAAAGCTCTACAAAATAGTTATTTGCATACACTGTTTCAAGCCATACAGATAAATTCCTCCTCTGTATCAAAACAAGTACTGGTGATTAAGGAATGATGTTGCATGTACACGGAATACAGAAAAACATCCCAGTTAAAGTAATGGGGAAAAAAAAAATCATTGGTGTTCAGACGGTGTTTGAATAATATGTGAGAGCAAATCTTTGTTATGGTGGAATCAGGAATAGCAAGGGGTTGGTAGCATGCTCTGTTACTGGCAGTATCTTTTTTACACAGGAAATCTTGAAGTTCTGTTTCTGTATGCAAGGATAAGTGATTTTTAGATCTTTGCTACATTTGAACAATGAATCAATCAATATATCTATGAATATTTGCACACTCTGAAAGTGTAAATAACACTGTTAAGGAGTCTAAGAAAACAGCACTTACATCCTTTCACAAACTTTACATGGAAATTTTATTTTCATTTTTCTGTCTCCCCTCCCCCCCCCCTTCTTATTATACACAATTTTCATTATAATTTTCCATAAATATATATGGACAAACTTGACATATTATACAGTAGTACAAGCCTGGAATAGAAATTAATGAGCAAAAATGCATTTAAATACAATGTAATGCAATGCATAAGCATTTTACGGGGTTAATATACATTATGAACAACGAATTTTGTCAGGTCAAGAAAAGGATTTGGCATCTAGAAAGAGAATGTTGTCATTCATTCAGATCTCTTTGGAACATCAATAGCACCTGTAGCTAATAAATGATTGTCAAAAAAAAGAAAAAAATCTAGCCAATATATTCAAGTAAAAACCATACAGTATTGCAAAATACAAAAAGGAAGAAACAACTTTATTACAGCAACAATGGCTACTGCGTGTTTAATTATTGCATAGCAATACCAAGGTCTACTGGTAAACTGCAGATAAGGTGATCTTTCCAAGTAGGCTATAAGTGGAAAATGCAGCTTTATCACTCTTCAGGAAGGGTATTTATGTAAGCGATTTATGTACCACTCTGAAAAAACAATCTCTCAGTAATTTTAAGGTAACACTTTTTTAAAGAAAGCCAAATGTAGACTTTTCATTGGCTTGCCTACTTGCAGACAAAATAAAAACAACAAAACCTGTAAATGGTATGATAAATTGTGTTCTTAGTAACTATTGTTCTGGAGTTTCCCCTAATAATTTAACAGGAATATTGTTTCTAGGCCCATGTGTATTCTCATTTTACACACTTGTTACAAGAATATTATGTCCATCAGTACTTTGTATGAACTGCTCATACATACCACAATACATGAAATCTCAATCTATTGTAGTTTTGTTCAGACATCATTTAGTTAATATTTCCACAGCAAAACCACCCAATCAACAACTTCACCAACAATGTAGGTTTTACCACCTACCATCAATGAAAATTCTCAGTAATCTTAGGCTGTTCTGAACTGAGTCATGGTTGGAAACCAGTGTTATATAATATTGCAGTTTTTTTGAATGAATTTCTACTATAAATAAATCTAGCAAAACTTGAAAATAACACATACTCTTACAGAAAAGCTTTAAATTTTTCTGTCATTTGTGGAAGTCTTTTATTTCTTTACAAATATGTTCCATTTATCAGGCACAATATGCAACTTACTCTAAAACATTATATATATTTTATATATACATAAATATATATAATGCATATAAATTAGAGTTTTATATATAGGGGAATACATATATACACACATGCCACTTCTGCATACATATTCCCTTATATATATATGTCTATATATACATTCACAAAAGACATAAACCATTTTCTCTGGAAATAAGAAGAATGAAGATCTGAAAGAAGGTTTGAAAGGAAACAGATAATTTCCTTTGGGGTCAACAGACTTGTTTGGATATTTTTTTTTTAAATACATCCTCTATATTTTATATTCTACATTCAGAGTTTATGGTGGGATTTTTTTAGTTTACTTATTTACACAGACTATTAAAATAATACAGATTGTGCGTTAATTTAGGGACTGATTCATTAGGAATATTATGCAGGCAGAGCAAATTTGCCAGTTATAACAAATCCTGCATTTGTTTTATTATATCTGACACTCCTGAGATTTGGTATGGAGAAAATAAGGCTGAAGCCTCTACTGAAGCCACATCACCTCCAATGTCTGATAAAGCTCTTTGATAGATACTTTTATGGTGGCTTCAGTGGACTTTGTACTATGTCCTAGAAGGCAAGACTGGTTTGCAGAATATCTTTGAAGAAACAACCACCTCTGGTTTTGTAAAGAGCATATGAAGAACAATCATTATGTCTTGGCCCTAACCCAATATTTTGTGACCATCTCCCTCAACTGCCTCATGAAAGGAAAAGCAAGCTAAAATTTGGTACTATTTCTAAACTGAAAAAACCCTATTTTTTTTCAGGGATGCAAAATGCAAAGTGTTCTGTAAAACTTTTAAAAACTGAATGTATTAACTTTGTTAATTTCAGTAACTCAGAAATTATAAGAAAACAAACAAAAAAGAAAGGAGGGCCAACATCTCACAGGAAGGTGAGTAGGCTTTGGATAACTAGATGACACATTGAGTTTTTACTACAGGTCAGTGATGCAAACACTTCACAAGTAGGGGTTAAGTCTTTAGACTTAATAAAGCTATGCCAATTGATACAAAGAATTCAGTCACAGATATGCACTGCCTTAAAAATAGAACTGTAAGCAACTTCAAATATTTGTGAGACTTTCTAATAGTCTGTACAAGTTTTACCATTCTGCATTTTGATAACTCTATTCTTCCAGGGTTGCGCAAGTGTCCAAACTTCAACTGAGAGGTAGATGATGAGAAAAATTTAAACTGCAAAACTACAACATGCAAACTATGTTGAAATCACACAGCAATGCTTATGCAAATTGTGGTCAAAAAGGTGATAGTTCATGCAAGCACTTTCAATGTATATATATGCAAAAATACCAGAAGTGCACTAACCCCCCAAAAAAAATCCAGACAGCTTTGTTAACTCTGTTACACCATCTCTGAAAATAATTATCTAAAAATTCCCTTTATATTCCTCTCTGTGAGTAGAAAAATAGTCATCTATAGAGAAATTAACAAAAGTTGCCTGATTCCGTTTTTTTATAGGCAAAATTATCAGTGTCAGTTATAGCATGTTCATCTATAAAAGTGGTCACTGGCTTTGTTTAGCAAAATCCTCATAGCTGCCCCAAATCTGGTTACATGTGGTATCTGCAGCTTATTCTCTATCTCAGTAATACCTCTCCACTAACACCCACAACCAGACCTGAAAGTAGCAAGTGAAAAATATTGCATTTGGCAACACAGCAAATGTAGCAGTTTAGGAAAAACTAAAAAACTATGACAGGAAAGCATTAAAGATAATTCAGGGTCTGAATTCTTTGTGTTACATCAAAATGAAGGGTGACATGGGGTGGTAGAGGTGGAGAACTTTCAAGAGGAACAAGAAGTATCTGAGAGGAAAAATCACGTACACATTGCTAAATGTTTTTAAGCACACTAGATGCTGATATGCAAATTTGCCATTAAAATTCACATGAATTTCAAATCATAATATCAGAGAAATTTCTGCCATTCACTTCAGCAGTAAGTAATGGTTGAACTTTCTCTTGTAAGGAAAACAGCACTTAAAAAAACCCAAAACCAATTTAGTCTGACTACTTATGCTACAGGATTTCATACAGAAAGATGCTCTTTTGAACATGTGAATGGAAATACAGAACTGACAACTGCAACCACAGCTCAATGCGGAAAGCTGGGAGGGGGGAAATTTTGGTATGTTCCTGAAATAGTACTGAGAATTATTAGTGAGAAGTCTTTCTCTGGAGTTTGAAAGGGCAATACAGAACACTCCAGCTAGTAGAGAGTATGATGTCAAAAACCCTAAAGAGAGAAAAGTATCTGGATGTATACTCTAAAACTACTTGAAATTTAACTTTAATGTTACATAGGAAAAAAAAAAAATACTGATGCTATCCACTTTCCTATTAATTTAAAAATTTTGGCATTATTTTCTCTGGACTGATCAAATAAGAGGATAATTAGGCTTAGTCGTATTGTGTCAGAGGAATTAAAAGAATGAGGGATACATGAGTATAAATGAGAATAAGAACAATTAAGAATTTGCTTGCACTGACTGACAGAGACTACAGATTCTTACAATGCATAACAGATGCATGTGGTATGCCTTGAAGTTTGAGTACATTTCTTCATCATTGGGCAGGAAAATCTCTTAGTCCTGACCCTGCTGTGGTTCAGACTGAGGGTGAGGTAATTAAGAGAAACCAGAGGAATTTAGAGAGATGGTGTATATACCCAGCTCTAATCACAAAAGCAGAAATATAATGATTAAATGATTTACAGTACCAATTACAGGTCAGTGCAAGTAAGAATAATATTCAGGGGTTTTAAGGGAAGTTATACTCATTTTGCTACTGTGTTGCTCAGTACAGAGTTGATTCAAGGCAATTTACTATTATAATTACTTTTAGAAATACAAGCTACCTCCACTGCTAGGCAATTGCCCCTTTAGGACTCATTATTTGGAAGACACAGGTTTTTAATTTCAGGCAGTTTTTGCATAGATAGGATTCCAATTTTCTTCATTCATCTCTGGATCTTAACTTCTTTAATATTCAGTAATATCAATAGTATGTTGATGGGTTGTTGCTCGTATTAAGAGAAAAAGTAATGAAAGAGGTGTAAGGAAATGTTTCACTTGACTCTTCCTACTTGATGTTGCTCCAGTTGCCTGCTACATCACTTTGCCTTATAAGATTAAAAATTGCACATTGCTGAGTGGTAGCAAAGCAGGTCTTTCATTCTTATTATTTTTTTAACATACTTGACCAGAGATGGAAGAGTAGCATCTCTGTACAGGGTTTATAGAAATTTTTATTTCCTCTGAGATGGTAATATAATTTTTGTTACTGGTGGTTAGATGTGTCTGTGGCTCAAGGAACCTTGTTTTTCCCTTATTTCCTATGCCATGTTGTATTGTATTCTGAGATCCTGCATAAACAGGCAAGTTTGCCTGCATATTTCCTGAGAGACTTTTTTTTATCATCATTTTTCTGAGTCCTTTATTTACTCAGAAGCAAATTTGGATAGCCTTCAGTCAAAAGCTGACACTTGTTGACTTCTACTCTGTATTCTTAATCATGCTGATTTTTGCAAAGAGATAATAGGCATCTCCAATTTTGCCTCCGACATTTTGGTTCAGCCTTTGTATTAATCTCTTTTCAAATAATCTCTGCCTTTCTATCAGTTGCTATCAAGAGCAGACTGATGCTCCTGATAACTACACTTCAGCTAAAATTTCAGTTCATCTTTCATAATCCAGTATTGATAACTGATATTCCTCACTGTATGAAAGCTTAGTGTCTATGAACTCTTTATCA
>JAWWTY010000037.1:31285823-31300665 GCA_035222235.1 Margarornis squamiger | reverse complement strand
TTCATCTTTCATAATCCAGTATTGATAACTGATATTCCTCACTGTATGAAAGCTTAGTGTCTATGAACTCTTTATCACTTTCTGGCTATGGGCACACAGGTCCTTCACAAGTCCTGGAATTCACTCAGTATGTCAGCCCAAAAGAGAGTAATGCTTTTGTCTCATGGGGTGCTGGCAAGGCTAAGGTTCTGAGGAAGGTGCAATGTATTCATTTCCTCTCTGAAGCTAGGGGCTGGGAGAGGAACTGCAATTTTACTGGGACTAAATCATTCTCTGTTACACAGTACAGTGCTCAAATCTGAACAGGAAATCCATATTTTCTCCCAAAACTCTCAAATTCATATATTTTGTTCCTGATGCTTCTATAAAACTACAGGACTTGTTGGAGATGTTTGGTTTTCCTGAATATAATTAAAAATAGAAGTAAAAAGTAGGTATTAAATTCTGAGCCATGCTGCAAATAGATTCATGATGCTACTCTCCCAAAACAGTGCTGAGATAACTAAAAAGTTCAGCACTACTGTAAAACTTCATAGAACTTCAGAGATGATAATCCAGTAAAACTGAAATAAGCACTACCAAAATTTTTAGAAGAAAAGTTAAAACAATCATATTGAACATAATAACATAAATAATATTAAGAAATAACTTTCTTAAAAACACTCCCATATCTGCTAGATGTTGCTATTATTTTTTTTTCTTTTGTTATTGGCACTTCAAATTTCTCACAGATAGTTCTCTGTGCAATGTATTTCCAACTTCTCGAGATTTAAAAGAGGGCTAAAAGAAATTACATTCTTTTCCTGGATTTGAGTGTAGGTTTATCTTGCATAAACAGTGCATAAATGTTTTATGAATCAGACCCTTAATTTTCACAATTTCTGAGGCATTTATATGCATCTCTCCAAAACAAATAGCACCTTTCCTTACAGAGAAATAGAACAGAAATATTTTCACTTATTACCTTCAGAAGCTTGCACTTTTAGCATTCAAATGTAATACTAAATGATTTCTGCAAAGGAAAATTGTGCTTATGCTTTCTTTTGTCTAAAGGAAGAGGAACAATTGTGTACATTTGAATTTATATGAGTGTCTGTGTGAAATTGTAGACACAAGACTAAATATCTTGCACAAAACTGGTATGTCAATTCCAGACAAAGCTTCCTGCACAAAGCTTCCAGACTGGCATTGTCAAGGTGCCTTGCAGCATTTTTGCTCAAAGCAGCATTAAAAAAAAAAAAAAAAAAAAGTAGCTTTTCACTAGATTCATGCAAAAGGGAGGTGAGAACTGGTACGAAGCTTCCTATCTGCAAAGACCTGAAGTTACACCTTCAGTCTCATCTCAGGACACCATCAAAAAACTAATGATCTGCCAATAAAACCAAGCATCTACTTTGAAGTCATTGCCATGAAACCAATTCAGGCCACAGAAGCCAAGGGTTAATATCCTTTTAACCAGTAGATTCTGAATCTAGCCCCTTGAGGAAAAAGACTTTACAGTCCAATCCAGATCCTTCAGCCACACAGGAATACATAATCAAACAAACTAATTGCCATTCTTGTTAGCAATATAAATCTTTTATGTACAGGCAGATTTTAGCTTAGTTTGAATTAGTGAGGTCTGAATGTAGTTTGTGTTCAAATGTGTATGTTGAAGTACAATGTAGTCAGCTATCACAGCATGAAACTACCTCTGAAATATATTATAAATCAGTTGTTTATTGTATTTTAGAGCTGGTGCCCAGCAACTGTTCATCTTCTACCCTTAACTTTGACATCCATATTATAATTGTTTATTCAGACACGTATTTTTTATCTAGTGGGAATGCAAAAGACAAAAAAGTTTCCATGTGCTTCAGTCAGGTACTCTGTGTCTTTTGAAACAAATTTTTGAACTTATATTCTCTTTAATATTAGTGGTAAGTAGCGTTTGGGCAGATTATTTCAATAGACTTTAACCATACTCTAAAGATGAATGCAAGTATCTTCACAAATAAGAATAGGAGATACTTTTGCATTAGATATACTTGTGAAAAATAATAAATGTTTGTCACTGGAAGGTTTTACAGACTGGTTTACGTGACTCTTGATTGTCCAGAGTCAAAGTCTGATGAACTCATTTGCATGGAATCACTACCTCTGTAATCTTAACTTTGTATCACTGAAATAAATAAACTGTAGATAGTAATTTAACTTTGAGTCTTGCCATAGGGCAAAAATCTGTTCCCATCCAATATTATGACTGATCATTATTACCACAAAACTTGGCCTGTGTCTTGAAGACACATTCCTAATGGAAGTCATAAATACTGCCTTCTGAGCTATAATGCAGATTAAATATTGGTTTCTCTTTCTGAGGGATCTTCAAGAGCTTTGTCGGCTCTGCCAGAAGCATCTTCATTCTCGTTGTTTGTTAGTGGTTCTGCTTCCTTTGGGTCAGCATTGTTCTGAGCTTTCTGCTTTTCATCTTCTAGCTTCTTTTCTTTTGCCAAAAGCCTGTAGTTGATGGCATTGCCAATGAACAACCAGATACTGGCCACAGTCACAATCACTCCGCAGACAAAATACATGTACTGGTATTCACCAGTAACATCTACTAACCAACCTGAAATACAAAGACAAGAGGAGAGAAAGAGCATTTAGTCTATGATATCACCTACCCTTGGAGAAATATCTATATATTATTTGATTTTGAAGTTGGAGCAGAAAAGCTTTTTTAACATGTTAAAATTTCCTAACATAGACAGTGGAACTCTAACAAAACCTGTATTAGTCAAGTTAGCAATTGTCATTGGAGTCACTGACAATTACAGAATATTGAAGAACAAAGTCAAAAAAGTTTAATGAATAATGACAGTTTTTTAGCTCTTTTATTTTCATTCTTTCATTTTATTCACCTTCTAATTGTATTCTCTATTGTTTTAGAATGACTGTCTGATACTCCCTGAGGCTGCATACAGACAATAGGATGAGGAGATATGTCTTAGGCTGCTGTCTGTGCATCAGCTGCCTGCTTTTCATGTTTACTTTCCTGTGATTGGTGAAAGAGACAGAAAGGCTTCTGCCTTCAGCCACAATGCCCAACTGCTGAGTGTTAAACTATGTGAACTGTACGTAAAAATTATATTCACACCTCTGAGATCAATTTGGTCATGACAAGGAAAATAAAACATAACAGTTATTTCTATTTATGAGCCATTCCTTCTAAATTTTCACAATTCCCAAATCAACATTTGTACGTATCCAAGTATTTAGCTATGAACTCTGCTACACTATAATTGAAATTCATAGGATAACCTGCATGCTTCAATTAGTATGTATTTAGATACTTTGACTGGCTTGAAGCCATAATGCTAGCTTATTCATCTGATACACATTTAGAAGCCATTAAATTATTCTAGACTTTTTTTTTTTTTTCCACAAAGCTAGTATTAGGAAAAACTCAAATAGCACTGCAAGCGTGCAATTCACCTATTAGTGTAAATAGTGCAATTTGCTGATTTTTATCGGTAAGCAGTCTCATAAAACTGATGTTTAAAAATGAAACTCTGAATTAGCATTACTTCAGCAAAATATTTTAAAGGATATGAACTAGTCAAAACCAGTGCTTAGTCTTTGTTGTCTCTATATAAAAGTTAAATCAATTATTAATACAATTATAGCATAATATATAGTTTTAAAAACTCCTGAAAAGCTAATATACTGAAAAATAAATAGTTGTGTAAGCTACTGCTTCATAAATATTAGGTTTAATGTCTTTAGAGTTAGCACTGATTTCAGAACATGACTGAAAAGGCTCGACTCCTGAGGTCACAGGCTCAGACCCCCCACTAGGTGGCATAAGAAGAGTCTGTGAGAGAAGAACATTTTCTACCTTTACCAAAATGAATTTTTATGTTAAACTATGAGACAAATACGGGATGTCTTGAGAAATATTAAAATTTTGCTTGTACAGATATTATTTTACTGAAATGAGTGGAATTGTTCTGTCATATTTAAAGTTGCACACAACAATGCTATTCTCATAGAAATACTGACAGTAATCTAAAATACTTTGGTATGTAGAAATGGTTTTAGGCACACATAATCTTTCTGACTTCTGAGGCAGTGTTTATGTGGATACAGTATATGTTCACAAGGCTGGCAATCTCACTGTCTTTATATTCTCATATTTTTGGGCTTACACTGCAACACACACCAAGGTACACACCAATGCTTCTCAACAAGATTTGAGCATTTTTTAGTTCCTTATATCACCAGAAACCTTAAAATTATAAAGCTTACTAGCAGCATTACTAAATACTGATTAAAAAGCTAGCAAATAGAAAATACTTTACATAAGACTTCATTATTTTTGCTGCAAGAAGCCCAGAAGTTATGAATATAGTCTAAGCCATACACCTAGGCTCTCTTTAAGCGACCCTTACACTTGAAAGAGAGAAGCCGGCAACATTGCTATCTTTCAGTCAGTTCACACTCTGAATTGCCTTATCTATCAGCTATAGAAACATGCTAAAGGACTGGGTGTGAGCAGAGTTATGGTGCGAAATCATGCCAGGGCGCAACACTCCATGGCACCATGATGGAATCCCAGCATGCATGCACCCTGCCTAAGCTACTGAGGATACCCCTGTTCTTCTGACACCTCCCTGCTAGTTTCTTCTCTCTCTGGATACACTAAACTTCTCTGCTTAGAGAAACTAAAGTTGTTGTTTAAAATCTAAGCAAGTGTAAGAGACTGTTCCTTGAGCTATCACTAGGTTCAAGAAACTGTGAAGCCACCTTGAGAGATCTTCACAAAAATGGACCAGTGGATTCAATCAATTCAAGAGTAAGAATTTTGTTGGCAAAGAGCAAATTGGAGATGGATACATGTAACTCAAAGTCACAAAGCTAGTCCTACGTGCTATCAGGTAAACATACATTTACTGCATGGATTTATGGGCCAGTAGAGGTATGCTCTTAATCTATTTTTGCACATGCCTGCAATAGATGCCTTTAGATTCTCATGTGAACCTGAAGCTGCAAAGCCCAAAGGTAATTGATGTAGTGTGCTGCTGCTATAGTACACTTCTAGTCACAGAGAAAACATTAAGTAACATTAAGAACAATGTTCATATTTATTCAATGTTAAATTGCAAGATTATACTGTAATGTCTGAAAAAAATGGAAAGAAATAGTTTCTTACCTCCTAGAGGAGGGCCTATGAGCACAGGGCAACATTCCACAATAGTGACAAGTCCAACCGCACTGGAAAATCTGGCAGCCCCAACGAGGTCCATCAATGTCTCAAAAAGAACACTGCTAACCATTCCAAATGCGAACCCAAAAAACACAGCATATATCACCAGGCCAGTGTAATTTTTTGCCAGAGGGCACAAGATATGACAGATGCCATTGTACAAGACAGCAAAACTAAAAAAATACTGAATCTTTGGCCGGATAAACCTGGAGTTTGCCACGAGTCCCATTGAAGGCCTAGCAAACATGTCTACAAAGGCTAAGATAGATAGCAAAAAAGCTGCAGAATATTCATCAATTCCCTTGTGCTTGGCATAAGGAGCCAAGAATACTATTGGAGCAAAGAACCCTATAAACATAATGACATTTCCTGACAAATAGATCAGAAACCCTCTGTGTTTGAAGAGGGACAGATCTAGATACTTATTCATAGTTTGCCAACAAGACTTCTTGTTGTTTTTGTGCAAGGCAGAATCTCCTGTGCCTTTTTCAACATCTTTTTTCACAGTTGGAACTTTTTTCGGTCCAACAGGTCTCATGAGTGACCCAGCCACACAGCAGTTCAAAAGAAGTCCTCCCAGAATAAGAAAGCTTCCTTTCCAGCCAAATGCATTAAAGAGGAATTGATTCAGAGGTGCCAATGTGCTCAGAAACACTGGACTTCCAGCCATGGCCAATCCATTAGCAATGGGACGCTTCTTATAGAAATACTTGCCAATCATGGTTAAGGCAGGTTGTAAGTTGAATGCTAAACCCAGACCTAAACAACACATAAAAGACAGTATTATTGCAGATCATGCATTAAAAAACATATTGCACCTCTTTCAAGTTATTTTTAAAATCCAGTGATTCTCAATAAAGACAGAAACCAACTACCATCAGAGAATGAAATACAGCTTCACTGCTGTCTGTGTGTGTGTTAACTGTGTCATGGTGGCATTCAGCCCCCATAGCACTGCATTAAAAGTCAAAATTCCTTGTGTTTCAGCAATTTTAGCGTTAGGGCAATCACACAGAGAGAAATGATGGTATCAATGCCTTGACTCACCATTTTTATATTTGCTAAGCTATAATGCAATCCTCTCTTGGCTCATTTCAAAAAAGTTATTAAATGTCACCTCAGCTACAATGAATGCAGGGTGTATTTAAATGTATAAATCTCCTATTTTTTTTTATTTCCAACCCTAATTAAGATCCAATTTGTCTACTAAACTGGAACTTAAAATAGCAAATTATTTTAAAGCACATTCAGCTCCCCTTCCCCAGGTCACTACTAAAGGTGTAAGAGCTGTAGAGGACACACATGGGAGCAAACCACCCATCCAGATCATCCGAGTTTATAAACTGAACCCTGTGCTGAACCTCTAGGCCTTCTTTCTGTATAAAGACATCTGGGCAATAAGTAGCTATGCATCTGCTTGATGGCACAGGAGAGAAATTTTCTTCTCTGATAGGCCAGTTCCTGGATTCTGACTTTATTCTTTCAGGTTTAGGATGTCAAAAATAAAAGCTTTAATAAATAATCACTCTATAATGAAGGACTCCTTTAGTCCCAACATAAAATGAACTTCAATATACAAGTACTATCTCACTCATTTATTACCTGCCAATATTTCACCTTGCCTTCCTTATTCTGAGAAGAGAGTTTAAAACACTCCCACAACTTTTGATAAGAACCTTATTTAATTTACTGGCATCACAATCACTTTGGTTCATTGCTTTAGGCAATATCTAGGCCTCTGATAGATGATTATTCATAATTTTATTACTGACCCTGGGGGGATTTTAAACAGAAAACTATTGCACTGAAAGTTCTTATACTTTTCTGAGAGACTAAATGTATATGCAAACCTACAGAAAGCTGGTAAAAGCTTTCATAATTTTACTGGAATTCTGCTAGCCTCTCTCACCCTGTTTGCAGTGCAACCTGATTGAAAGCTAAAAGAATGAATGTGAAATTGTACCCAAATGACTGTAATAAGTGCTGTCATGAACAAATCAATATTTATACCATTATTATAGTACAGTGTGGAACAGTCCATACGTACAACATTTACTGAATAAATTCATCAGCTGTTTCTGAATTATCCTAAGAAATAATTTAACATCATACTAGTTAATTTAAAGTATTAGATAGTTCAGGTAGCTGAATTTAACTAATCTTGCTACCTTCTTGGATTGTATCTCTACATAGAGGATTCTTGATCAGTAAAACTCATTGGTAGAACAATATTAGAAATAATTTAATATAATATATATAATAAAACATAACATAATAGAACCTTTTAAACAGGACTCTTACCTCCAACCACACCAATACAAATATATAGTTCAAGGACGCTATTGCAGAAGGAACTTGCAATCATTCCAAATGAACACAGGATACCACCTGCTATCATCACAGGCCGACTACCATACTTATTCACCAAAATGCTGCTTATGGGACCTGTTGGTAGAAATAAAATGCAATTACAGGTAACAGGCAACTCCATCATACATGTCTTTGTATTTACAACATGTTGGAATGCTTTCTTCTTCCATCTGTGAAAATATTAAGCTGTTTCTATATCCATCTGTCTTACAAACACACTCTGTGAGTTTACAGACACATGACCCTGAATGTGGATATATTGCCTCCATGACAATATAAATACTGATTAATTATGGAGATGGGTAAGAAGATTAAAGACATCAGAAAAGCAAGAGGGATTGTTACAGTTCATGAGCAATCAATACTTAGATTAGTCAATGGAAGTTTGAAAGTGCAAGGACAGAAGAATTTCAAGTATGAGACAGGTATTAAAACAATTCACAGACCAGGAGGAATCTCCAGGCAGAGCAAACTGAAAACTGACCTTAATACTGCAGCATGTCCTCCACCCCTACTTGGAACCATATATAGGCTTAAAACTGTTGTCAAATCAGAACATAGATCTCTGGCCCCTGAGGCTTGTTTTCCCTTATCTCATGAAAAGGGGAGTGTTAACGGGCAGTAAGATGACTATAAGTTGTCTGACAAAATCTAAAATGTGGTTTAGCATAAAGACCTATAAACCTGGAAAATATTGCTATGGGTCCATTTTCCAGTTTCAATTGCAATTCAGTTTATGGTGTAATTATATCCATACTAAACAAACAGCTAGTGTGCAATTTAGCATGACATGCATTATATGTTTTTTAGATGACTATGACTAGAGTAGATGGTGTGCTACGTATCAAGATTAAGAGGTTGTCAAAGCTCTTAAGGTAAACTTCCATAGCATCTGACTGCACTGTATTTGGCTCAAACCATTACAAACAGTCTTGCTTTTGCAATAACTAAATTTATCCAATTAAAAGATAAATAAAAAATAATACCCCCCCCCCCAAACCAAACCAAACCAAAAACCCCAAACCCCCAACATCATAAAAAACATCATGCATTTCAAACTTAAGATAAAGCAGGCACCTGGCATAAAATGGAATGCCATGCTCTGCATCTGATTTCACTGTAAATACTGCACTGGTAACAGTCCTGATAACACTTTTAAGTCTCTCTTTTTATAAATAGCTAAAGGAATAAATGTCAGAAACTTCATGTTTTGAAAAAGCCAAATCCAGTCAAATTTAAAAGTGCGCTTTCATAGGCAGTGTTATTTTAGACTCCACTCTTGGAATTACCTTATAGATATTAGAGTATTATTATGGATAGATTGCAAATGTTAATTACTACTTGCATATCACCAACAGAAGTCTTAAGGATATGCCAAATGATCACTTTTTATCTTATTTCCTTATGGAAATAAGAATTTCTAACAGCGCATGAGTACAGAGGTCAACTTGAAATTAACTTGACTAGAAAGTACAGATTTGAGTGATGTTTAGATCTTAGTTTGTGCATTCATTAAATAGCTTGGGTCCCAAGGACTCTAGGGAAGCTCCTATAGGCACAGTCACTGGACAGTACAGTAAGCTTGTCACCAGTAAAAGCAATTTATTTTCCTGCTCAGTTCAATGTAGATGGGGCATAGAAGATAAACAGGGTGTCTATTTCACTGAGAAGGTAAAGGTTTCTCAGACTTAAGGCATTAGGGCTCATCTCACAGACATAAGCATAGGAGACAGATCTCTGCTACTCACTCAGCTGCAGCTTAAACATAACCGTATGCTGAAATCACCAGACTTCAACATCCACAGCATGCAATGGACTACCAGATAGACAATAACCCAGAGATTTATTAAAAGGCTTTTAAACACTCACAAAGCCCTAAAACATGTAACCGACAGCTTATATGATGGCACACCTAACATTTCTTTACTTCCATTTGCAGGGGACCACTGAGCAGAACCATGGCAAGGTAGGCTTTCACCTTTGAGGCCATATAGAGAAAGCAGTGAAATGTGAAAAATGGAGAAATTACACAGCAGGCACATCCCAAATATATCATGTTTACTTCTTCTGTCTTAATAAACTTGTGCTCTCATAACTATGCTGACGCATAACTTCAATTATGATTTTTATTAATTTATAGAGCTATGTTTGGAAAATCAGTGGTTTGGCACATGTTTGAATTAGAAAGCAAACCCTTCTGAAATACATAAACAATATAAATATTTCCCCTGAGTCAGAGAAAGACCCTTTGAACT
Organism: Margarornis squamiger; assembly: GCA_035222235.1. Taxonomy (NCBI): domain Eukaryota; kingdom Metazoa; phylum Chordata; class Aves; order Passeriformes; family Furnariidae; genus Margarornis; species Margarornis squamiger. The sequence continues at coordinate 31,290,798 of JAWWTY010000037.1, read as the reverse complement.
GGAACTCTTTGTTTAACTCAAAGCAAAAAGTTTCATCCTAATATCAAGTAATATTTATAATTTTGAAAATAAACTAAATCTATGGCAATTTAAAAAAGACATTTATTTGTCATTGCTAAAGAAAATAAAAATATTTCACTTAAAAGATATAAAAATAATGATTAAAAAATTATTTCAAAACCTATTTCCAAATTCTTTCTGTGATGAAAGTATTTACAAAATTGAAAATTAAAAATTCATTTAGTGTTTGTTAACATTCTGATTTCCCCTCGAATTACTGCTATAACAAATGTTGCATTGCTGTAGTCTTACTTAAAATGTTTCTTTGATGAGCCATTAAAAAAAAAAAACAACAAAAAACTACAAAAACCCACAAAGAAAATAATACAGGAAAGAGGCATTGTAGCAGGGAAATAATTGACCACACTATTTCTAAATTCATTCACTACAGGCAGAACCTGAAATTGCACCTGTACATAAACACTTCAGGTACGATGCAGATAGACCTGCTAGCAGTCTGTTTCTTTTCTCATTAAACAAAGACAGCAAGAAAAGCCAGAAAGATAGGTGTGAGACCAAATGAAAAGCATTATGTAAATCCACACACCGATATCAAGTGTTGAAAAGAGAAGAATTACATTCGAAAAGATTGTTGCACAATACTGCTATATTTTTAGAATTTGAAATAAAATTACAAATCAAAAACACAGCATGTACAGCACTGACAAAAGTTTTCCAACCATAATCAAGGGCAAAGATGAGCTCTGCTCTAATATTCGCTCCAGAGGAACACTGACTATAACATTAATATACTTTAATACGGTTTCATCAATCCTTCCTTTCTTCTCCTTAATTACAGGAAAATGAGACAGATCCTTGTTTGTTTAGGGGTTTAGAAGAGAAATTTGTTTTTAGTGTTTGGTTGGTTACATTTTCTGAGGGTTGTCCAGAAATGTTAAGTTCCCCTCTCCTTTAAGGGAAATAATTGCAGACAGTGCAGATAGTTCCTTATCAGGAACAAGAGAACTGTCTCTCTGCAGATCTTAACCATGGCAGGCAAGCACCACCAGCCCACCTACAGCTTTTCAGAACAAAGCACATAATATTAGCTTCACCTACAAGACCTAATAGCTGAGCTCAAATATGTATGTAATAATTTAGGTAGGCAGTGGATGAAGACACAAGAAGAAAGGCAAAGCTGTCTGATGAGTCTGACTTTGTACTTTCAAATGACCCAAATTTGGACTGTATGATGAGTTTAAAATTCCTTTATTCCCTTAATACTCCCTTTGAGATGTTTTCCTTAAGTTAATGATGTGTATTTACTACCACACCGCCACTTAATTTGAGGTTTTCTCTATGTATATTCCAGTATTTTGATTTAAACGTTGTGCACGTGGGAAATACTAATTGTCCTACAAGCCATAAAGTTAGTTTAAACTCCCCAAGTTATCTAGGAACTCTTCCAATGTGGTAAGTAAGATGAACATTTCCTTCTCACATCTGTGCATAAACTTGGTTTTGGAGTCTTTTAAAATAATGCATATTCATACCTTAACAGATGAATTTACATAAATTCCAGCTGTTTGCCTATCATCATATGTTTTATAGCCATATACAAAGTTCATTTCACATCTAACATCTTCTACAATTATTTAAGCAACAGTCACATGCCAGCATGGGTCTACATTCCTTGCATATTTTTTTTCTTTTTAGCCAAAGGAAGACTGAGCTGTTTGAATACTCTAACACTACCAAAATGTTGCTATACATTAATGCATGTTAATTCACTAAAGGACTGCTGGATCTTGGAATTTACTTTCCCAAAGCCTGAAGTAACTGCATAACAGATGTTAAGTCAGAAGACCCACAAGACTATTTACTCTGATCTCTCCCTTAACACCTACAAACCATCAGCCACAAAAGATTATACACTCCCTAAACCAAATTTAAGACCATTATCATAATATGCTAACACTCTCTCAGCTGAATTTTTGTTTTATATCTTTCTGTTTCAGGCAAATGACCAGGCTGTGAGAAGGAATAAGACAGCAACTGGTGTCAATGGAGAACAGTTTCAGGAAGGGCTGTGCAGCAGGACACAAATACTTCAGAAGGCAAATAAAAATAGCAGCTTTTCACATTGTCCATCATATGTCAAGGGAAAGATGGCAAAAGTCATTTCAGCTATGTGAGCAGAGACTGGATCATGCATTTTGTAGCTTTCTATGACATTTCATACAAAGTCTATAAAAATCTGAAACCTATGTTCTGTCTTGATGGCTCAACACTTGTACATTTGTACACTTGTACATGTGTACTGTGCAAAATGTGAGAATGAGGCTCCTGTCATCAGTCTACTGTGAATACTAAGACCTCTCAGGATCACAGGATATGCAGAGTTGGAAGGGACCCATAAGGATCATTGAGTCCAGCTCCTGGCCTTGGACAGAACAGCCCCACAAGTCACACCATGTGCCCAAGAGTATTGTCCAAACACTTCTTGAGCTCTGTCAGGCTTGATGCTGTGACCACTTCCTAGGGGAGTCTGTTCCAGCACCCAACACCCTTTGGGTGAAGAACCTATTTCTAATATCCAATCTAAACTTCCCCTGACACAACTTCAGACCATTCCCTGGGTTCTGTCATTGGTTACCACAGACCAAAGATCAGTGTCTGCCTCTCCTCTTTCCCTCACAAGGAAGTTGCAACTGCAGTGTGGTCTCCCCTCAGTCTCCTCTTCTCCAGGCTGAACAGACCAAGTGATCCAAGCTGCTCCTCACACAGTTTCCCCTCAAGGCCCTTCACCATCTTTGCTGCGCTCCTTTGGTTGCTCCCTGATATCTTAATATATCTCTTATATTACAGTGCCCAAAACTGCTCACAGTATTCAAGGTGAGACCACTCCAGTGCAGAGCAGAGTGGGACAATCCCCTCCCTCGACCGGCTGGTGATGCTTTGCCTGATGCCCCCCAGGACACAGTTGGCCCTCCTGGCTGCCAGGGCACTGCTGACTCAGATTCAACTGGCCATTGACCAGGACCCCCAGGTCCCTTTCTGCAGCACTGCTCTCTAACATCTTGTCCCCAGGTTGTATGTGCATCCAGGGTTGTCTCATCCCAGGGGCAGAATGTGGCACTCTCCCTTGTTGACCTTAATAAAGTTGGTGATTGCCCAGTCCTCTAATTTGTCCAGGTCTCTCTGCAGGGCCTCACTGCCTTTGAAAGAGTCAATAACTCCTCTCAGTTTTGTGTCATCTGCAAACTTGCTTAGTATCCCTTCCAGTCCTGTGTCCAAGTCACTCATGGGCCCAAGATGGAGCCGTGTGGAACCCCACTAGTGACAGGTCACTAGTCTGATGTCACCCCATTTATTGTGCTTGACCTGTGAGCCAATTGCTCACTCACCACATGAGTTCAGCTGTGTACTGAACACTTTGTCCAGAAGGATCCTGTGAGAGACAGTATTGAAAGCTTTGCTGAAATCCAAAAGGATTACATCAACCGGTTCCCCTTGATCAGCTAGGTGGGTTACCTTGTCCAAAAAGGAAATCAGGTTTGATAAGCAGGACTTTCCTCTCACGAAGCTGTGCTGGCTGTGACCAATGGCTGTGTTGTCTTTCAGGTGTTTTTCAATATCTCAGAATAATCTTCTCCATAACTTTACTGGCACTGCAGTGAGACTGAGATGCCTGTACTTTCTGGGGTCCTCCTTCTTGCCCTTCTTGAAAATTGGGACAATGTTCACCAGCTTCCAGTCAGCTGGGACCTTTCTGGATTCCCAAGACTGCTTGAAAATCATTGTGAGAGGTATTGCAATGACATGAGCTAGCTCCTCGATGATTCTGGGACAAATCCCATCCCACGGACTTGTAGGGATCCAGCTGGAGCAGCAGATCCCACACAATTTTAGGGTTGACTGGGAGCTGATCATTCTTGCAGTCATGGTCCTCCAGCTCAGGGCACTGAGACCCCCTTGGTCATCCAAGTTGAAGACAAAGGCAGAGAAAGCATTAAACACCTCTGCCTTGTCTCTGTCCCTGTTTGTGAGGTGACCATCCTTATTCTGTAAAGGGACAGTGATATTTCAATACTGACTATTGTTACTAATGTAGAAAAATCTCTTTTTATTGCCCTGCCCCCCCAACCCCTCACCACCCCCCTATTTCTGTCCAGCTTCATCTCCAGTTGAACTTTGGCCACACAATTTTTCTCCCTACAGCAGCAAGCAGCATTTCTGAATTCTTCCCATTTCCCTTGACCTGTGCAGATTTATTGGGCATAAATCTTTGTGTTTTGCCTTATCTCCATGAGAAGATCCCTGCTTAGCCAAGCATTCTGCTCAGCCTTCTGCCTCACCTGCTTGACTTCTGACATTTGGGAATTGCCTGCTCCTGTGCCCTTGAGAGGTGATATTTAGAAGTGACCAACACTGGTAGACAAAAGCATTTTTCCAGGGGATCTTATTTGCTAATTCCCTGAGCAGATTGAAGTCTGTTCTCCCCATGTCCAGAGCTGAGGTTTTGCTGGCACTTTTCCTCCTGTGAACAGAGATTTTAAACTCGATTGGTAAGTGGTCGCTGTGGCCAAGACAGCCACCAATCTGCACTTTGCTCACAAGACAAAGTGCTCTGTTGACAAGCAGCAGATCACGGAGGGCATCTTTCTGAGTCAGCTACCTTAGGACCTGTTCCATAAAGTTGTCATCCAGGTTTTTTAGAAATCTTCTGGCCTGGGCTGTACCAGCTGTGTGATACTCCCAGTGAATTTCTGATAAGTTGAAGTCCCCCATTAGGACAAAGACAATTGATTTGTAAGTGTCCCTTAGTTTCTCAAAGAATAATTTGTTGGCATCATTGTCCTGCCTGAGGGTTTGTAGTAGACTCCCACAATGACATCTTGTGCTGGTTTAAAAGTAAACCGGCAGGAGAAAATGGACCCAGCACTAGAGAGATTATAAGTCAGAGTTACAATTT
>JAWWTY010000037.1:31261578-31285723 GCA_035222235.1 Margarornis squamiger | reverse complement strand
TTGCAACTCTGACTTATAATCTCTCTAGTGCTGGGTCCATTTTCTCCTGCCGGTTTACTTTTAAACCAGCACACCTGGTGACACAGCTCTTCAACCACAGTACACTTTCTGCATAATAACTGTTGGCCCCAGCCTCATGAAGATGCATCAGGCACATCTGGCAACCTGTGACCTGGAGAGCTGTGTCTGCCATCAGCAGGTCTGTCTGTTTGGAGCGCTCTGTCACAGCTGGTTCAGTGACTCCTCAAGCTGCAAGGGATTGAGCTCTATGGTGTGTCAACACCATAACTGAGGAAGTTTAAACTAGTATGCTAATAAAACGTGGGCTGAAAGGATCTCTTTGCTCTTTCTTATCAGCTACTGAATCTGTTTGCTGCCTCTACTGGCTGCTCCTCGATGGTCAGAGAGGAGTCCTTCCCTGCGGAAAGGCTGTGCAAACTGCCCTGTCACACACTCACTGCCATGCCACACCCTCGCTGATTTGCCACACCCCTGTTTGCTGTGCTTCAGGTCGCTCACACTCCCTGGAACCATTAAAATGTCCCGGCACCACCCCCTCCTCACTTGGTTGTCTGCCAAAGGCTCCTCGGTCATGGGGGTGCTGCACGCGTTCCTGAACTCAGGAACTCCCCTGTACAGCTTACAAATGAGACTAATTATTGCATATAATAACAAAGGTAGCAATAATCCATATTCTCTCACTTCTAAGTTCAGCTTTTCAACCACCATTTAAGTCTTCCTTCTTCTGCTAAGCCATACTGTTGTAAATGAAAAGCAATAAAAAAGGCTACACAACTAAATAATAAATAGATTTATAAATAAAATATTTGAATGAATAATCATGTTTTTCCTGTTAAAAGATGCTTATTCAGCTAATATGGTTTAAACACAAGCTGAAGACTAAAGTTTCTTTTTAAAGAAACTTACTGCTTTCTATTTTGTGGAAATGAATAGAAGGATCAAACTATGCACTATAAATTTAATATTCTTTCTCATATATTTACATTCTCAGAGATACACACACATTCATATACACAAAGCTAACCATTTCTATTCTTTTTTTCAGACCTAAGAAAATATAGACTTCAAAAAATGATCTGACTCTGGAGACAATGCAACAACTTTATGACTAGGATCAATAAAAGCTTAAAGGATGCAAATGAGATAACAATATTTCCCTTTCATAAGACCTCAAGGTAATAGTACAGGTAGATCACTTTTAAGGCCATGAAAAAGAATAAAGGAAGATTTATTTGGCATAAAAACTCTATCTTGCTCAATTCACAGGTCGAATAACACTTACAACTCCAAATGTATTAGGTACACTCCGTTAATTTGTGAGAGGAATAGAATCTAGGACACTTGAAATCTTACTGCCTTTTCTTATTCATCAATTTTTTCTTACCAAAATGAAAAAAAAAAAATACTTTAGCCACTTCTCTCATAAACAGACAACACTTTCTCTGAGGGATGAAAAAATGTTCTGCAATTCAATTGTAGTCCCAAAACTAGTCACAATGGTTACAATAGCAGGGATTGGATTCTAGCAGTATCAAACTGCCACTGTCTTTTATGTCTACAATGTGGTCATCTTTGGATCTAATCTATACATATATTCACTGTAGGAATGAAAGGTTCTTTAGAAGTAGATAATCTAGGTTTTAGTGTTTAATTTATTTTGTAGAAACATAGAATTGCCTGGGTTGGAAGGGACTTCAAGATGATTAGGGGGTGGAGAATGTCTGCTACTAGGAAAGCCTAAGAGAATTGGGATTGTTTGGTATGGAAAAGAGAAGGCCTAGGAATGACCTGGATATGGCCTTCCAGTGCCCAAAGGGAGCATAAAGGAAAGATGGGACAACAGTTTTTACAAGGGTAAAACAAGATAAACGTCATCTTGATAAAACAAGAGGAAATGGCTTCAAACTGAAAGAGAGCATGTTTCGGTTAGGTATCAGGAAGAAAATCTACCCTGTGTGAGTGATGAGGCACTGGAAGGGTTGCTCAGAGTAGCTCTGGATGCCCCATCCCTGTGAGTGTACAAGGCCAGGTTGGATGGGGGTTTGAGCACCCTGGTCTAGTGGGAGGTGTCCCTGGCCATGGCAGGGAGGTTGAAACTGCATCATAGAATCACAGTGTCTTAGAATGGCCTGGGTTGGAAAATACCTTAAACATCATTTAGCCCATCATGACTCTGAAACTACCCTCTGGATGGGACTGTCAAACCACCCTCTTATCCATCTAACAGTCCACTCATCAATTCCATCTCTCTTGAATTTAGAGAGAAGGATGTGGTGGGGGACCATGTAAAAAGCTTTTTTTTACAAATTTAGCACTTCCTTTGTCCACTGATGTAGTTACTCCATAATAGAAGGCCAACAGATTGGTCAGGAAGGCCTTGCCCTTGGCAAAACCACGCTGGCTGTCTCAAATCACCTCCCTATCCTCCATGTGCTTTAGCACAGTTTCCAGGAGGAACTGTTCCATTTATCCTAGTTTGATTTCTCACTGCTGTAATGCAGTGATATTATTAAAGATCACTCTGTACTTGGTTTCACATATTGCCAGTGCATTTATGCTTTCTAGTTTTCTACCTGCACTAACTTTAGTATGGAACTAGAGATGAACTTTCCTGATAATTTTTTTAGCATATATTGACGATATCATTACAGTGTTCATAGTGACATCAACGCAAAGCAACATGAAATGACTCAGTGTGAACAGTATGACATCTTTTCAAATGAAGTGAATTTCTGAAAGAAGTTGAAAATAAATGCAATAATAATATTTCAAATTGGAGTAATGCTACATCCTGTCAAGTCAAGTGATTTGAACACATTTTCAGCCATCTGCTCTGCAGAGTCAATGCAGCTATCTTTCCAGTCCACTTTTATTCCTTATTTGTTTTCCACAAGGCTGGAAAAGCCCAAGAAGCTCCAAGAATTAACATTAACATAAACAACTAAGATCAGTTCAACTTTGTTTTGATTTCACTCTTTCCTTTTTTTTTCCCTTTTCTTTTTTTCCTTTTCTTTTTTTCCCTAACAAAATATATAGTCCACTTGCAGAAACTCATTCAACTACAAAGGCTTTAAGCAAGTACTTTAGTACTGTTATTGGAATGTTATCTCTGAAACTCAGAGGAAAGGCAACTGAAAACTGATTCTGATCATATTTAAAACATGTTCATTAAGTTGGAAAAACCCTTTCAAAATATGCTGTTTTTCTCAAGCAGTACTAAGTCAAAATACTAAACATTCTGTGACAGTCTTATCTCTAGTTCAAAAACCTTTGGCTAAATTCTTTTAGTATTCTGTCCTAGTTACAGCGGCTGGTACCAGCTTATCATTGTGTGGGTGTAACCAAAACTGTGTATTCTACACCCATTAAAAATGGACCATTTGCAGCAGCTTCCCAGGGCACACCAGACACCTCAGGCTACAAGCTGGGTGTTAAAGACCCCTGTGAGATAGGAAAGTGTTCCTGTCTTCACACCAATGACTCAGCCATTGTAACTCTGCTCTGGGGAGGCATTAGCACCTTCACACCCAGCCTGAGGGGTCATGTCTGCTAATGGACCAGCAAAGATTCCAAAATATCCCATGATTCACAGAGTTAAATCTCACATTGTGAAAATTCCTGCCCTGGGGGGGAGGTACTGGGCATTCCCACCTGAACCTAAGCATACATAATCTTTGGGTTTTGGGACTTCTGGTACCACTTGTCACATCCAGAGGAGGACCAGAACCTCAACAGGACTGTGACTGCCACTCAAGACTGTGACCATCATCCTCACCAGCAGGTTTTCCTTTGCTTTTACTTTGTACTCGGGGGACCACGTGGTGCTCAGCACAAGGGCTAATGAAAACCATTCTGTTCATGCCCTAGGGTGCTGGCTTATACATCTGTTTTTGTAGGTTAAAACCAATTTTTCATTGGATCATTTTATTTATTGTAATATTTTTAAGTAAATTGTAACTCTGACTTGTAATATCTCTTGAGTCGGGTTCATTTCTCCTGGCAGTTTACCTTTAAACCAGGACAAACTCTTAGGCAGGCTTTAGAGAAGACAGTCAGGAAAAAATCCAAAAATAGTACCAATGAATTTGAAAATATTAAAATGTCATGTAACTATTTTTGTGTTAGATTCACTATCATGGTTTGGGGAATGGTAACCTGTATTTCTGACATTTCCTATGTGTTTGTGTGAGAGCAATGAAAGTAACATTGTTCAACAATTGTTGGAAAGGTTTCTCTGTAGTTCCTCTGCATATTTGGCAGATTTTTTTTTCCATTTCATATAACATTTACAGCTGGCTGCACTGATTCCATAAACCTAGATAATATAATAATCTTGACAGAAAGCAAAGAGAAAAAAAAATGCTCTTGCAATAAATACTACCAAACAGAAATGGGTTGCTAGATTATGAGTTAGGATAGCTCAGCAGCTGAAAGCACAACCTGCCAGGGAGGATGCAGTCAGTCATTCAACCATCCATCACACTTTGCTCACCACTTCCCCTCCTCTCAACTACATTTCCTCAGTGTCATTATCCTGAATGCTCACATTCTCACTTGTGTCCTGAAACCCTTGAATTTTATCAAATTTTATCCTTGATTTCTAATGAAGATTAACTTGATCTTCAGCTAGTCCTCAGGACATTTATACAAAATACAACAATTGTGTGTGTGGTAACACATAGTAGTTTGGCTGATAGTAAGACTGCCTCAGCACTTTGGCTGGTTTCTGATGGTTCCTCCTCTCAAAAAGGTTAATTTTGAACTGATGTGCTTAAGTCAGAAACACATATATCTGACTGCTTTTTCCTGAAATGTTCAGAAGAATCAAGCCATCAGTGGTGCTGGAACTTGCTCTAAATGTATTACTATTATGAAGGAATTACAGATCCCTGATCTCTTTGGTGGTTTTTTTTTGTTTTTTTTTTTTTTTCCCAGTGATACTTCAGGGACATGAACCAAGGGCTTTAAGTATTTTGATTGAAGCTGTTGTTTACCTTACAGGGTTTTTTTCTTGTTTGCTAGGGTATGAATGTGCATGGAGTTACGGATCATGTAATTTAGAAAACATCTTCAAGTTAGCAAATTACTCTATATCTATGAATTTTAAAAAGTTGGGAAAATGCCCAGTTTTTAATTAAGGAGTAGCCATGCTGATTATTATTTTCATGGATACGTATCAATGCTTCATATTAATTATGTTTTTCATGCTTTGCTGCAGAATTTTTTTCATGAAAGGCTAAAACACTTGATCACAATGCAGAAGTCTTTAAGATAAATTATGACCTTTCTTTTGAAATGAGCAATATCAAACTTAATCATATTTAATAGGAAATGAGTGTAATTCTACGAGCTGGTAAACACTCAGCAGATTTCAGAAGTATGTATTGCCACTGACTAAAAAAGTTCTGTCCCAAAATTAATTGCCCAATTTCACACTGACACATTTATTGTGAATAGAAATCAGATGTAGCAAAGTATTTCAGCATTTTTTAAAGCATTCTTTTTATTTGTTTTCTTGTTACCTTCAGTGCCACCAAGTAAAGTGAAGCCTGTGCATATTTGCAAAAAACTAGTCTTTTAATTTAGAAAAAGGTGACAAACAAGAAAGAAGATAGGAGGGAACAAGATAATGAGATGGAACTAAAGCACCTATAAGAGAGTTGTGTATAAATAGAGATATTATAACAGCAGGCACATATTTTTCAAAAAAAAGGTCTGCGTGCCTCTGTAATGGGGATAGCTGAAAATAGCATCAGCACATGATATGTTCATTGCAAATGATCTTAGAAAAATGTTCTTTTCTTCACAGAAAAGCAAAGCAACCAGCTTGTAACTTGAGCATGTAGTGTATCAATATGAACATTAGAACATTCAGTGGCAAATATGAAGTTCTGGGAAGAATTAATGAAAGCTTTCTGCAGAAGGAACAACAAAGAATTTTAAAGCTTAGTATTCAACAATAATTAACTCCTCGGGATTTCATAGGTTTGCATGAATCTAAATTTAAAACAGCTTTTCTGACTCAAAAAATATGTTGACGATTTCACTTAAATAATGTTACTGTTCAACGCACAACCTGTATATTAAAAGTTACTTCTTCAAATGAAAAAACAAACAACTTACTCCCTTTTCTCCCCTGGAAATATGATAAAGATAATACTACTACATATAAATATTAGCAAATGTAATTATCTATAGCAGTATAGAGTACAGAAGGTATTAATAATAGATTAAATTTCCACCCCTTTCAGGGATTCACCAGGAATTTCATGAGGCATAACTCAAATGCTCTCATGAAAATATGCTGTGATTTTCTTTCAGAGGTCTCATTCTTGAAGTGTTACAGTTGCAAGTGAAAGGTTTAGTTCAATTTCATAATATTTGAGCATGCGTATTGAAAGAAGAATCACTTTTCTGAAAAATATTAAAATAAATCCTAATATGTCTACTTTCAAGGAATAAAGAGAAATTAGTACTAATCAGAGGTTCATTTATGGCTATCCAGTATTTCTATCTAATAGTTTTTCTGTCTTATAAATAATCTTTCTAAAAAACTGCTATGCCCAGACATGGAGACTACATATTCAAACAAACACATGCATAAAATCAAAAATACCTCCAACGCTTCCCTTTATCTGTTGTTGCACTCCTAATGATAAAAATGGGTTGCTTTTTCGTGGGATAACAGAAGATTCTTATGCCATTTGTAAGTATTGTTCACCTGAAACCTTCTGAACTCACTCAGTTTCAAACAACTTGAAAATTTGTAACTGAAGACTCAGTTTTTAGTACTTTGTGCCTTGCCAAAACAGATTACAATTTTTAGCTATGAAACTTGTCTTTACAGCTTGCTAACTATGTATGAACCAGCCTGCCAAACAAGTTCTGTATATTCACCTGCTACAAAGGGGGGATGATTTTCTGCAGATCATAAAACTGAGAAGACACAGATTACAGTATACCACTGTCACAATTACAACTCTAGCAACTTGAAAATAAGGGCTATGTTGTTAATCTCAGAGATAATTGTTGGGAATTAAAAAAAAAAAATCAAAAAAAAAATCAAAAAACCCAGACAACCCAAGACAGAAATACGAAACGCAAAACAAAAAAAACCTCAAACCGTTCAATTTATTTTTCATACACATTTCCCTAAACCATGTTATTAGATAATTTAAAAGGTTTTCCTTTTTAATTTCTTCATCTTTGAGTAATGAATATCTTTTCTGAAAATCTGTGTATGCATATGTGAACAAAATATTCGTAAATGTTCCTTACTCACCACTTCCTATTTATTATTCCCTATGCTCATTCACTACTTTTATGCGCCTGCTTAAAATTTCTGGCTACTTTTCCTGGAAACAGAATAATACTATGCCATTTGGAAGCCTAGCAGAACTGTAAAGAGCAAAAAGTCATAGCAAATACTCCAGAAGACCTTGCCCAGCTATTTAGTAGTTCTTATGAATGTAGGGTATATTCTCTGCAACTCAAATCAGGACATTTTTCAGATAATGCATTCACTGTGAAAATTTCAGGCAATTTCAGTTAGGATTAATATTGTAATTTGGATTTCTCTGTCTTCTACAAATTGCCCATCACATTAATACAATATCCCTTTTTCACCCTGCACATCATCCTACTGCTTATTTGTTTTCTTCCAGAATAATATAACTAACTCAACTTGGAAATTATTCCTTATATATTGTTACAGGCAATAATATGCAATTTCAGAGAAAGCACAAGATACTTGCTTCTTTCCAGTTGCTGCTTTATTATATCCCTTTCTGGTCTTAATTTTGCACTGAATAATTAAACTTTCAATTGAAAATACTCAATCTGCTACCTACGATGTTTCCATGGGCCTCTTCTTGTGAATTATGGATCATGAGTGGATCATTAAATCTCATCTACATATTCAGAATATATGTGACAAGAAGTATAAATCTGGATGTATTTGTAACTTGGAAATGTCCTGAGAATTCATCATATTTAGGTCATGTCAATAACAAGATCATTTCCAAATGCATTTAACACATTAGTATCATCAAGCTTAAACTCTATTTTACAGAAAAAAATGCTAAAACATTTTATAATTTTAAATATAATTTTATTTTTATAATATCCAATCAAATACATATGATGTCTTTCAGTGCCAACATTTAGAAGTTTAAGTCTGGGAATTTCCCATATTCCTTTACAATTCATAAATTAGATAATTTCTAAAGAACTGTGTATGGTAAATATGTAATAAGAGTAATATTTAATAACATTAAAACATTTGATATAAGAAATTAATAATATAATACATTTAATTATATAATTAATGCTGAGAGAATCTGAAGAAGGGGGGAAAGGGAAGAGGGAAGAGCAAGGAGAAGAGAAAGGGGAAAGGAAACAGAAGGGGGAAGGGAATTTATTTATGTTTCAAAGATATCATACAAAATGGGAACTAACCATTCTCATTAGTTTTTAGTACCTATTTAAAGTGCAAGTGCAGACAATGGTAGTATATTAATAGGATCATACCAGACATAGAATTTGCATTTTTCCCAGTATTTTTCAAACTAAATTCAGTTGTCAGTTAAAACTGAGAATCTTTGTGGAGGTTCATTTGGGGATTTTTTTATTTTTTTTTTTTTGTGTGTGTGTTTTCAGGCAAGTGAAAACATAGCATGCATTTATATTATGTGTTAAATCATAGAATGATATGTAAAGTAACTCTGAATATTTGCCTTCCAGATCAAAAAGACTAAAAGCAATATAAACTGTTAAGTAACTAGAAACAAGAAGAAAAAGAATCAAAACTAGAAAAATCAACAGCCAAAAGTTATGAAAAGATTATGCTCTTGATCAAAAATAGTAAAAAGATTTATGCTATGCTTTCCCTTTTTCGAGGTATTTTTTTTAATTGCAACTGTGCCCAAATCAGTAGCCTTTATTACACTCTGAAAGAAGTTGAAACTTTGGGGACAATTTAGTGAACATGTACAAATTCTGAAAGTGTCTGATGAGTTTAGACTATACTTACTTACTTAAACATAAGACAATCCACATTTAACTGCCTTTTAAAAATAATATTCAGGAATATATTTACTTATTAATCAATAATTTAAGAGTGGGTTCTAATTTCTTTTCTCCTCATTCTATTTTCCTTGCTTCTCCCTAGCCTTTTACAGCAAAATACACATCTCAGAATAACTTAAGGTCAAATTAGTAGAAGAAGCCAGGGATTTAAGCAGTGGAAAAGAAATATATTTATGATGGAGCAGGGAAAAGATCTTTACGGTACTTGTATTTTGCCTGGACTAGAGAGGAAACAATGTTTATAATGTTCTTTACACAGTCCTTTCCTTTGTAGCAGCAGAGGACACAACTCCATAGACAAAGTCTTCTGAAAATGCAGTTGTGTGGGAAGTATAGATCAGGTCTGCTTGCATGAACTAGGAATATTTGAGCTCTGCTGCAAAAAGCAACATGAAGTGCCTTGGTAACCTAGACCCATCTTGTTGCTTGAAGATAGTATTTGTGTGGCTTTTGAACAAGGTGAGGTTTTGTACCTGCTGTGAAGAAAAAAGACAACCTGCCACGAGCAGAAACCTTATTCTCTGCCTAGTAATGTCAAGCAGCTTCCTTCTAATAATTGTGATGCATCATAAACTCAAAATAAATTAGTGCCCATTAAAATACAGGCTTCTTATGATTTGTATTACAGATACTGCCTAAACATCATGCATTCCTGGAGCCATCTTTCACCTGAAGTTATGTTGACATTCTTCAGCAAGAGCCTATTAAAATAATCGAATGAAATATACCTGCTCCTGCAAGGATTTAACATGTGTGTCTGTGAGGAGAATATTCCTCAGGTTTAGTCAGGAAAGTATTTTTTCCTTCCTATAGGAGGAACTATGTTTCTTTAATAAGTTTTAATACATTTTTCTGGCAAGCCATTGGTTAGAGCTTTGACTGATCTAAGCAATACATATATCTGAATATCTTGTCAGGTAAATTTTTTATAACATCAGGTGAAATAATCTAGAAGAAATTCCATTATATAAATTTGTTCTTCTCTTAATCGTATTTGCCACTTCAGCTCTGTTTCTCTGAGCTTAGGGTCAAGTGCTTTGCACTCAGGTTACTGTTTACATTTGACTAAGTAAATATAAAGAGCTTCTAAATCACAACGGTAAATGTGATCTTATACACTTTTTGCACAGGTATAAACTCTGGTGCTGTGTGAAAGACAAGAGAATTACTCCCACACGTATTATGTGACGTTATTTGATTTTTAAAGAACAATACAGAAAATTAGAACTATCAAAGCATGAACCACTTTTATGGGTTTTATTCCCAAACTGAAATAAAAATTTCAAGTCTCAGAATTTTCAGTGAAATTAAAATGCTTCAAAAAAGTCCCTCTGAAATATCTCAAACATCTTCCAGCATTCAAATAAACAAACTAGGAATACAACTATGTGGCATTACCATGAACTACTTCTTTCTCTTAGCTTTTCAAAATATTTACAAACATTTTGTTTAAGGCTGTTACGTACCATATTGCATTTCAAAACCATCTTCAAAAAATTGTAGCTCTACAGTTTCTTATTTTAGTATAAACCTAATTGCTGGACTGTGTTGTTCATTATTGTAAATGCAGTCACCTAACACACATTGAACCTCATTCTGAATGAACTGCCACATCACATTCTAGGAGGTGTAGTCCTTCTGCAAGTCTAGCCCATAAGAGACAGTGTTTTGTGGTTTGTTTTTGTTTTCTTTTTCTTAAACCTTTTTTTTTTTTTTCCAGATTTTTCTATACCTTTCTGTGACAATAAAAATGTGTTAAGCCAAAGTAATTATTCAGGTAAAGGGCCATGAGCCTCTTACAATCATCTCTAATGCTGATTACATTCTCTTCTCACTTGATAATCCTACAATTTCAGGTCACTACCTGAAAGTGTTTCATTACAGAGTCTGTTGCTTCAATGAAAAATCAGAACAATTCTTACAGTCACAGTGCCTGATTCTCCACTCCTCAATGCATTTTGCAGCACTGAGACTCTATGGAATCCAGTAAATTAAAATTGAAGTTAGGGGACTCAAGGTGAAATTGTACTGTGTCCTTAGATTTTTACTTTCTGTTTATGAAGCAGAGATAAGCTTGCGAACAAAGAAGTCAAAAGTTTAATCAAATGATTACTTCAATAAAGTGAATGCCAGCCACCAGTTATGCTTAAGCACTGTAAATCTTCAAAGCTAGTATCCTATATTTTATTTATATTTTGGAAAAAAAGACATGAATCATTTATGGATCATGTCTTTTTAAGGTGCATATAAATAAAAATGAGATTTTAATGAGTGCCTCTGGGAACACTTAAGTCATTGAAGGTACGATGTCAAGAAATCTTGATGTTACAAATATCTAAGGATAAACATATTTGCATAAATATATAAACATGTTTATATGTTGACTTTACGTAGCGGGAAAATTTAATTTAATTTTGAACTTTACAAGATCACTAAGGTATTCAAAGTTAAGCACTTATTGCAGGATTAGCTCCATCACCCATATGTGGAATGGAGTCCCAGGCAGTTATTGTACATGTCTCTGATAAGAGCATAATATCATCAGTGAAAATGCTCCTTCTCTCCAGCTTTAAAACCTAATATTCCTTAATGAAATGTTTCATGGTAACAGTTATGGAGTCTTGCTTTCTTATGGATTGAATAGTTCCTGCAAAGACAGTCCAGAAGTAAAACCACCTGCACTTTGTTTATTTACTCACTGCTCTGAAAATTACAACTATTCTGATGAGGCAAGTAACAGCAGATTCAGCTACTTAATTGCATACACTTAAAGCTTAGCAATGTCAAAATAAGAAGCTATTAATTCTGCCATTTGGGTATATTCCAATAATTCAAAAAAATTAGAACAGATTTGCTCTAGAAGCTTTTTTGAGTGAAATTCTTCTTCCAAGGACATAATATTACTCCCCCTTGTAGGGGAAGCCAAATAGAACACCTGCTGCCTTCTCTTGTTCCAGTCCTATTCTGAAGGTCATTACAGAGTTCTTGGGAAGTTCTGCAAATCTGGAAGCAACACGTGGGTGAAGTTCATTCTTGCAAAAGAACTAAAAATTTCAGTCAAGTAAGTTCTGTTCCAGAATAAGCAAAGGATTCCTCTACAGGAAAGAAGTATGAGTAAGGTTTGAATCATGACAAAGTTGGTGCTGCAAGCTGATACTGATAGAGAAGTGTTTGGGGATCTTGTTATAAAAAGACTGAACTGTATTCAACTCTCAAATCATTCACAGAACAGAAGACAATATAACAGATCCATAGATTTCTGTCAGCTACAAAAGAATGCAAACCTGGCCAATTATTAGACAAACCAGTTATTCTCCCAGTTGTGTTTTTTTCTTAGGTGTTGATGGAATAAAGGGAATTATGGGTATGAGGAAAGTAATTGGAAGATGAGAGAAGATTTACAAAACAAAAAGTAATCTTAAAACTACCAGATATTTTTAATAATATTAAAAGTAGTACAACTAAGTCAGTATCACTGAAATATGAGAGTATTATAATCCATGTAACATACAAGAATGTTCAAAGACACAACAAGTTCAAAATCACTAACCATGGGTGCATATCTCTAAAAAGAATGTTCTTATATTTCAAGGTCCCTAGGTAGCAAAATATACTGTATTAGTAAAGGATAATAATCATGTATGGTGGCATCATCTTGGATTTATGCAAAATGGACATTAGAACTTTTCCTTTAGATTCTTTTAGCACTCAAAAAAACAGGGAAGTCTTTAAAACATGATTAATATCATGTGTTTTGGACATTTAACTTAGGAATGGATGAAATAGAAATTCCCATTTTTACTGATTGGCAACAGAAGGTATCTAGAAAACTGGATCAGATGTAGGTGCCTAGGCTGAGGAAGACTAAACACATGACTCCTGTTCATGTAATCTCCAGTTACTATTGCTAAAAAGCTGTAGTGATACCACTACTTCCTTCAAAGGTTTCTAAAAGTTAAAGCACTTAATGGTAAGTGTTTCAAAGCATTACACATAGAAAACCAAACAGGGCACATGTTCCTATCATCAGTGGGAAAGTGTTACAAAAAGTGTTTGAACTATATGATGAAATCAACATCTTATTTCAAAATACAATCTCCTGTTTTAGTCACATTCTTTCATTTGAATGTCTAGTCATAGTAGATATTCACCCAAACAAAAGTCATGTAGAACTGCAGTGAAAATACCTAATTGTTTCTTGACAATTAAAAAACCCACATGCCAAAATTTGTGGAAAAGAAAGTTAAGTTTTTCTTTTGCTTGTATGCACCAACAAAACATACATTACCTACTAAAACTGCCTTTGTTTGTACTCTTTGACATACAGAATCTTAATAGAATTACACTATTAGATGAAAAGATTCTGATTCTTCAGAAACTCTTCATATGGTATATACATTTAATTACATGTGGCATTTGATCTCTGCAAAAATTTTCAAAACCAGTTAATCAATTAAAAGAGTGTTTAACATAATCATAAAATACATTCTAAAACCACTTCAGTCTTTGATTTCTGTTGTTCCTCTGGCATGAGCATAAACCTGTCGCTAAGGCCCTGGCCCATTTACCTCTGTTAATGACTACAGAACTCCATGTCTTTATGAATCAAAGTAAGTCTCAGCTGTTGCCATTTGATACTGGCTTAGAATATCTTCTAAACATATCAGTACAACTCTGTTTCCCTTGAATATACCCTTCAAAATAAACAAGGGAATAGTTCTTAGACATTCCAAAACAATGGACCAGTAAAATTCTATAATAAGTTCTTTGTAAAGTCCTGGGTTTATTATTTCATTTGATGTGCTGGGTGACTACAATGGTATACACAGACTTTTCCTTCCCCACAGTTCTTCTCTGGTATCTGCTTAAACATCTCACGATTCCCAGTTGTGCTAGACCATTGTTTCATTACCTTTGAATTACCCGACACACATTACGAACATAACCATTGTATGATCCAGTGAAAAACTATATGGGAACTAATCCAACATTAGTAGTACACACAAAATAAGCATTCTTTTGTCAAAGTTCTACAAGCCCAAGGAACATATCAAAGGCCTAAGTTTGTCCCTTGATACCTTTTTTAAACAAACACAAAGTTTTAGCCCTTAGATGTGTATTATTTGTTACTGTTAGATTTTGACCTATTACTTGAAACTAAGTGAGAGACCAAAAAGAATCATCTTTGCAGATATAAAAGCTGTCAATATTGTTTACTTTACTTATAGAAATCCTTGGCTATAAAATCAAATTAAGATCAAGACAAATAGCCTTACAAAGGAAGAGTAATTAATTAATGTTTGTTATGTAATCCTCATTGCCTACCTGTATGTAAATGAGACCTGTTTTAGTAAGGGGCTTGAGTTAATTAAATTTAAGTTACCATAAATATTTCTATAGAATCATAGAATGATTAAGGTTGGAAAAGACCTCTAAGATAATCAAATACAACCATTAACTCAGCACCACCATGTTCACCCCTAAACCATGTCCCCCATGTGATCATATGCATCAAGCCGTTACTAATAACCTATGGTTGGAATACCAAAAGAGGCTGGTAGAAGCACAGTGGGAACTCTATGTCATGTAATGTCATTCTGACAATTACTCAAAATTAACACAAGCATACAACAAAAGACAAAACCCCTCTTATTTCTCTCAGTGGAAGCATGTCCTTAACTTTAAGACTGGTTTCCTGAGTGTGTCTCAGTAGATTCCAGCAAAACCTGTATTTCATGAACACTTCACAAAATGGAATCCTGAAAAAACACTGAATATTTAGCAATTAGATCTTATCTGTTCAACCAAATGTAACAAGTCACAGACTAAAAAACTAGCTTGTTCCTGTGCATTTGATGGCAAACCTGTTTGAAAAAAACGTTTAAAACCACCTACAACAGATCTGCTTTTTTTTTCATCTTTCTTCCCTTGAGCATTTTAAAGAATGTTTTCTAAGAATTCAGGAAGGCATCTGTTTAAAACACTCATTGCTACTGCAGAACACTGCCCTATAAGGTCCTGTTTTATTAAAACTCAAAGGTACTCTAAAAAATGCTAAGATGTGTCTGTATTACCCTTCAGAGGCTTTAGCATTTGGGTCTTATTTTTTAAAAACTGAACTAATGTAAATTTATAATATTTTTGTTAGTCTTGGTACCTCTTTTTTGTACTCATCTCCATTTGTTAATAAGTTTCAAAATACTCTGTTCTTGTGAAACTTCATTATGACTCCTTTTCTGTTATCTGTGAATCGCAAATTAATTTGACATCAATGTTTTACATATATTTCAGGCTAAATGTGAAGTATTTCCTTATGCCCATGAGATGTTTAGCAAGTCAGTAAGTTTTGCTTTCAAGGACACTCTAAAGGAGGTTATTAAAATTCAACACTTTGCATATTCTGCTGGGGAAAAACACTTGTCCCTGACAACAAAGGAGATAAGTCAATTCAAGAAACCTTCTCAATCTCCTTATCCATGACCGCTGAATTCCTTGTGCCAGTATTTGTAAAACCAGAATTAGAAAATGTTACCAGGGAGGAAGAAAAGTGTAGGAATCCAGGTCCTGTCCAAAAGCAAAAACCCATAACCATCTGTTGTTTGTGTTACATGGGTTTCACAACTGTCATCTCCACTGTGCACACCATTTCATCTTCACAGCAATATCACCAAAACACCCACTGAGATAAAGTCACAAATATTTTGAACATACCATATGATATGTTATTTTCCAAATTAACATTTGACGAAGTCAAAATGAGGACTTGTCTATAGGTTACTTTTGTGCTGTCACATGAAAAAATCCTTTAAGGGTTTGCTACTGTTTGGAAATACTTAACTTCAAACTTGAATAACTTAAGCAATACTGAAGAAAAAGATAAATGTGGCGATTTTTAATTTTCAATGTGTTTTGAAAAATTGTAATGGCCACTACACACACTTAGCATCTTTCTTCAAAAGGGGTCTAAAGATGTTTTTTTAATTATTTACTTAGAAATATCATGCAGAATTTAAATGAACTTCCTTTGTTTTCTGAACTTAAGATCAGCAAGACTGTCCCACATTTCATAAGTGGGTATGGCTTGAAGAATTTATCAGCTGTCAAGTTAATCTTCACAGCACAATGTCATACCCAAAAAGTTCTTTTCGGGGAAAAAACCACAACCAAGCAAAACAAACAAAAGCCCCAATCTTAGAGGTTGTCCTTGGAAATTGTCCTTGGAAAAAATGACTGAAAAAGAGTTAAAGACCATTGAGTAAACAAACTGGTTTTTCCCTGAAGACATCTAAAACTCAAGGTCAGCTCTGTCTCAAATCACCAGACTTGTCACATGGCTTTCATAGCTGCCACTATGGCTCCCATCAAGCCTGCACTGAAAGCAATGAAAACATTTTTACCGGAAACAGATAGAGCTCTGATAAGAGGCTCCCTAATCACCTTTGGCTGTTAACACTGCAGCAAGTGAGAGGTGAAGTTTTGAAAAACAGAAGAATGAACTAAGAAAATTTGAGGTTAAATGTATTTGCTCTTTTTTCTTTAATTTCTTAATGTTTACATGTGTTAGAGAAGGAATATGGCTCTATATACAGTTTATATATATACGAACACATACACGGAGATGCATTTTGTAAACATACGTGTTTGTACACATACAGAAACATAGGGTGTCCTGTTAGGATAACTCAACTAATTCCATTTTAATCCAGCTTCTGTCCTCCAGTAACAAAAGTCTGGTGGTCTCAATCTCAGTCCCTTGGGTGCAGGAATACATCACAAAACCATCACCCTTAATTTAATGCAATTGACAGTCTCTGATCAAGAGAGGCAGAAGAAGGAGTTACCATGGAGACTGAACTACTGCTCTTCTCAAGAGGATGCTTTTATCAAGCACGGGCTGAACAGTAGAGGCTGTGCAACCTTGAGGCTTGTAACCTTGATCACATTACAGGATCTTGTTTTTTGGGATAGGTTTTTAGTAAACTCTAACAAAGATCCAGGAAATAGGACAGAGGGGTGGGGGAAGGAGGAAGGGGGACCTTAAGAAAAAACACCCAAACCAATCCACCAAAACCACAACAAAAATAGGATGAAAGTGAATATTGTGCCAGATTGAGAGAGGAAAGGAGTTTCATATTGATTTATCTGATTTGTCACCTCTGCCTAGTGCTTTCCTAACAGGGTGAAAGCTGTGCTTGACCTATTTGCTGGAATTAACCAGGACTGCAGGAGACCATATGGATTGCCAGATGGTCTGCTATAATTTAATGCCATTTATTCTAAGTATGAAGTAAGTGATAAACATAATTAACATTCTTTTAGCTCCTTACTGGATGCCTTTTATTAGTTTCCTTTTTTTAATCAGGCATTGAAAGGTAAGTTAATACCTTCTTGCTCAAACACAGATGCCAGCTAATTACTGTGAGAGACTGCAGCCTCCAAAGCAAAAAGTGTCTGCACAGACTCTAACTTAGTCACTGACCCCACTGCAATGATTAATAGGTTGAAAGCTAAGCTCTAATGAGGATGGCAGATCTTAGATGTTTTCAGGTTACCTTAATTAGTAATATGATGAACAGTGTTCACAGCAGATATATGTATCACACTTCATAGTAAACAATACACCTTGTACTCATGTTCTGAAAAAGTATTTCATATTACAGCACATCAAATGCAAAGGATGAATCAAACCACCTTCAGACAATAAAAACAATGAAGTGATTTCCTTCAGAAATGTTTTTCCTGATTGGTATTTCATATTCTGCCAGTGATTGTTTAAATGGCCTATTTTTTAGGAAGTAGTTCTAGAGAAGGTATGGCTTCAAAGAGTGTTTATATCAGGCAGGGTCGTCATTCTCAGGATTTTAAAATCACGAGTCTGTAACTAGATATCCAAACAGCCTACTGTTCCTTTGCTGATAATCTTCATAGTGACTGGGGTAGGTGTTATCAGAAGGAATAACAAATCATTGTGTAATTTTTAATACCAGTGTACAGGTGAAGTGAGTATGCTGGTACTCAGAACAGTAAAAAAAGTATTAAAAAAAAAGGCAAAACAAAAATACTGAATCCTTTGTATTTTATATAAAAAGTTGTGCGCATTGAACCTCACAGGTAAAAATAACCACAGCTAAACCTCCTGAGATTTGCATCAGTATTGTCAATAAAACCTGAGTGAACTTTCACCTGACAGAAATGACATAAATTAAATGGTATTCAAAGAACATAACAGAACAGCACCTGCTCTATAAAGCAAACCTGTTTCACATGGTTAA
The DNA here is from genome assembly GCA_035222235.1 of Margarornis squamiger. NCBI lineage: Eukaryota > Metazoa > Chordata > Aves > Passeriformes > Furnariidae > Margarornis > Margarornis squamiger. The sequence continues at coordinate 31,267,343 of JAWWTY010000037.1, read as the reverse complement.
AAGAGCCCAGGTCAGCAAGTCACAGCATAGGGAAAGCAGAAAATAACTCCAGCTTTTCAACCCCTGTGTTCTTCCAGTGTTCCATATGGGTTCAGCACTTGTTCAGCGGCCTCCACAGTTACACAGCTACACCCCACAGCCAAGTGCTGATGCACTCTTAAGAAACAGCTACATTAGAGGGACCTGAATGTGATGGGACATACCTGGTCTTTTACTTCGATCTTGATTGCATCAAGTTACTTCTTCACCTAGTGAATTTTGGCGAATCACTTGCCTACTGTTGCTTGTCCTATAAAATCCTTTACACTTTTTGCTAGTATATTAATAATTTATGATTCTCTATTAACATATGAATAAAAATAGGATTAAAATATCTGAACAGGAAGCTTTTGTTGATACTGACTTCTCTTGTCAAGACATCTTCAAGACATCTCTGTGACTGCCAGTATTTGAGGAAAGATCCATTTTTCCATCCCATCAAGTCAAGAATATTTACCTGAGGTGTTTAAGCTAATGCTATGCTGGCTCCAGCTTCATTAGTGTAGTCAGAGGCAAAAAACAGGTACTTAGAGAAAGCAACTCAGGTAGTTTGAATTCCTCTCTGTAGGCATGTTCCTTCTTTCCATGACTGCTAAATGAGCTAGGGCCATTCATGTGTCAAAAATTAGGCAGGCTGAAATCAGTGATAAAAAACTACCAGGCTAAAAATAAGACTTCATGCATGCTTCAATAGATCATGTGTAGGACCTGATAATACTTTACTATTACACAGATACCACTTCTGAAAAATAATGGATGCTTTTCAGTGATTAAAGAATTTCAATCTCAATATGCTACTGGCACAATTTTTTTCAGTTTCTATGTATATACATTTATACACGTGTACATATGCATAAACACACACATTTATAAATCTATGCATTTAATTGCTCTATCACAGCAAATATTTTGAGATGTTCCTGGTAGTTACCTCATAACATCAAAAGAAATGGAAATGCCAGATCTATTGCCTGAATTAACCTCATATTCAGACCTCTTGACTGCCTGAGTAAGTGTTTTGCCTAAGCAGCAGCTAGCTCTCACCAATACTTAAAAAAGAAAAAAAATCTGAAAAAAAATGAAGAAACAAGTGAAATTTAACAAGTGAGTCTTTGGGGCTGATAGACACAAAACCTGTCAAAGCAGGTTTGACACTTAGTTCTTAAACATAGCTTTATACTTTAAAATCCTTTTTCATCTGTCTTGTTCTTTATTTGCTTGCTCACAAGAAAAAATATATCAGAGAATCCGTGTTCACTGTTCAGTCCCAAAAATAAGATTGTCTGCATCTTAGCTGTCATACAGATGGCGTGTTTGAAACATCACTCTTGGCCTAAATGGAAAGTAGGATTTTAGGACAAATAAGGACAAGATGTAAAATCACTGACTACAGAATACCTGTTCCTGACTAATGAACCCTCACTGACAAAACAACTTTCTGTGGTTAAGCTCCATCATCAGACAGACTGAGAGATCTCACCAAGGCAGTGAAAACTGACCAAACGTAGCCCCAGACCCAGAAGAAGTTGTTTGGGCATTGATTTGTTGGAAGATGATACTCTCAGAAACTGTGAATTTAGGGAAAAATTGCAAAATAGAGTTAGGTAGTAGAGGAACAAAGAAAAGGACCTGAGGGGAAAAAATGCTTTAAGATCATAGAAAAAACCCAAATGATGTTATTTAAAAATTTCACAAATGTCTTACCTCCTGCATACATGACAGCCAACATTATCGATGATATCCAAGCTATCTCACTATATGATGTGTGGAAGATTTCTTGTATTTCTTTGAAGAACACTGTGATGGCTTTGGGGAATGCATAGGAAAATCCAATGGAGATAAAAGCCCCAAAGACTACAACCCAACCCCAGCCTCCATCAGGAGGCGGGTAATCTGGCGCTGCTGTTGCTGGTGGCATTTTTTGGTCTCTATCTCTTCTCCAACCAGACTGAAAAGAAAGAAAAGAAACAGGGGTTCAGTTTTCCCTCTTTTCCATATCAAACTACAGTATTAAATCATCATCTGCAGGGATTATAAAGAGGCCTCGGAGCAGACACCAATTTCCACCTTTCACGGAATCACAGAACGTGAGTACCAGTTTTTAGAAGTAAAGGCTGTTCTGCAAAAAATTTGTGGCAATAATATTTCCAATAGCCTATTCAATATGTGACAACTGTTGCAAATCACTGATCTCAGTCACTGAAATTGTATTTGCAACTATTCACTTATTGGAAAGTGATATATTTGTATGGGTTAATTTACATAGCTCTACCATCTCCAGGATTGAAAGGAAACAATGGAAAAGTTACATTAAATTATAAGTAAATGCCATTGTGCTAGCAAGATTTATTGGCACCTCAAGAAAATCATCAGCAACAACAGAAAGGAACAAATTGCAAACATCAGAAAAGCAAGTCCTAAGCAGAGATTTAAAATTCCCTGTGCATCCATAACTAAATACAAAATATTAAAAATCCATATTGTGCTCTTATTTTTCAGGATTATCTTCTTCCTATTAGTTGATATTATTTGCAGGAACAAAGTGGAGCTTGATGGCATTCATTTTGCTATTTTCATCTGTCAGAAGACATCAGGAAGCCTTTCACTAATAAATCTCACAAGCTTTCCACAGCTATTGTCTAACTTAGAATTTACTATAAAGATGCCAACAGAGCAATATCTTATAGGGGTTCTGAAAGGTGTAGCCAATGTATTCAGGCAGCTTAAGAAATCATATCTAAGCCACACAAAACTCCTAAGGCCTGAAATAAATGTCATGCTGTTAATACGATCTTCATATCTAAAACTTTAAGCTTTCCACATCCCGCATCTCCTTTTTAGAAAACACGTTGCACTGGGAATCCATGGTTAATTCTGAGATTTTTGCACTATCAGATCCCTTTTTCATTAAATACAGAACTGGAATCCACTGTGTTTTCTCCTGTGTAATCAACCCTACACAGACAGTATGAACTACAAATTCCTCCTTCCTCCCTGTTTTTTTGTCAGGCATTTAGGCACTTATTACTCTTGACTGGCCTCCTGCCATACCAGTATCAAAAGCTGTGGATGACAACAGTGTGCAAGTTGCCTTAGTGCTTATGATTGCCAGCAAATCTCTGTGTGATTTCTTCTGTGCCACTTACAGCATATTCCAATTTCTCACAATAAACTGCATTAGCAGTGGGAGTGATATGATTACCTTAATAAAAACTAAAAAACTAACTGTGTCAGCTTATATTAATATCTTGGGAGAGATGGAGTACTTTCAGGGTAAATGCCATCTGGCACTGCATGTAATATATGCCACAAAACAAGCAAAGTGTTGCTTTTAGGATTACCTTTCATGAGGTGATCGAAACCCAGTGTACTTCTGATTCTCCACTTTAGTGAAGCTGACTGCAGATATCAGTTACAATCTGATGCAGCTGGCAGACCTCTGGGGGGAAGCTAAATCAATGACTAAAACATCTGGTTTTTATGAAAGATTAAAAAAGCCCAGGTAGTTTGACTTCTGTACCATACAACTGAGATTTGCTGCTGGCAGCAATAGGTATCTATTGCTCTATACACAAAGCAAATAAATCTTTTTATACACATTTTCAGAAAGAACCTCTGGTATGTACTTTGTTTCTGCTTATCCGAGTCTCAGCTTATTCTTAGTTCACTGACATACATCAGAGAGGAAAACCTGGGCCTGCCACTAGGAAAAATTGGACATGTAGAAAAAATTCTGGTTGTTAAGACTTAACTTTGGGAAAGCAGTTCAAAACCAGTTTGTTTCTGCTAATCAGGACCCATTAGAAGGAAGAATATCTCGGAGAGCCAACTGTAACTTAGAGCACACATAACAAGGATCGATTGCATTCAAAAGCACAAAACTTCAAACTGTCATAAAAAGCAGAACTGTTAAGTTCTGTGAGTTAAGTGACAGTAAACAAGGGTTTGCTACCTATTCCAGAAAGCAGTTGTTCTGTTCATCTGAGAAAACTTTTGGATATTTCATGAAAAAAAGGTTAACTATTGTTTTCTTACACTTCAAAGGCTTGAGCAGATTTGTTTTCATATTTACTACTCAGATGTCAACACTTCTATTGCTATTATAATTTTTTGTAATGGTACACAACATCAAGACGTTGCTCTTCATAAAAATGGAAAGGGTTTATCAATTTATTGAGGAAGCACTCCTTTTCCTAAAAAAAATACACAATCACTTTGAAAAATCACAGCCACTACATTAGTCAGAAGAATGTTGAAGGTGTCTGAATGTCACTAACAAACCAACACTTTGGAAAGTTCAACTTATATCCACCCCTTTAGGACAGAAGAACAGGCTCTGACAGTTCAGTGCTTTCCTCCCTTCAAAAGCGTCACAGTAAACTAAGAAGGTATTAAGGAGCCAAGCAAAGGGGCATTGGCTGCTCCTGTGCCTCAGCCTAGAGGCAAACTGCTGCAAAGCTCACTGCACGGGCCTGTCTGCCAACCTACACTGGCATTACGCGGTCATGAAGAGGAGCCTGGATCATTGTATCTCACACCTCCTGTTTATCCCACAAAGTAGAGTTAATAATAGCTTCCCTGATATTCCTTTATGATCATCATGGCCAATTTTAGCTACAATTAATAAAAGGTGAAGAGGAAAAAAAAAAAAAGAAGTATATGTTTGTAACCAGGAGGAAAAAGTTATTTTGTCAGAAACATCAAATCCAACATCTCAAACATTCCATACCTGCTCAGGAGCTAAAGCAATCTTCTGCTGTAAAATCTGCACTTAATATCCCTGAAACTGAATGCCTCCTAAAGAAGTCTAGCCCATTAATATATCTAGCTCTAAACCTAAGCCTAACTAGTAAGATTTGAGTAGTATAGGTAGTATTCACACAAGTGCAAAATCCATTAGCAACCAAAACAAAACAAGATTTTACATGAGTGGATACAAATAATAAAGGAAGAGGCAGAAGCTAAGGGAATGAAGCAGTGACAATGCTTCTTCAGAATCCTTAGTTTATTATGGGCTGGGAAGAATAAAAAGAAATATTGTAGAAATCATAAAAACAGGCATGTGTGATGATGTTAATGTGAAAGACAGAGTACCAGACCAAAGGACAAAAAATAAAAAGCAGCATTGGCTAAATGAAGGTCACCACCAGTGTTTTCAGTCAGTCATATGAATTCCATCACGTGCTTAAAGCTAGCAAGCAAGCACTGCTCATACCTATGCCTTTATAGGCAAACAGTGGGTGAGGAACGCTGCCTGACCTCTGCCCAGGAAAGCAGCAGGAGAATAGTGACTCGAGTGTGTCCTGAGTGAAGTTATCAATCTCCAATTCCTCTGTCAGATACACAGAGATTGCTCAGCCTTTACATACCAAGTCAGATTGTGCACAAGGATTTTCTCCTAAGCTTTTTCTAGTTCCCCTGTATAAATCCCATTTATGTATGCAGTGAACAAGAACACAACTTACTCTAGTAAGAGCTGCACGTGTCTACTAAGAAATAATTGGAGACACTAGGGCGCTTTTAGAACATCTGATAGGCAACATTTTTATTGTATAATTTTCAGCATATTTGAACTTAATTAGGCATATGAAAAATAGTGAATGAAAGAGAGAAAGAGGTAATGGGAGAGAAGGAGGAAGGGGGGGGGATGGGAGAAAAAATGAGCAGTGGGAGGAGTTGGAAGGAAAAAAACAGGAAAGGTGAGGAAGCAAGTGGATGAGGAGCTT
>JAWWTY010000037.1:31095577-31253869 GCA_035222235.1 Margarornis squamiger | reverse complement strand
AGAAAGAAAGAAAGAAAGAAAGAAAGAAAGAAAGAAAGAAAGAAAGAAAGAAAGAAAGAGAAAGAAAGAAAGAAAGAGAAAGAAAGAAAGAGAAAGAGAGAAAGAAAGGAAGAGAAAGAAAGGAAGAGAAAGAAAGGAAGAGAAAGAAAGAAGGAAAACTTAACAGACTTAACAGAGTTTAGTAGACATAAATTTTTTATGTATTTATAAAAAAGCATTTTTAGGACTGAGTCAGTGTGGCTTTATAAAACAAAGTGGAAGAATTATAAAAATGTCAACACTTTTATCACAGATATATCTAACTGAAACACTTTTATCACAGATATATCTGAGAGTTTTCTCAAGTCAGAGACATTAATTTTCATTTGATTAATCTCATAATCAGTGATATCCATGACTCTGAAAAAGCAAAACATGACAGCAAGGTATGTTCTTTTCTCCATCTGTCTCCAGGTTCAAGGCAGATGGATAATCATGCAGATATGGTAGCACGTTGCTCATGTTTGAGGCCAAACAGGGGCCATTCTTGAATATGGACTTCCCATTTTTTAAGTGCAGAAATCAGATGTTAATAGCACCTTGAGTGCTGCGCATGGGAATGTAACATGTCTAACCACCTATCATTAGAGTGGACAGCTATGTCCAGCGCACTCAACTTTCAGCCTTTCTTATACTGGTAAAGTATACTGGTAAAAAAAATTATGCTGGTAAAAGATCATAAAGGAACATCTATTCCTATTTGAGAACCCATAACTTTGAGCAGACACTAAACAAATGGGGAGGCATACATTTACATGAGACAGTGCAGCACTACACAGATACACTTGCCATCTCTTGATGACTAAACATGGCTAGTAGGAACAGATTAGTTATGTTAGCTGAGTATCTCTTTGAGGCAACTTAGCTCTGTTTGAGTATCATGATGTTTATTTGTCCAGTCTGGAACATGATGATTAAAAAATTCATTTGAAGTTTGTACCAAAACTAATATAATTTAGGCAATGGCAAGGCTCTAGCATAAACAAATAGAGGGAAGGAAGAAGTTATGATTGTATTTGATTTCCATGGGAAGGAAGAGGATGTTTAATTACAAACTTACTATGTACTTTGTCCAAGAGTTAATGAGATGACCTGCTGATACATATACAAACCAACTTTAAAGACCAAGATGGTTTAATCAAATTCTGACAGGTATTCCTCCACCCATTGTAAGAAATTGAACATGGGGAGATCAAAAAAACCTCTCTTGACTATTACGGAGGACCGGAGGACACTTTTTCCTAACACAGTAAGTACGCAACACCCAAAGAGTACAACACACTGCTGTACCTCCCTGAAAGTAGTTCTAAAATGCTACAGCAAAAACAACCTTCAACTAATTTCCAACACACTTTAGAACTCATCAAGAGTTTAATACAAATCATATTGTTGATACGTGTATCATTTGCAACTTTTTTACTCTTCCTCATAGAATCCTCATAGAATGCCCAAAATACATGCATGAAACCTGTGGTTCTGCTCTGGTGCAGTGGCACTGAAAAGTTGTTTAGTGCTTGTCAATACACTCAACAGAGATAACCAACCACTGGAAGATGCACAAGAAGTGTTAGAAAATTTTGAAACTCCTCCTTTCTCATGATGACATCAAGAACTTCTGAAGAATCTAGAAGTCAATTTTTTTTCACATTTTTGGTCATACTTTCCATATTTGAATCTCCCATTATAGATTTTCCATTTAATGCCGCACTATGCATTTAACTTAATAACATCCCATTTCCCCACTTTACAGTGGAAAACATAAGCCTTCTGGAACATAATCCTCTTGACCAGAACTTACCAGCTATCTCAGCCTGGGATGAAAGTGCTCCTTTCAAACATTAAGACAATTAATTACAGGATATGAACTTGCTATTTCATTGTTTTTGTTTTAGCTGCTAAATTTTTCATTTTGCTTGACAGAAAGCAACCTGATAAATCCACTACAACATTCATTTTTGTTGATCTCCAATGTACCAAAGTACTTTGCACTATATAGCCTTTCTTTGCCAAACCCATAACAATGTAAACAGACTCATAAACATCAGCTTTTACATTTCTATATCACACATACACAGAATAACACAGAATATGCTGGGTTGGAAGAGACCCAAAAGGATCATCGAGTCCACCTCTTAGCCCTGCACAGGACCATCCCCAAGTGACTGAGCGTACTGTTCAAATGCTTCTTGATAACAGAATACTTGTTATTCTCATTATCGAGAATCTAGATCAAAATAACTCAAATCCTCAAAATTTCACTATAATAGCTACATAGAAATAGCAGTACAGTTTACAGAAGTATATAGCAAATGAGACAAGAAATATAAAGATCTCTGTGGCATTTGCAAGCTTCCAATTAGCAAAAGGGCACAATAAAAATATTCACAGAAGAGACTAGTTAAATCATATTTACCTGGAAGTTTAATAAATCAAGAGCAAGCCATATTGAATGTCGGGCAATGAGCACATCAATCTAAGAAAAGAGTCTATTGTCCCTTTCAGGATAAAAGTTTAATCAGTTCAGAGGCAAAACAATGAGTTGTGGTTTTCCTTGTAAAAAGCAGATATATGCACACATTTGGTTGTTCATATGATTCCTACTGAAGGCCAAACTTTCTATATGGAAATTTGTTCATAATGTGTAAAAATATGTACAGCACACTCCACACACCTATTCATTTTGCCTAGGAAGTGGAGTTTTATAAATCTCAAGGTTTTTCCTTGAGAAAGCAACACAATGCTGGGATTCACAGTCTAAGCATTCTAGTCCACTGAAGTTTACACTTCCAGTCTTCAAGACAGTAATATTCTTCTTTGTGCATAGAACACCAAACTCTGGAGTTTATGTGCTTTTCTAAAACCTTTAAAGACACCTCTTTTATTCATTGCTACTGAAGCCTTAAACTTGCATAGGTATGCATAGACTATAAATAGGCTTCCCATACATAGACTTTTACATACAGCCCAACTGACTTCAAAGAAGACTAGATGGATTTGAACTCCAAATCTATGTTCCTAATCATTGTTTAGCTAGATCCTTTCTCAGTTTGCAGAGGAAACAACAACCACCTTCTGGGGCAACTGGGTTTAAGTATGTTTGTTTTGTTTGGTTTTTTTTCTTTGCAGATTCTTCTTCAAACAGTTTTCAATATTTCTCTTACCTGTCAGAATATTACTTGATACCCTGTAGGGTGTTCCCAAGAGGAACTTGTACATTTTGTAATCTGATTCAAGCATAAAATCTCTTCATTCCTTTTCATGATCTTTTGCAATTTGAATGTTAAACAGGGAATTTGGGGTTTGCTCTTTTTTTTCTTCCCTGTAAGTTATGCATAACGAGATTCATCAATCAACAAAATGTTCTCACTGAAAAAGAAAGGTTGGGTAAAATGCACTTTAATGAGCTCCAAATAAATCTGTATGGCTTTTATGTGTAGAAAAAGCATGGGTTGTTTCTCTCTCTTCTCCCTAGTGTAATTTACTGATTCAAAAAACATGTCTGTAAAATATAAAATATATATATATATGTCATGCCATTTATATCTATTACACTGGTTACATGACAAAAGAAGCATATGATGGAAAAAACATACCCAAACTGAAGTTTTTTACCTGTGCATCTCAGAACACTGTACAAGGTATGTAGATGATGGTACTTATGAAATGAAATTTGAATGCATAGAATTTTTCAGTTGCTGTTTGTGGGAAAAAGTGTGATTGGCCCCTGCAGAATAAAGATGACTGTTAAGAGATGCAGCATGAATAAATCGTGAAAATTTTTAAGAAGTGAAAAAGGACAGTAGCAGAATGTACCTGTTAAGGTTTCCTGAGCAAGTATCAGAGAGCAGAAGGACGAAGCAAATAGTGCTGCTTTCATGTTCAAAAAGTCAGTAAAGCTATAACTCATTTTCTTTGCAAAACGAAATAGGACTTTGAGGTGGAGTGCATGAGATGTCATCTAGCTCTGGCTATTAATGAATTTTTCAATTGGCTCTAGCCACTGATCTGTTACACATCTGACTTAAAACTGCTTTGTATGGTTAGCTGCATTCTTGTATATATTTGCAGTACATATACATTACAAAATAGCTCTTAGTCCCTATGATGATGTGCATATTTTAAATGGTAAATTAGCACTGAGTACTGTTTGATTTTTCCATTAATCAAAACAAAATATTTTTCTAGCATCATCCCTGAATAAGACTATGTCAGGATTTTTTCATATGCCCATTCATAGATTTCTTTTTTACAACTATTTAAAGAAAAAAAACAAAACATAGACGTGGCAAAGATGATGTACAAATTCTGTACATAAATGAATAAAATATTTTCTAATATACACTACTCCAGTCATATTTCTGGAAGAGCCAGAGTGGGAATTCTATACATTACAACAATTCAGTAAAAGAGCAGGACAACAATGGCATATAATGCAGAAGTCTAATTTTGAATGATAGTAAACTTTTATGTACTTATCACAGCCCACATTTGAACTTGCAGATGGTGGTTTCTAACAAGTGGATATTTATGTATCTATGTCGTGCAAAATAAAACATGAGTACTCACTGAAGTTAAAAAAAAAATCTCCCTTGAACTTCATTTGGATTTAGCAATTACTTCTGAGATGGAAAGCTTTCCCAAAATAACAAAAGATTAAACCTTTTTTAAATATAACAGATATTGTAATTATTTAACTATTCTTAGATATAAAATGAGCAGATTGAAACTCTGATCATTGTGCAAGTGCCCAAAAAGGAAGTACCAGTATCAGTTAACACAAGTGTGACTACCTATTGACCAGGTAACCTCTAAAAAGTAGAACAGCCCAAATCGACCAAATGACCTCATGTTGTTTACTTAATAGACCCCAATGGAAGTCCAGCATAATAAAATCCAGCATAATAAAGGCTGGGGTGTTTCTGACCATGCTAGAAGCAGAACTTTAGCCCTCTGAATTAACTAGAATAAGAAATTTAAAGGCCTTCACTATCATGCAGCAGCTCTTTGAGGTTTTGATTAGTGAATTAGTTTATATGTATACATATTTTTATCATCATGTGTATATGAAACTTACATACCAAGCTCACACATGAACCCTATACTCCTTCTGTATCAAACTTTATTGTAGTGAATTATGGGATGATGAGAACTGGCCAAATACATGTCTCCAATGCAAACAGCAACCAAGACCATTTTTCTCCAGCCATGAGAAGGACTCTATTTAAGTGCATGCATATATATATATGATTGGTACTGCCATCTTTGTTTTGGCCATTATGGGAATTCAGTGGTGAGTGGGACTGTTGTAGAGTATATTGTCTATCAGCTGCTGCTTTCCTCATTCAGTATTCAGTGTGAGAGCCTACGTATTCTATTCAATGCAAGGTCTTCCACACTGTATTATTTTTGCCCTTTAAAGCTGTCTTTTGCACAGATCAGTGTCAAATCTTATTTACTCTATCTGCATTTTTAAAGCATTTCTTGCTGTGACACTGTCACCAGAGTAGTGTACATAGATTAAAAAACAACAGGCAGGCTGTCTGCAGGCAGGCAGTGGAATATATGCACTTGGAGTACTGTGATACCATGAAGTTTCTTTTGAACAATCAAGAGAAACAAAAAAAAAATTAGGCTATGCATAAAACTTGCTAAAATGAGAGTGGTAGCAGGGAATCCCAAATTTGTAATGTATTTATTTTCCCATATTCATGGAAAACCATCAATAGTTTGCTTATGCAAATAACCTTAACTCAGTGGGGAAAAGGTTACTTCAGAAACATTCTATCTCACTCTCTCTTTGGAAATAAATACAGTAAAATAAACCAAACCAAAATAAAACAGACAAAAAACCCAAACCAAAACAAAAGGCATACAAAAACAAACAAACAAATCAAACAAAATGCCCAGACTTTTCAATGCAACTATCTTATTTGGTCTGGCACACTCATTCAAGATTTATAGATGCATATATTTTGCAGGGTGAACAAGTCAGTTTTTAGCTGAAAAAGAGAGAAAAAGCATTAAAATCAATATTTCACATGAGGAGAATTTCTAGTAATATGTGAAACCATAAAAGATTAAAGCCAGTATTTCTGTGTCTGAAAAAATATTTCCCTTTGTCTTGAGTACACAATTGGCAGCTTCAGGGCCAATCACATTTTTAATTGTGAGTAAGTGAATCCTAGTAGCAGTGCAAATTTGTTGATTACATTCTAGCAGCAGTTTCTCTCCAGCTCATCCCACATTATTTCTCTCTCCCAGGCAAAGAAATATATATTTTTGACTATCCTTAATACAACAGATTTCATCTTCAGTGGGCCAAGTGGAAATCCAACATCCAAGTTCTTCTACTGGAAAAATATGACATCCTGAATTTAAAAATTTGAAATCATAATCTAGCAATAACGTCTTCCTTTTCCTTATTGGGGAAAAAAAAAAAAAAGAAGAAGCAACGCATAAAGGACCCGTTATTCGTCCCGAAATATAAGGGTTTACTGAAAAAAGTGAAATCAATGCTGACTTTGGTGTTATGCATCACTTATGCTGAAATCATATATGCAAAATCCACACATTCAGCCTAGCCAAGTTATTGCCTGTTTGCATTTCGCAGCATGAGCAGGTCCTTGTTTAAAAGACACACATAGAGGAGCAGATTAGTGTGTTTTCTGTGCCAAAGTAGAATTTACTCATAAAAAAGAAAAAGTTGCCATAAACAAAACAGAAAAACATTCTGGGTGATTAGCATTGCATGCATAACATTTTTGAAGGCTTGATTTCATTCTGTCATCTGTATAATCACATTTATCTTATTTAAACAGTCTTTCATTTCTCCAATATTATAATATCTGTGTTCATGCTCAAGGATCTCTCAGGAGGCAGCTGAGATCTGGCATGACAGCAGAACAAGGTCACCTTTTAGCCTCATGACCAGAGCTTTTGGTTCACCCTCACAGACTGTGCCTGTACTATACTCTGAGTTAAGCCATGCAAGGAGGTGGGAAGGATTACGCAAGAAAATGTGGGCAGGCTCAATAATGTGTATAACCTTATGCACTTCTTAGAAAAGAAGCATTCGACTCTTCCCTCTCAGTACAGTTTGTATCTCACTGTGGTCTTCATTTGCCTCTTTCTTTCTGTTCTTTTCTACTCAAGCCAGAGAAAAAAAATCTGTCTTTCAAATAATAATACAGGCATCTTTCTTTTGTACACTATGGCACAGTCACAGGTATTTCAGAAAACTATTTGTGGCTTGCTGACACCCTGCAGCACTTTTCCCAACAACCATTCTCACCTCAGCTGACCAGCACAGAGTGCCATGGTATTTCTGAAGAACTGCCACACCAAACAGCTTTCAACTGTGAAGTCATTCAATGGATTTAGGAAACAGTATAACCAACTGGGGCAGACTGCTGGGTTTTATCTGAAAGAACTTATCAACACAGAATTTCAGAGATATTTAACAGTTGATGCTTTCTGCATCTAGTGGTCTGATTAAACACTAGTTTTACGAGCAAATATAAAATTATTTATATTCTCTGTAAATGTTTTCTTACTATTTAGCTTGTTTCCTGGCATACATTTCTTTCTTTGCAATGATCAGATTCATAATTTCCTTCAATAAATACAGATGCATGGGCTTGATCCTGATTTCAAAAATACTGCTTGCCAACAGAGTAGTATAAGCACTGCCAAAGATCAGCTACAATGAAGAAAACACAGCAGCAAAGTTGTTTTTTACCTTGAACAATCAGATCCTGAACCAAATTAGGGTGAAAGAACAGAGGAGTTAATAACTAGGGTCAGAGGATAGGAATATCTACCATAAACCTTTTTTTCTTCCCTCAGTTTCAGAGGTCTTATACACAGGGAGTGGGACAAACGAGGTAAAAACAACCAATATTTATTATTGGAACAAAAGTATGTAAAACTTTTTCACAGATTCCTTTAATAGGAGTTTCCAAAAATTAAATCTATATGAAACTGGGGCTTTGGTTTTGTTTTTTCCCCAACATGTTTGAGAAAAAAGTAATATGAAAAGTTAATGCTGATACTAAAATAGTTGAAGAAAAAATATTAATTGAAATAGGTAAGCAAACAAAAAAATCAATATGATTTTAAAACACTTTGAATTAATTCTCCAAGTTCATTCTCTGTTTGAAGCATGTCTGTCTCACCTGTGCATGCAAATTTAAATTTTCTTCTCTCAAAAGTTTAGCTTTCAATGAAGATTCATGAATTATTATTTTTTAAATTGACCAGTTTTTTAATGAATCTCAGTTTCTGAGTAATCGACTCATGACAAAGACTTATTTTCAGAAACTGTATAAAACACATGCTCTGTAAAGTAACATGACATAGTTAGGGTGTAAGGCAAGAGAAACCTGATTCCATGTATGCAAGGCACAGACTAAAAGTATTTAGAAATTACCTATTAAATAAGAATTCATTAAGTAACAATGCTGTTCATTTCATTTTCCAATTTCAAAACTAAAACTTCCTTTCTAAGGAGATATATGAAACTTCACATTGATAATGCAAATGAAGAACAGTATCAAAGTATTATATGAAACGTGAGCAACAGGGCAACTAAAGTGCAGTGAGAAACTCTGTAAAAGGTATGAAGGTATAAAATCAAACCAAAACCAGCCTTATTTTAGTTCTATTCCACATAAGCTCAGCAATAACCCTACATTCTACAAAACCTGTTGCAGGACTTAAACTACAAAACCCTTTGCTGCTACCTGACAAGGGTAATTAATGATCCACCAAAAATGACAAGGAAGTAAATTTTATATTAAGAGAAAATGTGCTGAACCACCGTCAGCTGCCTGAACCCAGATAAATGAACCAAGTCATGCCGTACTACAGCACAGCTTAAGTACAATTTTGCTACTTGCATGGTATGCCTGTGACAAATACAGCCTAAGGTTTCCAACAACAGACATGCTGTTATTATGGCAACTGCACAGGGTAATAAAAGAAACCTTGTGAAAACCACATGTGACAGAAGTTGAAAGTCACAGTAATTCCTTCCCTGAAGCTGGGCCTACTGGTATTCTTTTAATTATTTCCATGACTGTTTGTTGTTCTTTAGATTACAATAATTCTGCAATAAAATGATTTTTACTAACATTACAGGTACACACATCATATTAAACACTGAAATGAGAAATCTGTAAAACAAGCTTTAGGCTATAAGAACATATTGATATTTGATTATTATATCATGATAGATCAATTCATTATCTTTAATGGTCTTCATCCTCACTTACAGGGCATAGGAAAGAAGTAAAGTTGGTTGTGTCTTTGAGATTTCCATGAAACATTTTTTCCCAACACCTGTTTAAATAGGTAAGGCAGTTCTGGTTATTAATATATAGATGTGCAAATTGGATGGAAGAGAAATTAAGGTGAAAATAAGTAAGTAGAGAATAGGAAATTAAGAGATTAAAATATGCACAAAAAAATTGAGGAAATCTACTGATATAACAACAGGTAGGTTTGAAGCAAAACGCACAAGAAAAAACAAGAGAGAAAGAAGGACAAAGAGATACCTGAGAGAGAAGGAAATTAATTGGTTTTCATAACCCTAGGATTAGCCTAGTTGGTTACAGCACAGTGCTAGTAACACCAAGGTCATGGGTTTGATCCCTGTACAGGCCGTTCACTTAAGAGCTGGATGCTATGTTCCTTGTGGGTCCTCTCCATCTCAGAATATGGCAGTCAAGAAGAAACATCTCCAAATTCTTCAATATTATGGTTAGCAGGGAAGGAAAGATGAGAAATTTATATTTAGCTAAAAAACTACATTTCCCCTAGTGTCACAAGAAAATTACTGCATACCTACTTTTCTAAGAACCTAAGCCTAAATTGCATTTCAGACACCTTTCTGATAGAAATTAAAAGCTCCTCAAGAACAGTTGCCTCAGTCTTTAGAAGCAATTTGGTGACTCAGCTGATAGGACAGTTACAATAACTAACAAGGTTGCATTTCTGTCATTGTTTATGTATAATGACTCTATTTGTGAAGGATTTGCTCCTCCAACTTCTCTTCAAATCTTCTATTTCAACTCTACAACACCCACCAAATCATCGGCCTTACAGTATGATTTGATTGCAAACAGGGCTAGCACTATTTTCATAATTCAACTATTTCACGATTAAATTATAACAACTTTTATTTTCAAATTAATGATATTTTACCATATTAACAGTCTCTGCTTTGTCAGTCTGTTTAATCAGCATTGCACAAGAATACTGGGCCCTTGAGCCTAAATTTATGTATATCTGCTTGCCATTTTCTTCTCTTACTGCTATCACATGACTAATTCAAATGTGGGAAGATGTTAGTACATACTGTTGATCCATATAATACTTGCCAAGTCAAAAATTAATATCATGGGATTGTTTTGAGCCAATAAAATACTTACTGAGGGACAGAAAACAATGTGTCATGTGATCGATGCAATGAATCCCACAACATTTTTTATAGACTGTGATTAACTCTTTAATATTTTCATATATTATAAAAAGTCTTCCCCATAAGGCAAAGATGAATGATTAAGCAAAAAAAAATGTTTTTCCCAATTACATGTTTCATACTGATTGACACAAATTAGCTTCCTAATAATATGCAAAGAGAGTTCATTACTAAAGCAAAAATTCCTAGTCTACAGGGTTACATTCCTATTCACTTTTTTTTTTCCTTAATTACAAGTAAAAAATTACTCATTTGGAATTTCAAATTCAGGAGCTATTGGTAATTTTATTTATTGCAGTGGTACTAAAGCTCAATTAATATTCTGAAAAGTCTTAAAAAGTCAAAAGAAAGAAAGGAAGAAAAAAGGAAGGAAGAAAGAAAGGAAGAAGGGAAGAAAGGAGTAAAGAAAGAATTCAAGCCAGTTAAGAGACAGAAATAGACACCCAAAAGCCCAAACAACCCAAAATGGTCATTTAGTTATGCCTCTATTTTAGTACAGTGATGGTACACTTATGTATGATTAGTGATTTAAAGCATCTGTAATGCCAGGCTTGGTTAAAATACTTTTTCAAGATTCCAAATTTGCCATTAGGTAGGATTTCCTCTCTTTACCATTTCTCTTTATTTCTCTATCCAGTATCTTTACATGCCTGTTCTGTGGGGATGAAGATGAATAAAACAGAAAGTTGCTTCCTCCTCACACTATGCTTAGTCTTTGGATTTTGACTTCATCCAAATAAAGCTTTTCAAGTGTTGACTTCCACTCTTAAGAAGAATGATTGTAAAAAAATTATATGGGGAGAAGGGGTGTGGCTTTCCCTCTCACAACTTAAAGTATTTGAGTAGACAAGTTCAGCTAACCTTGCCCCCAAAGAGCTGGTTTTTCTTCTTGCAGCCCCATTGTCCTAATCCAGAAAAGACCAAAAGGAAAGAGGGTTTTGCCTGCTTCTCATGGAACCTTCTTCATAATATATGTCATGTACATTCTCTTCACCCCAGATACCTCCTCTGTCCTTTTGCATTTCTACTACGTGTTTCAAGATTTCACCTCACTTCATGTCTGTCACTATCACCTTTATACAAAAGGGAAAATACTACGGGGCTCAAAAAGATTCTCTTTTCCATAGGTCAGCTGTTCTAGTTTTGGTTTTCAACTTCCTTCTCTTGACCTAACAGACTCCCAGAGTTATTGCTTGAGTTGCACACTGCCATCAGGTTGTCAGCTGAAGTTATAATGATCTCAGGTTGAAGTTATATTAACCTGCCGTTTACAATCTAGATTAAGTTTTTCTTCTTCTGACACCCAAATTCAGATGTTTCCAGGCAAGGGCTAGCCAGTAGCTTAGGCATGTGCACAAGTTAACTCCAAACTTTAGTGTACACTGTGCCAGGGACTTCCCTTCTACCAGAAACCTGGGTACCCAGGCTGCAGCAGCAGGTCTCCATCTCTGCATTCCCAAGGAAGTACAGGCTGCAGGCCAAACATACAAGCTAAACACTGTCATCTAATGAGCATCCCTTTTATTGCCATATCCATTTCTATCATACTCTTCTTTCACAAATACCTGAGACTTACAGGTCTAAGGAGGGAAAGTGCTTCAGCTTTAATGAATCTGACAGCAATGAGGGAAAATGGACAAATGAATTAACACTTCATAAAGCCACCACAGATAGCCATCCAGAATAAAGTGAAATACATGAGAAGGCTCTAATGATGATGTAATGACATCAATCACATATTCTTGCTGCTCTGTGTTTATGACACAGTAAAACCACAATAATGTAGAGAAGGATAGTAGCTAACAACTACGTGCTATTTCTCACAATATAAGGATAATGAGCTACTCAAATAAATGATAAGGCAGATTCTTTAATGTTGCATGTTTTTAAGGCAGATCCACAAAGAGTGAATTGTATTTCATTCTACTTCCCTAAATATACTTTGAACCTTGCCTGAAAGCTAAGGGGAAAACAAACAAACAAAAAACCACCACCCTTCCCTTAGAAATCCTATTCCTCAAATATTCTTAACATACACGTCACCATCCCTTTCTCTCAGAGCAAACATTAAAGAGGTTTTTCTTAGTATTTTATCCTTGTCCCACAGGTCTAGAGATAAGAAAAAACTATGTGAATTGCCACATTTGTAGTCACTGTCAGTTACTTCCTGAATATATTGCAAAGTTAACCATTTTGAAAAGGGACGGTATTATTTGCAAATGTGGAAGTTCTTAGAGACAGTGATGAGAGCTCTCTTGACACAAGGCAATGGTAAATTTAATGAAATACAAAATAGTTGGTTAACTACCAAGCATCGTAAAATAGTGGTTACCAGGAAAGCGCTCATTTCTTCCAACAATATTCCTCATAACAAATGTCAATAAACAATCTCATTATCAAGTCCTAACAAGGCCTGTATGCCGCTGTCTAAGAAAAGACAAACACATGCTAAATATTTTTCTGGGTTAGAGCCAGAAAGAGCCCAACACAGCCAAGGACTGAATTCTAGACAGGGAAACGACTGTGAAACGCACCTTTTCCTTCGGATTCACGTTTGCAGCTCAGCTGCATGATGGCTCCAGAGAGTAACTGCTGCTGTGAGGGCAATCTCATGAAAAGGAGGGGGATGTACAGGACAGCTAGGCAGCAACAGATGGGAATATGCTGTTCCACCTCATAGGTTGGTAGAACTCCTGTTGCAGTACATGTTGTCCAGAAGGAATTGCAGTTCTAATGCAGCACCAGTATTCCAAAAGAGGCCTGGCTTTAAGCCACAGTCAAGTCCTAGAATTCAAAGAACTTCTTAAGCTGTCTATCAACTCCTTAAACTGTTCAGTCATTTACAATCCAGATCTGTTGTCTGCACCTAGAATTAATTAGTCAGTTCCTTAAATTCATTTTTTGTTTCTCTGAGATAAGGTGAAAGGTTTTATGAACAGAACTTGATATACTTGTTGCCAGTTCAAGATGTTTTGTCCTTGAAGAAGGAAATTATTTTACTTTCTAATGACATGATAGATGCAAAAAGGTCATTATCAGTTCCAGTCACTACAAGGATGGTAGCTTTCACTCATTTTGCTTTATGGTAACATTGGCTTTGACCATCAATTGACTTCTAAAATAATTAAATTGCATTAAAATTAGACTGTTGCTATTAAAATTTACAATGAATTGGATTTATCTTTTATTCATTCTCTTAACTTTGTATAGACACTGAGAGTTTAATTTTGTTCTTTTGATATTTCAAATTAACTATTACTTGAAAGCAGAAAAATAAAACTCATTTGAAAACTTCCAGAAATAGAAATGAAGATACCATTTCATTTTGACCTTCTGAGTGTAAAGAAATGAATACATGAAACATTGATGCCATTTCTCTCTGTCAAGGTGTCTGGACGCAACTGTATGAAGCTCACTCCACTATGCAAACTCACCCTAACCCAACTAACCATTGTGTGTCAATATAAAGAATTATCATCTCATCTCCTTAAAATCTGCTATGGGTAAAGTTATGGATAAAGCTATCTATACCATGAAAGACAGTATTCATTTGTATGAATTTGTATTGGATTCACACCAGGGTTTAAATTACAAGGCACTAATATAAATTAATGGAAAAGCAGGTTAAAGAGGATTAGAAAATAGGATTTGGCTGAGAAATACTTCTTTTTTGCATTATCATCTGTGGCATTGCATACAAAAAGTGTTATAACTTCACAGGGTACAACAAGACACCTTAAGCTCCTACTTGGTAGATAACTAGAATTTCTATGCAAAAGATACCTGTACAATTCTATACAGATACGTAAGTGTTCAATAGGATAATTTTATCTTTACGAATTTTTTCCCTTTTCAAAAGGCTTTCAAGTAAAAAAGATAATGTATTAACAGTGATGTACAAACAATCCTGCAGTAATCCTTTCTAAGCACACAAATTACAAATTAGAAAAATGGATATGGTGTAATACTCATTAAATGCCATTTTGTATTCTGTATTTCCTTTCCTTTTAAACTGAAGGATCAGTTTACAGAAATACAAATGCAGCCTGATTTTTTTAAATACCTCCTAACTTCAAAGAAAATCTGCCTAAGAACAGGAATGCATGTTTTACAGCTTCTTCATTATGAACAAATATTTCAGTATTTGAACTAAAGGAGCAATTCTTGCGGATGCTTACACACAGCATTTTAGTACTTGTGTATATTCTTACTAGACTCTACAGCATTATATTTCACTCTGATGAGCCTCTTAAAGAGGGTCTTGATGAAAAAGACCTATAATTTCACATACTATGTTTTACAAAAAAGCAACTTGATACTCAGAGTCCCATACAAATAAAATTAATATTCAGACTAAATATTTACAAATGCCAGCCTTTAAACAAATGCAGTGAGCTAGAATTGAGTTTACCTTACTCTCTTAGCCACTGATTCATACTCACCACAAACCAGGACATTAATATGGTACAGGTCTACTCAGAAAAAGGAGTTGAACTTGCTGAATAAAATACTGATGATTTAATGTTTTCTCTTTTTCTGCAACCTCGGAATCTACTCTTTTTTTTTTTTTTTCATGATTTTTCTGCTCTTATATTTGAGGTCTACAACACATCATCAGCTTTTAAACTGTCGAATACTTTTTAACTTTTTCAAAGAGAATTATTCTAACCTATTATTTTCTCTAGTTTCTTCATACATCAGATATTATTGTTATTCTTTTACACGTGTTATATTTGTGCAAATGAGAAATCATGTATCAGAGTTCAAAATCTAATGTAAAAGGACAAATATAAGTATATGTACATAATTTTCATAATTCATATAGTTGGGGCATATATGGTATATAGCTTTTGTATCAGCAGATATCATATACACTGACAGTTCTGTGATTACTGAAATGCATTAATTATGATCTACTGCTACTAAACGTATGATATTAATTTGCTGCAGTATAAAGAAAGAACAGAATTTTAAATGGAAATCTGACTATGGAGATAGTTGAGTGTTTTGTCAGTTTTAAGGATCTTCAAGACCAAATATCACACATAGGGGAATTTTATTTAAGGCTGATGACCAGTTCCATTTGTCAACTAAAAGAAGTTGATTCCATCAGTTTTGTATTGTTCTGAATCACCAGATGGCACTTTTCCCTGTTCTGAAGTCTTACCATCTGAACATGTAGGAGTAAGATCTGGGAGAAAGATTTCCATCTGAACTGAGATACTGTACGGATGTTGATATCCTCACCCGTAAAGCACGTGTCTTTTTTCAATCCCTCTCCTTAACTGAAAATACTTTTTCTCAAATTAGTTGCTGTAGACAAGTTATGTCTACAGAAGTGAAAAAAAAAGTATTACAAAAATCCCCACTTTTGTCAACACATATGCACTGCCCAGAGACACTTTTTAAAGGCATTCTTTCACATTCTCCACAAGACTATATTTAAAGCTGAGCTTCTAACTTGAATAAAATAATATTGACAAAACAAAATAAAACTGTGCTGAAAAGTTTGCCCATTTCTAAGCAGCATTTTAATTTTGCGGCTTCTATTCTGGTTATGTCCTTCAAATAATTTCTCTCCCTTGTTTCCACACAATCCACAAGTAGAAAGAAAAATCATAAGTCTATAGAGCCATGGCAAGAGCTCTCAGTGAAGTACAACCATGATTCATTATCAGCACACACTAATGGAGTATCTCAGTGGCAACACCATAAAGCAATGTTTAAACATCATTTAGTGATTGTTTTATAATGTCTGTAACTACATTGCATACACATCTTTCACTCTCCTGCTTTCCTCTCTTATGTGGGTCAAGCTTAGTGCTTCCTTCTCTCTGTGACTTTGGGGAGAACAGACAGGCTGATTTGGGGTTTTTTTCCCACCTCAATTTCTTTCCTTCTTGTAGCTGCTTAAGGAAATAGGGAGTTGCACTGGTAAATCAATTTTGTATGGCAATCTGAAAAAACCCCAGGTTTTCAGGGGGTAAATTAAAGCAAAAGGACTTTTTTCTCATATTGAAACCTCATTATGGTTGCATGCAGCATCATGAAAAAGCATTTGCTCAAGCACGCCTCCTTACCTAAGTATTTGGGGACCTCTCTACCATTACTTTGTAGGAATACCTTTCTATTATCTCATGTTTTTACCAGCAGGCAAGTGAATATTTTTAGTCTTGGAGAGTTATAATATAGCAGTTCTACAGAAGAGTGGGACTTTGTGAATACACACTGAGGTCTCAGTCACTGTGAAAAAAAAAAAAAAAATTACCTGTTTTTAGAAATAATTTATAAATGTTTCATGTAGATTTATTGAGAATCATATAGTGAGCAAACACAAATTAGAAAAAAAAAGGTATAAAATATCCATTGGAAATAAGTGTGAAAACTGTCATCATTGAGGAGTTTTGTGTTTTGTTTTTTTTTTTTTTTTTACAGTTTGACCCACTTAAGTCCACAGTATTACTGTGTGATAAGGCCCTACAGTGCTTCTGACATCAGAAGAGTTGTGAAGATGACAGCCAAAACTCTGGCCTCTAAGCCATCAGTCTACCCTAGTGAAATCAAAGACAGCTTTTGAGGCTTGGTAAACAAAGAATTAAACCCTGAGGCTTTAAACTTTGATAACAAGGATAACAAAAACAGCACCAAAAATCATCAGGTTATCTCCATGAGATAAACTCAGAAAATTTTTCCTCAAAATTATGTGTAATCATTCATTGTAAAACTGCTAGTGGACTAACTACTAGCAAAACTGTTTAGGTTGGCTGGCGATTTTCGAATGGTTGCTTTATATGAAAAAAAGAACAAAAACAGAAGTGGAAATTACTTTTGCACTTGATTCTCAGGACTCTAATAATTTTTAAGTGCCTACAGCTGAAAAGAGGTAGAGGACACTGAGTTCCAAGGCTGAAAAAGAACTGAAACAGACTTACTTGTGTCAGTAAAATAGACCCTCATGTTGTTTGCTTTAAAGCAGCTCCTCATCCTTCAGTATAAAAATCTCTGGTGTTGCAGAACTGTCTAAGTGCTCAGCAAGGCTGAATAGCCTTCATTCCATTGCTTCATTTCATGAAGGGGCACTACGTTATTGCTGCCTTCCCAAATCCTTGTGAAAATAATATGTTTATCATGCAGATTTGTCTTGTAAGTAAAATTGGTGTTGAGTTTATAAATTACATATTACTTCAAAACATGTGGGATTAATTCTCCCTATCTACCTGAGCTACACTGATGCTTGCCTTTCTTTAAAGTTTCTCTTTAGAAGACTCATCTTTGAAGTCTCTATTTTCTCCAAAATGTTCACAACATATATGAACAAAAAATATCCATCAAATCTGTAAAGCCTGGCAAGACTGGGAATTGTCATAATTCAGTCATTAATCCTTGTTAAAACTTCTTAGAGTAGACAGAGTATAAGAATGTTTCTTCTTTAAAGTGCTTCAGACTCTTTCATCAATATGTGCTGGATAAACATTGAAAAGCCAACAGCAAATATTGTGTAACTGGTGCATTTACTTGTCTTGCATTTAATTAGTCACTTAGTTTTGCATTAATTACCACAGTAATCTGAAACTACCTATTGCTACTAAATAAAGCTAAAAGGGAATAGAAAAACAGCACATTACCTGGCAGAGAGCTGCTGTCCAAGACAATAATCTGAACTTGACAGATACAGAGCCTTTGTTCAGTCTGAACATTTAAAGACTCTTTGGAGACCTGATTGGCTGATTATCACACATGAAGTTTGGATGGTTTATTTTGTGTGACTACTTGCCAAACCAACCAATGTCAAATTACTGAGGCACAAGAGGTTGTGGTGAAGCTCAGCGTTCATAACATAATCCCACAGAAGGGCATCTTTGTTTTATGAACATTGTCTGTTTAGGGTTTCTTCCACAGTTTCTTTGTCTGACATGCAGAATTTTTCCTTACAATCCTCTGTGCACATTTAAAATTTTATTTAGATGTTATAGCCTTTAAAATGAGTGCTAATATCTGGGGACACCTGAACATTGTGTCTAACACTACAGGAGTTCAGCACGTATGGTGATGCTGGTTGTAAACCTGCCTTTTAATACACAGCGATTTAAGATCAGCATTAGTATTATTTTATTCAACAAATTAAAAATCTAATAAAAATGCTCTAAAGATCATCAGCAAAAGCTTAAAAGTAAAATTAGAGGCACTCACTGCAGCTAACTTTGCGAAAATCTAATTTTTTTCTCATTTGAGCAAAATTGTCTAGCAATTAACAGTAAATACACCATTAACTTAAACTTTTTTTAGACTGCTCCATTAACAGTAATAGCATAAAATACTGTATTTGGCTTCATAGAGTAATTAGAAACTTTGTATTAATAAGCATTTAAAACAAATTTAAAAGCTGTATTTTGCTGAAGATAATACAGAATTCACTGCAGAGCTCCAAAAAATATTTTCCATTATTTCTTAAATTTTTAAAAAGCTGGCTATTTTTGTAGAGAATAGAAAACTGAATCATCTACAAAACTGAAAAAAAAAAAATATAAAAAAAATGCATACTTAGAAGCCAGGCTGTACCTTAGATCAGATCATATATTCATTCAAGAATTCTGAGCAAAACGCTTTTAAAAGTTCACATCAAAAGCCTTTCCTTTTTAATTGCAAAAGTGACCTTAACTATTTTATTGGAAAAGCAAACAACAAGGTGTATATGTCCTCATAATTGTTATTTTTCATCAGTCTCACACACCATACTGGCTTTGTCCCAAGAAACGCTGGAAAGGATGAAACTGGATGGTCAAAGGAAATACAAAAACATTGTGATTACTCAGGTTGGAAAAAATTAAACTTTTTCTTGTCCTACATATTCCCTGAGTAACTGATATTAAAGCCTCCAAGCCCTTAGAAGTGCTTTGTTTGGGAATTTTAGGCAGTCTCTGGGACAGATTTTATGTAACAGCAAACTGCTGTTACTTTCATTGTCCACCACTTTGAATGTGCACATAGAAAAAAGCATTTCTCACAATAGATTTCCTAGTTTATCTGAAAATAGTGATGTTAATTATGATCTGCATTTCTAAGACCTGTGGCAGTCTCACATGAAATGTGAGACAAGGTCTAGAATTAATGGAAGGTCACCCAATAGGAGAGTTGCTTAAAGAGAAAGACAAGTCTAATAATGACAAAGTATCATCATTTAATCGATCTCTACTGCCTAAAACTTTAGAACTCTGAATTGGTTCCTTCAGAAAGGATGAAATACACTGCAGATAATGCATGGCAGTGATAGGTGAGCTTCTAAGGCCAAACTATGGGGAGGACTACTTGCAAGGGGTGTTCATTTCAGCGCTGAGGGCAACAGCAGGAAGGGAACATGCTTGCTGACAGAAGCACATAAGAGGACAACAAAGGAAGTAAACATGGGTTGCTGAACTCTGATGGAGACCCTGTGGTGATAACAATGCCATATTTCCTATTACTGGAGAAAAGTAGGAAGGGAGCCATTGTTATTGCTGGACACCTGTTAGATTTTGACAATTTGTGTTTAGTCCCAGGTACAGCTTCTCACTTGTGTTAGCAAAGCTGCTCTCCCCTGCTGTGCCCTTCAGTGACAGGCCCTTCCTCCCACAGGATCCCCATCCCACCCCAGGCAGGGGAAGAGAAAATCACCTCTAGCCTCAAGATCTATGCATCCGTGAGAAACAGTCACAGAAAGAGGGATTAACAGCTGGTACCAGGGCAGTGTCCCTAGACAAGTGAGCCTGCAGATGTCTTCTAGGCATGGTGGCTGCATGGCCCAAATAAGCAACCACAGCACAGCATGCGCGTGGCATTACGGTGGGGGACCATATCCATCTCTTTTCCACCCACTTCAGAAAGCAATGAGAAGGGCTAAAATCTGAGCCTACACTTAGGCTGAGCTTCTAAATTCAGGGAACTGAGCATGAGGTAGAAGGTCAGAACTAATGCTAAAGTGTGTTTCTGAGTGACAGTGATAATTGGCACAGGGCATGCCAGTGGCAGGCAGCTGGCCTGCACTTCACTGTCAGCTTGAACTTGACAAAAACAAAAGTTAATACTGTCTTGGACCATTGTCTATAAAAATGTACCAGTACCAAGAGGACTATTACTCAACTCACTACATCATATGAGACAATTATTCACACATTGCAGTGTGAATAATAATGTGAATAATAATTGTGAATAATAATGTCAGTGGAGTTTTACATATAATACAAATCCAGCTACTCCATTGCTCCTCGGAGAAAGGTGCCTAGAGGCAGCTGGTTTGCTTCAGCATAGGCACATATTCAATGTAACTATTCCTTCCTTAGAGGAGACTGAAATTTTATTCCAGGATCATGAGATTAAAGTGATAAAATTGAAGTAAGCTCATCATAACAATTTAGTCTGGATGCTGATCTGAACTTCAGCTCAGGTTTTCTTCTGACTAACATCTGTTTCAGTAGTCTGAAAGTAGACACTTTAAAAGAAATAATCTCTTTTACATGTAGTCAAGTTATATTGTTAATATTGCAGCACAATTATTCCTTCAGCCACATGCAGGGATGTTGATCTTCTTGAAAGAATGCCCTACTTCAGTAGTGGCAATAGCACCTAAAGCTATACAGAGGTTTGTTCTAATTATGGAGGTTTGGGCATAAACTGTTTTCTGCTAGTGTGATTTTTTTTTATTATTATTTTATTATTTTTTTTTTTGTCTAATCCCCTGCAAAACCTCAGATGCTGGATGATAGTCTCTGGTTCTCCTGTTTTCCTACTAGTTTATACTCTAGCTTTATACGTTTTAGGGAAGATTTAAGCTTGTATTATGGCTCTGCGAGATATTCTTTGGCTTACACACAACTTGTGACTTTTTCTGAGTTAAGGGAGGGATTCGTCACAGCTATATTTTGACATTGACAATGCTGACATCTGCATGTTCCCCTTATAGTCAAGGAACAGCAGCAAAGTTCTGGGACATCTCTCACTGACCTGTTTTAGACATCTAATCTGTAATGAAATGATATGTGGCCTCCAAGTGCCTATATCTCTCAATTATAAAAAGTACATCTAGATAAATTGCTCAAGTACAGATACACATGCTACTGAACTCTGTATTCAGATGTACCCAAGCCTATATGTTCATAATACAGTTTCTTCATATTGCACTGGACTGAATAGTGACCCAATTCCATCTTTCATTTCAATGCTTTTAAATCTTAAGTGTTTTGGGGTAGGTAGGAGAAGGGTTATCCTGTTTGCTTACTTAGCTCTTACGAAATAAGAAAGTGAAAAATATATGCGCAGGATTCTAAAAATGTTCTTTCTATCTTTTTTATCAAATAGATCCACAGCTTAACAGCATACTGTTGAAATCTGAAATTTTGCAATCTTTTCTGTATTGCTGAGAAAAACATGTTCAGTTTAGATGAGTAATGAGTCTCTGAAAAGCATGTGCTGCAATACCCATATTTTGCCTCTGTGTTTCTAAAATGTGCAACTCAGGAATGTTGCATCACAAACATTTTTGTGGCTATCCTGGCTGCATAGAAGAAAATTTATGGAAGGTGCAGATAAACTATCTCATGCTTTATGTACATACCATAGACAAATAACCTTTTTTGAAAGTAAGTATTCAAGTCTTATGCAAAAGAGTGTAAGAAAGCAAATCTCTATCTTGTTAGACAAAAAGTGACAAATTTCATATGTGCAATTTTAATTCACAACTGACTCAATTCACTGCATAAACCATCCAATTAAAACTTGAAATAATGTCCAATGCCTTACAGAACAACACATAGGGCAGCTTACCTTATGTAAAGGCTGGACAGTTGCCCAGAGCTGTAGAAGTTGAGAGGCAGCCTTTTTAGAGCCAATTTGTGACTGTACTGATTAAATTGCTCACAAGACATTAATTTTTATAATGCATAAATACTTTGTCTCATATTTTTATGCAATTTTGTGAGACTGTATTTAATATTGTCTGAATATGTGGCATTCTACCATTTAATAGAAGTACCTGGTATTAAACACAATTTATTTCTCTCAAATGTGGAATAGAGGTAGCAGAAAGTATTTTATTCAGGCAACAAAATAGCTAGGGTCATCTCTGATGACACAGATACGGATTAGGTACTGCTCAAAACTTACAAAAAGACCCCCAGTAACTGCCCAAGACACTGCCAAGTCTTTTTGAATAAGTTCAAAAATTCCATAGCATATCCACTTACAGAAGGGAAAAAAAAAAAAAAAAAAAAGGCAATATTAATTTAAAAACTATTCTCTGTGAATTATTTAAAAAGTATTATCATGCAGGCTTGAAGTTTAGTTGACTTAGATAACTGCTGATACACAAGAGCTTGAGTAATAAAATATGCCATAGGGTGTGACAGTACGCAAGCTTGAGTGTATTAAGTATGAAGGAAATTCAAATCTGAAAGGTATGTTGCACGTCACATTGCACAACATGCCAGCCCTTGGGCTATTTCTTGTCTGTTTCTGTGTAAGCATTCTTTTTCAGTGGATAGACTTGAGATAGTAAGAAGTGAAAACATAAGGAACCATGAATGGAGAACAGCAGGACCAGACCTGCTGTAACTGGGCAAGGAGAAACATGGATTTTCTCACTTGTCTCCAAAATAGCAATAACTCTCCTCTCTTGTACACCACTCTTCAGAATGAGCCAGACACACTGATGGGTTAAAAACCACCTGTGCACAAGTTGCAAATACAGATGTTAAAGAGAAATATTAGTAGTTTCCTTCTTACCACCCGTACATTAGTGCCCATTGCAATGGTACTGTAATGAAAATGCATGCTCACCAGTTCCTTAGTCTGCCAGCCCTCCCCAATTGCAGACACTGCTTCAGCCTGTTCCACAGATTGCCCACTGCCCTCCCTCCACTCTTCTTCCCCAATCCCCCAGCCCGAAAGGCTGGCGGTCTGACCCCCCTTGCTCTGACAGCTGTGGTAACCCAAAAACATGCCAGCATACAAAGTCCAAGGTAAGAAAAAACTGCTCCATAAATGACTTATGGCTTGTTCATCACGAAACTGGTATTTCAGGTTTCCCCTGGTTCCTTGATTTCCCTTCAGCTGTCCTCACTATCTTGTATTTATATGCATCTATATGAATACATAAGTAATCGTACACAAAATAAAAGAATGCAATACCTTAAAAGTTACTTTTAAGGCTACTCTATCAGGGCAGAGTTTAGCTGTGATTATTTGAATATCGCCTAATGCCTTAAATAAAGTATAAACTTGGCCACTAACATTCTTACTTTTTTAAAACACTGAGGTAGTTCATGAAGACCAAATATGTTCAAGTCACTAATATATGACTGTAAATTTTCTGTTTTGCTCAGATCACTTTAGATGCTTGTACGAAATCCATTCCTTTGTCTTTTATAAATTATTTGTGGGAAAGCATATTCTTTTGAGTAGAAAAATGTCTTTTTCCAGTCAGATCAAATAATTCATGTGAGCCTAGTTCAGTGGAACTGAGTGTATATGTGAGACTTACTAAGTATTAGAAACCAAATGGTGTTCTTCAGAGGTGAGAGGGTGGTATGAGGACAGTGCGAAATAAGTGAAAAGGATAATCAGCTTGCATAAAGTGGTACTACTGTCTTTACTGGCATCTTAATTTTTAAAGGTGTATATCCTCTGAAAGCCTGTAACTTTTACCTTTAACTTAGCAATCTTTATTGTTGCACAGTTATTATGTTAATCAAAAAATACCTGTTTCCCACCTGTAAGAAACTTTCTCTAACTTGAAAGTTTATGTTTAAGTACAGATACGTAAGTTGCTAAATATGTGTTATATTTGTTGGAGGTACATTGAGCTTTTAAACTGGATTTTGACCATGATGAAGTGAGGCATTTTAAACAAGTAAGCAGTGACTGTAGGTGTATGTTACAATTTGAAAATCACAGTTGTACTAGGGTATATATTACTTAAACATATAAGCATAGTGATAAAAATATTCAGCAACTGATGAAGTAATTTTGTTTAAGGACAAGAAGGGGATACAATTTCTAGTGCTTAAAAGGTATAGTATAATGCCTTTCTGCTTTGCCTAGAGGGGCAGCTGTGCTGGCAGAAGCTTTCATCCCTGAGGGATCAACTCTTGACTGTAGTATCTACAAGAGTAAAGCAGGTTTCTTTTTATGGCAAGAAATCCACACAAATCCTGCCAACTGAAGATCCTCAGGAGACACATACATTTTATGCAACTCCCAGCAGTCCTGAATACTGCAAAAGCAGCACCTTTCCCATACAACTCACTTTTCTTTTTTTGCTCTCTGGACTAATCAGCTTCTTTCAAGCCACCCTGAGTATGACTATTTGAGACAAATACCAATCTCAGTTAAAAGATGCAGATCAACACACAACTTCATTGTAGGTCTACAGAAGTTATTTTGTGCACACAAGGTTATTTTAAAGATGCACTAGCACTAATACAAACCACCTCTCAAAAGTCAGCCCAATGTCCACTTAACAGAACTGCTCAATCTGTACTAATTATGCTGCTGCATTTTAGGACTGAAATTAAAGCTAGTCCTTTGACAGCCTCCACTTTGAGGCGGAGTAGATTTTTTAGGTAGCTTATGCTACTATGGCTCTCCTCAAAAGCAGGGCAGAAAATTAGTCAGTGCATTGCTGGACTATCTGAGGATTAAAGACCCACGATCTGATAGTTTACATCATGTAACCTTCCTTCTTCCTCTACCTTCAAGACCTTGTGTCTTCTCACTGCTGTCACCAGCCTTCCCTACTGCTGCTTAAAAAATTACTGCAACACCCTCTAAAGACAGGAAATTACCAGTTCTCTGCAGGGAAAGAAAATAAAATCAAATAACAACATGGATAAGTTCTTCTCTCTTCAGGACAAGCAATAGTTTCTCATGTTTCTGTCTGAAGAAGAAAATAGGAAGCCTATTTCTATCCTCAGCAGGGCCCAGAAAAACAGTTCTACCAAATGAAGAAACAAACAGGGATTCTCTCTGTCAAGGTCACAGGAGCAGATGAAAATGAGTCTGGGAGCACGAGTTCAACCAAATACAAAAGGTTCTGTGCTCAGTGGGGTTTGGTTAAATAATTCAGGTCCAATCTCTTAGGAACACAAACAAAACCCATTCCCTTCTCAATGGGGTAACACAAGCAAAGACACCAAGTTAATGAACGCAGCAGGGATTGACCAAACAGTTCAAACTCCCCTTTGAATAGCTATGAAGCAAACAACTTTCACCACTTGACACAGGAAAACAGAACCTGCTCTGCTTTGGTTGGATGATTAAAAAATTCCTTGATTACAGAAGTCTTTCAATCTTTAGGGGGGCTAAAGTTACTATTAAATGGTGACTAAAGAATCATTCATTTGGTTCTGACAATTCACATGCCAAGTCAAAGTCATGGCACTGAAATGCCTTCTTCAAGCATTCAATCCCATTGTTTTCATAGCTGGTCCAAATACTACAACTCCTCACACTCTTGTACTACCAACATCACCCATCTCTATCCACAACTCCTTCTATGCACCTGGTCATAGAACTGTTACAAAGAGGTCAAAAGGATCGTATGGAAGATAGATACACATGTATATATGGTACTCATAGCAGATCACTATAAGCTGTAAATACCATACTGCAACACTAGAACTTCCCAAAACATCAAAGCAATACAGACCCACTATCTCTTCCAGTGCTTTCTTTATTTCCCCACTTCACTTCCCAGTATGCACCATGTCGCATATTTCTTCTTAATTTTGTATCACCATGTGTATTTGTATATACACATACACTTGCATGTATATTACTTACTATATGTAGGTAATTTTACATACAATTGTATGTATATTACTATGAGAAAGCTATCTACTCACGTATATGCAGCTGCCATAATGAGAAGGAAGTAGATCCTTCTTTGAGATGACATCAGAATGTAGGATTCTCTGCTTATAAAAAAAATATAACTGCTGTTCAAAGGACTTATAAAATAGGCTGTTCAGCATACAGTTATAACTTCTGGTTTCATCCAGTACATGTTAGTTAGTAGAGAGGATTGATTTAAAAAAAGGATTTAAGCTTCAGTTATTAAGAGATAACAACCTACTTATCCAGAATACAGTAACAGAGAAATTAGAGATCCTAATTTAAGTGTCTAATTTAGGTATCACAAGACCATAGTCCTGCATACAAAAATTATTGTAGTTATACATCCGGGAAAAACTGGTAAATGCAGGAAAGAAAAAAAATAACAAGGAAAAAAATTGTAATTATTAAAGTTAAAAACATATTCTATATCCTTAATAAAACATCCCACTCAGTGCAATTAAACTATCAATTTAAGTGTAATAATTTCAAAGTAAGCTTGGATATGTCAACTGCAATAGCCTTGCTAATTTTTCAGAAAATAGATACAAGAAAAAAAAATAATTTACCTGAAACCAGCTAAAATACATTTGCATTTAGAACAATATAAGTCACCATTCCATATATACAGTATTTCAGCAATGCCAAAGTGTATCCAGAAGAGTAAGCTCATTACCTAGTAAAGCAACAACATCTTCTTTCATTAACCTCTTTCTATGCTATTCCATTCAGAAGAAGAATCCATTTTAATTGTGAAAATGACAGGCTTTTGTATCCTATTACAACACAAGCATTCATCAACAACAAAAACCTTGCTATGACCTACAATTAGCATACAGAAATCATAAAAGCAAAGGTCAACATTCTCTCTGTTCCCTTATCAAAAACAAACCAAAAAAGTTTAAAAAATCTGACGGCAACTAAAACCTACTCTGACTGCAAATATAAACTGACTGCATCATTCCACTTCTGCCAGCTTGAATCCTCTGAAACTGTCCAAAGTAATATTTCCTTAAGTTAATGTCTCTCTCCCTTCGACTCTGTTTTCACCTTCTACATTTGTCATTCTTCTAAAGCTACAGGATTTTTTTTACCTTAATAATGACAATGGAAAGGCAAAATTAAAAACCAGAAGGATAAAGAATGCAAACATTTATAACTCTAAATACAAAAATAGCATAGTAAAACATAAATGCTTGTTACTATGGAGGAGCATCACCTGTGCCACATAAAAACTACAAGTGAACGTGTCCGAGAGTTTCCAGTTTTAGTGTGAAAACCCAGTAGGGCAGTAGGATACGCAGAGCAGAAGAGTAACTTGCTACTTTACCTAGAGTTTTTTTATTCTATAAATAGGGAGAAGGGCAAAGCTCTCACAGAAATAAAGATGGGAAGGGCAGAGAAGATGGACACATTAAAGTGTTTATTTGAAACAGAGAAATCATTCTGGTGATCATTATGACAAATAATTTCCATTTAACCTAATCAGGCAAGTCAAAGCAAGCAATCCAAAAGACTGAGTCTTGAGAAGCAGTTGAAAGTCTCTTCAACCACTACTGGGTGTAAACCCTTTTAGCCAGTCAAACTGCACCAGAGGAAGTGAGCTCAAGCGTGGACCTGGAGTCACAGAAAGAGAGGAAATGCCAATCAAGTAACACTGACATATTAACTGACAGAGAGAAAACTATACAGTGGTTTTAGGTGTCAGTTATAAACACCCTTCCTGGATTTCTCTACCTCATGTGAGCTTGGCTCTTATATTCATTATCTTTGCTTATCCATCCCTTTCATTATTCTAAAATAGCTAAAACCAAAACAGAGCACAAGCCATGCATGCGCTCATAACGCTCTAGTGTTTTTATGTATGAATGAGGAAATAAGGTAAATTGAAATAATGCACCCCCAAGTCTAGCATAACTACATCAAAACATCTATTTTTGAATACCTACATCAGAAAAACATGACAACAAAAAACTACTTTATGCCTCTAGCCAACATAATTATATCTGCACAAGAACAAGAAAAGAGGATCTCTTTTTCTCTTATTCTTCACAAATATAAAACATACTCCATGTTTTGTAAATATAGACTATTATGGCATATTCTTTTCTACATATTTTCCTTAAATATACAACCCAGAGGTCAAAAAATACACATACTTTTTTTCATTTCTTGCTACAGTATGCTGTTGTGGCTTGTAATCATTGAGTCCCCTGATTCACCTTTTGTAGTGTTGATAAGAAGGGAAAGAAACTGCCTAATGGAAGACCGGGAGTTAGGAGCCCTGTGTGATAAAAAGAGTAGAGATCTTACAAATTCCTCAGGGTAGAAAGGAACCATTTAGTTTAATACTATGTACAAATTACATATATATATATATATATATATATAATAACTATGTACATTCTAAAAAGGAGTTAGTAGCAGGATGACAGGCCCATTGCTTTCTTCAGCTTCCAGCACCAATTTTCCTTCATAGTCTATTTTGTTCTCTCCACCTGCTCTCAGATGCAACTCCCTTGCTCATTCAGCTTGAGTCTCTGCCCTATCACACATTTTTCTGCCTCTGAAACCAGTCTTCAGTTCCAGTTTGCAGTTCATAACTCACCAATTTTCATTTCTAACATTGGCAGTCCAGTACCCAGATTCAGAACCAAATCCATCCCTGGCAGAACATGCAAAAGCAGTTTAATTCTAGAAAATATTTGTTCAACGGAAAGTACACTCACCAAAGGCAGAATTGTCAAGGAATTTAGCACAAAAAATTACAATTATTCAGAAATCAGACACCTACATTACCATGGGGAGCTTATTTGCATCATTAAGTGGTTCTTTTTTTTTCTTTATTTTGTGAACCTGCCCTGAGGGTCATATTAAGAATGCAAACTATAGGAGCTCAATTTAGTTATCACAACTCTTATGGCATTTTAATTCAAGACCATGGCAAACTGTTGAAACATCCTACATAAAATGTTTCCAATTTCCATTTCTCAATAAAGTCCACAGAGAAAAGCAGCTATGTCTCTCAGAAGCCAGGTTGTTACAGCTGGTAGTTTGAACTTAGTCTTCTGTTGCTTCAAAAATTCTGATCTTG
Organism: Margarornis squamiger; assembly: GCA_035222235.1. NCBI lineage: Eukaryota > Metazoa > Chordata > Aves > Passeriformes > Furnariidae > Margarornis > Margarornis squamiger. The sequence continues at coordinate 31,224,395 of JAWWTY010000037.1, read as the reverse complement.
ACTGCCAAATACTTTTATTGTTATCCCAGAGACTTGAAAAGAATGTCACAAAGCACCTAATTTCTAATGTTTAAAAAAACCACTCCAATACAATTAATTTCAAAAGCATATGCTGAAAGTATGCATATTTCTTGATCTGCAATACTAATCAAATACAATGCAGTAGGAAATGGTTATGTTTTTAAAAAATCAAATATGCATTTCGCATGTATGCTTGTATGCTTTTGCCATTTTTGTCAGCACAGAAATGGTGATTACTTTTTGGTTTGTTTCTTCACGTGTTTTTAGCACTTTCAAATAAATATTTGTTCTTGGTATTTCTCGATTTCAGAAAGCAAGCACTAAGAAGCACAATTCTGAAGCTGACACTGTGAGTTTGAAACTAACACAAGAGACAAATTGACATTTCCTCTTTTATTGTCTCTTTTTTGCTTGTACCACAGACTGCAAGTGTCTAAGTGCTGAGTGGCAAGCATGAATGGTAAAACCTTAATTAATCTATTTCTATGAAAAAAAAAAAAAATCATTGCTGTCTTTTGGGATGTTGTACTGCTGCTTTGTGACTGATTTTACTAATTTCTTTTAGTAAAACTGCAGAATACATGCAAAGGGAAATGTACATCACTGCACTGTCATTACCATCACTGCAGTGACGCAAATGGCTAAAGTTCCTTGATGCCAAACACATTTTGAGCTCTATTATAACTCTTTATTGTATGTGTTATCCTTGGGTGCCAAACTTGGGAATACTGACAGTAGTTTGCTGACTGAAGCCACATGATGGAAGGACACTACACAATGGTCATGCCTGAAGCTGCAGCAGGAGTCTGCCAGCAGATGTAGCAAGATGAGCTACTCTAAAGGACCAAAACTTTTAAAAATATATAAAAATAAGAAAAGCCATGAAATACAGAAGTTCTGAGCTGTCTTCTGTGTATCATGCTTTCCTAGTGTCCCCATAACACCTTGATCATCACCTACAGCTGAGTCTTCCCCTGGAAAACGTTAAAGAGAGATAAAAGTGAAGTAACTAACAGGCTTGCTGTGAAAACAACTGAAAAGTGTTCTTTCGGGAGGTACAAATATTCATACTGAGAGAAAACAAACACTGCTTAAACAATCTTGCATATTTGGACAATTCGTCTGCAGAGTTTTATGGTTTGACTGTTTTGTGTCATTTGATGCTGCCTTTATCTTTCATAGTAACCATATGAAAAGAATGTCAAACCTAGCTATACTCAAATATTTGAACTTCTATGATGTTTACATATCCTGCAGTTTGTTGATAGCTGACTTAAAATTACGAGTTTCCTATAGTCTAAACTTATTAGCCAATCTTATATGATTTACACTATTATTCAGAGCACAGTCAGTAATCATAACACCAAGTTGAAAGAAAATGCATCAGCACCAAATGAAAAAAAAATAAAATAAAAAATTAGGCTTAAGTTTGTTCTCTAGTACTTCCTGATTTTATGAATTAATTTAATTTCTTAAGATCCTAAGTCTTACAAGCACAGAAGAAAAGAGTATACTCTGATAAGACTCTATTCTTTTTCATTCTTTTCCTCCTTCATTTCTGGGAACTTTTTTAAGTGCCCTACTTATGTTAATATACTTTTGGAAATGCTTATTCATTTTTTATCCACAAATGTACTTCATGCACCCCTGTGATGACATATTATTGTAAGTGTAATGAGACAGGAAGGCACGTCCCAAAAAGAAAAAAATATTAGCACAGAACTGGAAGCTTGACCTTGAAGAGGTACAAATAAAAGAACTACTTAAAGACAGTGCATAAACTAAAACTAAACATAAAATCTTCAAAAAAAGGAGCTGAGGATGATCGATCTCCACTCCCTCTTCCCAACACAAATATTATGAACTAAAAATCTTAAGATTGCAAAATAAAAACAAATTGAAACTCTTTCTAGTTTTCCAGCCACTGTGACCTGCTTATGTAGCCCTTTGCTCTTGAATAAGAGTTTAACATTGTTTTGATTGCTTGATCATAAGACCAAGCACTATAAAAATATTGAATAATTGTAAAGCCAAATAGAGCTCTACAGTAAGTTTGCCCAACATCCTCTACTCCTTAAATCATGGAATATTATCTCCTTACTCCTACAACTCAATTACTTTTGTTCAAATACTGCAAACTTTTCTTCAAATGTTCCAAGATTCAAAATAAAATTACAAAAGTTGGCCTAACAGCTCACAAATACATGCAAGTCAAGGAATGTAGGTTTGGACCGAGATGCAAATATGGGACTTGGCCAGTTCCTCATTGTCCTTTAGCACATAAAACAGTTGGTCAATGACGTCCTATTTTCCTATCTAACCACCTCCTCCTCGGTGCTGTGCAAACACTATGCCATATATATATTACACAAACTGACAGAGAAGCTAGTAACATTCTCTATCAATGATTTATAGCTATGACCTAATCCTTTTTTAATAAAAATCAAAAGATAATTACATTTTTCTAATTATACCAACCTTGGAACAAAATTCATTTAACAGCACAGATTATTAGCATGGCCCAAGAACATTTTTCTTGATCCTCACATAAGAAAATTGACAGCTCTAATTCTGGCAAATGGTGTTAAGGGATAAAATTAATTGAGAATTCTATTCAGACACCATTCTTGTTAACGCAAAAGTCTCCTCAAGAAAAATGCAACTCTTCAAAAGCATTGTGTGATGTTGCAATAGCAGATAAAATCAGGTGAACCGTAGTCTCTTTCCTTGAATTGAAAGGGGTCCAGTAATAGCCAGAGTGACTGAAAACAAAACCATCTGCCCATCGTAGAAAGAGGACAAGCTGATTTAGCTAAGAAACAGAGGATAACAAAGAGGACTTTTTCTAAAATTAAGAAAAATAAAAGCAATGAGTGCCAGATAAATATATCAGAAAATAAGTATCATGTAGTGAACCACATCCAAAAAGAATAGTAATGAAAGAAAAATAATTTTTAAAAATATCGGCTCGTGATTCCAGAAGTGCTTTTTCTCTTCCTTAACCTGCCTGTCCATAAACTTAGACTGCCCAAAGGATCTCCTACCTTCATAAAACTTGGATTCTGAGGATTTTGATATAGCATGAGCTGAGTCTAAATCCTATATATGCTACAAAGAAGTGACAGATGGAATTAGGTTAAATTAGGTTAAAGAGCTGGAAGGAGACTATTTTAATATACTATTAATGATGCATTCATTTACAGTGGAAATTGCTGAAATGGAATTCCTTCACTCTTTACTGCAGCTGCAGAATCTCAATATTTAATTACACTGTGGGTTTCGGTTTGGGTTTTTTTTAATCTATATATATTTTCTTTTGTAATATTTCAAAGTCTTCCCCTTTACATATAAAATACCTGTTCAGCTCAGTGTACCACTACACAATCCAAAGAGTGCGTCTATATGTGTGAATTTGGTTTTCCACCATCCATGAAGACCTACCATGAAGGCCACAGTTAGTATTTAGGCTATTCCACATCTCCATCATATAAGGCTGTCTTCATTAACCAAAATTATTTAGAGCTTTCCTAAAAGAAAAGCCATTAACATCCAGCCACCCTTTACCTATTCAAAATGTCAGTTGGTTTGCTTTGAAGCCACTTACATTGTAAACAGTGTTGCAAACTACGATACCCAGGCTATACAGATACATGGAGTTACCGCTCTGTAATAAATTGCACAAATAACAGAAACATTTGGAGTATAATCTCTGCTCTGAATTTATTCTGCCATATAGAAGGAGTAGCTATTCAGTGCTCATGCTCAACTGCAATATTCAAAGTTAGCAGGGAAGGGAATCACTTGTGCCTTATTCCCATATTTAATACTTGAACATAAAAGAATATGCAGAATATCCTGCAATGGAAGCTGCAAGCACCTATTTAATTACTATTTGATCAGTAACTTGAGAGCCACAGATGGATGCCACTATGGAAACACGAGTGATTATTGTGGAGACCAACAAAACAAGAACACCTTCATGTGGCATCAGCTTCCTTCAGTTTCCCTTTTCTTCCCAAAACAGCTTTCAATAACAATTTCAGTAAGACTCCCTTACTGAAAGCTCAGGCTGTTACCTGAAAGTCCAGCTATCTGTAAATATTATTCTGTTTTGTTTTGTTTTCCTATCCACCTTACTGGAAAAGCAGTGGACAACCTCTGTCAGTTCTGTGACCCTGCAGGACTGAGAGGTAACACGTCCTCCGAGGCACACCGGGGTCTCTGAAACAAGAACAGAGCAACTTCTCAGCCCTCACTGAGACTCACTGCTTTCTAGGGGCCACTTCATCAACCATGAACCCAGGACAATTGCTCCTCGCCAAGGAGAGTCTTCAGACCAGACCATTCCCTTCAAGGACTGTGTGCTAGTAGAGGTCAAGTAAAAGGAATGATGGAGTATTTTCCTGGCTCTGGTACCAGTTACACCAGGGGCTCTATACACAACCATTAACTAAAGCCAGCAGTATTTCGGAACAGTAATGCTAGAGCTGTGAGGCTCAGAGCAGCCCAGAGCAGGGAAACTAGTGCTGCAGCTGCACGGAGCAACAGTAGCTCCATCCAGATCCACATTCTCCAAGGTCACCTCGACCACAGAGCTTCTTGCAGGCCTGTTTCTGATGACGGCAACCGCGGCGGCATGTTTTATGCTGCTCCCCGCCCATATTTCCCAGCGGAGCGCCCCGGGGCGGGAGGGGCCGCGGCTCTGCTCGGCGTGGGCGCTGTCTCAGGGCTCGGGGATGCGGCGGAAGGCGGCCCCGCACTCGGCTCGCCGCCCGGCGGGGATGCGCGCAGCGGCGCGGGGGCGGGATCGCGCCTTGCTCCCCCCCGAGCTGCGGCCCGGGCCCGGCCCCGCCGCCCGCCCCGCTCCCTGCCCCGCTGTCAGAGCCCGCGGGGCAGCGGGGCACGGCGGGCCGGGCGGCGTCTCCCTGCGGTGGCTGCTCTGGTACCGGCGGGCGGCGGCTGCGCCCCACGCGGGGTCCGTCCGTCTGTCCGTCCGTCCATCCATCCATCCATCCATCCATCCATCCCTGCGTGGGTGGCGGCTCTTGTGTGTGTGTGTGTGTATGTGTGTGTGTGTGTGTGAGACTGACAGTGCGGCGCACGCAGCGCGGGGAGCCGCCCGCACGCAGCCCGCCGGGGCCACGCCGGCGCGCCCCGGCTGCGGCAGCCCCTTCTCCGTCCCCCGGAGCCCTCCCCGGTGGGGGCGACCTCAGCGGCCTCGCTGCTCGTCCTCCTCCTCCTCCCTCCTGGCGGGTAGGTTACGTTACCTGGTCTCTAGCTCGGGCTGGATCTAATCCCGCCGCCGGCTCCTCTCCCTGCCGCGGATGCGAGTGGGGGAATTAATTTATTTATTTTCCATGAGGTGTCCTCGGCAGCGGGAGAGCCCGGGCCGGGCGGCAGGGAGGGAGGCCCGGGTGCTGCAGCGGGGCCGACGGGACGCCGCTGTCCCAGGGGTGCTGCTGGGGAGCAGCCGAGACGCTTCAGCACCGGCGCGGGGGGGCGGGGGCTGCGGAGGAGACGCCTCCCGGGCTGCCCAACCCGGCTCCGCGGGGCTGGCGGGGGCGCGGCGCCCGGCCCGGGGAGAACGGGATGGAGCCAGTGCCAGCGGGTGGTGGGACGGACGGGACGGGGTGGGCTGATATGGGATGGACCGCGCCGTACTGGGCTGCGGCGGGAGGGCAGCGCCAAGGCCCCCGCGCCACCTGGGGCCAGGCGTGAGCCCTCTCCGCCCACCTGCCCGCCCCGAGGCACCCAGAGCCGCCGACGCCGGAGCCCCCTCGCCCGGAGCCGCGACAGGGGGACAGAAGGGCACCGCGAGCCCCGACGGCCGCGTGTCGCGCTCTTCCCCTCACTTCTGGCAGCGCAAGGCGTGTCCATCCCCCGTCCCACCCCGATCTCCTCTTCAGGACTGAGGGTGCCAAGTATTTCACATTATAACGCAGTTTGCGCTCGCTGTTCCACCGAAAAGTTAAAAAAAAAAAAAAAAGCGCAAAAGTTCGCTAGTGTTAAGGGTTAAAAATAATTAAAATTAACAGAGCTCGTTTTGTGCTGAAGGCAGGACTTTCGTCTTCTGAAGCAGGAACTGAAATTTGGCCAGTCAGCAAGGAGTTGCTAATGAAAATCTTGGTCATCTCTGCCTTTGCAGACTTATTCTTTCCTTAAAAAAATAAAGTTACAAGAACTGATTTTAGCATATCATGAATATATTTATGAAAGTGGCCACTAAATTCTCCAGTAATTCTGTCCTTAGGGCCAAAATCCTGTAAGGAAAGAGATAAAAATAATCATGTAGTTGATTAAAATTTAATCATATATGATTAAAGCCTTTACTATCATGCCTATTCTCATGCATAAAGGTTGCACATCATGTGCAATACTTAAAGTAGTGTGAGTAGGCTGGAGTAATTATGGTTGTTGACACTGTGTTGCAAAACGTACAAAAGGCGATGTGGTTATATTTTTTAAAAAGACTTTATTGCTTGCACTTTGTTAGTGAGAGCTTTATAAATAGAATTTTTGCAGACATGTTATGAACTGAGGACTGCCCATGTACAGAAAAGAGAGAACTTGGACTGCAGTTGGGGATATTCTAGTTTGCTGAGCTGCTAGTGGGAGTTTATTTTTATCTGTTTATTTTCCATTAATAACATTTGAATCCCCTAGCTGGCATCAGTCACAATGAACAAAAAGTTTTGAAAAATAAACTGTAAAGGAGCCTGTCACCCCTCAATAAAGTGACGGCATGAATGGCAGTACTCATTACACATCCAAGAATCCATTCACAGAGGATGTTGCTGCCATCTGAAGCACAAGTTAACAGAAATCAGATTTCTTTGGCCCCTCTACTTATAAATTAGTTTGCTTTTATGTGAGAAGTGTTATTAATTATTCTGTGTTTTAAACTATACTCATTAAACCAGAAGACACAGACAGGAATGTACCAGTAATGTAACATTTTATTATTCTTTCGTTCTTTAGGATGTTACTGTTATAATTTATGTATCATCTGTTTCCAGGGCAAGTTTTTCAGATTCAGGAGAGAATATTTTCTCATACGTTTGTAAAGCAGCCAGGTCTCTACAGTCTCTGGGCAGATTCTGGCACTGTACACATAAGAAGCAGTAAGTAGTTCACTGATAGAGACAGCAAACACTGTTCTTCCTGAAACAAATGGAACATTTTGCAATAATTTTTGTGACATTGCATAAACTAAGTAATATTTGAGTTACATATCTGAGTCTGGGGACATTTTTAGGTGCTGACAGGTCAGTTTGTATAAGTCACAGTTACATTAATTTAGGTAGCAGTATCGGGCATCTCTTGCAGAAGCGTGTGAAAGGAGACTGTGCCCGGTATCCTCACAGTCACAGTGTCTGTTCCTGGCAGCAAATTGCACTATAGGCTTTGGGGCCCACTAAGACCAAGGAGGGGCCCACTAAGCCAGTTGGAGGGAAGAACAAATGCTAAGCTGTGACTCTTGGGCATACAAGCAAAGAAAGCTTGGGTAACAATGCCCATGGCCGAACTTCTAGGCAGGTCCGCAATTACAGGATTAAAAATGTGTAAATTATGATAAAAGCTGTTGTGCAATCTTTCATAGAAAAACTGCTAGTGCTGAAATCAAAGTTGTATATTTGATATTAGAGCATTCTTAAGCTCTCTTCCATTTTTAAACACTTTGTATGCCCTGAAGAAAATTGTAGGCCATATGGGACTCAGACAGTTCCTGTAAAATGCATGACTTGTCTACATTGTCATTTACAGTGAAATCTTACAAATAAGTGCTGATTTATATAATGTTAGGAAAGTGATTTTCAAAGGGAGCTGAATAATAAATGCATGAAGATAGAAATGATGCGTGCTTTTCATTGCATAGTTCTATTTCCTCCACTGCCTCAACTACAATAAATATATAGTTATATATATGTAAATATATACTTTTTTGAATTTATAAATGTATTCAATGTATGTTACAGACAATAAATTTTACACGGTGATATATGTTATAAGGTATATCACATGCACAATGTTTACTCTACTACATAGTACATGCTGCATGCCGTGTAAACCACAGTGCTACATACAGTACAAATTTATGTATTCTGTGTTTACAAATAAATTTGTATTTATATTATACTGCACATATTAACATCTACATAGGACTAGCAGATTACATTTTCATGTGCTAACCATTACATAAGTGTATACATTTTCTCTGTATAAGTATGTGCCTCATGCACCTTCTTTCAGTACCTTTTTTCAGAATACCCTCTCTAGGAAAGGTGTTTGCATCTTAATTGACTTGCTATTGCTGTGTGCTTCATTGCATTTTGTGTTTGCTATCCAAGGCAGAGTCTGAACACAAGCTAGATGCATATATAACTGTTATTCTGGCCTACAGTCTGCACAAGTTCAGATGCAGCTTAGTGCCTGCAACCTGCTTAAGGTCACAAAAAATACCATGAGCCCTCAGACTAGAAGTTGGTGTATGAATTTATTTTTTATTTTGACTTTGATTGTGTGATATCAGGTTTTTAAAATGAATGTGAATGCCTGTAGAATGAAGGCTCTGAAGTTGGTTCCCTGTTGCAGATTGAAAAAACCCCTGTTTTCATTCTGCATCTTTTCCAGTGTTGGTGCACCTTTGCTGTAGGAAGCCCATTATTCAAAGTAAAAATGTTCATAGCTACCATCTTAGGGTAAGAATTAAAAATGTTTGAGTGATAACAATTAATTTCTGAGTGAATATCAAGGAACTACCAAAGGTTCAGAGCTGGTGCATATGTATATGTGTCTCTGTACGGGACCGTGACATTCGGTATTTTTCAGTGAAATAATTGTAAAGAAGAAATTAAACCTACTTATCTATCATATCTGTGTGAATAAAGAAGAAATTAAACCTACTTATCTATCATGTCTGTGTGAAAAGAGTCACACATCTGGGTATTCATTTTGTCCATTCAATAGTGTGATCTATTTCTGTGAGGTTGCATGTTAAACACTTTCCTGTTTCAGTTGATAATACCTTGAGGTCTTTTCAGTGATATTAACATAAAAGATTTGTAAGCCTTATTTTTCACTATAGAAAAAGAAAATGCTGCAAATGTTGAATATGTGATGATATTTTCTCTATGGCTATCCACTAATTGTTTGGGTAAGCCCCCTACTAGAATAGTCCATTTTCCCCACATGCCACTTGTAATGGAGTTTTAGTTGAAACAAGAATTTTACACATCATCTGCTGAGTTTAGGTTCCTCTGCTACATCACAGGTTATGTCTTCTTGTCTCAGAGTTTGAGGCTAAAACATGCATGTTTGTGATTGTGTGTTGTTCTGGCTTTGATGAGATTACATTCTGATTATGTTCTATACTATACATATACTGTACATATACTTCAAGTTCCGTGATAAAATTCATATAAATATGATTAGAGTGTAGAATTCTAATGATAATACATAGCCAAAGTATGTCTTTCTGTTGAGGTCAGTTTCCTCTATAACCGTCAACCATATCTATTCTAGGCCAAATAAAATTCTTCTCTTTTACAGCTCACGGTGACGGAAAACACAGCACATTGTCACTACAGGAATAGACTCGACTGTGAAAGATCTCTATCGGGCATCACAGAGACTTTGAGGCAGCTGGCAGTTATCAGCTGAAGCAGGTAGTCAGTAAAATTGTAGAAGATAAATAGATAATTGAACAGCAATCTGGAAACCTGGGAGAGATAATAAGCCTCTCTTCTAGAGGGGAGGCAACAACTCAGGTAGGTCACTGATGAAATCAACTCCCAGATCAGTGTTGTGTCTAATACTACTGAAAATACAGTGGCAGTTCATGCCTGTCAGCTTTGAAGTAGTACTCAAGTTGTTGTTGGAAATGCAGTTTGGCATATTCAGTTATACAAATCACTATTGCAGTAGGGTGAAGAAGGATCATAGCCCTGAAAGATAGGTGACCAAAATCCCAGGAGCGCCATGTCCCTCTGTTAAATTACAGCTGCAAGAATAGAAAACTAGTTACACCCCCTTCTTATGCTCCCTGCTGGTTAATCTATACAGCCATGCAACAACTACATAGTATTCTTGCCATGCTGACTGCGGTCCTCTGTAGGGCAGGTGATTTCTTTTTTGTGTAATTTCTATTTATTTTAAAATAATGGAACTATTCTGTTTTATCTACCATGACCACAGAGAATGGAGGGAAAGGCCCATGTCTATGAGTAAAAGAATGTGTTGCTCTTAGTAGCTGCATTGTAAAACAGTCCTAAATAATATCTTTTCCTTTAAGCCACTCCTCTGATTCTCAAATTCCTGTCTGCAGAAAGTGTGAAATCTTGCATGACCATGCAAGGAAACTAGGACTATTTGGTATCTCTTCTTGCTGGGTTCTGAGATCTTGTAGAACTATGTTGGTAGAAGGGAGATAGCATGAGAAGATATTTTTATGAGAGTGGGCACAGAAAAGAAGTCTTTGGCATCTTGCCAAAAAGAAAGTGCCATCTTTTCACCAGAAAAGTGCTTTAATTTCTCCACTGACATCTGTATTTATTTTGTTAAACCACTCAGGTGGACCACAGGAAATAGCTGATGTCAATGGGTAGCTGAACAAAGCAACAAAAACCAACCAAATAAAACAAACAAAAAAGAAATAAATATTTCTGCTGCTTAATTTGCTTTGAAAGATACTTTTTAAAATCTTTCTGCAAGACAGATTTAAAAATCTGTCTACAAGAATTATAAATAATTCTGTGCATTTACACTTAAAGAGCATAAAACAAAACACATGCATCAAATATTTTTAGTGTATTGGTTACTACAGTTGCAGTACTAAGAAAGCAACATATGAAATTCACTAAATCCATTAACAAAATTGACATGCGTCCATGTTGCTGGTTGCAGAAATAATATGAGCCATTTGAACAGTCTGTGTAATTCTTAAAAAGTAACTGATGTACATGTGTTTTTTTTTTATGTATTGTTTTAATATTTGTTTTACTATGATACTGGACATGAATTAGTTGTGTATCTCTGTAAATTCTGCTTCTAAGTAGTAATTGTTTAGGATGTTTTTCCTTTCATATCTCGTTCTATGACTGCTAAAACGAACAAAGGACAAAGTTTTAAAGCTTACAAGTACGTCAAAAGTTTGAAATTACCATTTGTTTTTGAGGCCTGATTCATCTCTCCATTATAATCCTAGTGATAGATTTTGGGCCAGTCTAGATCCACTTTTTGCATCAATTTCTGAATTTAGATGCAACTGCACAACTGTAAATTGCCATTATTTTATAAAATATGCCTAACTTCATTAGATTACAAAACTTCTTAGGTAGCAGGAGAATTTTTTTTTTTTTTCTGACTTACATATTTTTATTTGCTTTTAAAAGAAGATGACATGAAATAACATAAAAATATTAGATAAATTTAGGCAAATTCCAGAATTTGCCTAAATATTTATTATATTGGAGTCCAGTATATTGATAACTGTAATTTAAAAAGATGTTGGCAACATGTTGTTATAAACAGTGCAAGTAATACTTACGACAGTATACAGAGTCAGGAGTAAGAAAACATCACTCCAGGGGAAACATCCTTATAATTAGGATAGAAACAGATCTATTTTGCTTTTTTCTTTGTCTTATGAGTCCTTTGAATATTTCCATCTTTTTCTGTGCTGTGATCCATATTCAACAGGAAAGTGGAGAATAAATAGTTCAGACTACATAGCTCTCTGAGATTTAAGTACTGCTATAGAAGGTCTGAACAGAGGAAGGTTTTATCATCTCCTTCTGGTCAAGTTCTCTAATTGTGCATAAAAGGAGACACCCTTTATTATATGGTTGTGCTCAAAAATTTATTCAGTGCCCTAAATCTTAGGGGATGAAGGTGTCTGTTCTATGTAGGTACATGAGTTAGATTAACTGTTCCGACAAACATCATACTTGAGTGTTCCCAAAGCTATTTGTTTTACCATCACAGCAAAGGAAAAGGCTTCCACCTTAAGGAACCCTTAAGGGTTCTGAATTTCCTTATGGAGGCACTTGACCCACTGCATGTATGAGAGCTGGGCTGCCTAAGGAACTACATGTGAATCATCCTGCAGCTATAATAGTCTGAAAAAGGCCCTTAAGAGAAGTTGGGTTTTCCGAAACATTAAGCATCAATGAGCATACTCTCAGATGGGATTACATTCTGCACTCAAGCTAACATGAAAGCCAAACTCAAGAACTGGTTTACAGAATATAATGAATGTCTTGATTACCATGAGTATATTGAACTAATCTTTAGTACTTAATCTGGTATTCATTGTGTTGAAAACACTGGACTATATGATCAAAATAATACATGAAGAACTTTCACTTCATGTCTATGTCTTCTTATTAAAATCATGGTTTACTTTGCAGCTCTCTTCTGGGATAGTCTCATTAAGTGCATAAAACCTAAGAAATAAAAGTATGGTTGGAATGCTTCAGAACTGTAAAAATCAGCAGTATATCATGTATTTACGTTCTTTACTGATTAGGTCCAAAATGTAGTTTTGCAAGATAAGGGTATTATACCAGATTCCAGCTGCAGTGAAATGTCTGTGTTTTGGGGTGGTTCTAAAGTGAAGTACAAGAAAGTAGAAGTCAAGTCTTTTGGGAGCAAGGTCTCCAAAATCTTTTTTCCCCAACAAATACATAGCATGACAGCTATGTGACTTTCTTATTTTGTAACAATTAGGCCTGATGGAGCTTCTGCTGGTGCCCTGGAAGCACACTGTTTTGTTTTGTTCCACAAAATCAGTAATAGTAATTTCTTTTTTCACATTTCCCTTTTATTGTTAGTCATTGTCTCATTGTCAATAATGTCTTTGGATGCGCAAGTCTGATACGGAATTGGTATTGAAATATTCACTTGTCAAATGGCTTGAATTCTGCAAAACTTTATTATGGTCTAGAGTGTGACTTCAGCGGAGATTAAGATGCCTTAGGCATCTGTATGGAAGGGCTCAAGTGTAAGCTATATGTGTAAACTCTTGTTCTAGATGACAGAGTCGATGCAATCTGTGTACCCTGTTAGTGCCTTGTCAGCGGGTGAACTGCTTTGCATATGTTTCTGATGAGCTGGGTTGTTCTCCAGGCTCCATCTGAACACTGAATAAAAATACAGCATCAGGTGAAATATACTGTCAGTTTCTGTCTTGCAGGATGAAATTCACAGAACCTAAAAAAAATATACTGTAATCATTAAGTTCCTGACAAAAAGACTGAAAAGAACTTTCTTGAGTTTCTTCCAAAGATAAATCAGGATTCCATAAAATTTTTATTTGCTGTGACTCTTGCACTTCCAACAACTCTGTACTCTAAGCTGGTAACACATATTTGGCCAAGTAACAGCAATCTTGGATATCTTTATATGCCTTTATTCTGAAAATGTGTATCACTGTAATGATGTCAGTTTTTGAATCTCTTGGGCTTATTCATTTAAGATACTATCAAGATTATCTGAGTTGGTAGTCTGAAATAATGTTATACTCCATTTGTTAATGCAGAAGGTTATTCTTTGGTGTCCAAGTGTCTTATTTACCTGTTCCATGTGAATAAAATACTCTCTGCAAATATAGTTTTATGTTTCCTTTGTAGTGATTCTATCTAGGGGGGGAAAGGAAGTAATTTATCCCTTATGCTGGAAATTTTTGCTTCTCATAGCAATAACACCATCTTTTTTTCTAGAACATTGGGTTAACCTGAAGATCAGCAGCTAATATGCCACAGAGCAGGTTTGAATCCAACCATCAAATAAGATCAGAAAGCAATTGCAAAGGCCACAATCCAAGTTATAGTCAAACTAAAGTTACACAGGGTGGCTACTGACCCAGCTACAGAGATAGAGCCTAGACAGCTGCAGAGCAGTGGCAGCCAGCCAGCGTGCCTGGACAGATGAAGATGAGGCCAAAAGGAGGAGGACTTAACATATTAGCTTCTCTAATATAGAACAAACAAGCTATATAAGAACCTTACATACGTGGACAAGAATTACAACAACTAGATGGAAACAAAATCCTTGAAGCTTCTTGTGCAACTTTTCAAATGGAAATTCTCACAGTCAAAGTATTTAAAAAAATATTAGCTTTTGAGACATATTTCGTTCTAAAAATTGTTTACACTAGATACATCATAAACAATATTTGCCCTCAAATACGTCATATACTGAGTCATTAAACAGAGGCCATGACTGCACAGGCACATTTCAGTTTATGCAAAGGTAATCTCAGTTTTCCTTCTTTGGCTGGTAATTAGGATCTGTGAGCCTAAGTATACTGTTTCTAGTATCCCGACTAGCCCAGTCTTCATGATAGTATAGTGCATCTTGAGTACTTTATTGTTCTTTGAACAAATAAAAACCACTTATGAATGCCCCATTTCTATCTGAAAGTACATTTTTTTCAGATATATTGTATAAGCTGTGTGCATCTCCACTAGATGAAAATACGATTTTTCCTATTCTATTTATAAAGTATATTGACGCTTTGCGGAATAGTTGCAGACTGACACAAAGGCCTGGCAATTGAAAACCAGGCGATTAAACAGCTGAAAGAGGAGGAAAAAAAGATGCAGTACAAAAAGATCTAGGCTGAGAACCTGTAGCTGTCTGCAACCCTCCCCATTATTCTCTGTAAGAAGTACTCAAATTAGTTATGGATACAGATGATGTCAAAACCAGTCCTCTAAACCTTTTCAATTTTCTGATATGAAAATTGATATGCTGTAGAACTGTGATGTTAGATATGAAGCAAACCTTTACATTTTATGTCAATAGTTTTTTTTTAAATTAAATTGTAGCTCATCTGTGCTGTATAGTCTATATTTTTTTCATATTAAGTAAAAAAAAAATTCCTGATAAGGGCATCCTTTCTAAAAGGACCTCTAAAAATAGACTAGCTTGATGCTATGGATAGTGCTTTGACATTGAAAAAAAGAGAGATGCAAACAAATTCTTGCGAGTCTGGAAGTGATGCCCATATACTTAGAAATGGTTTGACTCATTAGTAGATTAATAGGCTGCACGGAGAGGTGGATCTTTGAAAAAAAGTCAGTGAATTAAGGGCAGACTTACCCTGTAGCTCCCATTAGCCTGCACATTAAGCAGCTAGATCTACAGGTATTTCTGTCCCATACAAATCACTGGAGCAAGGGATATAGGTTTTATATAAAATCATCATGGCCATAAAATGGAATGTAGGAACATTTTAAAATTACTGCAGTTAGAATGATGAAAGCATTTGAAGACAGTTTTGTCACGATTTTTATTCTCAAGAGCCTAACTATTGGCAAATCTGAGGTAGCTGAACATCACAGAGTTAGGTTTCCTAGTATGGTTATTTTTTTCCCTCAGAAATAATGGGTAAAATCATTTAATGACTTTTGTGTAAAAATATGGTTTGATATATCTTATAGAAACTTTACCTGCTCTTGACTGAGGGCAAAGAAATGAGTAAGATGACCTGTCATCTATGATTGCAAGCCACTGTTCCTATCCTATATCTTTCCAACAGTGATGAGTTGTGGTGACAGACAAAGTGAAATACAGCAGTCCCTTCAAAAGGGCTTGTACTGTTCTCTGTGTTCAGAAAGCTCATAGGGAAGGTCAGCAAGATCCCAAACACTCCACATTAAAGAGTTCAGTTGCAGGGAAAAGCTCTTGCCAATCACATTTTGAAAATCAGTTACTTTACATGAGATACATAAGACCAAATGAAACCTTTGCAATGTGGTAGTTACATCAGAGCTAAGCATCAAGGTTACCCTTATTCTCAGTGGTTAGAAGTAGGCATCTGAAGGACACACTTAATTTCATCAAAAACGTATAAAAGTGGAATTGTGTTCTGGAACCATTTGTCTCTATTGACTACAAAGACAAACCAAGGTGTTAGTACTAGTATAAAGAGCTGCAGTTTAAAAATCTCAAGCTAAATGAAATTGCTTCATTCCTAACTTTTCCCTTGTTTGAATATTGCCATAATTTTTCATGGAAAAAGTGGTCAGTGGACACAAACCAAATTTATCCTACTGCCTTTAGCTGATTTTGACTCCACAAGAGTTTATTATATCCTCTCTGTGTCTTATAGTACAATGACTTATCACAGACTTTGAATTTGGCTGATACTTCTGCACTAGGTAAGCACATTATTAGTTAAGCTGAAGAAAATTAAAACAAAAAGCCATTAAACTGTGCATATGAACTTAGGAGCTTCCAGAGTAATGGACTTTCTCCTACAGTCTCCAACACTGAACAATGACAAGGATGGAGAAGAAGTGGATTGTGATATCTTCACTGATTTAATTTTAGATGTAAAAAGAGAAATTTCAACCTGGTTCTGCCTGCCCATCAACATATGCACCTATGTTTACTATACATAAGCCACAGGTTGCTAAAGTACTCCATTTGAAAGTTGTTAATGCACTCCATTTGCAAACTGTGCTTGGAAATGATCCTGTAATATGGATTCATTATCCAATGAAGTGAAAAAGTGTCACAATTTTGCTGCACTCATATTTTGTATAGGTTACAATGAACCTTTCTTACAGATGGCTTGAATACTCATAAAGCTCTACAGGAATGGGAGTTATTTATTGACAAGTCCAAAATTATGGCTAATGAACCCCAGACATCAGTGCAGCTACCATAGACCTACACAGAGCTGGCAGCTGATCTGTGACACTCATGGAGGAGATTTTTACTGTATGCAACATCTTTTTGCCAAGCATGTTCAGACTTGGCACAGGTAGAAATACTCAATGCTCTGCTGTTTTCCACTGTTATAGAAAAAATTGGTGTTTAGTCAGTTTATTCTCCCACATATGAGAGCTATATTCTCTCTTTCTTACAGCCTTCATCAAATACTTAACTATAGTTACCAAAATAGAGCAAAAGAAGTAATATTCATCAAAAAACGGTAGGTACCAGACTGCTTGTAGCGATATGGATCATTTAGAATTATCAAATAAAATAAGGCTTGACACTGAAAGGCAAATTGGGCATATATACAATGAATTAAATTTCCTTTCATTTTTCAGTGAACATTTTTAAAAGAGAGAAAGTTGGGAAAATCACAGTCATGTTTTGAGTGAGCACAAGACTGATTTGTTGTTTATAAACCAACACTCATATTTTGTTATGCATATATGACTAAACAGTTAATTTTTCATCTTAGAGAACTGTGTTCCTTTAGTACTTTTGTCATACATTTCTGTCTTTATCCTCAACAAAAAAGGTGAAGATAGAGTGGCTAAAAACTGTTAAAAAAAACCCCCAAACAAACAGCTCCTCATCCAAAAACAACACAAACTGAAACAAAGGTTTCAATGGAGAAAAGCTCTCTATATACTGGAGTAATATTTGGAGTAACTTATTGATGTTTGTCTGACTATTTCATTTTGGTGATGTTATGGTAATTATTTTTATTGTGAATGAACTCAGAAGTGCTCAGATTAGCAAATGAGTGTTTTTCTAAATCTTAATAATGAAAAATCAATAAGTGGTTCTAAAATTACTTGTGACAGATTTCAGCAATAATAGAGGAACATAGCTTTCAATTCACTTGTGTACTTCAGTGCATTTGTGCCAATGAGACTATGTTCAATTCTTCTGTGCAAAGAATTGATTTTCCAATTTAGCTTCTAAAGTAAGCAATAGAAATAATTTTTATTATGAGAAACCAGTGTTTTGTGCTTCCTTTTTTTTCCCCCCTCACTTTAGGTCCCAGACTGATGAAAAGAATATCACTTAGTTTGAGATCAAAGTATTTTGTGGCTTTGTATAAACAATTTTCTTGGAACACAGATAAGAAAAAAAATGAGGATGGACCAGATCCAGACAAAGCTGCTGGAGAAAGACACACCTCTCTTTCTGTTGGAGTGCTAGAACATCCACCTGTGCTGTGCACCTTAGGTTTAGTTTCAGATCAGTTTAGGGGAATTAAATCCCGAACTTCTCTAATCCTAAATGCCAAGGTGTGAATTGTTTTGTAAAGAGGACAATTCTAACAAAAGTAAGAGAAGTCTTATCTTCTCTCTTCTCTGCATTACTGTCAGAATTTCTATAGCCTTGGGAGAAGGTATTATTTTAATCTATGAAATAAATGGTCTCAGATTCCTACCCTCAATCAGAAAAAGAGCAAATTAGAGTTCAGACAATCATCATAATACTTGGAATGTGAAGCATGTGAAGACTGGGAAATTTATGGATAGCATATCTGTATGTTGGGGAAACTCCATTTTATGTAAGACATCATCACTGACTCTGAGAGAGCAATAGCTTGATAGTATTGGGCTCAGAAAACTGTTCAAGAACCACTGTATTTAAAAGCACTAATAAAAAACAGTGCAGTAAAAGGTCAAATGTACTCTCCTATTTCTGCTTTGTACTCTGATGTTAGGATGCTAACCTAGGATCCAGGAGAAAGCTGGGAATTTAATCATGGACTGCCAAATTTTGTATGAATGTCAGGAGCATGAGATTAAACAGGCGTAATGATAATTCTACATTTGTGTGTAAGTAATGAAATTTTTTAAATTCTGGTAATGAGCACATTTGGCTTGCACTCACATAATTTGGAAGTGACTAAAAATACATTATTTTGAGAAATTTATACTTTGTCAAATCATCATCAACAACATCATCTCTACTCATCTCTCCTCATTTGACATCAGCCTTAGCTGCAGTCCTTCAGTGAATGAAGATGGAATGGAATTAAAAGACACCATTAGGAACACTTAGAACAATAAGGGTGTTTGATATGAGGCTACATTTAATTTTGGATCATGTTACTAAATTATTGCAGTTACAGGAAAAGGGAGAAGAACTATCAAGTTTGTCAAACGAACCAAGTGTTGGAGTTAGAAAATAAAATTGTGTGACTTAAGGAATTGAAAAGAAAATGAAATGCAGATTAAGAAAAAAAAATTAGTATCCTGATGCATTACAAATTTGGAACATGACTGTATGAACAAGAACAATTTGCAAATGCAGCAGTCACTCCCTCTATTCCTCTACTTATGACATTTAGTGACTTCCCTGACTATTTTTGACAGCTTTTGTTTTCTTTGTCAAGTGTCTCAGTGTATTTTAGAGACTGAACAAAGGTGTTCAGGGAGAATTACGATAGATCCTATTTCCTGTTAATACTTCCTTCATGAAAAAGTCTTTTTTCCCTGCATCCCACCTTCACATACACACTTACACACAGAAAATTAAGAATACATGAGTTTGCATAACCTGATTGAAAGTTTGTATATAAAATTAGATCCTGTATTAAATTCAAGTTAGTAAAAGGAAATGAAGTAATTTTAACCTTTAGTGTTATATAAAATTGTTTTAGAAAGAAGGAGTATGAATGATGTAAATTATATTTGTGTAAACAAAAGTAATTCTTGATTATACAATTTCAAAGTTTCTAGGGAAGTCATGAAAGTGTCTTGCTGAAAGCCTAAAATGTTTTTGACAGGAAACATGCACAATGCTATCAGAGGTTTGTTTTTTATAGATCTTAGAAACAGGATTTCAAAAGACATATTCAGCAATCGAGTTCAACCTTCTGCTAATGTTGACTATGTTTTAACAATAATTTTTAAGATTTGGACTTCTATAATAAAATAAAATTTTCTTCCCGGAGTTCCTCAATTTTTTCTTCCTAAAGTTCCTCACTTCAAATGGATGCATTTCAGCATTTCTCTTATCTGATGCCATGATCTCTTTGTACTGAAATGGGGTACAGTATCAACCACATCCCTTTCCTTATTCAAATTTATTTTTATTTCATTTTGACAATGTTTTTAATTTAATCTCAAACTTGCTCTTTTGAAAATGTCATGGTTTTTTTTTTTTTTTTTCCCAAGCTTTGTTGCTCCCTGTAATTAATGATGTATTAGCTATGTATTGACTCAAGAAAGGATAAAACTTATTCATTCAAAGAATTCATAATCTAAATTTATAAGTGAATTCTTTCCCTTCACTGCACTATGTAGTTAGATAAACCTGTCCACTAAGAATTGTATTATTGCAAGCATTTTCATCAATTTATGGACTTCACTGTGATTCTTGCTTGAAGCCATTCACAACAGCAGCCAACCATTGATTTAACAATAGCCTTGGGATGAGTCGTTCACAGAATTATTTTTGAAGCACACCATAAAAATTATGCCAAATACCAAGCTGATAATCTTTTGCTGCACTAGTAGGGGCCAGGCAGATTCTCTCCCAGCATATTTTCTTTTTTCCTCCAACTTCCTACACAAATCAATAATATAATTCTTAACCCCTTCAGTAATTAGTTCCCTATTCCCTGCAGCTATTCTAATTAAGATAGTAGCTTTTATATTATTTTGGTGGAGAAATGTCTTTTGCTGAGACCTTTAAAAGTGATTTTTCATAATGCACTTAAGTTGAATTTTTTGTTCTCTTCTTTCCATACCTGAAACAGATCAAAATATCTAAATCTCAGAAGGCACATACTCTTCTGCTACCTCTGACTCTGAAGATGTCTGTATGTAGTCATCCCCTCTTTTTCTGGCTAAAGATTTGTAGGAATGTATATGATTGCAGAATTATTTTGTCTTTTGGCTTGAACCTTGACAAGTTCACTGACTTTCTGTATCACCAGCAGCACTAACCTGAATCTTCACCCTGCAACAACTGGTGACACCTGTACTTGTAAACAGCCAGGGAGCATTCTTCAGTTCTTAGGCTGACTGACATAGACTGGCCACAGCCATACAATATTCTTGGCCTTGGGACTGTGTCTGGAAGAGTATCCTCGGATCCAGAGATATAGTAACGACTTTTCATTTTCCTATGTTTCAGTTAATATGTTTTAAATAATCAAAGAGTGTTGCAGCCTAGAATATTTTTTTTCAGAGCATGTAAGTGAGGGCATTTGTTATAGGTTCTGGGTTATCATAGACAGGGCTTGTGGCTGTATTTAAGGTGCAAGACTTGCTGGAATGGTGCTGGAGGTGGTAAAAAGTTAGTAAGGGATAACAGGGTGAAGAAATCTCTGGGTGGGGGAGTGGTTCCTGGTTCTTGGAATGCCAGGCATTTTCCAGGAGAGTGTTAGATAGTACAGGTGAGAACCATGCCAGAGAATGTGTTAATTATTAAGCAGTATGAATGGTTGAGTTCAGGGTTTGAGCTTGCTATCTAATCCTACTCTACTCATCACTGTAGACATACACAAATGAGATAAGGTTTTACTGCTGGGGTCATTTTCTCCTAATCCAAAAAAATGTTCAAATGTGAGTAGGCAAGGAGACAGAAGCAGATAACATCAGGCTGGTTTCAATAACAAGGACTGGACAAAGGTAGCAGAAAAATCTTGGTTTTCCTCTTCACAGCTGAAGCGAACTATGTTTTTACCCTTTGCTACACCTCCATGTTTAGTGGATTTTGTTAGAATGGAAATGCTGCAGGGACACCAGAGAAGAAATGGAAATTAAAAGACGAAACCAGAACACAAAGGAACTGCAAATGTCCTATAGAGAGAGAATGTGTTATAAAACCACAACTACAGAAATGGGTGAAGAGGAGTCTTAAACAGGACTTTCATAACTACAACAGGTTGCAATGACACCTTCATCTCAGTCCCACAATAGATCTTTGGAAGGACTATTGACATCTCTCCTGTGATATCACATTTAATTCAGGTGTTTTTTTTAAATAGAAGATCCAAATAACAAATTAGTCTAGAGATATGTTAGCAAAAAGAAAGACATCTTGATTTTTAAAAAGGAAATCATATATCTTTGGCCAACCCTGGCCTTAAAAATTATTAAAGTAGATGTCATCCTTTGATATATCTTGAGACAATATGTCCATAAATAAAATGAGAACTATGCAGATCTATTCAAAATATAAACAAGAAAATATGGCAGTTTATTTGCTTCTTTATGGCTTTTTATATTATCACTTTGGTCATTTTGTAGATTTCCAAGTTATTCTTATTCTTACCATTACTATAATTTGTATATTTTTGGTTAAAAAATGTTATACTGAATTCACTAACAGCAACTAAAATGACAATAGACTTTGCAGCTGGCAAGCTTATAAAACAAATAATGTGATGCAAAAGAAAAATAAAATAGTTCTAATTGTATTAATTGCAATTAAGTATAATATATTACAATTTGGTTGTAATAGTGTTATTAAAATGCAGAACTGTTGTTGCTTCTTGAAAAAATCTTTTCTCATGTAATTTTCCTGAGAACACTATATGCTGTTGGTTTTGTGATGTATTTATTTAAAGGAATGTTAAATGACTTTTTAAAATGTTATGGGTGATCATCAGTTACATGCTTATACTATTTAATTCAATAAGACAAATTTATTGCTGAGACTATACCAGGCGCATTGACTGCAGTAGAAACATAGATCTGTAAAGGGCTGAAGTGGCAGATCACTCTCCATGCAGTGCTTTTACCTTTCAGTTCCAGTACGATTTGTGAGAGTTGGTGTGAGAGGGCTTCACAGAATAATGGCCTGAAGTGAAGTGCTGATCAAGCCTTTTGTCATTGAAAAGTAAATCATCATCCCACTGTTTTTAGAATCTCATGGACATGGCTTTATGGTGTGACTCTGAGAAATATTGTTTCTAATTTTTCAAGGGGATAAGCAAATCTATGAGAAGTGTTTGCTGAGAAATCAAGAAACCAAGGTGTGAACAAGGGATAAGACATAACTTTAACACATTTGATTCCTTTGACTATCCCCACACTATAACTCTCTCTTACTTCTGGCAGGAGCACTAGCCTGTTATTTTTTAGTGCATTGACAGACATATAAAGCTGCAGAGGTACTGAATCAAGTACATTATTTACTACCCAAGATGACAGTGGGAAAAGCTTGAATGACAGCTCTATCATCTGCATTACCATCTAAAGATGAAGATCTGAGAACAAATCTATCATAAGGGCTTTGTACCATAAGGACTCCTCTTTCAAAACATAGCCCAAAGCACTTCAATCATGTACTGATGAACCTGAGAAATCCAGGCCTCCTTCGTGAGTAGGAAAAAAGATGTTATACATCTTCCAATGACAAATTACAAGCACAAATAAACTTCACATAAGTACAGTGTATGTAAATTATATTAAAAGGCTTTTAAACTGTCTTGTTTAAAAATATCTCTGATCTTCATATATGAGATGATGTTAATCAGCCTTAGCCACCCAGTCAAGTAATTTACTGAGAGAATGGATTTTGTGCTATTGTTTTGTGAGTTGCTGCCTTGGAGACCCTAAATCCTGGGGAAACATAATTTAAAATAATTTCCTCCCTTGTGTGCAGTTAGTTCTCCACTTCATTCAACAGTGGCAAATATTGGCCCTATATGACTATAAAAACATCTTCTTTGTTCTTGTAAAAGAAATGCAACTTGGAACTAAACAACTTTCCCCAAAAGGTTTTGTTTTGTTTTGTTTTGTTTTGTTTTGTTTTGTTTTGTTTTGTTTTGTTTGTTTGTTTGTGGTTTTTTGTTTGGTTTTTTTTTTTTTGGACTGGAGTGAAATTTTCAGATAGGAAGACAGGCTAGTTTTTACTGTAATCAGGTACTCTCCTCAGGTGGTATTATTTGACAATAGAACTGGGAAAACCTGCCTCTGTCCTTACCTCTTTAAAGAGAGGGAGCATGTTCAGATGAAATATACAAATATCATTGCGGGTGAAGTGAGAAGGCCAAAATGCACTGATAAGGACTGGAAGGGATTGCTGTAAGACTTGGTGATGAGATGTGGTTTGCATTTATCCTCTTCATCAAGGAAAGAACACACTTCACACAACAGATTGATTCAAGGTATTTGTGAGACTCTGTGAATCCTTTGTCAGGATAAGTGTGAATCATTTTTGTGAGGAGAGAGAAAAGGATTAATAAAAAGGAAAGGGGCAACCCAGCATTGGAGAGATGTGTCTCTGAGTGGCAGAGAGCCACATTCATTCTCCAGCTCCATGTGATTCAAAGCAGAAATTAAACCACTGGTCTCATTCTTCATTCAAAAGCAGAAATACCATTTTTGAGAAACACCAAGGAGGAGACAGGAATTGTTATCATGTGTAATTGTGTAAATAAGGCTAGCTATGCTGTAGCTGTATTTATCACAGAGTTTTATTTAAGTAACTGCCACATTTCCAATAAGTGGGAATGAATATTTGACTGCAGATATTTTCCTTGATGATGTAAGTGTCTCATGCCTGATTTGCAAGTGGTTGTGGTAAAATTTCTGGCATTTTTCATCTTTAAGGAAAAAATGTACAGGAACAGTAACAGATGAGCCTACATTTATTGAATAGATTTTGAAAACTACAGAAACAGTAATTTATACTTGCAAAAAGGGCCTGATTTTTTCCTATTAACAAGTTAACCTCCACTATCTATTGCCAATGTATTATGTAATTATATATTGTAAAACTGATGAATGCAAAGTTTCATACTAAACAATATATTTTATGACACAGCTTTTAGTAACTTTTTTTTTAAACAAGGTAATGAAGTTTTGCAATCATAAAAATAGCATTATACCAGATGGGTAATTAAAGAAATAAAAAATCCCAAGGGATGGATACTTGGCAAGAAAAAATCTATGAAACAATTATTTACGTAGTACTGAATTTGAATAAACAATTACATAACCATTATTCTACTATACAAACCTTTAACAGATGAGAAATCAACTAGTCAGCAGTTTATACAGAAAAAGTCGGGGAAAAAAATCAGCAGAGAATGCAAAACAACTAGTGCTCCTTAATACTAGCAATGGAGACAATTTGCATATTGTATCCACTGCTTACCTCCCTACAATGTAAACTTATTTCAAAGCTGCTACTACTCGGCGAGATGTTAGTCTTCAGAGGGGAAAACACATTCTCAGTGGAGTCTAATGATTTGCATGGAATGGGAAGGCATGAAGTAGTAGCGATATCTAACAGGTAATCAATTAATGAAATAGTTTTTCAGTTTCCTTGCAAACTGGTATTTTTTCCTACCTTTATAAAAATCAGAGTGCTTAAATCTGAGTACAAAGACTTGGTTGTGAAGACTGTAATTAAAATTCAAATCCAGTTGTCGCCAAAATATCACATGGTATATGCGCATAGGATTTTGCCGTATTATTTTATCAGTTTAAGGCTGTAGTATTTCCAGTTTTATTGGTACCTGAGAAATCAGTTCCTCACACAGTCTGTTCATGACACCAACCCATTTTAAGCACATCAGTTTTGTCCTTCAGACATCGCATAACCTTTCTGTCAGTTTCTGGGATGATTTAGTAAAATTGTTGTTGACTTTAGCATGCTCAGTGGTCTGGAACAATTTTTGTATTAGCAATTTACGTATTCCTAATGAAAACACTGTTAGGTATTTCACTGTCAGCTGTTTGCCAGTCATAAATATCACCTCACAACATTTGGACAGAAAAGCAATTTTTTCCATGTGCCTTTATCACATGTTTTTGCTTCCTGCCATTTTTAGCTTAACATTGAAGCTGATGTGAAATGAGGTGCATAAATATATGTTTTATTGTAAATTTATGCACAAGACAGTAAGGTTGCAAACCTGAACCATCTACTTTTAGTAGGACAATTCCAAATTCAAAATACAGGAATTTGATCATGTCCAGTGAAAGCATAGTCTCATATTAAGGGAGGAAAATGAAAGTATCAGGACTGAATTCAGATTTAGATATAGAAGACTATTCAGTAGATTTAATGAATGTTATCCTTTTTATTCTTGAGCAGTGAATGTAAAAGTTATTTTATTCCAAGCCATTATTATTATTATCCATATCTAGCATGCACTGTGGAAAATGCACAGTGATTTGTAGTTTATAGAAGAGAAGTTATGTTTGTGTTAGAATTAGAAATATGAAGTATGTGGTAATTTTGCTCTTGGAATGTCCCTTTTGTTATGGCAACTATTATATTTGGATTTTATTAAGTAAGAAACAGTATCTTTCATCTTAACAAATGTCTTGCACTTTTACTTTCTAATGAGACAAAATGCCTTCCACAGCAAATTTGGTTGTAAATTTTGTGAGTAGAAGCCTGCTCTATTTAATATTGTTCTTTTCTGGACTTCTCTGTGTTAAGGTTATTACAGCATGCTATCAGTATTTTTGTAACTTCTTCTTGTGATGTTATTAGTACAGTGTGTCTCAGTTTAACAAGACAAAATGTCTGCTAAGGGGTGTGGGAGCCTTCCTGGGGTAGAAAGAAAGAAAGAAAACTCCTCTCTCCAAGTTGTTATTATTATTTTGAAATTAAAAATCTTCAGGCACAAAATGTAGAAAAGGGAAATAGTAGTTCTTTACTTATATATATATAAAACAAAAACCAGAACATAACAACCAACAACACTATAACCAGAACATTCAAACAATCAAGCCCCTTTGGTGCTAATCAATCAAAAATAATTCAAAATAGCATACATTCCAGATTTTTCCTCATGAAAATGTTTTTCTTTTCCAAAATGAGACCTAGTCATGCTCCATTTACTAATATGTTTTAAACCTTACTGTCTCTTCTCTCAAACCATGAGTCAACTGTGCAATCAGAAAGGTCTATCTCCATGTCTCTTGTTGAAAATATTTTTCCACATACATATATGTACGTAATAACTGAAGAATAGATTTCAGCCTTGCAGGGATTGTCCACAGGAGAGAATTGTAGTTTCAGAATAGTTTCCCTGTCTCAACCAGGAATATTTATTCATTTATATGAAGAGAGGTGTCTGCATGGAGATATTAATGCTTAAGACAATCACTTGGCATGTACAAAGGGCACATGAATTCAGAAAGCTCTCCACATTTTCAATTAATATCAAACTTGTTCTTTGGTCTATACAATCTGTTTCAGGCTTATTCTCCACATTCTCCCAAAGTTCAATACTTTGTCAAGAGGCCATAACATGGTTGGATGTAGCCAAAGTCATGCTGAAAACATGGAAAAGTAACCTGTGTATCTTCCAAATGTACAATATGTTATTGAATACTGAAAAATATGGTAAATGGTTGAGGAGGAGGTAGTAGTTTAGTTCTGGTTAGAACAAATTATCTGAGAGTTGGTACATAACTTACTAAGAAAGATTTATAAGATTTCATTAGATTGGGCCAACCAAGATGGAGCAAAACTTGTACTGAATATAAAATGAAACGTGACATAGCTTATGCTGTGTTTCCTCATCTTATAAGTTCAGGCTGCTTAAACCTTTTCACACTCATGTGACCTATGCATGGTCACCATTCTTCAACTTCCTATCATGCAAATTAGCCTAATGTCCCCTTTAAAAAAAAAAAAAATAACAAAAAACCAAAACAGTTTTCTCCCAAGTCCTGTGTTGAACAGACAATTATCCTTACAAATTGAATTCTAATAACTTTTTTCCATTCTTGAAAGATTGCTTCATCTCTACAACATAATGAAATACATGTGCTTCACAAGCATGGTCATGAAAAAAAGCTGGTTCATAAGTATTGTCTTCTGCTTCCAAGGAAAAAGACAGGCAAGGGAGAAGCATAGTTTGCAATACCTCTCTTCAGAAGGGAGCTTACAGCTCTAGTCTTGATTTAAATAGCCATTTATACTGAAGGACATGTAGTCCAGAGCTCTGTCTGTCATCTTTGTCTCTGTATGTGTGTGTGTGTGTGTGTGTGTGCCCACATGCCTGTGTGCATGTATGTGCCAAAAGAACAGTGCCTGCACTGAAAACCTTTGATTCTGCTACATATTTCCTAAATTGGACACACAGGTAATCTCAATAAGAAATAACAGCTGTCTTAGAAATATCTGGTTCCCTAGCTTTTGATAAACTACAATATCAATTCAACAATTTTTCTTCTGTTCTTCTGAAAAACTATTATTAGGAAAATTGAAAGTGAAAAATGAGTCTGTGAGGTTGGACTTGCTCCTAAATATAATTTGCTCTTAGCATGCTGGTATTACTGTTATGGTTATTATGACATTTCTATGAATAAATAGTTTATATTATAAGAAGATCTATTTCTATTCCAAGTGATCCTTTTTCATTTTTCCCTAGAAATATTCAACCAGAAAGTTATTTACAAGTATTTCGTTGTTTTTATGTTGCAGTGGGTTTTTTCTGTTACTCACATACACACATTCATACATATATAAGCATACATATGTTCATATATATTTTTATATAGCTTTGAATCTGTCAATTTGAATTATGAAATCATATAACTGCTGTAAACAGAGAAAGAAGTTCTTGTTGCATTAAAAAAGACTCAATATGCAAACTATGATGATTATAATAACATTTCTTTACAGTGAAAAAATTAACATTTCAAATATTATGTTAGAGTGACAAGATGCCACAAGGTGTCTTTATATACTTCAGTCTTTCAGAATCTTACTTTTCTGTGGAAATGCTGTCAAAGAAATGAATGCAGTATGTCTTAGGTAACCCTGGAATCACTGTGTGTAGAGCTCAGAAGCAGCTCAAAGGAGAACTGTAGAAGTAAAAGAGAAAGGAAATCCTTATGTTCTTTCCACACATGAGGCTCTAGGAAGTACGTGCTTGACTGAGTAAGGGAATCCAGCTGTAGATTAGACATCAATGTTATTTTAGAGCAGTTACTGCAGATGAGCAAAATTTCTGTAAACCAACACAGTCAGCCAGTTTAAGCTTGCAGGTATA
The DNA here is from genome assembly GCA_035222235.1 of Margarornis squamiger. Classification (NCBI taxonomy): domain Eukaryota; kingdom Metazoa; phylum Chordata; class Aves; order Passeriformes; family Furnariidae; genus Margarornis; species Margarornis squamiger. Next base: position 31,195,687 of record JAWWTY010000037.1, on the reverse strand, counting down.
TCCTCTCAGGGGATAAACTGTGCCTCATAGAAGATTTAGCCTTCTGCCGTCATGAAAATCATTCTCTGTTTTGTGGTTCTAGATGGTGAATGCCATACTATTACAGAGATTACATGGAATTGCAAAACTTCACAGCAAATGGGGTTTGTGTCTATATGCTGTTATGGAGAAATACATCTAAATGGTCTAAAAATGTTTGGTGGCTCTTTTCTTACCCCCCCACCCCAGGAAAACATTGCATTTGACAGGACAAACATTGCATATTTATGTAGCTGAATAAATATTTTACGAGGAAAATATGAAATAGTTTTACATTGAGGTGGTCTGGGATAGTTGGAAGACGTTTAGACTTGTATCATCTCCTCTTTCTCTGGTGAGTGGAAGGGGTTGCAATATTGTCAATTTAATGCTGATAAAGCTGTATTCTTTGACAGAACTCCATATACTGTATTAACAGTGTAAGTATAGAGAAAAAAAAGGGGCTCCAGAGAAACATGTCTTAGAATATTTGTGGCTTTGCTTTTCTTTTGTTGAGTTAGCTGTTTGTTGGGTTTTCTTCCACATAGAAATTCCTTAGCAATAGAAAGGGAAACTGTAATGCTAATGAAGATTTCTGCACAGGCACCACATGATCTAGTGGTGTCAGTGTGTCTGTTTCCATCATGAGTTTCCTAGGTGAGCAGTAAGAAATTAACCTAGTTAGCAGTCACAGCTAACACATATCATGTTCCCCTAAAATTCTCTTTGCAATAAAGGCAACATCAGCTGTTGACAATATCACTGGGTTCCATAGGAGATATAAAAGACAAACACATTTGGAATCTTTTTGCTGAAATAATTTTTGTTAAATTATTGTTATTGCTGTTGTGGCTATTATTGTTATGTCTCATAATTGAAGACTGAGGCATCCTTCAAGTAGCAAAGTACTTTATGCTATCTTGCATTCTATGCATTTTTATGATAGTAATTTAAGAATTATATCAAGAGCTTGACATAGAATGAATCCTTCTATTCCTTTTTTTGTTCTCAATTTCTGTACCTTGGGCAAAATTATATAATACAGTTCAACACTGAGTTTCCCACTGGATTATTGCAGTGTCCTTTTAAAGTATACAAAAGATGTTAGAGCTCAGGAAAGCTCCACAAAACTTTTCCATCTAGATATCATAGTGTAACATATTTTGATATACCATCTTATTTAAATTCCATTCTGGGCAACCAAGATCAGAATAACAAAATGCCTGTGTTTCAGTTGAGGATTTCAAGGCTCTCTGTGAGGTTAAGTGTGGGTCTCCTGTTGACAGTATTGAAGACTACAGGGACTTAATTAGATACAGTATCTGAAGAAAAACATGTGGGTTTATAGATGATATCTAGAGGAGATCTTTTCTGTAGAGGTAGGGAGTATTAAAGACATTAATGGTAAAACTTTAAGTAGTAAGTTGCTGCCTTAGATGATCAAGACAGCTGAGCTGTGTACATGTGAAAATTACTAGAATGAGTGTAGAATAAGGGTCAGTATTAACAGCAGATATTGCAAGAACTAAAGGATACCTGTGAAAGAATATTTTTGCTGTTTAGAAAGGTAACAAGAGAATAAAAACTAAAAAAAAAGTGTTAAGTATTAACACTATCTTAAAGGATAGTGTTAGCATAAGATGAAATTATTATAAATTTACAATGAATCTATTAGGCTGAACATTTAGAAGCTGTTTTAATAAAGAATAAAGAAAAAAAACACTCCACTAGACTGGTAAGTTGACTGTAATTAAAAGTTTTTGCATATCTTTCATTAATTTTCAGTGATGCTTCCATGAAATGTCACATCTATAAGACTTTTGATATTTTTTTGCAGACTGAGTTTTGAAAAAGAAAAAAGGAATTATAAGAATATTGACCCTTTGATGGGCCATGAAGTGTTGGCTCCTAGAGCATGTATACATTGCAAAAGAGCAAACCTACTGGAACAGTTTTAGAAAATCTAGTCTGTAACTTCCTAATTCAGTAGGAATCATGCCAGACCAACATAGTACAATAGAGTGGGCTGACAAGATAGGAATGCAAGAGGGACTGGCCAAAGGTTGCATGTGGATTTGGGTGGCAAGAGTAATAGAAGCTTTGGGGTTTTGTCAGGTCAGACCCTTTGACAGCATGAAACTTACTTATCCCTTCATTCTTGCACTACCTGCAGGTTGTTAATCACTTGCAGTTCTTGTACATCACTGTTTTTCATACATCTGTATGAAAAAACCCAGATGGCAGATAATAGAAGTATCATGAATTAAACAAGGATATTTGCCAAGCCTATTTTTATATTTTTCCCCTGAGTGGTTTTCTTGGTTTAATCACTAGAGGCACAACTCACCTGATATTTGGGGAAAAACTTAATATATTTTTTATTTTTTTTCAAACATCTAAATGTGTTCAGACATGACTGATGGCCTATTTTCCAACTCCACTGGAAATATTCCATAAAGCCTCCATAAAGATGCTGTCTCCCCTGAAGACACTTTAATAGATTTATATGTATGATGCAATATCATGCAGGGATAGCCAAGTGTGTTCTGAAAGACCTAGTTTTGTTACTTGCTTATCTGAGCATTGTTCAACCCCTACTAATAAATCTCTTTTCTCAGACCATTGTACTTTCTGCTTACACATCAGTACATCTGCCAGTGAAGTACAAGGTTTCACATGTTATATGCAGTTGTATTTTGATGAAAAAATTCAGGTGGAGACATAATAACACTGAGGTCCACAAATTAGGAAAACACTGTTCTACAAGGGTCTCAGATAGTATTTTTTGACTATTTTTTTGAGATTTTTTACTTATGCAAAAAAGGCACTTGCAATACCTTAAAAATTAAACACTGACTGCTGACACAAACACAGATAAAAGCTGACTCTGAGACAGATGATCTAGATGATGAGATTCTAAGATACTTCCAAGAGTTCTGTTCTGATATCTGTATGAAAGACCCCTTGACTTCAGGCAAAAAGAATATTCTACAAGTGGAGTCTTCTCTTTTGGATAAACTGTGGAGTCCCATGGTTTTTCCATCTGATCTTCTTAGTGCAAAAGATAGGTTAGTATTATTTGGGAATCTGGGTAGAGGTTATATATTGTAAGTTTATCCTGTTGCATATTTTTCCTGAGTCTATTAACAAATGTTTATATAATCTATGCTACAGCAGTAAAGCTGATTTCTGTGACACACCCCTTCATATACTACTCTCCAAATTTTCTGTTACTATCCTTGAGTATCTTGTAAGTATCCAGATGTAATAGAAAGATGAGCATAATTTTTTAAGAAATTTATCAAAAAATAGTGTTGGGCAAGACTAGAAATTTGAAATCTACTCACAGTTCTGCTTATACCTTTTTACAGCTCTCTGCCCCATCTTCTTTCTTCATAAAGTTAAAATAACGATCTATTTCCATTGTAAAGCTGGAGTGAGATTTCCTCATGGAAAGCTTTGTCTAAATGATGGGAAGGTTGCCAACGGTTACCTAACAACATTTCTGTTGCAGATGCATTTATATGCAGGTACGACTTCAATTATTATGCAATAGGTGCCACTTTTGTCTTTTAAAAAACATTGCTCTTTTAATTCAGTGCACACATTCAATGACAAAAGAAAATGTTTAATTAAATTTGAGTTAAGGTTGCCCATGGGTTTGTGCCCTACCTAAGGATTAGGGTCAGTGAAATGTAACATTTTAAAATTAGAAAATTCTGAATCATAGGACATGAAGTCGTTTGAGCAGTGCCCTTAAAAGTCCCCAATATACAGACTCACACTTAGTCTTTGCCAACAAGGTCATATTTCAGAGGAAACAATGATATCTAACACCTTTTTTCACTTTTTCAATGGTAAAGGTGTGGCTAAATGAACTACTATGAGTTGAAGGTATGCCTATGTGGGTTTCCAGCTAGGAAGAAATTTGCAATGTTTTACAATCCCTTTTTTTATTTCCATAAATTAAGTTGATTTTTTTTTCCCCCTCTGCTGGATTTTCACTCCCACAGCACTGAAAAATCTATGACAAGAGATGGCTTGAATTTTTCTGCAGTGATATTAGATTAAGACACACATACATATCTGTTTCCTTGAATAAACCCAGTAGAGGCTCAGACCCAGGTCTCCTTAAACTGCTCAGCTTCTCCACCCAATCCTTCACCATTCAATATCACTGCACTTAGCACAGTGAATCCAATTGAAATGCATGTGGATTTTTGCCAACAGGGAAGGAAGAGTAGAGTCAATACTTCACTCTCTTATTTTAACATTCTTTTTCTTGATATTCACAAATGCATCAACTCCTTGTTTCCTGATTTTCAGATATCTGAAAGTCATTGGATTAAACATTCTGGAAAGGAATGTGACTGTACTGATATTTTAAATCCTGGTAAAAGACATTTTTTCCCGACATTTATTGTGTACCACATGCTTCAAATCCAAACAAACACAATTTTACTGCATGCAGAGGTAAGTTGCCCAGAAATGTTTTACACAAACTGTAGAAAAATAGGGAGGGAGATTATGTGGATGTTAGGAGCTGCTGTACATACTTGAGGTCATGCAAAAGTTTGTGGAATAGGGCAAAGTAAGAAGAATGCACAGGATTCAGTAAGAAAAATAAGGTAAGGTCAGAAGACGCTTTCATCATTTAAAGCCCTGGAGTTGGGATCTAAAGGAGATGATAGATACAAAGGTTTCCTCTGTAGTGCTTGCTGCTGGCAGTAATTATAGCTGTCCTGGGACTAAGCAGTAGGAAACAGAGACATCGTGAATACCAGAGGGAACAAGATCAAGAACAGAATCTGCAAGAATTTCAGTAGATAGTTTAGCCACACCGCCCCACCCCCTCCCCCCCCCCCAAATACAGGTTTATGGATTTCTTTTGAACCTGGGAATGTCTGTGGCATTATTTTGTATAGGAAAAGTGAATAATTTTGTTTTCTGTGTGTCTTAAGAGAGAAGTTTGGGACTCAGAAGAGCAAAATGTTGCCAAACTACTAGTTGCCAAGAAAAATAAGAAAAGGGACTATGCTAACTTATCAAGGATCCAGGAAAGCCTGTGGAACTAAAAATAGAATAAATGTTAGAGAAAATGCATCATTCATCTCTGGCGTGGCTATGCTCATGCACTGACATTGTACAAGAGATGACTACTGATGAGGTGACAAAAGGCGGTAGGGAGCCATGAATAAAGATATACAGGGAAAGCCACAAGCACATGATTCATCAAAAAAGGAGTATCCTTAGAAAAATTTCACTTTTCAAACTGTTATGCAAGGCTTCTTTTAAGAAAAAAGTTTGTAAGCATGGAATCAAATCAGTCCTTAGTTTGCTTTTGTAAACAAAATTCATACTCCAATTTTTACCTTGGAGAGAGACCCCACAGTGGAAAAAAAAAAAAAAAAAACAAAAAAAAAACACACCAAAAAAAAAACCAAAAACCAAAAACCACCACCAACAAAAAAAAAGCCCAAATCATAAACAAACTCTTTTTGAAGAAAAACCCAAACATCAATGACTTTGCTAAAGTTTTCAAATTTTACAACATTATGAAAATGAAATGCCAGATTGCTACACAGTTTGGATCATAACATAGAAGGTAGGTGTTTTCGTGCTGCAGGATAATTATAAATAAATCTTCAGTTTCTACCTGCAGGAACAGTTACTGAAATTGCAAAACTATAATTAACAGAATAACTATAGCTCATAAAACTTCTGGCTGTAAGAAGGAAAAAAGGGAAAATCAAAGGAGAAAACAAAAAATACAGATGTCTCTTAGACATTAATTTGACTGTGCACAAAATCTTCAGAGTTCTAGATTTTCCCCAATAACCCTCTGAATAACGTTTTGTCTCATCATCATCATGTCTAGGCTTTGGGAATGAAGACTTGGGAAGGGCTCTACCCACGCTTGCTGCAAGTGCACTGATGGCTAAAAAGGCTAATGTGAGATATTTTGTCTCAACAGAGTTTTATAAATGCATGGCGAATAATGGTGTGAATCTGAAAAAGTGATACACCAGTATCAGATTTTTTAATAGCGCTTTTATTACTGTAACACAGAGACTCCATGTGAATACACTTCTGCATCTGCTGTTAGGGAGTTGACTGTAGAGCTAGATTGGTGTTATCAGCATTTAACTATATGATTGGAATAGTGGTGCTACACAGAAAAACTATTATAAACTCCCAGTGTCTGTGGATATTGAGGGTTTCTGGATAATGGCATTATTTCAGATCTGGATACCACATATATACCGCAGCATATAGTCTACTGTCTCAGATGAGCTCATGAAGTTTAGATCCTCAACAACTTATGTCTTTGAAAAATTTTGATAATATAGTCTAAGTGTTTATTTTTCTCATGTCAAATATCCTTCCCATACTATAATTCCTTATTTAGTAAGACATTAACAGAATAAGTATTTAAATAAAACCTTCCTCACTCACAAGGAAAGGTTAATTATAACACTGAGATCTTTTATTTTGTCTTAAAGAATGGCCACTCATCAAATGTTGCTAATGTGGATGGACACTTCTTGCTGATACTTGAAGTTTTCATGTTCAACTTAATGTTTTATTTGTTCTTTACTTTCTTTTTATCTGAAATAACTCCTTAATGGTATTTTTCAGTGTTGATAACAAATCTGTTCTGTTTACTTTTAGATAACATGCACATGTTCAAAGTTTCCTATAGGAATGAATAGTCTGAGTTCGTAGTGCCTATATTATCTTTGGTTATTGTTCCATTTAGAAATTTCAGCCAATGCTTAAACTTCATGAAAGTATATGGCAGATATGACTTACTATAAAGGCATTAATAAATAATTTTCCTAACCATTAGCAAGTATGAGGACACAGAAGTGGTTTTTGACTTCACACATTTTATGAAACATTTCTGTCTTAGGTTCTAAATAATGTAAACAACTGCTTAAAACATGCACTTTTTTCCATTAAAGTCATTGTTTATATTTCATATGTATATAATAGCACCTAAGGAACAAAAACCTAATAACATAGTGACTATTCTTAAACCCTGAAATAGCATAATTTCTTACTTCTTTCTTTTTTTTTTTTTAAAGAAAATTTAGCAGAATGAAGTGTGTTGGTTGGAATTTAAAAATCTTTTAACAATAGCAAGTATTATTGATGATTCATGCTAAACAAAGAAACAATCTTAAAGGTCCTAAATCATGGAAGAAAAAACAGAAACTAAAATCCAGGCACCTGCTGTTCTTAGATTACTTTTCAGTTACCCACAGGCTAACAGACTTCAGAATTGAGTGTATCATCACTGACAATAGATGATAACAGCTGCTAAAATAAAATGGATCATGATTGTATAGGGATTTGTAAATAATCAAGAGTACTATAAAGAGACTTAGTCTCAGCAAACTGAGACTCATTGCTGGCAACTCCAGGGAAAGAGTGAACACTGAGAGAATGTGCAAGATGCTCCTGTGAATTAGCTTTTCCTTGTGTAGTGTAGGAATTATTTCTAGAGGTTATCAAAGATTAGATGATCTGTTTGGTCTGATTGTGCATCATGTGTGATTAAAATCAAATAATCAAAATAAAATGCAACCAACAATGCATTAAAGAGGTGAATATCTGTTTTGAACAATTAAGGTTTTGTACTGAAAAGCCCTTTCAGGAAATGAAGGACTTTAGAAAGTCAGCGAGCTATGTTTTCACACTTATCTACATTAGTGCAAACCCTTAATCAAGATATTCTACACCATTACAAAACTGAACTTGCATACACAGATTGTAGTTCGCTCAACCTCTCCATATTGATGAACTCAGGCTTTTCAGGCAACAGATCTATAAAAGGCAAAAATATTTTGGAAATACCATCTTGTTAGTAATCACTCATTTTCAAGAGATTAACTATAATAAATATGAACTGGCTACACCCCACTTCAAAGGAACAGCCATGGTTTTAAAATTAATATACCTCAGGATCCTCCACTTTTACACACTCTTTTCTTCTGATCTGTGAATTTTTGCAATGCACTTTGAATTCTCACATATGACTGCACCTATTTCTCCTCTGGGCAAGCAGCAGTGAGGGGAAGAGAGAAACACGGGCCATACCTTTTTATGCCCTGAAAGAAAAAAACAAAAACATGTCTTCCAGATTCTAATTCCTTGTCCAGATAGGGGTTTGTGCATGTATATTAATTGTCTAGCTGATTCATGCTATTCTAGCCTGGTGAGGGGTGGTATGGACAATTTATTCGTAGAATCACAGAATATTCTGAGTTGGAAGGGACCCCCAAGGATCATTGAAATTGAACTTCTGGCCCTACACAGGACCACCCCAGGAATCACATCATGTTCCTGAGAATATTGTCCAAATGCTTCCTGAACTCTGGCAGCCTTAGTGCTGTGACCACTTCCCTGTTCTAGTTCTCAGCCACCCTCTTGGGTGAAGAACTCTTTCCAAATGTCTGACCTAACTACCACTCCCATCCCCACCCCCATCCCCAACACAGGTTCAAGCCATTCCCTTGAGTCCTATCCCTGGTCAGCAGAGATTAGCAGCATCTAACACATTAGCAACATCTAATCCTCCTTGAAAAGGATGTTCATGGCTACAATGTAAATTAATCTTCAGGGTCTTGAAGCAAATGTAGAATTCCAGAAGTGAAGATGCAAGGGTAGATCTCAGAAACAGATGTGGTAGTGGATTAAAAGCCAAGACTAAATCATGAACATGAAAAGAAATAACCAAATTGGTTTTATGCAAAATAACAGAATGATCTATTAACACGTAAAAGTTTTAGACTCCATATTTCTGTGTGCTCACTAGTATACTAAAGAGGCTTCTTTTTTCTGCAGTGCTCTTCGAGGTAACTTTACTTGTATTTTAATTAAATCAAATAAATAACAGGCATTTTAAGCATCTAAAACAGTCCACAATAAATTTATCTTCTTGGGTTTGAAATAACTTCTTTTCAAAATTTCCTGAGATTTCAGTTATGTCTACTAATTTATTACAGAATGATAATTACTGAAAAGAAACTTTTGAAGATTGCAAAGCTGGCCACTCAAAAATTTGGTGAATGTCAGTTCTGTTTGCCTATGTAACCTTATTTAGATTGTATATGGATTTTGAGATAGTCTTTAATGATAAAATTGCTATCCAGTTTTCTGCCTCCCTAGTGAAACAGGACACTTTGTAAAAGCTCCAGTATATACTGATATATTAATAAAGTAATAATTTAAATTCCTTGTTAGGTTAAGGGAGGGAGAAACACAACTGCAAAAAAGGGCTAGTGTAGTGAGGGTCAGGTCTAATTTTGTAGATGAGCTGATCTAACTCTTGCATTCTGATCTTAGACTGTATGTCCATCTCCATTGTGGTACTGGCTTATTTGTGCTTTTTTGTTGTTGTTTGTTTGTTTTCTTGATTGTGTGAGAAAGCTTTTTGTATTTTTGTGGATTGCTTTTTTTCCCTGTTATTTTTTTTTTTTTTTTTAACTCAACGGGGTCCCCCAAACTGCAGAGTTAGTAAAGAGAATGGAGCAGAATTGTGAGTTCCATGCTGAAAGCTATGAAATCAGTTTATAGAAAATTTAGCCTTAACAGAGAAGGATCAAGTCTTAAACTAGACACCCCCAATTTTAAGGAGACAAAGAAAACCAGGAAATAGTACTAGTATTAAGAAACAATAGGAAGCATCCAGTGTTTCTATTCCCTTGATATTTAGTCCATCTAAGAAAATTTGATGTTGATACAAAATGAAACACAGGGTGTATCACCTTCATAACAATTCTCATATCTCCTGTGTGAATAGGTTCTTCATTCCTTACCTTAAAATTGAGCCATTCCCATTATGTCTGTGGGCATAAGAAAGAGAAGAGAAGAGAAGAGAAAGACAGGCTGTACTGGATTATTAGGACACTCAGGTAGGAGTGAGGAACATAGTTCTAGTTCTGCCAATTAAGCATGGTAGGCAACTGGAGTGCCAACTGAGAGGTATCTAAGTTTTAATGGAACATACTGCATATCTACAAGGTAGTGAAACGCACCTTTTCTGCACAGTTTTATGTGGTTTGTTTTAAAAAGCCTGTATACTGTAGGACAGAACTCCTTAGCGACATAAAGTGTCTTTCCAAGACATCACTAACAGAAGAGGTAGTACAACAACAGATTATGAAACAGAGCAGAGAGCCTAATTATCCTGGAATACATGTAATAAAAATAGTCCTGTCATGCTCAAAAGATACCTCTCAACGATAATTTAGTTAGATCAGTGACATTTAGTATTGTAAAATGTTCAAGAGCATACTGAACAGATTCTTTCTTCAGTAGCTAGATTTCACTGGGTGGAGATGATCACAAAGAATTTGTATAACTATGATAAAAAAATATCATCCCCTAGCTACTATAGAAGAAATTTTGTGGGAGGAGAAAAAAACTGTGTTCAATATTCTGTATTGATTGTGATAATACCTTTTACTTTAAAAATAAATTTGTGGAGAACTGTGGCTCTGCTGGCTTACATTTGGACTTAGTTTTGTACCTGAAGTACAGGCGTAAATAATATAAATATTTGAAGCTGTTCAGACTACTAATGTATAACAGAGAGGATAGTCTAAGGTAAGATGAAACAATGTAGGAACATAACTAAACATTCAGAGAAGTTCTGAAATTGGTTCATGTAGCAGATTTAAAAAAACAACAAGAAATTATACACTGAAGAAAGCATATAATTAGGCAAAGTGTGGTTGTGGGCTGTTCCAATATGTTAAATGTCATTTCTTGACCTATAGAAAGAAAATTATGTTACCAAAAACTTGTGGAAAAGTATGTTTTCGGGAAAATTTTTACCTGTCCAGTTGCTTTCTTAAGGGCCTTTCTTAATAAAAGTTCAGAACAGGGATAGATACCATCAAAACATGGAGTTTGAAATTCTTACACAATTCCAACAGAAGACACCTGTCCTGACATTCAAGCTTAGTAAGTGCCAGACAAAGCTGTCACCTGAGCTTGTAAGCAGGGCCTTGGGGGCAGACTTGTACAAAAGCAAAGTGATCACTTCAGACCTGAGCATATGCTTCCAAAACAGGGATCACTGAGTGCTGGGGTGTAAAAACAGGAAAAAGATCTCAAACTTTACTGCATGCAAGGAAGGAAATATGTTTCTTCTTTTTCTTGAGGGAGACCGGGTTTGGTAGAAAAAGGTCACGAGTCTTGAAAGATGACCACAAAAAAGAAGTTAAAAAAGGCTTCTGAATTTTAGAAACTTTTCTTTTTTGGTTTCAATTGTATGATTTACAAGCAGAGATGGAAGAGGAAAAGACTTTGTGGGAACAAGAACCTTGTTTTAATGTTGGGATAGAAATGAAGTAGGAAGACATATGAGTATAATACTGGAGATAGCTGAGCCTGTTCAGAAAAAATGCTTCTCAAAGTGTGACAGTCCTCTCTCAGAGGATATGATCTGTCACTGCAGAAACCACAACATAAAATCAAACTGCCAAAGATAGCGATGGCTATTAATATCTTGCTCTTATAACAACTTTGAAGAAAATCTTTGTGAAACAGATGATACTGTGTTTGAGAACAACAGGTTTTATTCTGTGGTGATTTCAGATTATTGGTTGCTATTTTGTACCTGTGGTAGAATCAGAAATACATATTTTAAACATATAAAATTAGGTCAGCTAAGCTTGTGGTTAAGTTAGAGTTGTATCCTCGAATCTGATCCTTTTACCTGTTCCAGTGTTGTTCAAGTGAAATCAGAATCAGACCATTATACTATTTAGCCAAAACTAATGTTACTGTAGGCTGTTTTAAATACTATAAGAGCTTGGAGGGTGTGCTGTATGCATATGTATATGCATATATATGAAGGGAGGATAAAGATGGACAGAGACAGCTAGGACTGATGTATAAATTCAGTTAAAATCACAGAACTAGGTTTATGTGCATATTATTAAAATTCAAAGAAAATGTAACAATATGGGCAAAGAAAATAGGGATCTTTGAAGAATTTGGCCTTGTTCTGGGGAGGTGGTAGCTAAACAAAAGCAACTGTATAAAGAATAGAAAACATATTTTCAGAGCCTTCATCAAGAGAAGACAAGAGTGAGGTGGACATGTGTTCCTGTCTTCTGAAAAGTAAAAAGCTAGAGAGCAAAAGAATCAAAGGAGGCGCTGAGGAACAAAACACAGAGAAAATATGTAGTAGTGGGCATTGCCTCTCTCTCTGAAGGTTGTTGAAGGGCAAGTAATGTGTAACTTTGTGTTGCAAGGCAACACCTTTGGAACATTCTCGTAAAACTGGTTTGGCGTCTGTACACAAGGAGAACCAATTGGGATGCAAGGACAGCTTCAGACCTTTCTTCTTCCTTCTCAGACCTTAGAAAAATATTTGTAGCTTTCTTGATAAATAACAGAGGTTTGCTTTAGAAATTAGTCCAGGGCGGAAATTTCCCTACCTGCAAGTTAGCTGCAAATTCAGGGCTGGTTCCTGGATCCATGAAGGCTGCAGAAAGCTGTTGGGCCCACTGCAGCTCTTGCCCTGCTGAGGTGGCTGGCTTTCCTGCCAGGGAAGCCTAGGTGTATTTGGTGTGTGGCCAGGTCTTGCCTTGGATATATGTTGGGGAAAATGGAAACTTGGACTGAGCAATAGGGCACACCAACCCTTGAGGGCCAGTGCTTAGTCTGAGACATTAACAGCTACCTAACTATTACTTTGCCCTGGAGACTGTTCAGTTTCTGTCTGCTTGGCCTGATCCTTAATTTTTGGTCTAGTTCTAGTGAACTTAATCTGACAGCACCTATATTATTTCTTCTGTTTCATTACTAAATGTACTCTTCTCAGCTCAGCAAGTCTATTCCCTAAACCCCTGCTAATTGCCAGTCCTCTCTTTGTTTTCTCTTTTTTTTTTCTCGCTTGGGATATTTTTCAGGCCTGTTTTCTTCTCTACAAGGTCTGTACCACAATCTGCTCTATCATCCATTTATTATTATCCCTTTTTACCTCAATGAGCCTTAGACTGGATCTTTTCTCCTCTTTAGATCAATACTTGGGCTTCCTCTTCCATATTTCTTGCCGGCTGGAGAAGCAGGGTGTACCACAAACAGCCAAGAAGAGACAGATTCTCTTTTACTTTTTTCAGTTCTAGCATCTGTGCCATCCCACTCGTACTTTCCTTACTGCGAAAACTGTTAAATGAAAAGTCTGACTTTTCATATAGTGACTCCATAACTTTAGTGTACATTTGGGTTATACAAGCCCGTTGACGAGCTCATGAGTCATTGCAGAAGATATGAAAGAACATATGGTTTAAAAGCACTCTGAAGGTATGAGGGGACTGAGCACAGTAAGCTGCCCCACAGGTCTGGTGCCTGCACTGGCTGGCCTGAAACTGTGATAAATGTGCTAGGAATCTTTGTTTCCTCTGACAAGTTACTATTAAGCTTCTATAGGTGCTGCTGGCCACTGAGAGCACTAAGAGGTCTCAAATGCCCTAGCCAACCTCACCTGGAGCCCCTTACCCACACCCTGCCCATTGCTCCAAGACTGTCATTTAAGCTCAGGGTGACAGTCCTAGTTTAAGATATGACATAGCTATACCTTTTTTAAGACCTTCAGTGTCTGTCTGAAGACCCTATTAGAAACCCTAACACAGAGCAACTACTGGGACCAATGCCACTCATGGCTTCTCAGCCATCTGTTTCTGAGTCCTCACACCCATTTGGTTACTTTGAAGACCAAAAAAAAAAAAAAAAAGGTTTATATCCTTATCTATATATCTGTATTCCAGTGTTAAAACAGAGCAATGATACTAAAAGAGTACAGAATTATCTTCAGTTGTCCTTTCTTCTGACAGAGCTTCACAGTGTGCAGCTCCATGGCTGCTTTAACATCACGAGAAAGTTATTTATGGAAGGCACTGTAGGTGGGAAAAAGAAAATTCCATCCTTTCGAAGAGCTGGCTGCTTATGCAGTTCCTCTCAGTGCTAGATATGTCTGGTAGGTGTTTGTCTTCATAGCAGATTTCTGCTTAATGTTGTACTACTTCCTGCAACGCACTGACTCTTTCAGCCCTGCACTTTACTTTTCTGACCTTGGTTATACAATCCTTTTTACTGATAATAAGTGCAGGCTTAAAAAACCCCACATCACTGTACTCCTTAACTCCCTAGCCAGTTCAAGATCCTTTCTCTCACAGAAAGTGTTTGAGATTAGTATGTGGCTTTTGGGTTTGCCTAAAAAGGTAATGAAGCCTTTGGACCTTTGGCTTGTGGGCCTTTTTAATTTCATTCCTCCCTTGCAGCTTGGATGGAGGATGATGGAGCTAGAGAAGAGGGAACAGGCAGGCATGTCTTCAAACTGTAATTTGCCTTCAGCTGTAGCTTTTCTTGGCACATGAATGCCATCCCTGAGAGTCACTGCTGAAGTGCTCCCATTCATGTTGTGTCTGTAACTGAGCACTTATGGCATACTGATATAGGCTCTTTTCTTTGTTTAGGAACATGTACACTATAGTTTTGTACAAAAGCTAATCCTCTGGGTAACTATAAGCCCCAGTCTGAGGGGCTGGATGAATTCATATCTAAAGGCACTTTTCTTCTTTCTAGTTGCAAAATTTTCACTTCTTACACTTCTTACTCTTTCTTATTCTTGCCATCTTCCTCTGTTCCCTGATTGTTGCTTTGCCTGCTTATTATGGGTAGGAGGTTGTTAATATATTCTTTGTAAATGATGAGTTCTCAAAGAGGGAAAGTTTTGGATTTTTTTTTTTCCATTTCTTCTATTGTTTACCTCATTTTCCAATTATATCAGCTAATCTTTCCAACCATATGATTCTTCTGCATGTCTGAACATATGACTGGATTAGTTTACAAATCTGTGAACCTTTTCTCCTTAAACACAAGAAGGGTATTGTCCAATGTTTAGTTGTCATCTATTGAATAAGACATACTTAAAACCAGGGTTTTTTTACCTTGCCTTCCCCTCTCCCCTCCATGCTTTCAAGCTGAAATAGCAACAGTTGCTGAAGCATAACTTCTCTTTTCATTTTTTTCTCTTTATAATTAAAATTGAATTGAACATTCCATATTTATATCTGAATTTCACTCTCTAGTGTGGAATTCCACCTCAGCATGGAATAATCTCAGGTGGAAGACTACATCAATGGAGATTTCACCCAGTATCAAACATACCTTTTATATGTGTTAGTAGGGAGTGGGGAGAATAGATCTCAGTGAAATACTTCCAGACGATAAGATGTGCCCTTGCTAATGACTGCTTATGAATTATTACACTGGGTTCTGGGGGAGAAGGAGCCTTATAAATTTGGGGAGGGGGAGCTGCAGATATTGTTGAATATTTTTGGTTTGCTTACTTTACATTTTATTATATTTACAATCAGTTAGTTTACTTATGAGAATGACAAAAGAGCCATTAAGCCATTAAAATCAGAAATTCCAGTGATTTAGGTTCCTTCCCACTGTGAGTGGAGTCCTGCTCCACATTCTTGCTGTCCATAAAATCAGGAGTACCTGATTTTTGAGATAGGAATGTTGAATACATCTGAATGTAGCGGCATCAGTTCTTTGCAATCTGTTGGGTATGAAACTCAAACGTGCTTTCATCACACTGGCCTATTGTGACATCTTTAGTATGACAGGTAGCACATTGTACAATATGTTATTTCTTTCCCTGTTAATTCCATTCAACCCAATGTCACTGATCACAGAGCCTAGGAAATTATGTGATAGTAGCACCTCAATGAGGAATCTCAGAAGATTGTAGGGAGGTAGCCTTTAGAGAA
Source organism: Margarornis squamiger (assembly GCA_035222235.1). Classification (NCBI taxonomy): domain Eukaryota; kingdom Metazoa; phylum Chordata; class Aves; order Passeriformes; family Furnariidae; genus Margarornis; species Margarornis squamiger. Next base: position 31,179,866 of record JAWWTY010000037.1, on the reverse strand, counting down.
ATTGGGAACTTAAAACTTTACAAGATTACTGGAATAAAGCCAGTTACTAACATTGACATCTGACCTCCCAAAAAAATGTATATCTCAAACTATTTTCTTTCATTTGTCAGATTTCTGATTCACCTGGTTTCTCACAGTGCCTTTGTAGTGGCAGCTGTAACAAGTAAGTGGAAAGTTTTAAGCTATGTACATTAGAGATGGGTGACTCTAGGCTTTTATATTTGCAGAGGATAAAAGATTTAAAATTAGTTGCCCCCATCCAGTTTCCTAGATGCTTTTCCAATATTTATTCTCACAGCATTACATCCTGCTGTTTCTATTTACACTACCAGTTCTGGCAATTTCTGTTTCTCTGTAAAACTCCTGTAAGCCTGGCCCATGTTTTTGCCGCACAAATAGAGCATTTATGAAGCTGAATGGTTACTGTGGTAGTAGCTGTTTGTATTTGATTTTGTCTGAATATCAGAGTCACACTGAGCAAGGTGGGAGGGTGAATCTACCCTGTGTATATGTAATGGTTTGCAAATACAGTCACATTCTTTTTCATTTACAGAGCTGGGGTTTTTTTTGGTATGCATTGCAAAAGAGAAGCTGCTGTTCCCATAACACATAGAAACAGCAACGCAACTCAAAGAACTGATTTATGCCCTATTTCCACTAAGGCATGCAAATTGGAAAGCTTCAAAAGCTTTAGCAATCTGATGCAAATGGCAAGATTATTGTTGGATGCTGATTGTCATGTGTATGTGATGTATGCATGCCTTCAGACAATGTACAGACATCTATTAGCAAAAGGAAGCTGTAGCCATTTATTAATGACTAAGGACAACCTTGTTTTCAGAGTGAAAGTAAAGAAATAATTTTGCCAGGAGCATGATAGGGGGTAAAAAGAAGAAAACCTTGATTGATCATTTGCTGCATGATGCATTCATGGATTTTCAGAACGGAATCAAAAGAATGTATCTAACAAGCCTTGCATACAAAACAGGATTAAAACTGACTGTTGTGATTTAAGCCCAGCCAACAACTAAGCACCAGCAAGATCGGAAGAGGGAGAAAATTAGAACAATAAAAGGGAGAAAAGTCTTGGTTGAGATAAAGACAGTTCAAAAGGTAAAGCAAAAGCCATGAACACAGGCAAAGCAAAATTGCTAAAAGAATTAATCCACCACTTCTTATGACCAGGCAGGTTTTCAGCCATCTCCAGGAAAGCAGGGCTACATCACTCATAACAGTTACCTGGAAAGAAAAATGTCATCACTCTGAACATTGCCCTCTTCCTCCTTCTTTTCATGGCTTTATATGCTGAGCATGACAGCACAGGGGATGGAATATCCCTAGGGTCAGTCGGGGTAAGCAATCCTAACTGTGTCCCATTCCAACTTCTTATGCACTCCCAGCTCCCTGACTGGTGGAGTGAAGTGAGAGACAGGAAAGGCCTTGGCTCTGTGTAAGCACTGCTCAGCAATAACAAAGGCATCTGTGTTATCAGCGTTTCCAAGACACAGCCCAGTATCAGTTCTGTGAAGAAAAGTAGTTCTATCCAAGCTAAAACCAACACAATGACCTAGAAATTGATATTCAAAATGCATATTATGTGGCTGAGGCAGCTAGCATTGTTTAGTCTGGAGAAGAAAAGGCTCAGGGAGAGGGATCTTATTGTTCTCTACTGTTGAGGGGTACACTTGGTGCGGGTAGCTCAGTATGGGTAGCTTGGTGTGCAGCTGCAGTGCGAACTGTAGGTTTTGCTCTGGGGGTAGGAGCTGGAGCCCGAGGCAACAAGCTGTGAAATACTGACCCTTTGCAAAGGGCAGAAAGAATTGTGGCTCAGCCAGGTGACTGGACACTCAGAAACACGGCAGGAGCCAATGACTCCACACTCACACTTAGACTGTAAGGGTATAAACCCCCAGGATTTCCTTTGTTCAGTTGATGCTGGTCTTGTTTCTTGCTCTAGCAGAGCTCCTGGTGTTATTCTTTCCCTTGCCCCGTGTAATATCTTACATATAACTGTTTTAAATGTCAGCTATCCACATACACTGCACACAGTGCAATCCCTACTTCAACATAAGAATATTGTAAAATTATTGTAAAAACATAACTACATTGCGGCACTACTCATACTACAACTAATTATGTTTTCATTCTGGGTTTATAGTCAAGACTAAAGCACACTAGAAAGAAGACTGCTTTCTAAGCAGAATCATCTGCAGAATCAAGGCAAGAGGAGAAGCTTGTTTTGGAAAGCTAGTCACTGATTCACAAAGAAAGGGTGAAGTGCCCTTCAGATGGATATGCAGATAGAAATCATAAAAGATAAGTTATCAGACTTCAAGAGGAAGTCTTCACTGTTCTTAGAGGCTTTGCTCACACCAGTAAATAAAACAGAATTACCTTGTGGGATCAAGCACTACTGTGTGACTGTATGTATAGTTTATTTGTTTGCACAATGGCTAACTGTCAAGATTTTGAATCTAATATTTCAGAAATTTGGTAGATATTCCTCTTTCTCTTTTGAAAGGAGAGTATTTAAGCAGATGAATATGAACATAGTGGCACATAGTCTCAGGATCAGAAAATTACCACAGTGTCTTTTATTTTCTTTTGTAGACACAATCACAGGCCTCAGAAAGGGGACAGAACATAGATAATCCTGTGACAAGATCATTGTACTGAGAAATAGGTAGTAAAAAGTGCAGTCACTCAGGGTAAAGTGTTGATTAAAGATCTGATTGAAGCTTATTCTACATGTTCATCACTCCTATGAAATTCCCAGGGGACATTAGAGGTGCTTTTCTATGCAGTCCCTAAGGAGAACCAACAGCTGCTTTCCCTTATAGTGCATCACTTCTAAAGACTAATGGGATTTGCTGACAGGAGAAAAATAATTTGCACCTGACTATGCCATCTTCAGAGCATCTGGTCAATTTAAACCAATTTACATCAATATTCAAAAAGTGTGAATATTGATGTAATATTGCACTTTGAAATTGATCCATTCATTATTTATAATGGGGGTTACTGTGTACCAGTTTCTTCTAGGACTGTCTAGAAAGAGGGTTACTTGTTTCTATTGACCAACAATAGTGTGAAAATTCTGGATTTTGCTACAAACATGCGTGAACAACACACTTCCCCACTGAAAAAAAAAGTCGCTGATACAGAGATCAAATAAAAATTCTAATTCTAAATTACTTTTGTGCCTACAATTTTTTATTAGGACACAAATAGTCCAGAAATATTTTATGAAATTAAGTTTCACAAATATTTCAATAGCTTGTCTTCAATTTCACACAACTTTGCCAGATTCTAAGTTTGGAATGAAACTTTCCATCTGAGAGACTTGTCTTTGCCTAAATTCCACAGTAAACAGTGCATGACCATCTCCCAGCATAAGGCTGAAGAAAACTGCATTGTCCTTTCAAGCTAAAACCAACTCTCAAGCTGTAGTAACTCAATATGGAACAAGTGACTTGACATTTGGCACCAGATCAGGACTCTTTGTTTTGATTATGCCATTTACCAGCAGGTATCTGTGAAATCTACTGGCATGACTTGACTCTCTGGGATAGATCAACATGCTGGGTGAAAAGTTGGTGGTACTTTCTATGATGTCCAAGAGCAGCAGGTTGTGTCATGGATGAATTGCTAATCTTTCATTCGAGGCTCTTTAGCATCAGGAGTATGTTTAATGGTTCCTTGATTTTTGTTTGGTTTGTTTGGTTGGTTTTGGTTTTGTCTTTGTTTTGGTTTGTTTGTTTTTTTTTTTTTTTAATCAGAAGACATGTGCCTTACTAAGACAGCAAATAAGATTTTGGAAAAGTTAGGAATTAAAAGGTTTAAGTTTATTTGCAGACTTAACGAAACCCATATGTATTAGGAGAGAATTTTGTTTTATGTGCTTACAGTGTTTTATTTTGGTGGGATATTTCATTCAGTGCTCCTGATAAGCCTAGTGAATCATCAGGGTGATTGAGAACTCTAACATAAAGAATCACTGCTAAACTTAGAAGGTATATAGTGACAAGACAGGGGACTAGAGAAGTATTTAATGCTTATAGTCTTAGAACTATAATGTAATTTTAGGCAACTGAATAAAACCCTGTTTTTTTCAGTCATGATCCCTGTGAGTATCTAGACTCTTAGTTAAGAACAAGTCTGATCTTGCATTGAGGCCCACAGAGATCTGTGAGATCTTCAAAACATCCTTGTCACTTCCTGGAAATTTCACAGACAAAACTGCTGACAAAGAATTTGAGATCAAGTTTTGACTTACCCATTATCTGGTTGCCTAGATGCTTGCCTACTTTGAGCCAAGAGTAGGAAACCATACAGTGAAGAATGGAGCACTTCCCCCTCAGAGGAGTCTTGTCTTAAGTGGGATCATTACATGGAAGAGTCTATTGTAATGTACTTCCAGTAGGAGACTGACTCTGGCATTTCCTGGCTCGCCAGGGTTTAATTTTGGAACTGTTGAATTTTATGAGCATTGTGAAACTGAGAATTAGCCAGGAGCTTTATAATGAAAGGGTAAAACATATTCTAATGAGTAATTTTATAATAATTAACATTTTATACAATGTTTTGGGTTTTTTTTTTCATTTTTTACAGTGTTTTGTTTTCTAGTTTTTGGGGGGCTTGGGGCGTGTTGTTTTTTTTGTTGTTGTTGTGGGGTTTTTTTTGTTTGTTTTGGTTTGGGTTTTTTTTCAGAAGTAAGGCAGTGCTTTCTTTTCTTTTATCTTCTTTTACTTGTTTTCTCATTCAAGTTCGGACACTATGTGGTATATCTTTGTTTTCTCTTTGTTTGGTGCCATTGTCAGTTGGTTGTTCTGACCCTTTCTCCCTTCAAACCTTTCAACTACCTAACAGTTGCAGTATTCATTTTCTGATTGAAATGGCACAGCTTCTACTCTGCAGTGTTAAGCAATGTCTCTGCAGAAGAATATCAAGAGAACACTGGTGAAGAGAAGGTGAAAATAGTGAAGGGAAGAAGAGACAGGAAGATGAGGCAGCTGGTGTCTGCTACAGTCTTGGTCCTTCTCAGTCTGCCTGGAAGTTAATGCAACAGTGCCAGGCAGTAAAATATTGCAGTCTTAGGCAGGCCCCCAACTTCCCTAATGATTGTTGAGTCTGTGTAAAAACAAAGGCTTAACTTAAGGTGCACTGGCCTTGCTAGCTGCTGACCTTGTCTCCTTTTTCTCTGAACAGCTGATTTGTGGCTTGATATTTGTCTGCATTTCAACTGGTTCTCAAATTTGAATTTTTCCCATCACTAATTAGAAAGTGTACACATCTTTATCAGTTACTTGGAGACTTTCAGTAGTTCTCCTTAGTAGCTCTCTGTATGATCATGATCATCCCATTATAAAGAGCCCTGGCAGGGTACAACGGCTACTGTTGCTAATTCATGCCTGCCAAGCCTGTTCACTTAGCAGCAGGCAACGTTTCAATGAGAGTTTTAACTCACCATTAGGAAGTGCCTTGTTGGTTCTCTCATTATAGCAAGACCTGATTTCTTTCATTAGCTAGAAGACTTCTGCGTGTGATACAAATATCCAAGAACTGGTAATGACTTCGGACTTTCTAAACTGGCTTTCAAGCCCAATTAGAGCTGGTTAGATTTCTTACTGGGAGAAAAAAAGATAATAAATTTAAAAATTCCCCAAACAAATGAAAAAAAAAAAAACAACCAATGAGCAAAACAAACAAAATTCCCCTACAACTAATTTAAATCCAGGACTTGCTTTTTTAGCTTACTGTTGTGACTTCTACATGTCATCCCATCAGTGAAGCAAATGTAAGGAAAGTATTTGCTGAGAGCCCTTTCATCCTGATGAAGTGTTGTTAAAAAAGCTTACTTGTAGGTAGAAAAAAAAAAAAGCCACATCTTTTCCACTTATGTATGGCAAGTTGATTCCTGTGTTATTGATCCAAAGTAAATATAACTAGGTTGCTGTTCCACCTTGAGTTTTCTTGTGATGCTTTTTCCAGGTATCATAAGGCAAGCTTTGCAGATCCTGAGTTCTGATCCCTGGTTTATTTTATATGCTGCCGCTTTATACGAAAATGAACTTGAAGTAGATCAGAAATAACATGACCAATAGGAGATGTTTTTTTGGAGTACAATCGATTTTGGACTAGGATCCCATGCTAGAGTTAAGTTTAGGATATCAACTTTGGGCTGGCTTTCAACTTTCTTATGAAGAAAGAAACAATTATAGGGAAATGAAGAGTTTAATTAATCATTTAAACAACACATAATAAGAAGTTTAATAATGGATTATTGTCTTTGGGAAATCACTGTTTGCCACCTGCTTGAGGCATACTGGGATTCAATGACAGAATCCATGTGAAAAAAGAATACTGTTTAAAGGATTCCCAAAGCCCCTCCGAGTGAATTATATAGCCTAAGATTAATGTATCTTGAGATGCAATCACCTATATAAATGTCTGGCCACTGTTCCAAACAAACCTTGCTATACATTCAAAATGCTGCTCCTTTGATGCTCTGGGGCTCTGAGAAGGAGGACATCTGGGAAGAATAAAGAGTGCAGTGAATTCAGTAAGTGTTGCTTGTATGGAACTGGGAAAGTTTGCACATCGATTTCTTAAGAATCTCCCACACCTTATATGATATTCACCAAGAGGACTGAAGGCAATTTAGAAAGCTGGTATGTGTTTGATAGTCTGTGATGTTAAAGAGGGAATACCCTGAGCTGCCTGACACTGCTGATAGGAAATATCATACGAAAAGTAGCAAAGTCAGTAAACTCTTTAAAAATATTGGTGGATAGGGAGGATTTCCAAAACACCATATACTAATTGGATTTAATTTTGTTGACAAAGTTGAAATAGCTACAGTCACTAAGTCTAAATCATAAGTCTGTGCTGTAAATAAAACACTGGTTGAATAAACACTAGTCCTGTTGTCTTGCATAGCATTATATAAACAATAAATGAAGAAAAACAACTCAGTCCCTTCTTTTTATTGTTATGCTTGGGTTTATTTATTTTTGTTCACGACTACCAGTGGCTGTATCAGTCACAGCTGGTAGATTATCCTCTTGTTTGTATGGTATTCTTTGACTTAATGTGTCTCTCTCACAGAAACTGTTTTTGGCAATTTACAGAGCGTGATTTGTGGGTTTTCATGGAGGCTTCAGGACTTTGAATATTCTTGGGGATACACTTTTGTGAAATAGCATATCCTATTTATTTCATAGTCCCGAGACTGACTTTGTGGCATTAGCCTTAGATTCTCACTTTTTAATGATCTATTCAAATTCTACTCAAATATATATTTGCAAATATGCAGATGCTAAAGTAACTGGAAATATATAAGGTTCTCATAATATCTGATCCACAAACTTATCGTAAATAATAAAATTGACAATAGCAGACCATTTATCTGAAAGCTGCTCAAAATATTTAATTTAGTTTGTGGATTTTTTCTCTGTATCTACTTGGAAATAACAATATCTTTAATGGAAAATTGTTAATAAAGGAATATATGATATTTTTAAGATGTGTAAATTTTAAACTTAATTTTTTATTTTTGATCAGGCAATGGTTATGCAATAATTCATAAGCATGTATGTCAGTGAAATTCACTCCTTTTCTTTCCTGGAATATTTAAGAATTCATTCACTTATATTTCTCTATTCGCTTACACCTTAATGGTTCTTTGTTTAATATTAAGTTATAAAAATTGTATAATAAGAATAAACTGGCCAAGGTATTCATAGTCAAAATATTGGTCTTTCTTTTTGTCATATGCGCTATATTCCCAGTAACCTGAGAAGGATGACATTTTCAGTTATATTGCTAAGACTACATCGTTGCTTAGTTTTCTTTAATTTATTTAGTTCCTTGCTTTGCTTCCTGAACAGAGAAAACAATGCCTAACTTTAAATTAATGGTTCAAGTTTTAACTTAATATAATGCATTTGTTCTCATTACCAGCTACAGTGTCATAAGTCTCCAGAACCAATTCAGGAGAGGCTGGATAGTCTTATACTTTGCTGAGGCCTGGTGCTGTAGCATTAAATTATTGTATTCTACTGCTTTGTGATTTGAAGGTACTTTAATTTTCCTGCTGGCTGGAAATGATGAAGGCAGGAATGTATTAAAAGCTTTTAGTTCCTTGTAATTAAGATGCATTGGTACAGCTGAGTTAATCCCTATTAACCTCCCATTTTGGACATACTTTTATTTCAATGTTATTCACTTCTTGTTCTCTGCAATGCTGTGGTTGATGACAGTAGGTTGAATCCTTGCACATTTTTATCTGATATAGCTAAAACCTATGTGGCCTACATTTGTTCTTAAGACAGGTTTCTATACAAACGTGGTAGAGAAACAGTCTGAGAATGGAAGAGTTAGGTTCTGTATTGGTATCACAATATCAGATTTTTTTCAGAACAAGTCACTCCTACCTCACCATCTTGATGTAACTTTCAATAAAAAGCTTGGAGGAACTGTAACTTGCTGGTATGAAACACAATGTGCAGAGATTGTCTGCATTACACTCTGTATAAGCCAAAACACTGATACTTAATGTCTTCTGAATCACATTTGCCCCCCAAAAATATATTAAAATTAGGAAAAACTTAACATGGCAAGGCTGCTTCCTTATGAACCTGTTAAGGCACATGGAAATTGATCATAATGTCTCATTAACTCTATTCATAGAATATCTTATGAACTTTTTTACCACAGAGAATGAAGATGTTGCTTGTAAAGTTTGTCTTAATAAAATTCTGATGAATTCTAGTGATGAAAAATTACATTATATTTGCTACAAAATCCTCCTTATTTCCTCACAGGATTGCAAAAATGAAAGCAACTGGGAAAAAAAAAAAAATTGACATGTGGCATGCAAAAACTACAGTATAAACCAATTCCTGGAATGCTACAGTTTTCTCAAATATTCAGTTTAAATGTCATTGTTAGTTATTCCCTGGAATGTCATTGGTCCCAGGATCCCAAAAGGATCTCCTACTTTAGATTTGGTTTTGACAAAGTTACAAGCAGTATGATGCACTTGTTCATATTTCCAGGGAATGGTTTAAATTCTCAACAGTTCTCCAACTATTTAAAAGCACTTAATATTTTTAATGACAGAATTCAATATGTGTCTTGGCTTTTAATTTGTGAGCATAACATACCATTTACTTGAGGGAATTCTTCTAAATGAAAATAGCAGATTTAGATAAATGTTAAATACCTTCACTGCCATCTATTGGTTGACAAATTGTTTCAAATAAGTGTCAGTTTCATAATTGTGGACAAAGTGAGGTAGGGTTACTTACAGTAATATTTCTAATTTATATTGAAGGTAAAGCCAGCATCAGGGTCTACAACCACATTTGAAGACATTGTCCCATCTCAAAGAATTTAAACTCTAACCACTTTTTCTTCTTTTTTACATAAAACAAGGCATGAGTGCATCCTGTGGGATGCTTCAGATGTACTATGGTGGTAACAATGTTCTGATGGATTTAGGAAATAAGTAGGGTGGTGGGAAACATAAGAGGACAGGAAGGGATTAAAACTGTGGTTTTGTCCTGAAAATGTTTTGGTTTTCCTTTTTTTATGTTAATATGTGATCTAACCAATTTAACTACAATTAACTTCTCTGTAAAATTTCAAGCCAAAGGTACTCTTCACTGCATCTTAGATTCTCTCTCTGGAATACACTGAATTCTGTGGCATCTCTCAGCACTTAAGAATGTCCTTAACTTTTCACATTCATAATTTCATCAGGATCATGAGGAATTCACTGGAATTACACACATGGTTTAAGGTAATCTCATGATTGTTTTTTAAAGCAAAGCAAAGTTTGCTATTTTGCATAAACAATGTATATATATATATTATTATCTTTAAAATAGACATGATTCTTAACTTTTCTAATGATTATGAGTTTAGAATCTGTGCTTATACAGGGAAGGCATTCTTAACTTTTCTAATGGTTATGAGTTTAGAATCTGTGTTTATACAGGGAAGGCATATTTGCTGCATACATAGTTATGAAACATGATATTTCATTGCAGAAATTACAATTGAAGATTATAATTATTTCTCAGTTCTAGGAATACTACCCTTAAATATTATTTATACTTTTTTTTTCTGTCTGTATTCTGAGTTTTTTCTGTCTGTCTCCTGGATAAATTATGCCACAGTAAAGAGATTAAATTAATAAATAAAATAAAAAAAATTTATAAAATAAAATAAATAAAATAAATAAATAAATAAATAAGTAATTAAATAAATAAATTAATAAATAAAGTAAAATAAATTAAATAAAATTAAAATTTTGAAGAACCTAACGACTTTGAAAAGTGGGCTTGATTATAGTGCCCTATGTCAGAAAGGGACATAGTATCCCATACAGCTCTTTGTTTGTATTTTGTTGACACCTTTTTTAGGAAGGTGTCCAGTTTTTATTATTGAATTGGAGAATATGATCAAGATAAGATATTTTTTTAACCAGTCAAACACTTAGGGTGACAGAGAGTCATCTTATCTCTTTGATAAACCAGATGTTTCAGATCAGATGCTTGGGAAAGGAGCAGAGATACACCTATGCCAGTAGAGTCCAACCACTGCAAACTGAGAATGGCCAGTCATATCCTGGGAAAGTATGTCTTAAAACCTCTTTAACTACCTAAGCAGACTCTCACTAAGTTCCCTCTATAGTGAAAGACAACCTCGCTAGGCTGGCAGCTTAGAGAGAAATCCTAATTACTGGACAATGAACCAGAACAATGAAGTATCTATGAGTAGCCTCTTCCATATCAGGGACTATACTAGGAGTGCAGGTGACCTTAAATTTAACACTAAAACTTTTTAGGAGACTGATTTTTAAATGGGTCTTACTGTTCCTGTCAAACATTTTTATTTTGAGTAGGTCCTTTCCAAGCATTTCCAGTTGTCTCAGTTTCTTTAAAAAAAAGAAGAAAAAAGAAAAATGTCAGGTCTATATTACAAAAATAATCTTGATATAATGTCCCCGGGGACAGACAGGGCAGGACCTTTCTGGCTGAGGTCCCAAAAGTCATAGAACTGGCCCTGGCTGTGGAGGTGCACCCTGCCTGGCCCGTGGGCAGCCTCCACCATCACTGTCCTCATAATGCACTGACACTGTCAACATTTTGGCACTGATTTAATCCATCCTTTCAGGTCTTTTCTACTCCTGGCATTAATTTTTGCTTCTCCTCTCCCCTTATGCCCTCGCTGAATCAGACTGCCCTTTTTTGGCACCGAAATGCAGCAAAGCAGCCTGAAGGCTCTGAACTTTTGGCCACAGATTTAGAAGCCATGACAGAGGCCGAGTCAACAAAATGACTGAATGCCTGGAACACATTTGAAAAAAAAAAAAAAAAAGAAAGAAAGAAAAAAAAAGTCTGTCCCATAGGATTTGAAATAATTTAAATTTTTAACAAATGACAACACAATCCTTGCTCAAAGGAGAAAAATCCCAGAATGGGAGCAGTGCTTTTTTTCAGGCTAATGTGGTGCAAATAACATGAGCTCCAGTGCTAAATCATATCCTGTCAGTGAGAGAAGAATGTGACAGTGCAATAATCGTTTAATGATGGAAGAAAATGTCTGTATTAGTGTTCCTCTGAGTCCCATCTTACTGCACTGGTGGTCCTACTTTAATTTCCATATCCAAACCTGATACTATATAGGCCAAACCAGAAATTGCCCTTAGCTTTGAAAGCTTATTTCCTGGCTAGGGGTAAAATCATATGAGGACACCTAATCTTGCCAAATATGAGCTGTGTAGAGGACTAGGAAAATAAGTATAGCAGCTGATTTGCAATACTTCTGATGTTTAAAGCTTTTGCCTAGATGAGTCACAAGATCATGGTGCTGTCACATTCAAAACAAAACTCACATTTTAATTAGTTTTCTGGATAAAATCAAATGTGGATCTGAAATACAACCTGTATTTTTTAATACTAAAAATCCACTCATCACTTATGTAGCTTTTTTTGATAAATTCTTTTGTTATTAGTAGATTCATTTATTTAGCTTAATCAGTCTCTAATTCCCCAAATAAGGCAATTTTTCATATTAAATTGTCAAAAACATATATGTATAAATAAATTTTGCCACAGAGTTGCCTATGGCATCATCCTCATTTTGGTACTTCCCTTTTCCAAACAAACAGAAATATATAGGGTCTACCTTTCAGAGAAGCTGTTCACCATTTTTCAATGTTTAAATCATTTGACTTAGAAATGGACTCCTGGTCCATATGCAAATATTTTTTAATAATGTTCTAAGTGAAAAACATGTCATTGCAATGATTAATCTCAAATGATGACAACACACTGCACAACTAAATTGTCACGGTAGAAAAAAATTGCAACTATATTTAATGGGGAGTTTTTTGGGTCATGATGCTTGTTCAAGTATCACAAAATTCATAGTGAATTATCTCCTTATGGTATCAATGGTATCTCCATTTTCATGTCAAAGACATCCGTCTCAAGTGTGATGATTTTAAATTTCTACAAACAAATATTCGGTAGAATCAATCCCTTGAGGACACAGTAGCAGTAGAATTTCAGCACTAATTTGCTATTACCAAGACTGTCTAAACATATGCTCTGAGCTACTACTTTCTTTAAACAGTGGTTCTGGGTTGTGTCTCTCTGCAAAGTAGTTAAAAACACGGTTCACTCTTTTTTAAAGATCCCTCAATCAACCAATGTGTTACTTGGAAATAGAGTAATAAAAATTGAGTAAGATTTTTATACACACCAAACTGTTACTTATTCGTTCTCCCTGCAGTTCTTCACAAAGCTAATTGCTACACAAATTAAGCTCAACTATAGCTGAATGTCAGGAGGAAAAAAAAAAAAGTGGGTTTATATTGCTAAAGATTCATATCTATGGGATACCTTTGTATGATTACTATGATTCCATGCTTTTTAGGTCCCAATTAATTACTGAAATAACTCTGTTGTTCCTTTTACTAAAAACTATACTTCTCAGTCACAGCCTGGTACTTGTATTTTATCCAGAACATTTTTACAGTGTCATAGAATCATAGAATCACAAGAATAGCCAGGGTTGTAAGGGACCTTAAAGATCATCCAGTTCCAATCCCCCTGCCGTGGACAGTCTATTGCTGTTTATTAAGTAGAGAAAACTACTTTTATATTTATTGCTGAATGTTTTTTAATAGTTGAGTTGGAATTCCATGTTTTCAGAAACTGCATTAAGAGTTGAACTAGACTTAGCTTGAGAGGGACTTTTAGGGGTTTGGTTTTTTGTTTGGCTGTTGTGGTTTTTTTAAAGTAACTAGATTTTGGGGTTTAGATGAGACTATTATAACTTTATTTCTGTTCAAAGTGAGCTGAAAACAATACTCTTTGTTGACAAGACAAATAATTTATTTGCTTTAGCTTAAGACAGTGCACTGTTTGTAGTCCAAAATTATGTTCTCTGGATACCCTTCATATGGTGTTGTTGGCTTGTTAAGTACATCCTGAAAGGAGATGAGAAAAAAGAAAGTCTTGGCTGTCTTTAATAAAACAGCTAATAAAACAGTTTCATGGTAATCTTAGAAGAAAAAGAGATTATGTCAGGAAAAAATTCAAATGCATGATTGTGCTTCTGGACAGCTTGATTCTTGGTGTCTCTCAGCTGTGTCACTTACACTTTTGTGTACAGATTCATGCTAAAAACTTTCCAAGTAAGCAAGGTTCCAGACCAAGTAGATACAGTACAATGATGCCTACAGGGAGTGGTATAGTTCCTTTAATTCTTGTTTGAAAAGGCTTCTCAGTCTTCTTCTGAGTACCATCAGAGAGAGTAGACTCTCTGAAAGCTACTGCTGAGATGTCAGGTTGTTTAGCATGTGTACCTCATAGTGCCATTAGGATGTTGTACAATTTGCTATGTCCATTATTTCTTTAAGGTAGGAATTATTTGGTTATTTAAATAGTAACTTTTTCTTCTGTAAAAGATTAATAATAATGACTGTCCTCTAGGAAAAAATGAAAAATCCCCGAACCCTTAGAGCTACTTAGACTGGCAGCTGGTTGAGTCAATTAACCTGCAGCATCATTTTCCACTGTGGTAGTGTTCTTATGAGACTTGAATCTCTTTTGTGCCTGATTCTGGACAGCAAAATGGTAATGTTTAATTTATTAATTTGTTATGACACAGATTACCCATGAAAATTCTCACAAAATTTGTTTATGAGAACATATTCTTTTTGGGTCTTTTTTAAAATGTATCTTGATGTATCTAGATTTAGCAGCTAAAAAGGACATGAAAAGTCAGCAAAAGCAAAAGCAAGCCCTAGGAGGGAAATAAATATATATTAAGCACAAATATTATTCCTACCTGAATACATGCATCATATTTTGTTCTTTTTTCAGTGTTTGCTTTATAACACCCTAGCATTTTCCTGTCATTAATTCAAAGAAAGACAATGCAAAGAGCTTCAAGAAAATAGCAATATAAGACCAAATTGATATTACTAAATTTTAGCTGCCTTAAAGTTATTTATCTCATCTAAACTTTTCAGCACTTCACTGCACTCTGTGCTCTTTTAGAGAATCTGAGTGCATTGACATCTGAAAGTAACTGAGTCTCTATTTGTGTTTGCCTCTCTCAGCTATGGCTAGGTGAGATGAGGTACCTTTCCCTCACCTTCTCTCCAGTCACTTCAAGGTTATTTGAATGAAGTGAATCTCAGAGAAATTAATGTCTCCGCCTCTTTTTAATCACACATTTTATGGAAAAAACATTTCACAGTTCTGTCGTAATCTGATATTAGTTATTATTTCCATCTTCCCATTGCTTCCCTTAGAGCCACTAACTTTTTTAATATTTTCCATTGGAAAAAACCCTCCTATTACAGTCAGGAGTGTAGATGAGAGCCTTGTTCCATTGCAAAGGTGAAAGAAAGGCATAAAAGTACTACATATTCACATTTTTTGGAATAATTGAACATTAAAAAAAAAAAACCCTTTTTTTAAAAAAAATAGAATTATAGCAAAAGATAAAATTATATATACTACTCTTTTTAAATTGACCATTCAATCCCTTGTTGACTAATTCCTCTACATAAATAGATCCACAATGACATATTTGGGAACCAGATTTTTATCTAGGAGCCAGTGATGGAGCTTTCACTGTGAAATCTGTGATGATTACTGAAGTACAACTTGACTCTTTTCAAATTTTGTGTTCCCTTGTAAAATAAAGGAAGATGTATTCTATGTTTGCACATATACTTTGTAATTATTTAATCAACCAAATAAAATTTAACAAAAGAAAGACATTTTTCATTTCATTATGCATTGTTTGGGGCTGAAAAGGCATTTGATTGTCACAAATAATGGATATTAGCTAGTAGTAATCAAAATAAACATAAAACATTTAAATATCATCTTTTCATGATGTTTTTTCAAATTATATAATCCTTGTACAAACTGAGCATGAATGAAGTGCTAAGGTTAAGGAGCCAAGCCTTCAGCAATCAGTGATAATGAAATCAAGACTTTTCTTCCAGAGATATGTCTTCAAAGAATATTAGACCTCTTTAATATTCAAGTCTATGTATTACGTTGAGTGAATGCTAAATATTTCTTGTCTCAGTTCTCTACATTGCCTAAAATTTTATTGTTTGCAAAGATTTAAAAGCTTAACTTGTCCACTCCCACTCCACAAGGTGCTTTAAAGTATTTCTGAGTTGTTTTCCAGTGATAAGTGTGTGATTAGCATTAAATTGTGTTTGGCCTTGTACATAAGCATGAAAGGCACAGTTATACCAGTCTGCAAAAGGACAACTTTCCATTAGAAAATGCTCCCTTTACTTATGATGGAATTTTTTACACCAGAAGTGTATTGTTGAGTTTTTATCTCTTTTTATTTCCAATTCAATTACAATATCAAAATGTCCCATTTGTGAATTGCATTGAGATGAGCAACTATAAATTTTTCTATTTTCAAAAAAATTGTATAAGAAGCTTTTATATTTCTCACATTTTTAAATAATAAAAGGGTCGCAATAAAATAATTCATTTTTATTACCCAGAAACATGTTTTCTGATGTTCTGTAAATGCTCTGTAACAGTTCTTTCCAGTACTGTTTGAACCAGATAAAGTGTTTCTTCCCTTCTAGATGAGACCATGAATCCATTGCAGGCAGTGAGAATGTTATGAGTTTCACTTGGCCCAGGTTTGAATACTCAGATTTCAAGGATTTGAATATTTATGATATTTGAAGGGTAATAGTGGTTTTTTATTGAGTTTATGCAAACAAGCACCCTACACAGAATGAGAAGAGAGACTTTTCAGGAAAGCAATTATTGTCTCCAATATTTCTTTGGATCCTTTTTTCTTTTCAGAAGTTCCATGATCTGGCACTAAATCTCACTGACCACGTATTTAAATCCAGTGGTCCTTAGGTTTGGCATAAAATCTAGGGAGAGGCAGCATCTTTAACATGTCAATGTAAAATAAAGGACAAGATTATAGGTTTTTTTCAATCTGAAACTGAATCAGACATTAAACAAAAAGAATGGGTCTACGTCTTCTGAGATAGGTACCTTGAGATACTGTTATAGGCACTAGTCTAGTTTTTGGTAACTAAGTGAAATGATAAATGTCGATTTATTTCCCTCACATGATTTAAGAAACACCATCTACTTGTTTTTCTATATTCAAACGTCTCTAGAGAACAGATAGTCAAATATTATTGATACTTAGTAAATTCCAGAACACTGTAAAATGTATCATCCATTGAATTCTCTGAACACATATTCTGCCTGTTTGTCCATCTCTGTGTAATCCTAATAGTGAAAACAAAACATTCCTCTGTGGGGTGGCTGTTAATATGTATTCTCACAATAATCTTCGAAAGACAGAAAAAAAACAAAAAAAACAAAAAAGCAACAACAACAACAGAAAAAAAAAAAGAAAGAAGAATTTTGGGGTTTTTTTGAAGAACTTAGAGCAGTGGCAGACAATCTGTAAGTAGACTGAAAGAAGAAGACCTGTCTGGGAAGAAGTAGTGAAGTGTTGCCCATACTTTTCTGATTCCAGTTTAGGTTTTGTTTGTTTGTTTTTGTTTTGTTTTCTCTTGTTTTTTTGTTTTGTTTTGTTTTGTTTTGTTTTTCCTTTCTGACACTCAAAACCAAAATATGGACCTTCCTGCAGACGGTGTTATGCTATAGTGAAGTCTTTGTTTTAGTAAAAGTGTAATTAAGGAGGGATTTGAAGAAGAAGCTTCCCAAGATGGTTCTCAAAACTAGCAATTGAGGAAAGTAATGGAAAAGTCTCCAAGAGTGTAGGTCTAGCTTTCTACTCTTTATAATTCTAGGTGTACTTGGTCCTGCTGACAACACAGCTTTTGAGGAAATATTTGTCAGAAGTCTCTTCAGCTATGCTACGTTTAACATATAGGACATCTTGCAGTTAAGTTGCTGAGTCCTTAATCTTAGAGAAAAATGAAAAAGAAAAGTTATTTTGTATTATATCTTATCTAAAGATCACACTACTTTTGCACACAAGTTAAGTGAAGCAGCTTCATAATTGACAAAAAGATCTTTCCATTATTTTGACTGCTTAATTAATTCTTTCTTTTTTTTTTTTTTCCTCAAATGCCCACAAGGAAATATTGATCCTCATGATGCACATGCACATTTATTGTGGATATTAGATCAGGAATAGGAAATTCACTGTCTATCTGTCACAGTCCTTCAATATAACACTTTTTCCGTGAAGGCTCTATTAATCAGATTAATTAAACTCTGCCCATATCTTCTGTCCAAAACATTATAACTACCCTTGACAGAGGCATCTGTTTTACTGCTAAATCTTTATCAACCTGCTTTTCTGCTCAGTAATTGAAACCTGACACGTTAAATGCCTTCATTGCCATTAAATGTTCTTTTAATTCTGGGTAATGACAGGATTACTCAAATATTTTTGCAAGACTGATTACTTTACAATAAACTTAAATATATTTCTTATATTTCTTACAGTGTCTTTTCAAAATCTTGACATTAACTGTGGGCCTCAGTAGCCTGACATTTTTAGTTATTTGAATTTCATATTCAAACATCATGACATCTGCAGAAATTTCTGTGTCAGGGCCCTGAGTGTGCCAACATACCAAAAGTAACCTGGCGTGTTTTCCCTGAGTCCCCTACCCATGCAGCTTTGACTCACTGAGTTGCACACTGCATAAGTTTCAGGCTCTTGCCCTTCTTTGTCTTTCCTGAGTAATGCAGAAGGTGTGCTGCCCCTGGCCTGCCATTCAGGCAGAGATTAGCAAATGGGTCTCTGCTATGCTGCATGGTATCTCTCACCACTGAGGTACTGGAACCTCACTTTCATTTTCACCTGAAGAAAGATGGGCCTACCTCCTGAGGAGGCCTTACAGTTCATAGCCCTGCATAGGGGATTCAAATCTGAGGAGCAGTTATTAAGACTCAAGTCTCTTCTGAAGTGATTCCTTTTCAGTCTAGTATGTTTTGTGACTGTTTAGCAACTAATATTTTAGCTTGCTCTGCTTCCCTGGGAGTTTCTTTCTGAACCACTCAGTATGGTTTCCACTCAGAGTGGGAGTGGAAATTGATTTCCTTCCTAAGAGTATTTCATCTCCCCACCACTAAGTGCCCTAAAAGCTGCCAGCAGAAGTGGGTGGAGAGGTGTACACAGAACAATTCAGGTATCTTTTTCTTGTGTAGCACTAAACAAAATAGGAAAAACAGAATGTGCTGGATATAAATTACTAAAATCATTTGATGTGGTAAATTAATCTGACTATTAAATACCGCACTACACTGTTTTACATTGAGAAAGAAAGGCTGTGAAACAGATGTATAGTTTTCAAGCTTAAGCTCCTCTCATTATTCTGCAGTCTCTTTTTGATTTGAAACATTATCTCATACTAAGCTATGAAAATGCTGTGTTGTGCATCATTCTCAAAGAAGTCTTTCTCAAAGCCTAACCAAGTCAGATGAGAACTGTACATGCCTATTAGTTGCCTATAAAGATGAAATAACTGAGACCATTGTTCAGGTTTATCTTGTCTTCATTCTGAACATTGGTCATTTGGCAGTATTTACACACATATGGGAATGCTCATGAATTGTGTACCAAGTAAGGATCTGTAACTATCACTGAATTCAACTACCTTCATTGTGCTTCTACTCATAATGGATCACTTTCAGAAAAACACAGGCAATGTTCACTGTTCATACAGTGAATTCAAATACAAATACATTTGGCTACTTGGTGACCCGAATAAAAAACCTACCAAAGGACACTGTAATGGTGAAGAAGAATGAAGAGACAGGACTAAAAATCTCTCAGCAAAGTGAAAGGGAGAAATGAATGCTTTTCTATCACCAAAAGGCATGCTTTGTCCAGGCCAGGAGGTTAGCTTATAAAATGGTTCCTTGAAGAAAATTAACACCTTCATCACCAATAATGCTATAGATTTTTTTTTTTTTTTTCACTCTGTTTTTACTAGCAAGGGAAAATCCACATCAGGATTTGCTACCCAGATTTGTCTTAGTGGGAAATCACTTCATACTGCAGGATTAGCAGGTGTAATAGCAGTCCCCGCAGAAAACTTGTTCTCAAAATGCTACATAAGTTTTCAAAGATTTCTTAGCTCTTATGGCCACAAAGATGGCAGTTAATCCTGACCAGGCTACAAAACATTTATCAATTTATAGACCTGGAACTGAATGTTAGTAGGCTATTATGAGGTCAAATACTGATATCATTAATCTAATTTCTATAATGTTGATTTCTTCAGCCTTAAAAAGAGAAGAACAATTGTTTGTATATTTGCAGTATTTTTATCCTGGATTACAGTGGCAAAAGAGTAAGAAACAGTTGTTTCAGCATAAGAATACCAAAAAGTAACTTTTAGAATAAGCTGTAGTTCTGAGTGCTCTGGAATAGACGTCACCATCTTCTACAAAATTAATATTAGTTTTGGAGTTTGTTTTTTAAATGTGCCTATAAAATCACACAAAGATTTGACAGCTGTGTACATGCAAAACTAAGTGAAACTAGATTATACACTGGAGTTTCTTCAAGCAAGACTTGATAAGATTTTTGTTCTATGCCTTGCAGCTTTTCATCAGAATTATATCTTATAATATAATTGTATCTATTTACTTTAGATACCTATGAAATGTTCACACTATCAAAGGTTTCTTTAGTGGATACCGTCAAGCTAGGTCTAGAACTAGGCATTTCCCAAGAAATGTAAAAGGGATCTTTCAGCTTCAGAACTGTCTGAATTTTGGAAATTTATTATTAGTATAGCTTTTTCTCCAGAGTAGTACATTATTCCTACAAATAACTCAGGTATGTTCATCTGAATATGTCTTACTAAGAAAGAGTAATGACTAGTGTCTTCTGGTCTTCAGCAACGTATGAGATTATATTACCTGTAGAAAGGATCATACAAGTTTCTAAATTTTCTTCTTTCTCTTAAATGACATAGAGACATAGACTAAAATAAGGCCATTATATGAAGTGGAATAAATTTACAGTTGTACGGGTTACACTGTGTGGATTATAGTGTATAGATGACAACAAAGTACCCTCACATATGAATGAACCTGTATCCATTAATAAAGTACTCTAAAAATATTACTTAGGAACAATACACCCCTTATACCACATAGAAAACTGTACTGGTTTAATGTGACACATTGTGTGTAACATATTGCTTTATTTCAAGAGACAGACAAGAACTAGATCATTCCTCAGTGTCACAGAGGGCACATATTTAAGCAGGACCCTTAGCAAAATTCTACTGTAATCTTTTCCCAAGCAGGATGTTTTGTGGCTATGTTACTACAGCCCCAGTTTGAACATGGCTGGAGCATTTCCCAGATGAGAGCAAAAGGATGCCATAGCAAGAATTACGATCTGCCTAGCAGACACAAAAATAATTGCACACAAGCGTATACATGTGAGGTGTTTACTAGGTCTAGATTTTGTCTCATTTATATAAATGCCAGGTCTGTGGCCAGGCAGTGTTGGTATCCGCTGGGTATTTTCCCATCCCACTTAAAGTGCCATCTGCTGTTTCATATATCTGCCAAGTATATGGATTAAGTCTGCTGTTTCCCATTTTATGTCATGTTATTAATAATGGTAATGAATGTTTGCTAAATGATAGTTGCACAGACTGTAGTTGTAAAATTCATGGTCACACATTCTTGTCCTTTCCTTATTTGTCTTATGAGTGCCAGAACTCTGGACATACTTTTCAACTCTGAAATATTTATTTCTCCTAATGATTCCTTCTAATGTTCAAACCTATCATCATGCTTTACAAAACATTACTTACTCCCTGATTCTATGAACTGACTACATAAGGCTGAGCATGCATGTATCCATGCATTTTCAACCTATGCAGGCAGTAAGTACAGAAGTATAACAAGCTTTAAATGCAGAAAGGAATAATCTGGTAGGGTTCCCCTGCTTTGTGTGTCCTTTGAAGAAGCCCATCCTTTTACAGTCACAACAGTAAAGAACAAGCAAATAGACCTTCTCCCCATCTCTCCTGAAATCAAATTTATTAGCATATTATGATAAACAGTGTGCAACATACTTGGTATTTTAAAATATGATAAAACAGAATTTATTTCATTTTTAAAAACCTAACCCAAGGACACATTTTCCCCTTTCAATATATCTTCCCTTTAAATGCCTGAGCTCTGAAGACCCTTATATCTATAACATAAATGAAGGAAGTTTCAAAGGGACATCCCATGTGCAATTTTTCATGATATGTAATTCAATTTCATTGTAGCTGTGGATACTTATGATGGTTGCATGATATATACTTCACATATTTTTTGTAATTATTTTTCCACTGAAATCTGGTATCAGGCATCTGCAGTGGGACAGTACAAAGTAATCAGAAGTAATCATGTCTTTCCCATCAAAACTGTCTCTCCCAGTGCTTCCAAGTATGTGTAAAAAGCCACTTAATCACTAGCTCTAATATGTTTGTTGGCAATTTCATTTTTTGTTTCACCTTGAGAACTACAGTGAGGTCAACCTGCTTGAGTACAATTTTATACTCAGCTATAATAACTTGAATCCTGCATTGGATATTTTTAAACTTACATACATATAAGGTCAGTGCAAACTGTAAATATGTCTGTCTTTGGATCAGTCCTCTAGATCTTGGCCTTGTTTTCTGACAGTTCTAGTAGCTTGTAACAAAGTTTCAGATAGGATTTAGTAGCTAACACAGGCTTAGCTAAGACCAAGTTCCTAAACCCAAAATTGTAGGAATGAAAAATGGTGGTCAACTTCTTAGTCTTGGAGTTGTCACAAGGTTCTCTTTGCACATACAAGACTTAGAAGTATTGAAGAAATGATCAACAAATTAAGTGTAGATTTTATCTAGCCATTAAGCATCCTCCCTGGTTTTGCCTAGTGGGCTTTAATGCAGTAGCTGTTCCCAGGGCATGCCTTGTGCACTTTAAGGTAGAATCATAGAATAGTTTGAGTAGGAAAGGAGCTTAAAGATCATTTAGTTTCACCCTTCTGCCATGGGCAGGCACACCTTCCACTACACCAGGTTGCCCAAAGCCCCATCCAATCTGGACTTGAACAGTTCCAGGGATGGGACATCCACAGCTTCTCAGGGCAACCTGTTCAAGTGCCTCACCACCCTTACAATAAAGAATTTCTTCCTAACAACTAATCTAAAGTTTAGTTTAAAACTACTCCCCCTTGTCCTATCACAATCTGCCCTTGTGAAACGACATGGGAGGATGCTGCACAGATGGAGGGAGATGTATTTGGCCTGAATTCATGTTCCTCTTTTGACCTCATTGTGAATTGCCCTATTAGGCTGGAAACTACGTGTGAAAGAGAAGTTCTTGTTGAAAGCAGAGAACATGCTGAATTTCACTGGTCAGGCTAATTTCAGAGCTACATGTATCTAATGCTGAAAAATACCCCTACAGTCCTAGCAGTAGGCACATTCTCCCCAAAAGAGCAACGACATGAGCTAAAAATCATAATCCTTCTCCTCCTACTCTTTTCCCTATGTGCCTCTCTTTCCAAGGTAGTGCAAGGCAGCAGAGTGGGGGGGGAATGAACACCACCACAAAGCAACCATGAGATATCGAGCATTGATGTAAAAGCCACAGAGGGCAATAACTCTACATCTCACCATCTAAAAACTGTGCTGTAAATGTGATACCCCCAATATATCATTGATGAAAGGTTACACTTTTACCTCCAGGAGGTTGCTGCAAAATAACTAGATATTTTTTCCATGTATTGGAAGGAGAGAATGAGGGTTGATAACTTGTCTTTGATTTTCTTGTTGAGTGGTCCTCAGTGACAGCTACCAAAGATTGCATGCTGCTATTTCACCTCTCACTGTATGTCTGCTTTCCACTTTTTTCTAAGGCACCTGGATTCCCTTTCAGGATCTACTAGGGAGAGTAGCTTAATTTCGAACTTTGAGTATTCTTCTCATAAAGGATGCTAACAAACTAACACAACATCTTGACTTTGGTGTTGCTGGTTTTGTTTGTTTGTTTTATTGCTGTTATTGTTGTTAAATAATACAAACAGTGTATATGTCTTGTTAAAATTACAAGAAAGCAAAATAATAAAGGTGGTCTAGCTTTTATCTGTCTGTATCTCTATACATGAAGCACACAGAAATATTTTTGGGTGTAGTTTTTTAGTGTATAACTGCTTTCAGAGAACTAAAGAATAATATAAATAATAATATAATGAAAAGTGTATACATACATTTAAATCTGAAACTTTAAAAAGCATTACAAATTCAGATTTGAAACCTGGTTCTTGTTTTCTTCTTTTGGATAAAAGACACCATTAGCCTTCCAAATGTGGTTCCCTTTTCGTAATATATATGTATACATCAAGTCACAGAATGGTGATTTCTGAAGTAAACAGTGACACATTCCATTGTTCACTTCCTCTCCACTTGAAAATTATACTGATTTGCTAGTTGAGTGTCTGTTCTGCATGAGACTTTGTATTTGGAAATGAGCTCAAACTGAAGGTGCAGTTTCATTATGCAAAGATTTGAAACTATTCAGAGTTGGATCTTAAACCAGGTGTATTTCATATAGTTTATCTCATTGGAAATTAATACTTGTTTGTTAAAAATATGTTTTTTTCACATCTCAGTGTTCACATTCTTAATTATTCCAGTTTTTCAAATTCAGTTATTTATTATCAGAATTTCTACACTGAGTACACTGAATAGAGCATAAAGCCATTTTTACTTTTGCAGGGGAACATGACTATTGTTTCTGCAGTTATTCTACATGTAATTACTGAATTTGCAAGGTATGTTAGGAAGGATGATATGTTTGGCTCAGTTGTCACCATTACAGACAGCCCAAACACTAGCTGATTTATTCTAAGAATTTTTAAAGAAAAAAAAAAATAAAAAAATAGAGAAACTGTGCAAGATGACTGTATAATCATATTCAAGGATATTGGTAATATTATAAACACTTCAGCATGAAAATCTTAATCGGCTTTCACACAAGCACACAAGGAGAGGATGATGTTGAAGACAGCTGCGACCAATTCTCAAAAAAGAGAAAAAGGAAAACAAAAAAGATAAAACAATGCTCTTAGTCTAAAAAAGGAACAGACATTTCCATTTGTGCTATTGTGTCCATAGAGAGCTATTCCACAGCATAGTTACAGAATTATATCCACTCAGACTTACTTGATTTATCAATGCCTGTATTCCTTTACTCATTTTTGATAGCTAGGGTCTGACAGCAATATCCTCCATACTGATAGAGGCTCTTCTTTTGATTCCAGGTTTTCTTAGTCTTAATGTATGATCTTTGATGTAGTCCCAATGCAGGTAAAAATGCCATTCATATGTTTTTAAATTTCTCTTTACAAAATTATTGCTACAAATCCAACTAATTTTATTTAATAGATTCTGAGAAATATAAATACCCTCTATTTCATCTTACAGCTTTATTTTTGCAAAGGAGTCATCATCTTTCAAGTATATAAGACCATTTCTCATACAGAAAGAATGTGGTAGATGTGGCAGGTACCGCATGGGTGGTGAAGCAAAAGTTATAGGCTTTCATGCTGTCTTTCATCTGGTCAATTTTAAAAGGGCAAATACTTGGTAACATGTTTTCCCTCAAAATTTAGCAGCTGTGCAATAAGGAAAACAGGAAGGCACAACTTGGAAAATATCCTTTTATATTATTTCACAAGCTTAAATTGCATAAATAACACTGCAGTGTCAGTCCCCTTGAACTAAACAGTATTTTTCACATTTGGTTCAGTGAAGTCAAGATTTCTCAGCAAGTGTTATATTCAGAGCAGCAACTGAGTTGAAACAAAGAAATCCAATTTTCACTTTTTTTTTTTTCTGCTGCACAGATGATGACACAGTTGGGTGTTCTTCCTGGGGCTAGGTGTAACTACTGGCTATATACATGGGGAAACAGGAAGGGGCAATACTGGGGTGGCTCACTTATTTTTATATAGCTACAGAACCGAAAAGATATGCAAATCAATTTTTTTGCCATGTGTTAAATGTTACAGGGGATGCAGAAGCAGCTGACTAACAAAGCTAAAGATGGAAATATTTCTTGTCCACAGTTTTTGTGGGATCAGGATTTGATTGTGCAGTTTCCTGACTCCCAATACTGTGTATTGGTCTCTGTGCCAGGGAGAGAGGGAACTGAAGAAATCTCACATCCTTTCTTTATGAAACAGATTCATCCTGTAGAAAGTGATCCTTGAAAGCAGGGGTTGGTCTCTGCAAGTCCCACTTTCAGGACATGTACTCTGACTACGAGGCTCATTCATGCTTCAGTCCAGGCTCACTAGTAATTTTAATGCAGAGTGAATTTAGAAACTGAGAACTAGCATATATTTTCCTACTTGTCCAGGGGATTTGATGAGGTACTGAAAAATGAGTTTCTGGGTCTGTCCTTAGAAGAGAAAATTTATCTTTTGGGTAGCATGGGAGCATGGCTCAGGCTTACAGGGCAGCATAAAAGCTTTTCTAATAGGAACACTATCCTCTCAGGCACTTGGCATTGCCTGCAGTCAGTAACAACTCAGTGAACAAACCCAAGGTTCTAGTTCAGTGGACTTCCAGTGACCTGAGAGAGGTAGAAAGAACACTGACCATGGGACAAGTTGTTGTCATTTAATAGTTCACCAGTTTTCAGTTATTTGCATATTCTCCTGTGGAAAGCTCCATTATACTTATGGCTTGCTGCTGTGAATACCAAGAGTCAGTTCATCTAGTTTTAGTTATCTAGAAGTTAGTGGTCTAGTCTGAGATAGATATGTCAGCTACTCCTACATACAGTGAGAAGGAGAGTCACTCAATAAGCACATAATCTCATCCTAAAATAGATATACCATATAAATAGGATAATCTTCCTGGTTGAAGGCACTTCTTTCTTTTTCTTTCTCTTGACTGCAGAGGAAGCAAAGACAAAAATCTTTCAAGCAGCTAAAGTTGGATGATTTAGTTTCCATCACCAATAACTGAAGACAGTTTCCCTGGCCCAGATATTCCTGACAAAATATTATGTGTATCTGTACTTATGTCCTCCCTTTGACTTTATTTCCATTTTATTGGCTGAGCAAGTTACTGTCTCCAACTGGCTGCTATTTTATTTGGAAGAATGTTTCTCAGCTCACATCCTGGGTACCCGATCCTGGGTACCCGGCTCCATTACTGCTGATCAACAGCCTGGCATCATGGAACATTATAGCAGTAGAAATGTATTTTTAGTTCTCTGTTTTCTGTTCTTCTATTATGTTTTCTATAATTTTAAAAATAAGTATTTGTTTATCTCTATGGCATTTCCATCTGGGGACATGGTTGCTTACAATTGTATTTACGCTGTCCATGCAGCACATCTAATTCCTGCAACATAAAAGCTCTGTCATAAAATCAGTGAAGCTAATTTATATCCCAGGATTCAGATTGACAGCTGGTAAACTAACACTTCTTTTACTCTTTTAATGCAGTTTCAAGATTCACAGTGTGAAAGATGTATATCTCACTGGATCTGAAAAATATTGGTTTAGTACTTCATAATAAAATAAAGAGCACTATGTCTGGTTTTCCTTAAATAAACCTTAAGGGTTGCTTTGCAGGGACTCATAAAATGAACAGAAGCATTTGAAAGCATGTCTGGTTCACTGCAGATTCTGTTACCAGTGTGGCCTGATAAGCTCAGCACTCAAAGATGCATATGGCTGGTTCTTTCTTTAGGGAGTTGGCGTTAGATCAAGGAAGTGAAGTCATGAGTTAATGAAAAGTAAAAACTAAAGTGAAACAAAACAGAACAAACCCAAGCCAACAGCAGCAACAGAAAAATCAATGGGACAACCAAAAAATCCACCAGAATACTGCAACACCTGGTTATTACACTTTTCTGTAAATAATTGAATATATTTTCCCTAGTCTTCTTTTCAGTCAGTTCTACCAGCGAATAAGATGCAAGAATAAAATTGCATCTGTTTCTTTCTCCTTCTTATTCCTCTTTTCAGAGGTCTGCTAAACAATTCAGGGGACCACACACACTTCTCTGCCTTGCTGTCCTTCTAAGAGTGAAAAAAGGGACCCTGACTTCAGCATGCTTAGCATGTTCTACCTATCAACCCAAGAAGATTTATCTTCTGGTATCACTTCCCTGATTGATTCTGCTCACTCATGGTCCCATCTGGAAGGTCCGAGCTTTCAAAATATTTGATTAGATTTCTGAAGCAAAGCTAGTCTTGTTTTACTCTACTTTCCTGTATGGCTCTTTTTCAGGTCTTTTAACTTCAGCTTCCTACAATTGCTTTGCTTCTCTGTTCAAGTCTTCATTCCTGGCTTGAGTTCCCAATGACTGCCATCTGATTTTGGCTCTTGGCTTCCACCTAGAAATCTGGTGCTAGATCTTGACCTTGAAAGCAAGTCACTGTCTCTAGCTTTCTGCTAGTGCTGACTCTATCCAGAGAAGTCTATCCATGCTTTTGGTCCTATTAAGCCAGTGTCTAAAACCAACAAGCCAGAAAGAAGTCTTGTAATTAATCAGATATAGCTTTCACTTGTATTAAGGTAGAATATTATTTCAGTCTCTACCAGCATATCTCTTCTACTTGCCTTTCTCTTTTAACTTCCTCTTCTCAGCATCAGTTTGACAAATGTTTCATAGGTCCCTTCTGTGCCAGTGAGTCATTCACTGCAGAATTACTCAGCTTCTGTTTGCCTTCAGCTGGGCTCCACTCCAGATACACAGAAATATGTTCCTTTGATGCAATAATGATTTGTTTTTCTGGGCATCTTATTTGAACTATTGGTCATTTGTTTTCTCGTGATTTCTGGATAAATCTACCTCATTGCTAAGGTAGCCAACCAGAATTTATGAAGCCTAGTGATAAGACAAGAAGGCTCAGCATACTAAAACAGAAGCAGATGCTACTTCTGCAATGCTCATATTTTGCTGGTACACTGGCTGATTATGATCAGACTCTGCCCTGATGCAATTGTCCATTGCCAGCCCAGAAAGTACCAAATGTGTTTCACCTCCTTATCAGTTGCAGAATAGACCAAATACAGGCTGTATATCTTTAGTTTTTTGAATGAAGCTATTTCACAGGTTCAGGGCTGAAGTTCACAGAAGAGGAAATGATTAAAAAAAATATTGCTACAATTTTCAAAGTGTTTCAAAGAAGTCAGAAAGATCGATCTTATTTATTTAGCATGGTCATTGTTTTAACATCCTGTTTTCCTTTTTCTAGACCATATCCAGTCTTCAGAATTTTAAAATCAAATATCCTTAATCAGTTGAAAGCTCATCTTTTTATCTTCCCCTGAAAAATGGTCATTATTGTTTTTTATGACTAAGCTTTAATTGTTAGCACAACACAGGGTATTTAGCACTTGCTTTGGGAAAGTTCATGGCAGGAGTCTGTGGCTGAGTCCTCAGTAAAACTTGTTTTCAGAATATCAGTACATCTTTCAAATTAATCCCCAATTCTGTATTTATCTATTTACCATGTGTTGCTTTAGTTTCCAAGGTGTTTTTAGTTAGCAAAACCTAGATTTTTTTTCTGGAGAAAAATAAGTTCTCATATAAAGCATACGTTCTCCTGCTTTAATTCACTATCTTTCCTTTTTGTTTTGCATATTATATAATATTATATAAACAACTCAAGGAAATGAATAGGAAGACCAAGATTGCAGTTTATGCTGACAATTTTCTTCCTGAAAATGATGGAAGAAAAGATTATGCTAAGTTACCAGTTTCATTCTTCTTTTCAATTCTTTTGGCTTTTCACCATTCAGTTCTTTGGCTTTCCCCCAAGAACTCCAACTCCCTGGTGACTTCTGTAACTGCAAACAGCTTGGATGTTTGTGCAGTTCTTTATTTATGCATAGCAGATAGAGAAACAGAAACAGATCGAATGCAGCAAGGTTTAGTCCCTTTTCCCTCTGTTTCTGACTTACCTGTACATCCTATCAAAGATCATGATACTAAGTTGACCAGATCACGGGAAGTGGCACTGGGTTTCTAAAATCAGAAGCATAATTTCAGATTCATTACTTCATGTGAATAATTAATGACAGCAAATGACAGGAAGTAGTCTGACTTTCCCTTCTCAGACGGTTTTTTTTCGCTTTTCATAAAATTTCAGTGCATCTACTTCTTTAGCATCCTTGACCTTAATTTGAGATCTAACAATATCTCTGCTCTCAGGTACAAGAACATACCTACACCATGTCTTTGCTCCAGGTCTGAATAGGACCTTCACAACTGCTGCCCACTCTCCCCTTTGTTCCTGACTCTCTGCTTTGGGAAGGAATTCTAGGTAGAGGGTCTGGAAGGCAGTTTGTTTGCCTGCCAGAAGCCCCCTGATTGGAGTGATGGGAAGATGAGGACAGGGCAACACACAGTGAGGAACGGCTGTCTGTGTAAGTGTTGCCACCAACTTCCATTGATCAGAGTCATTCAACACAGCCTTTGCTTTTGCCCGTTGTCTGTTCTCTGTATTGTATAGGCACTGTGATTCCTTTCCTGTGGATCAGAACCCATGTGAATATAAACATGAAAAGATGGTCATGACATCTGTGCCTTCATCGCTCCAATAAGAATTTGGCTGATCAGATTTTGTACCTGGACTAGACCATTCCTGAGTCTGAAGAATTTGGAGATGGAAATATTCTTCAATTTTTCTCTCAAGTTAGTAGTTTTTTTCAAGCTAAGTTTTATTTGTTCTTTCAGTTAAAGATTGACAAAAACTAGAGGGATCCTCCTGTTGTATATATATATATGCCTGATGAGTCAATTCATGCAATGTTTGACTCACTGTTTCTCAATCCATGCAAAGGTTTGCCAATTCAATGAATTAAGTGCAATAATTTTCAGTCAGATATATTCCACGGTACTTTAAAAAATAATATATTGGGAAAATCTACTATTGTGCTTTTTAATTTTTTTTTTTTTTTTTTTTTTTTTAGTATGACTTCATACCTCACATGATTCCCTTCTATTATAGGACAATGATTGTGTGGTGTGTCACAGTTGTTTTATATAAGCGGTAATATTCATTTAAACAACAGATAAAAGGAAATTCTTAGTAAGTCCTCTGCTGTGATCTGCCATAGCCTTTGCAAAGCATTAGTTTAGAAATGTTTTCCTAATAAAATGCACCCTATTTTTTTGCCTTAATAAGATTGTTCTTGATGCTCAGATGGTGATTAAAACTCCATGTCCAAAGAGTGTGTATGACTGGCCATTTATTTTTTTGTTCTATTGCATAATGTAGTGAAGTTAAATAAAGAGGTGAAAAAAACCCAGCCAGTTTATTTTTTCATAAAGCTGCTGAGAGATGCTGACATCCGAAGGACATGTTCCAGGAGTTGTGCCAAGGAAGCAGCTCACTGATGTGGGTGATGATGATGCAAAGACTTGGAAGGAAGAACAGATCATGAAAAAAAGAGAAAAATAATCAAGAAAAGGAATGAGATTATGAGAGTGATGCACCTGCTTTTGTGGTTTTGCTTCTTCATGTCAGCTTAACAAAAGGAAATAGCTGGTCTAAGATGAAACAGTTAGGAGCTGAAATGAAATGTGGAACTGAAGGCCAAAATGCCCAGTTTTATAGGTAATTTTACTATTTCAAAATGTCTGCAGCTGTTCTAACAGAGTGGCATTTGTTGCTACAGAGCAACACTGTAGCTGTTTTATAGCTTCTGGTTTCCTTCAATACAGACCATTTTCCTAGCTGTGTAAATATTCATTAACAAAACTCAGCCCTCATCATTTTCCTTCTATTTTTAAATAAACTCAAAAGGAAACCGAGGATTACAACCAATTCAGCCCTGAGGATGAAATTAATTTGGTTGTCTTTTAATCAACCAGTTTAAATTATGGTTGCTATTAATGGTTGCCTTCTTCAGTAACAAATGACAGCACATCAACAAACAATGTACTTTATGCAGATTGATGAAAGGTCACAACACCAACATCTTTCAACACTGACCAGTCCTTTGATTAAATACAAGTATTAGGTCCAAATTGTGCAGTCAATCAGCTGGATGATTTTCTCTTAAAATTGACAGCCATTCATAGCAGAAACTGAGCTGACAGAAGTAATAAAGAAAATAAAAATAACAATAAAATTGTGGTAGATGCAGCCTGGATGAAAAAAAAAAACAAAACAAAAACAAACTATAAGTATTTTCTATTTAAATATCACTCTTGTGGGGTTTAATATCTGTTTATGAAGAAATGTGTGCATTACAGAATTATGATGCTTCAATAAAATATTTTTCACCAGTAAAGATTCAGTGTTATCCCTCATTACCATACAGACAAATCAGTTCACACCATCACTCTACAGTAAGATGGTACTGTTGTCTTGTTTCATAGGGACAGAATTTAAAAATATTTAGTCAAGATCACACAGTCTGTGGCAGTACCCAGAATTCTTGGATCCTGATGTAATACTTCATTTTTTTTTAACTTTCTTTTTCCCCTGCTCTGACACTTTGAATACCCAAGGCATAAAAGAAAAAAAAAAAAAAGAGCTCCCCTCCCAAAAAAAACCCAAAACAACAAACCAAACCCCAACAAACAAACAAAGGAAACAAAAAAACCCCAACAACTCAAAACCCCAACCAACCAAAACAATAAAAATCCCCCAACCCAAATAAACCAAAAAGACAATGACAAAGAATCCCACACCTTATGCAGTGGTGATGGGACAACTAGCAGCTAGTTGATGTTTCAATTCCTTTTAAATCAAGATCTGAAATAAATCTAAAAATGTATAATTTATAAATAATTGAAAGGTTTTTTTATGTTTTCTCTTTTCCCATTCTGTTGTATACCAAGATATATTACAAGTACACATTGTTTGCAAATTTTAACTGTTTAGTTTCTTCTGTGCATGTTTGATTCTGTATGCAATTTTTAGAGTTAGCAGCCTAAAGACTCATAAAGCGTCTGACCATATGTTCTCTTGCTCTTCAACTTTTAGTACAAAATTCAAAGTATGTATTTTAAAAATATTTTTAGACTCCTAAACAAATGTTGTTGCTAAGCTATGAATAGGCCATGAAAACACTGAAAAGTTTTTTTAAAGCGCGCTAAAATTTTCATTGCAGTAGAGCAACAGCAGTGAAGTATCAAAAGTGAAGAAGAAAAATAAATGTATTTTCCTTCACTTATGCAGCACTTATTTCCCCAATTTTCACACATTATGAACTAGGATTATATCATATTTTGTAAATTAAACAGTGTTAAACTCAATCAAGCCTTCAAAGGGAATGAGCAAATAAGATCTAAAAATCATAAGTAGTTTGATGATAATTCAAGGTTTCTTATTTTTCTTCTGTATTTATTCATTCCACGGCATAATGCTCTATGCCGCTGACATGAGTATTTAATAAATTCCATGTCCAAATCACTTAGACCTATTAGAGTTAATGTAGTTTTTTTTATACATATTATGAAATAATTTGTTCATAACACATTCTAGCTTACATCATCTGTATTCTCTAGATATTCAATTTATTTTCTATAGATTTTTGCTCAGAAAACCCCATGTTGTATTGACCTATGGTGATGGAAAGATCTTTTATATTAAGTTAAAAAATAATATTAAAATTAAACATAAAATTTGTGCTACTCAAACAAGTGTTCAAACATACCTCAGTTAGAAATGACCCTACCTAAGTCTTACTACCTGAGAATATCTAATCTAGATATTCAATGTCTTTTTTTTTTTTTTTTTAATTGATTTCTCTTGTTGTTATTGTTCTAGATATAGCAAAATGCTACAGGGAATTATGATCTGTGGAAGGACGATGACACAATTCCTTCATCTTTGCTGAGTAAAATATAGGCCAAAAAAAAATAAAAAATCTCATGGCTTAGAGGAAGATCTAAGAATAAGACATGGACAGTATAAAATGCATCTCAATTTTTAGAGAAGAATTGTAAAACCTTTTTTCACCATCAGAGACTCTTTTACCAGATTGCTACTCTACATCTTTGGATCCTTTCAGCCTTCAATTCTTGGGGTGGTTTTTTGGGTGTTTTTTTTTTTTTTTTTGGAACAGTTCAACACCTATAGATGAATTGAGATTCTGCTATGAAATATCCCAGTCTTCTCCTTGTAGAGTTTTCACTCAACGTTCTCAGTAGCCAGTGCGAACAGGCTGAGATGGAGCCAAAGGAAAGAATTCAACAGTTATAAATCTTCATTGTACATAATTGATTTTAAAGGAAAAAATACCATAACAAACACAAGTAATTTCACCTCTGTATCAGTTCAGAATTTAACTACTCAAAAATGTAAAATAGGAGTACAATAGAGGAGTACAATGTTGACTTACTGTAGTTGACATTTTATGGAAAATATAATTTTATGTGTTTCCACTTTGATGTTTTCTTTAAAATAATTTTAACTCTGTCACCTGTTTTTGTTTCAGAGTACTTATGAGAAATTGAGGAGATGTATTTTAGGGAAAGAACCTCTATAACCTTAAAAATTTGCTAAACACCTTCAGTAGTACCTTGGGCTTCAATACTTCCAACAAAATAAGTTTGAGTAAGCTAACTTTCACATAGAATGCTCTCAGAGAAGAGTGTTGGGATAAAATAGAGGGGGAAAAAGAAATATTTTGAACAAGTAAGAATATTTTTAGCTATGTACAAATCTAAGGTTTACTGTGCTTGTTTTTATGTTATTCTTTTTCAGAAATCTTAGGTTTCAGTGGTGCTTCTAAACATTTATATGCAAAGTTAATGTGGTTTTAAAAGACCCTAAATTATAACTGCTATAAAATTTTGATATTAGGGTTTTTTATCAGCAAGGCTTTGGGTTTTTTTTAAGCTATAATCTATATTACTCTGTTGGTAGTTGACTATTTTCAGTGTCTGAGTCTTTTCTAGGAATGATAAGTTTTGTAGAAATTAAAACTTTTATTTTTCTTCAAAACACAGGAAAAATGTTTGGAAGAAATAAAAGATCAACTAAGAAAATAGAGCCTGCTAACCATAAGCTCTCTCCAAGATTAATTCTTACTCAGGTAAATTAATTGGAAACTCTTGATATTTAGGTATTCACAGTGTGTGCTTGAAATTAACTAAGGAGTGACAACATGACCAACGATTTCCTTAAACAAACACAGCTAAAATGGGTTCCAAAACAGTTTTTATTGCTGTGTGATATCCCATCAACTTTACATTTCTGAGCTTAAGAGGATAAAATCTGCTCAACTCCACTGAGTAATGCACATTTTACCTTCATTGAAGGTATTTCAAATATATATTGATGGGGACCAAAAATCACTTAAATATCCACTGTGTTGAACAATTATTCTTGAAATTTCCTGATGTATTCTCAAAGCCCTTATCCTTCATACATAGCTGCTGGCTGACAGCTTCTACTACTGTCAATCAAAAATCTTGGAGAAACTCCTCCACCAAATGTAGTCCACGGGCAAAATAATAAATATGAACTTTACATTCCTTTGCTTTTTTGCTTTCTCTTTCCTAATTACTATTGTTAAGAGACTTCATGTCAGACTAAGCTATTAGTGTCATCTGTAAGTAAACCAGCCACATGAAGCTCTTTGTGTCCTCCTTTTGGAGAAGAAGGCACTATTTTTCTGTATTCTGTTGAACATTAGTCAGACCAGACAATTAAAGAACTCATTTTCTGTGGTTTTTTTTTTTGTTTGTTTGGGGTTTTTTTGTTTGTTTTTTTTTGTTTGTTTGTTTGGGGTTTTTGTTTTTGTTTTTGGTGGGGTTTTGTTTTATTTTTTTTTTAATTATTATTTTTTTTAAGTTTGCTCTTCCTTAGCTACCAGTTGGGGTATTCATTATAGTTTCCCAGTTACTGTGCCAATTAATAGCAAAAGCTCTTACAGGCCTGTGTCAAAGACTGACCTCAATCAAAGTTGGATTGCAGTATATTTCCGTCATAAAATTTATAAGAGAACAAGATATATTTTTCTTCTTTGCAAGCAGAAACTTGTTTCATCATGACTTATAGAGACATCTGACCCTGGCTGTATAGAGGTTCATAAGCTGTGCTCTGGTGTCAGACGGTGCTATAGAAACCAAACCTAGTAGAAATGTCTGTGAAAAATTAACAGATTTGTTGTGAAGATACTTCTTTTATTTAAGGAACAAGGAGGCATGACTGCATTTGTTCCCCTCACCACCCACTCCATAGCTGGCAGAGGCTAATTAATGTCTGGTGAGAAGAGCTTAGTGAAATGTACCCATGCTACTGTTTCTTCTCAAAATGCATTTCAGTTTCTTTTTCACAGTCACATTCAATATACTCATGTTCACTACAAACACAGTTCTGTTCTTTTGTTTATGTTATGACTGCCTTGTGCTCTAGAAAAAATATATCTAACACCAAGAGGTTTAAAAATTTTAGACTATTTTAGATTTTTTTCTGTTCCTGAAAGCATACCTGTAGCTGCAGGAAGCAAGGCTGTTTATTGTAATGGTGCTTGATATTTTTATAATAGAGAGAGCAAGGATGCTTTGAGTCATTGTTTTAAAATGCTTTCAAATCACATACCGCTGTGTAGGATATGAAAGTAGTCAAGGAGCAACTTCTCAGCTTCACAATTCTCTTGCACAATTCTCTTACTGGGTGACAACATCAAACTAGAATATTAGTAGATGTTTGCAAGGAGGCACAGGTTAAGTTTTGGGTAATGGACAAGATGCAGCTTTGTGGTTTTCTTTGACCACTGGTTTTGTGCATCTGCTCTGTTCCCCGAGATGTGAGCTATGTATTTTGTAAAATCTGAGTTCTGGTCATTGTTTATGGGTTACCATTGTCTAGATTCTTCAGATGACTTTATAGTCTGGGCTTAACTTCCCTTACTACTGTTTCATTTTTAGGATTGCCAGAAAATTTTTATTACGGTTGAAATGTTATCTATCACTGAGAGAGATTAGTTCAGCAGACTTCGGACTGCATGGCCATTCAAATAGCGAAACTTGCACCATATGAATAAAAGAGAGAGATCTTCTTGGAGACTGAATGTACTGAAAATGACTAGTGTGGTGACCACATCCTACATAATTTGAGAATTCTCAGGCTTTAATGTACTCTGCTCTAAGGACCTCCTGGAAAAGTTTTTTAAAACACCACCTAAACATTGAGAATCTGGCTATCACTGCACAAAGATCAGTCCTTATATTACCTTTATTCTGAATAATAAAACTCTTAAGTCACATTTGGTACAGGTTGGTATGATTTTCTCTCGTGAAAGATACTGTACCCCTCTCTTATGGGGATCTTATTCTTTTAGTCATGAAGACTTTTGAGCAGTCTTCATGAGAATGGTTAGTGAGTTTCCTCCAGGTCTTGTGATGAGGTCCAACAGATCTGTACTGACCTGAAGGGGGAATGCCACCAGAATAATCCACAACAACACACACTCATGACCACACTGCACAGCATGTCCCACACGGCTCTGTGATAACTATGTCTCAGGGAGAAGCAGTGTCAGGAGGAAGCTGGCTCCCCTCCACAAAGAGCCAAGAAACAAGCAAATAACTGTACAACAGAGACAACCAGACGTCTAGCTCTTTAACTGGCTCCTGACCTCTTTGCTCAACAGTGCAGACACACACTAGTGCGCGGAATGAGGTGTTCCCAGGCCATATTAAGACTTGGAAATCAGCTGGCAGCATCTGTTCAAAAACAGGCCCTCATCCTGCTTTGCTTTTGCAAAGTGACTCAATTCTCTTTTTCTGAGCCCATTCCAGCTCCTGTACTTTATAACTGGAAGTAATTTGCTTAATTTATTTAAATGTCCTTAGACAAGAAAACCATGGGAGCAATTGTGACTCAGATAATGCTGCTGGAGTGACACACATATTAATTTATATCTTTTATTCAAGATTCAATATGACAGTTAAAGTTATAAACTCTAAGTTCATCTGGTATTTTGATCTTATGTAATATATTTGTTTGATTACTTACACACATCCCAGTATCAGTCCCAGAGAAGGAGAGATTTTTTTGACTTCTCAAAATCTCTATGAAACCAAAGCTTGTGAGAAAACAAGAAGGGGAAAACTTCATCAGCTCTTATCAGATGGTAGACTGTCCATTTGGCATTCTGCCTGGAAACTTGCAAACTCAATTAAATGCACATATGGTCCGTAGCAGGCAGAATCAGTCTTTGCCAACACATATCCCTCTTACAGAACTTTCAAACTGTACCCACACTAGATAGCTTTTTCCACATAGATGATTTTTTCCACTTCTCCAGCAGCATCAGCTCAGCATATTGTCTTCTCTGCTCTGGAAGAACACAGGGAAGAATGCCAGGATGAGCACCAGTTTGAACTCCACAGGGGTGATTTTGCTATCAAGGACCTTTTGTTGAGGAAAACAGGTATGGAGGTTCCTAGATTTAATGAGCAGTGCTGGTAGAATTAATAAATTTTCTCAATAGTCCCTGAAGCAGCTGGTCTATTTTGAAATAATGAGCATATGGTTTCATTATATTTCATTGATTTGATCCCCTTCAGCTAAAGAAATATTTCAGGGGAATGCAAACAACTTACAGAATTTCTGCATATTTCTCACTCTTTTTATTTTTCCTGGCTAAATGGAAAGCTGACTAGCATGTAAAAAGAAGAGCCAGAGGCAGCATTCAGACTTCTTAATAGGGGTTGTGTGAGGGGCAGTGGGGCCTCTAACAGTAATGAGGACTTGTATGTACCTTGAAGTTGCAGTGCTTGGGGGTTCCCTTAGAGGTTTTGGTTCTGTGAAAGAAACTGTCTGAAAGAAACAAGCTCAAGTTGGACTAACACAATTTATAATCTGTATTCTTTATTTAAAATTTCTCTCCAGAGGCAGGGGATGGGCAGGGAAGGAGGTGGGAAAACATCAAAACATCTTGTTAATCTGAAATGATAAAAATTTAAAGAAAGGAAGTTTTGAGTTAATTTTCAATTATCTACAGGAACAAACCTTCCAAAGCAAAGCAAAATATGTTTTACTTTCTCAGTTGCTAGAGCCATTTCCCTGCTCAGCTGTTTAGAAGGGAAACTGTATTCAACATTTTATCCACTGTGCATCCTACTGATGACATTAGAAAACCAAATTCTGAAATGAAAATCACTTACAATTTCTTTTTTTACAAGATCCTTCTGGAAACTAGTTTCGGGCAGCTGAAAGCTCACAGGCTTGCTATCTTTTTAAAGGAGTTAAAATAAATAAGGAAAACTTATATATGTTTTAATTAGGTAACTGGATAGTCTTGGCAGCTTCGGCGTCTGGAGGGCAGGAGCCAATCCTGGAAAGTCTGGTGACTGACAGGGAGGTACTATTCTGTTCAGTCAGCTGAAGGGAAGATGTACATTCTGCTTCTGATTACTTGATTCTCTTCCCTATTCATTGCCACTGCAGTATTCTGCATTATACGTATATTAGTATGGTCTACCTGTATATACATATATATATATATGTATGTATATATATATATGCATATATATGTGGATATATATTTGTGCTATACATATGTATAGATATACAGTATACATTGCAGCTTTTGTGAAAAGCAAATCATGCAGTAACAGTTGTCAAGATTCTGTTTCCTTACCTGAAAAAGCATTACAATATTGCTGAAAATACTTCAATTTTCCTTTTTTTATTTAATTGCATCTGATTCTAAGTATCCCTTTGAGACTTACAGACATTTTTCCATGTCTATATTTTAAAAGGGAAAAAATTTCACCTGTTTTTAATCCTATAGAAGCTTTTTCACCTGCTTCAAATGCCTAGTATTGTATCATGTAATTATTGACATTGTGAAAACAAAACAAAAGGATTCATTTCTAGGTCTTTACCACATTTGAACCAATGGTGTCTAATTGTAGATTGAGGCCTACAAACTACAAAACCAAAAGGAAACCCGTGGTTTTACTTTTCATACAAAGGAATTCTATGCTTCTTAGAATAAGAAGCTATGTGCTTCAATTAATTTCCAGCAGAAATAAAAGTGGTCTGTGTTTTGATG
The DNA here is from genome assembly GCA_035222235.1 of Margarornis squamiger. Lineage (NCBI taxonomy): Eukaryota > Metazoa > Chordata > Aves > Passeriformes > Furnariidae > Margarornis > Margarornis squamiger. Next base: position 31,140,277 of record JAWWTY010000037.1, on the reverse strand, counting down.
GATTTCAAATTGATACTGGAATCAGTCAAAGACATCTTTTTCTCTCTTAGTGCAAGCAAAATAAGCTTGGACATCACAAAAAGTGAAGCAACAATCTCACAAAATACAAGTCTTTAGAAAAAAAATAATCTCCCCTCCCCCCAAAATGGATCAGAAATATTACATTTGCTATCAAACTCAGTTGCAAAATTTATTTCAGCCTCTCTGGTCCTGCAGAGGTTGTGGCACAGTGATGTTTGCTCTCTATTTCTGGCATGCAAGTGACAGGGAGACAGATGAATGCAGCACCTCTTTTTCTGTGGCATAATCCATATACTATTAATTTTTGTTGTTGTTGCTCTAAAGCTGTGAAACAGATGCCATTCTGAACTGAAAATCACCTTTCTGATATGAGCAGACACAATCTCTAAATCACCCAGTCAACTAATTAATGCTGCATAATTTAATAAAGTATGGTAATTACTCAGTTTTCCCCATTTGTTGCCCTCCCTGCTAATGATAACATTATCGAGCTCAGACAGGGGGTAGTGAGCAGGTATGTGTGTGTCTGGAGATAATTTACAATGAAAGAGAATGAGTGAGCAGATGAAGCAGCCAATGGTTCAATCCAGGAACAGTTCTTATATAGGGGGGAACTGCAGAATCGCAAAGTTTTTAGCAGAATAAGAGTGACAACAGAGTTGTAAAAAAGAGGTAGAGGGAAAGTAGAGAAAAAAATTTAGCCTTCATGCATTTATTTATCAAATTTCATTTTTACTGAAATCTCTGTTAAGAGAAAAAATTGTATTTGTGGACAGAAAGGTAAAGCTTCCTCCACAGGTTTTTCCTTTTTCTCCCATTACCTCTGAGTGGGCAATGGATGATGTCAATAACAGCAGGACCAGTCTCAGAAGCAGATATATTTCCTTTAGGCATTCTTCAGTAGTTCCACCATATGGTGCAAGATTTTCCTCATTTGAAGGAATGTGCCAAAAGGTGTTGCAAGAATCAATACATTAATTCAAAGTTCTGAAATCTTATCCTGGCACATAAATGCTCTTTTGCATAAAACATCTCAGAAGAGTCATAGCATACATATATATCCTCTGTCCAACTAACAGATTATTTAAGTCATTGCAATCTGGTTATATTTCCACTCTTTTCATTCCATCTATGCTCAAAGACTTCTCAAAATAAAACAAAAAAATAGATTCTTTTAAAGTAAAAAGATGATAAGCTACTTCAAGTTATATAATAACTGCATTCCTGGCAAAATTTGATAGGAAGAAGTTTTTCTGAGTTAATAAATTTTTTTCTGTTTAAAATACATATTCATTGAATTATCACCCTAGAATCTGAATGTCTGCATTATTGTTTTTAATGTCTGAGTTTTTAGCTTGATTTGGAGCCTAAATGCTTTAAATGAGGATAAGGTTTTAAATAAAAATAATTAATTGAATTCATTTATTACTAATTTGTAGAATTTTCAAACAATACATTCTATTGATAAACATGATAGAGTACTGCTTAAATGGTAAATTTAAATATAAGAATTGATGTGTGAAACTTAATTTTTCCTCAAGTTTTCTACAGATATAAAAAAATATTTTAAGGCCACAAAATAGACTGAGACATAGATGAAATTTCTTTGACCTGGAAGCTTGTAAACTCACATGGACTAACCCCAGACGTTCAACCTAATTCTGAAGACACTTAACCACCTTCTCATGGAGGAAGAAGGACACTATGGACACCATGAAGGATACTTCAGTGGTCAAAGAAATAGTATCTTCTCTTACGTGCATCATATTTTTGGAGGCTTTGTCCCCTGGGTCTCTTATTTGTGTTCCTGTTGAGACTCCTCTTCCCTTTGAGCACTAGACTGTCATAAAAGAATGGCTTTCAGAACTGAAAATTCTCTATTTTTTTTCCTGTTTCTTTTTTATCTGGATATTCCTGTTGGGATAATCTGAGGTAAAGTCAAGTCTCCTTTGTTTTTGTGTGGGTTTTTTTTGTTTGGTTTTGGTTTTGGTTTTGGTTTGTTTTGGTTTGGTTTTGGGTCTTGTTTGTTTGTTGGTTTGGTTTGGTGTGGTTTTTTTTTATGCTGTTGGGTTTGGGGGTTTTTAATTTTTATTTCTTCTACTTCCTTAATTCTAGAAATTAAGGCAGTGGTGGTCATCCTGCAACCAATCCAGATTAGCTGCTATTCATCTCACGTGGAAGAGAGAGAAGAATGTTCCCCATCGTAGGGAAGACATGGACCTGTGAAAACAAGTTCAGAGGAGGGCCACAAAGATGATCCTTTCCTATAAGGACAGGCTGAGAGAATTAACATTGTCCAGACTACAAAAGAGAAGGCTCTGGGAAGACCTTAGAAAAGCCTTCCAAGACCTTAGAAAAGCCTTCCAGTAACTAAGAACACTGACAAGAGACATGAAGAGGGATTTTTTTCCAGGGGCAGGTAGGGATAGGACAAGGGAGTATGGCTCTAAAAAGAAAGAGGTTAATTTTAGATTAGATACAATGAAGAAATTTTTTACTGTGAGGCTGGTGAGACAGGTTGTACAGTTTGCCCGGGGAAGTTGTGGATGTCCCATCCCTGGAAAGATTGAAGGCCAGGTTGGATGGGATTTTGAGCAACTCGGTTTAGTGAACGGTGTCCTTGCCCATGGCTGGGGTGTCAGAACTAGAAGGCAGTCAGAATCTTTATCTGAAAGTCATTATGGATGTGATGGTAAAAGAAACAGCATTAGACTAAACAAAAAATTATTAATGCATTTATAGGTGTGAACTTGAGAAATAAAATTGTAAATCACCTCACAGTTCAGCAAGAACCTTGGAAGAGAACAGGTTGAAACGTCTGACAGCAGAATTAGAACAGTTTAAAACAAAATATAAACTTCTTAAAAGCACTCCAATTTCACCAGAAGGTTTAACTTTCCTTGTCACTGGGTGGTCATTAGAAACATGATAACTGAAATGTGCATATAATAGCAGTCTCAAGCAAAGACAAGTCTGAAAGGGGAGATACAAAGCGAAGTTTGAAACCAGACAAATAATCCAGGCTGCAGAATATTAATAGTTCTTTGAAAATGAGTAATGCCAATTTCCAATTACTTGGCTAATGGGAATGGAGTATACTCATATAGGAAAATGTGAGAATTCCCTTAAATCTTGTTAGGGATTAAATTCATGGAGTGTTGAGTTGCCTCTCCTGTTAGGAAGAGGGAAAGCCCATGACTGGGCTTAGACTGTGACTTTCATTACAAAAGACACTCTGGCTTGTTTAGCAGCATGTGCAATATGCTGAATTAGGAAGACCTGCTTAGTAATACTCAAGTTTACTCAAGCAGAGATTCTCAACAGAGTAGCATGTCTGAGATCCCCTAGAAATAAAACAGAACTGAAAGTACAGCAGTCCCACATCACAAACTCACACCTTTAGAAAAAAAAAATGTTTAAATTTACACATTCCTTTATTTTACCGTAACCTTGCCATGACTATACTAGAATGCAGTCTGATTCTACTAGCTCCAAGCAGAGAAGGCTTGAGGCTTTAATATGCCATCTGGTGATAGAACCATTTTGGTTTATATTACACATTTTGTGCATCTATCATGTTGTGTATAGATAATACCAAGAATAAAAAAAATTGCATTTCAAAAAGACTTTTGGGCCTCAAGTCATTATGATTTTGTATGAAATCTAATGGAGTTTTGTTTGTTTGTGTTTTTCTGTACATAATCTAAAATATAAAAATGTCATTGTAAAAAATATTTTAAAGATGTTTTGGACCCACTGAAACAGTAAAAAAAAAAAAAAAACAAACCTCCCCCAAAACAAAAAATGTTTTATTATGAAAATCTGAAAATAGAATATTTTCAAAGTATCAGAACTTTCCGCCTTCCTCTCCTTGTTTCTTCTTATGAAGGAATATATTTGGGAAGTAGACACATTAATTGATAGATCACAATTTACCATCAAAGTGGTTCTGACAAGGTGTAGTATGAAGATTTATTTGCTTTAGTTTGTCTGTCAATAGCAAAAAAAAATAGAGAAATGCAACTACAAGACTAAACTATATTAATTAATTTAGGCTTCTCATCTTTATTTTATAGATGTAATTCTGTGTTAGGTTCTATGCTTATATACAGACCTAGAGCTTTCAACTGATTTCCAGGCAAAAAAAAATTTTCCTCCTAAATTTCCAACAGTGTCATTTGTGTATTGCATGTTTACAGTGTTCCTTCCCCTCAGGCTTACTGACCTAAATCTTCACTGAAAAAGGTCTATTTTTCCCTGCTAATACATGATAGCAATTAAAGAACTTTTCTTAATTTCTTCCTTAGTACTTTTTCCATTGTGTGCCACTCTCTCATTAAGGAAATTGGTACTTTAAAGTACTTTAAAGTGATAACTGCAAATTTTAAGCAAGTTTGGACTGCAAGAACACTACAAAATAAAACAATACAACAGCAACGATAGCAAGAAAAAGTAGAGACAATAACATTCATGAAATCAGTATCTTTTACGTTTTAGAATTGTTATAATAGCTCAAAGCCAGCACCAGAGTTCGTTATCCCTCTAAAATAGTGTCTGTTGAGCAAGACATTTATTAATAGAAATAAATAACAGCATCTTGACCCAAGAAGCTCTAAAGACAGATGAAATGCCTGTATTGAAGTAGAGCTTTCATAAACTCCAAATTCTTGAGCCAGAAATTCTTCTCCAATTTTACAGCAAGTGAATATCAAATGTTAACTTTTAAGGTTACAGACATAAAATAGAGTACAAGTGGTTTTGTGGGTAAAAATTAGTATATAGTGTGTTAATTGTCATTTGATAGCTCTGAATGAGCAATAAGAAACATTTCAATAAAACAAAGCACTCCTATTTCATAATAGGAGTCTAAATAGTAAAAAGTCTCTTATAACAAGAGGGTTATCTCTCCAATATTCATGAAATAAGTCCTGAATATCCTGAATTCTATTCAGTCCACAGCAACCAAGATTACACAGCTAAATCTTTGTAGGGCTCAGAAGACAGCATAACATTTGCAGATGTGTGTGTGTTTTTTTGGTTGTGGTTTGTAGCTCATTTTTAATAGGAAAATATTACAGAAGGAAACCATTCACTCTAAGAGTTGTTTTGATAGTGCATAATGGTTATGAATGTTACTGTTTATGAATAACACATCAGGAAAATACATGGAATCTGTTCATAATAGCTAGCAGAAGATGACAGACTTCCTAGTTCTGCTGTTCAGGGTGTCTCTTCATATCAGTGTCCATTATAATTCTGATCAATTTATCTTCTTATGTTCTGATTTACACCCAACTGTTAAATATGTTTTGTTCTGTGCTCTTGAATTGCCAGTTAGGCTTTTTTTGAACAAAGCTACTTTTTATGGATATTATGGCAATGCTATAATATGAAGGGTTTTATTAAAAAAACAAAAAAAACCAACAAACACACAAACCAAACAAAAAATATTGCACCAGTGGGAGCCCAGGTGCTATGTGATTCAGTGAGCAGATGCGTTCACAAGTGGCACTATGCATTTTTCTACTGTGCTTTTAGAAGAATTTGACTGTGATCTTAGCATTCCATACTGCTTTATTGTGCTTAATTATCTTCTGTGTCTTCTGCCCTTAGAGGTAGATGAGTGGCAGTTCTTCAGTTCTTGAAACAGAGGATGACACGTGCTATTTCATCTCATTTACTCAAAGCATAGAAGGGGGGAAAAGTGTTGCTAGGGACTTCAAACACCTGCCAGTGACAAACTACTTCAGATCCCCTTTGGAACTATTAATAGGCACTGCTGCAATTTCAGTTCTTCCCAAGTGAGGGGAAACATTTTAAATGAACTAGTGCAGTGGGTGGTGAGAAACTCCTTGACGCATCTCATGCATTTTTCATCATTATTTCATGCAATTATTTATGAAGAGGGAGTGCAACAGCAGACTCCCTTTCAATTCCTTCAATTCCATTTGAGTACACTTTAATTTCCTAATCAGTTCTTCTAAGTTATATATATATATATTACTGTTTTTCTGTAGGCTTTGAGCACCTGATCCTGAGATTAGAATTGTAACAACAGTCACAGCACAAAGTCACCCCGGGTTTTCTGGGGTAGGGAGGGGGAAATCTCTCCCCTCCCTCCTGAGATAATTCAAAACTGCTGTCAGATAGAAGCTGAGCCTCAGATTGCTGCATGAAAGCTGCTTCACAGAACTCAAGGAGTCCTAGCCAATCTTATTCACTTTGCTCTTTTCAAAGTACAGTTTGTACTTGAGGCTACAGAGGAAACTGAAAAAGAAGCCAGAATGATTGCGGGCAAAATGAAAGTGGCATTAGTACTGATTCCCTCTGCCAGTCAACAGATACTGCTCTAGATGGTCCTTGTAGGTCTTCTGCTGCTAGTTTGTTTATTAAAAGCAGTAATAATTTTCAGTCTGGTCCATATAGATTTTCAGCAGTAAGAAACTTACAGAGTATTGCCAGTAAGATTAATATTAACAGGCATGTAACTTATGAAAGCAAAATAGTCATGTCCTTGCTTAAAACCTTGCCAGTTAGTTATGAGGCAGCTGCCATTACTGTGATATTTCAGAGCTGTTCCTCAGGCAAAAATTGCTTCAAGAGCAATGGTAATTTTATTTAGTTATGGACAGAATTGGAAAATGTTCAGTTGCAGCCAACAAAAAGTTTTAGCTAAATGCTGAGAAAGCATCAAGATGATTTACTGTCATATTCGTAAAGGTCATGGAAAGTCACTTCCACAGGTACCGTTTTTGTGAGGAGAAGTGACTTCTAGAAAAGGCTGGAAGTGATTAATTGTGGGTGTTGTGTTGTACATGAATGTCTCATTTCTGTAGAATCTGTGTGTCCATTTCAGGAGCAGGACCACTGAGAGTGACACCACCATGGAAATGAGCCATCTTGAAACATGGTTACACCTTGTAAAGCCTTAATGGAATATCATGTCTGTCAGTAAACATCCATGACCAAAACTACCATCCAAATCAGCTGCTCTTCTAACTGCAAGTTGAGCTATATTTGCTAGGCATGTGTCAGAAGAGATTTATTACGTCATCTTATATAACTTGTGGTATCAAAGATCTGTGCACAGAGGCAAAAGATATAATAAAGGATTATCCACCTTAAGTCTTCTGAAAGAGCAGACAGCAGACTGCTGAGATGATTTAGCAAAAATGCCAAGAGAAAATAGCAAAAACAACCTGTGCTTAAGTCAAAGATCCCACCCAGTGTGTTTCACTGTTTGACTGTGGAAGTTTGTTGTCCTCTGAGGAACAATTCTGCTGTGTCCAGGATTCCTTAGTGCTTGGTCACTCAATTTCAAGTTCTACCTACACTCTATTAAAATTCAGAAGAGATGCTTGTCCCAAAGACTCTCGCAATGCACATTCTAACATGGTCATATTAATTTTTAGTGCTCTACAAGTTAAACTCATCTGGGAGTGGAAAAAATAAATTAATTTTCTCACTTAGTCTGAAAGAACTTGCATCCACTTTTTCACTTGCTAGATAGGACTGAGGAAGATAAGTCAAACAGCAAGTTTCGCTTTCCAGGTCTTGCCTTGGAAAGTCCAGGTCTTTCCCCTGCAACAAAGTAAAGTCACCATACTTGAGATCCTTTGGTCCATCAACTCCAGTTACTTACTTTTTAGCTGCTGAGTGTCTATACCCAGTATCTGTTCTGCGCACTTAGAAAATATGCTCATCTTAATATAATTTATAAAATATATATAACATATATATAACATTGACATGTTCTTTAAAGTGTATTAAGCAATCTGAGACACTCTTAAGAAACATAATCTGCTTCAAACATCTTGGTGGAGTAACACCTTTTAGAGGATGGAAAAGGGGTGGAAACAAATGAGGTATAGTGACAAAGGCATTAAAGAGCAAATGAAAAGCAGGACAGCAGGAATTCCGGAGTTGCTCAAGGGAATCCTGTAGGCTGTGTCCCTGCAGAAGGCAGCCGTCTTTCTTCAGAAGTGCATGAAGGGAAATCCTGAGGGTTTGGGCTGTGGTAGGGCTTAAAGCTTTCTTAGGCATTAACCTCTGTATTCAGACTCAGTCAAAGTCTTGTCCCACAGTAACAGCATAATCACCTAAGTTTTCCTGCATGGGAAAGAAATCTGATGTGTACTTAGTTTCCTTTCTTATTTCTGTCCTATGCCTTCTTTTCAGCTGAATATTTCCTGTTATAATCTAAACAAGAGCATTATTGAATGATAAGTGACCCAGAAAATATTAACCATTATCAGAAAACTTTCATTTACCTCAGTGAGCATTTACTGTTATAGAGCAGAGTTAAGGAGGAGTTTCAAGAATATAAAGGGTACCTACAATGTTTACTCATGAAGTAGAAACATCCATTTTCATTGCAAATGCAATTAATTTGAAACTGGAGTTTGTATTCATGTATATCTTTGACATCAGGCAGAAATTGTATGGTGTGAAATGTCTCTGTTGTGTCAAAAGTTTCAAACCCAAACCACAAAAAAATAGTAGGGAACAGTGGGGGAATATCACCCTAGATTGTGAGAATCAAGGCTTCCCTGGAAAATGCAAATCAGGGAAGAATCAAGTGAGAATCAGGTAGTAAGCGATGTGCAGAAATTTTTGTGATCCTGGAGTTATATACTATGTTTCAAGAACAGAAGTGAAAGATCAAAAAAACCTGGAAGGTATGACAGAAGTTATATTACAATAACAATATCCACTGAGATACACTTAAGGAGTATAGCAGGCTGTGTCATGCATTGGTGGAGGTGCAGCTTTTGGGAGGGTAGTAGAGTAAATCTCAGAGCTGGGAACAAAGGAGGTAGAGGAACAAATACATTGAAGAACAGAGGTATGGAGGGCATGGTATTCTCTTGACATCTGCTGAAAAGAGACAGATATAGTTCTAGACATGGTTCAATTGTCAAAATGGTTCAATTCACCTATCTTCAATGCTTGTATGAGGGAATTAGTCAACTGTTGCAGCTGCCCATGACTGTTGTCCTGAGAACCTGGATGAAAGAGTTGAAAAAATACATCATTTTTAGATGGCAAAATGTTAAATAGTAAAAGAAAAACAAAAAAAAACCCCAACAACAACAAAAGAGTCATGCACTATACCTGCTGCATATTTAGTAGATTGCTTTTTTTGAAGATGGGTGGTTGTAGTTTTTCATTACAATAAGATCATGTGTTGCTTGGTAGGGTAAATGCAGCCAGACTTCTCATGCACTGCTGGAGAATACTAGTTGCAGAAAAGTAAGATAAAAGAATTGTGATGAAAGACTATACATGAGGATAAAGAAAATAATTTTTAAAAATATAGTTTAATTTTAAAAAAACCCCCTGAGTTACTTTTAAAGCATGATTTATTTTTTCCCAAAAGAGACACCTATATCGTTATACCTAGTGTTTCCTTTTGCATTTATTTCCATTTATTCTTTGATTGTAAAGATTCACCTGTCAGCAGATGCTCATTTAACAATGCAGAGGATTTTGTAGTGACTGATATATTTTTGATTGATATATATATATAAACTGGGAAAACTGAGTGAAAAATAATACTAAAATCTAATTTAGAATATAAAAAAATTCTGCATGCTTGTCTAACATAGTGTAGATTCTTTTTAGTATCTGAATCTCCAGGTGGAATGATATATTGAGCCACAGTAAGAATGTTCCTTTCAGAAAAGAACCTGAAAGAGAGAAATATATGAAAATAACATTTAATCATTGCACAACAGTGGACAAAAAAAAAAAAGAAAAATAGAGATACTAAAAATCTTGCAAGATTCAGTCGTCGGCATGTCAGGTATGTGATCTCATATCTCTTGCAAACCTGAGAGAATACCAGAATACACAAAGTTTGTTCATGCCATAAAAACTAAGAGGTGAAATAAATTTTCAAAAGGTAAAAGGTAATTTCAGAAAGAAAGTCAGTAATCAAAAGTAATCATGGGTTAAATTTGTGTTGGATATTAGGAAAAGAACAGCTTATGCTATGATGATAATTAAAAACTGGAAGAGGGTGCTCAGGGAGGAACATAGTAAACAACCTTGGGGAGCACAGGGAATGTCTGTTGAGGGTTTTGCCTTGTTTTTAAAAAATAGATTATGCAAAGTTCTTTCAAGAATGGTTTGGAGACAGCTTGCTCCTTATGTGGGCAAGCCATTGAACTAGAGTGACCTCTCAATGTCTTGCTGAGTTCTATCTTCTGCAGTTTTAGGAAATACAAATTACTTCTTAGCACAGAACTAAAAAACTGTGTTAACCTACCTGGCAGTTAACACATACATAGTTATTTCTGCGTTGAATAGATTACAAGTCATTTAATGTGAGCACAGAGATAGAAATGCATGCTTGTCTATAGAGAAAATTGAAATGCCTACTGTTTGTAAGGAAATACTTTTGTCAGAAATCTTTAAAATACATCTGTGCATTTTGATTAAAAAAGAGGCCTTTGGTGTAGCAGACTTTTAGGAGCATGGCTGATAAAGCCCCTTTTTACTTACCCGAATGAATATGTTCGTTTTTGCACCAAAGAAATGCATTTGGTTCTGACAACTGGCTAAGAAGCAAACTCAGAAACACAGTCTTAGGGCTGACTAAGGGACAAAAAGGTGACATGTAGTATGTGGGTCTTGGGTTTGATGGAAGTCTTACTTGGCTCCTGTGGTGTTGCAGATACACTTGCAAACTATGGCATTTAACCTGGACATTTAATCTATGTGTTTTCACAACAGGTATGAAGACAAAGATAAATAAAACGTGCTCGTGTTCATGGTGCCCTGATTTCAGATGGGGTATAGTTAATTTACTTCCTAATAGCTGATATAGTGCCATGCTTTGGATTTATGGTAAAAATAATATCTATAACACACTGATGTTTTAGTTGTTAGTTCATTGTTACTGCCCTGCCAGCAAGTAGACTTGGGGCATAAGAAAATGGAAGAGGACATCACCAGGACAGCTGACTCCAAATGACGAAAGGGATATTCCAGACTGCATGGCATCATGCTGAAGCATAAAGCTGGGTGGAGCTGGCTGGCGGTAACAGCGGGAACGTCAGGAGGGGTGAGGTGAACATCCCACTGCTTTGAGACTGACTCTTTCATCTCAACCCAGAAGTTTTTTTGTTTTTTTCCTGAATCTCTTCCCCATCCCAATGAATATGAGCTAGTGAGAGGCTGGGTGGCGTTTAGCTGCCTGCCAAGTTAAACCATGACCCAGGAAAAGCAGGTAAAAGTCATGGATTTTTGGAGATGGATTTACTTTCCACCTTGCCACGATTTTACCCTGTAGTTGTCCAGCTTGTTCCTGAATTTTGTCTTCATCCTGTTTCATCTACTGTATGAAATCTAACATGTGAAATTGAAATAACATTGGAATTTGCAGAGAAAAACAATAGAGAAAATGGACTTTATATGAAGTTAGTTTGGAAATAACTATGACAAATTTTCCTAACAAAATGGTGTTTACATCAGACATCTTTATAAAGAAAATTAAACCTCATTTATTAACATTACTGTATTTTTTATTTTTTTATATATATTATGACAATCTGTAATAACTTTTTTTCCTTATGGCTGTCAAAAATTCCATGTAGCACTGGAAGCAAAAGTTAATTTATGTGCCTCCTAATCTGAGACACAATCTTGTTTATTTTAATTACACAGAGTTCTCTGTGTCACTTGCCAGTGAGTCCATAACTTTATTAGGCTTGCTCTTCAGTAAGGCCCAGTGAGCACTCATGGCATGGCTATGCATGGATATGTTCTCAGGATTTGGCTTCAGCTGAGAAAGCATTAAGACAATACTGTGAATGAGAGTTCTCAGAGTCTTCCCAACACCAATATAACTGATAATTTCTCCCAGTGTAAGAAACCGTGCTTCATCATCTATTACCTTACTTAACACACCAAAATGCCAAGACACTCAGTTCTGTCCCTCTCACTAAGAGTCAACAGCAAGTGGAGTGTCAAGCAGAGAAAATAGGATGTCAGCAATGGGATACGGGCATCACAAAGAGGTGCTATTAACAAATGTGCAGTTGTTAATGTTAGGGATGCAATGAAGCCCAAAGACTGCCTGGATTGCTGTGTTCTGTAGCAGAGAAATGAAGAGGCAATGCACCAGGAATGAGCAGCCCTGCCCTCTAACAGAGTCTTCACATATTCAGATAACACCTAAGTTTCCTAAAAGAGCAAGAATGTGTCACTGGGAGGGAATTTTCCTTTCATTTTTCAAATTCTCATTCAGTATGCATAATAACTTGAAGATAGACCAAAGAAATTCTGTCTTGAATTGTGAGCACAGATACAGAGATTTCAAGAAATTTTCTCAGATTCAGTCCAGGCTGGAAAACTTCTGGTATTCTCTTACTTTCTTATAAATAAAGGTTACACCAAGTTGTTCATGAGATGATGACCTACTGTATGCTTTTTGAGACCATTTTGTAACTTGATGATGTGGTTCAACCACTTGAACATCTCAGAAACTTTTCATGTATTGTTCTATGTAATTCTGCCTGATTTTTAATACCTTCCAGGATTTATTGGGCTGTAAGAAAGCACAGAAATAACTACTCTTGTGGAGTATTTCTCCTTCTAATGTACCAAAGACACCAAGTACAGCAAACTGAACACATTAATCATCTGGAAAGGTAGGAAACAAAGCTTAGCCTAGCACTGGAAATTATGAGATCTGGGTCACATAACCCTTGACAAACTGTGTTCTGTTGACAAAATGGAGACTTAACTGTTGGTTTTGGGGTGGTACAACAGAAACACGGTCATACAGCTGATCTATCATGTGCTTTCCTACTCTTATTTTCACAAATGATAATTAGCTGAAAAGATTTGAGTGTATTTTCTAAAATGGAAAGCTTCAAGCCTTCCCCTCAGAATAATACATAAAGCATTAGGTATTTGGTTGGGGGAATCATGTTGTAAGTGAACAGAGCAGGCTGTGGAAGGATTAGTAATAGGGGTTTATTTGCATTTCTGAGCACTTCCCCTTCTCAAAAGTCACGGTTTACCCAGGAATCCCTGCAGACACCCTGCCTTGCCAGGATGAATGTGAGCAGGAAAGGATTGGACTAAAGCACTGGGATGGAGATATAAGGTATGGCCATGACACAGAGGTGTTGTCTGTGTATAAATAAAACCGAAGAAATGCAACGGAGGTGGTATGAGAGACGAGTATCTATTAGTGTCATCCTAAGAGTGGCTGAACGAAGCATTATGCTTCAGATCAAGAAAGTTTAGGCATTACTTTGATTTGGTAATTTGGTTGATTTTTTTTTACTGCTCCATAGTAAGTTGTGATGGCAACTCAAAATCGGAAATCTTCATAGAAATAATAAAAAACTGAAAATTACTATGATACCATATGACATCAACAATAGTTTAGTTTTGTTTAGAAGTACAAACTTGGGGAACAGCACTAACTTACAAAAATAATTCCCATAGCCCTTTCAGAATATAAACAAAGCATGTTTCTATACTGATAATAGGGTAGGCAGATGATCAACAGGGTTGGCACCTTTTAAATAGAATCACTAATGCTTTTTGTGTTGCAGTGATGTTGCAGCCTTATTGGAATTGCAAAGAAGATGAAGAAGGGCAGGAGAGGTGAGCAAAGTGATAAAGGATTTAAAATGATCCCTTTGTGCAATATGCAAACTCCTCTTTGTTGCATTCATTAGATCTGGCTGAATTACTTGGGGTGAATAATTCATGTCATTACTTTTGGATTTTTTTCCATCAAAGGGATTATTTCAAGGTCTACATGAAATTGAATCATACATGATAAATAATGATGGTTTTATATCTCTTCTATGCATAGCATTTGCCTGCCTTTCTTGTTTTTATACTCACAGAACCACTAAAATCACCGAATCATCAAGGTTGGAAGAGACGCCCAAGATCATCTACTCCAACTGTCAAGTAGCACCACCATAGTCATCCCTAAACCATATCCCTGTGTGCCACATCCAGATGCCTTCTGAAGACTTCTAGAGACGGTGACTGCACCACCTCCCTGGGCAACTTATTCTAATGCCTGACTGGTTTCACTGATTTCTCAGTGCAAATTTTTTTTCTAATAACTAATCTGAACCTCTCCTGGTGCAACTTAAATCCCTTTCCTCTTTTCTTTTCATGTGGCACGACAGAAGAGACTGACCCTCACTTCACTGTAACATCCTTTCGATGTCTTTTTCCTACAAATATTATTTCGTTGCTGGAAACAAATGATACCAGAGTTTCAGGACTAGTACTGCTTGCAGTGGAAGGTACCACGGAAAATTCTGTGTAGTTGAGCCAAGTGATTTAAAGAAACTAGCCAAGCAAAGTAAAGAAACAATGAAGAATGGAACTGAAGCAGCCAAGCAGGCAACACCACGTTACTCTATAACAGGGTGTATTGTTGTAAAGAAGTTCATAAGGCAGTCACTTAGATCTTTGGGCATTCCAGACAGAAATGACCACCAGAGACCCTCAGTGAAGCCCCTCAGAGACCTTATAAGGATAAGTACATATGTTAATAAGTCTTGAGGAATGTCATGAATATGTAACAGGAATATGGGGAATGAAAATCAATAATTATGTAATGCAGACATATAAGCTGTAGCAAAGGGACCTTTGTGTGAGCTTTTGGCAAAGTGATTACCAGGGCGCCTGGCATGCAGAAATCACCTGACATGCTGTAATAAAATAATTCCTCCCTGATAGAACCGAGAAATTGAGTCTTACAGGGTTTTTAAGGTGCCAGTTTCAGGAAACACAAAGACAGGTCCATGGTCAGCTGTCTATGGCAAACTACCTCACTCCCAACTGGATATATGCTAATGCAGTGCTACTATTGGGTAAAAATCTCATTTGGCTTTCTAGCCTTTTGCTTTGGTTACAATTAGTTACTCTTACATGCTCACTGGCATTTATGTTCAAGTTTATATTGGTCTTATTTTTTCTAAATTCTGTCTTGCAGTCCTTTGCTCAAATGTCTGGATGAGGATGCTTCGGAGGAGCCACCAGTTTTAACATCACGGGGTTTTCTTGACTGATTTTTAGAAAGTCTTTCTCTCAAGAACAAGGGCAAGAATTTATTTCACTTATAAGATTTGGATGTACTCACAGAAGTAAAAAAGTTGAAGTCCTGTAATTCTTGTGTTACTTACGGCTTTGAATGGTGACATGTAATCACATGTTACGTGTGGCTTTCTGACTGCAATACTTCTTTCTGTCTCTTCACCCTCTTTAGTCAGACTTCAGCTTGAACCACTCTTGGATATCACATAAACCCAGCAGTGGGTGTTTGGGTATAGAGCAAGAGTAGGAAAAGTGCATTTCTTCCTGTGCATTCTGTGATAATCTGTTAGGTAGTGACAGGGGTTATAGTCATCTTCAAAAGTATGGCACTTGCTGTGTAAATTTGTGATTTATTTAACTTTTAAAGAACCTTTTTATGATTTGGGCTTCACTATATCCTGTGGAAGAACTTCATGGATTCATTTATATACATTTCCTTTTCATTTAAGTTCTCAGTTCTTCCTCTCTTGGAAAGACATTAATGATTTTTTTTATATCTTTTTCATAACAGTCTTTTTTTATCTGTTCACCAGCTCATAAGTCCTAATCTATTTAGTTCTTTTACAGAAGCAGTTTCTTATCTCCAATCATCCTTTCCTTGCTTCTCTGTGTTTTTCTTGGTTCTGCTACATTTTCTTGACACAGAAGTGGTCAAAATAATCCACAGAGCATTCAAGACGTAGGTACAATATTGATTTTTTTCCGAAGTAGATTGTTATTCTTGTCTCATTTTCTATATTTCTCACCACCATTTCAGCACTAGATGTGTGTTTATAACTCTCTTGAACAGTGAGATGATGAACTGTCCATAGCAGTACCAAAATCCTTAGCGACAGGAACCAGCTTGGTGTCAATAAGAGTGTAGAAGCAGGCAGGATAGTTTGCCTACATAACTTTTCTGTATTTCTTCACATTTCTATCAGAGAAATCAACAGGTATCTATTTGCAGGGTAAACACTTCTGTTAATAACATTACTTTATTCATTATATACATCCCATGATTATCTCCCTTGTATGACTGACCAGCAGATGCACTGACTTCAGTTGCAGCTCTGTCTTAAGCTGTGATAAAGGTGTTAGTCTGACAACAATAATACCTAAGCCTACTGGTTTTGTTTTTCATTTGTTCCTTATCACAGATAAAGCTTGTCCCTCTCTTTTTTAGCTTTGTATATCCCCTGAAGCATTTTTCTTTTTCTTGAGCTGAACTGTTTCATTCCTTGTTACTTTGCAATTTGTTTGTTGCTTTGTTAATTTGCCTGGGGCTTTTCAAACTTCTTATAGCATGTTAATAAATGCCATCTGCTTTTCTGTGTTATATGATGAAGGATACAGGTCTTCACAGTGTATCTGCCATCAGACTTTCAAAGGCGATGCTTTCCCTTAAGAATGTAAAATTATATTTCTGCTAGTATTTTTTGCAGCAACTTGGATCAAGATTTATCTCATTTAACTTCAGCGACCTACCTGAGGTACCTATAATAAGAACACAGTAGTCTTTGGTTCATTGTGCAGTGCAGTGGAAGTACATATGTGATGATTCATCCCATGTAAGAGTTGGCTCATCCACTCAGAAATACCTGTCTTTCCCTTACTGACACTCCATATGCAGAGCCTCAAATTGTTCTGCTGATAATTGACATATTCTGATTGTATGCTGATGTTAGGTGAATTAATTCCAGGTTCTGCTATTCTAAAATGTGACTTTTTCAGAGACAGAAATTATTGAAAATATAAGTCTTCAATTAAAAAGATAAGTAAAAAAGGAAAAAATAAAAGAAAGAAAAACAGAGACAATAAAAGAAAGAAAAATAAAGGGGAAAATCAGAAAAGATATAAAATACTCTCAAAATGATCTTGACAAAGATCAGTCTTTGGTTTTGTGAGCAGCTTCTACAACAGTTATTGCTGATACCTCCAGACAATACAAATACATCTGAGTATAATTATGGTTGGTGTGGATAAAAGAGTACAAAAAAAGCTCAGGGGCCACTTAAATGAAGAATTCTAAAATGAAGAGGAATAATTATTTTGCCATATTCTTCTCCTACTAAAAGTCATCAGTCTCACCTGACCTTGACTCTTGAAGAGAAAGATAAAGGGCAATTGGGAGAGAACAGGTTTTCTAGAACTCTTCTTTCAGCAAACTGAGAAAATTAGGTAATTCTGCTGGATAGAATAATGGGGAATTTACTATTCCAAGTACAGATGAATGCCCTGTAAGGTGCTTGTTTATGTGTAACTATACATATTAAATTCTTCCATAGACTATCATGAACTGTGAAAAGGGCTGTATATGTTGCCTGAGAAAGTTTCCAGCCACGTACTATTTAGCTCAGAAAGGTCTGAGCCTGTTAGAACAACCTTTGTACCTTAGTAGAAGGAAGCCCACAAGACTAAGGCCCTTAAAGGATGATTGTTGTAGCCTGGAACAAAAATGTCTGGGAATATCATAAAGGGCCCTTGTTTTCTGTAGAAATTATTTTCTTTTCTCTGTTTTGAATTCTCTGTGCACACTTGAGACTAAAGGAGATAATAAATAGGTTGCTCCCTGCATTAAAGCAAAAGGGGATTTCATTAAATAACTAATCAAAGTTTTCCCATCTATTATGTAAAACACCTTTGCTGACCTATTACAGAATTCAACAATTACTGACTAAAAGGAGCCTAGTACCTCATTACAGAAGATAACCTGATATCTCTGCTATTGTTACCACGCTCTGATGAGGGCCAGGACTGCATAGAGCCTCTGAATCTGTCTCTATCTCAATTTTGAAACATGAGACATCTAACCTAGAAGAGCAGGTCCTCCAGACCTCTTCTTTATTCAACAGAAAGTTACAGATAAAATTAAAAAGAGTAATTCAAACCACCTTGGATCTTTCATTGGCTGTTTTCTGGAGGTACCAGCTGCATTCCTTCTTCTGGTTAGCAGTTTAAGGTGATCATACTCAGACAAGTATTTAGATTTACATTAAATGTGATACAGCAAAAATGCTCTTGCTTTCTTTCTTCTTGAAAGAGAATGTTTCTGGGAATGCTTTGCTTCTGTAATGTGTGTAACAGCAAGGTATGAAGTAAGTGTTTGTCCTACCTAATCCCTATCTGCATGCACAAAGGGACAGAAGACCATCAATGCTGGTAAGTTTTCTATATTTGTTCTTTGTGGTGGTTAATGCAACAAGGATATAAATATGAAGATAGAAAAGTGTATTAAATGAGTGAAAATGTAGAAGGTCTTTTATTATTTTTAGACTAGAGAAGTCAGAAACTGCAGACAGGCAGAAATTCATGAAATTGCTGTCCACCTAATCCAGTATTAAGAGTGTGGAGGAACAGGAGCATTTCAACAGACCTGTGAAGAGAGAGAGACAAAAAAGAATAAAGGGGAGATGGAGAGCTCACTGTTGAATATGATTTAGTGTCTAAAGTTCTGAAAGGAGCTATTCTCTTTCAAATAATCCCTTCTGAATGTACAAAAAATAAGCTAGCCAGATGCTGGCTTCAGTGTACAGCAGCCTTTTTATACTGGCAACACTAGAAATAATTGGTATCTCTATAGCATCAGGCAAATGGGTTCTATTGAATAGTCAGAAACAAAAATGTGTGGGAATCTGTTGTCAGGGAGAATCTTCAACCATTGTGTATTCTAACAGCAATGAACCAGGTGGTGCAAAATGATTCTTGCCTGGATCTATTATGAGTAATTTGGCATGGATGAGGCTGGGCAGAAGGGAAGGAGCTGAATTTCTTTCTCATTGCTCAAAGCATCTCTTAGATACTAAGGAGGGACTCTGAATCCTCGAGCTCCAGAGACTTTATGACTATGCTGGAGTATGTACAATAGAGGATTCAGAGGCCATTTCATCAGTACATGCACACATAAACATAAACTGTCAAAGTTGTGAGGGAACTGGACTCAGGTGAGACAATGCACATAGGAACATGATCAGTTTTAAACACTGCAGGCACATTTTGTAGCTGTTGTTATGACTGTTTTAAATATATAAGCACAGAAAAGGACAAGGGACCTCTATAAAATGTGACAATGATAAAAGTACAGCCTTAATGAAATTTTTTTTTCATTCTATTTTATTTAATTAAGGGTGTGGGATTAAGAACCAAAGCCATTTTAACATTTACTGCCTAGAATGTTTTACATGTTTCCTCTGTCACTGCTCATAAAGAAAATTTAATATAGATGTTTAACTTTACAAAGCCTTTGATTTTGATCCTAATTCTCTCAGACAATTATCTCTGGTTTTCGTTTGTTTGCTGGTTTGTTGTTTTATTTTTTTAATGGGGAATTATGTATGGCTATGGATGAGAACCACGGGCTGCAAAATATTTAGCCCTCTTCTGAGTGAAGTATAAAAATTTCTAATTTTGGTTCACTAACTGTATCATATGCAATGTCCTGGGGTAACCTGCCTAGCATTTGCTGCTACTTTATATGGACTGGGGTCTCCTGCACGTCCTGTGTTATAACTGCCAGCTGTATGTGAACGTGTCTGACAGCTTCTATCTTGATGATGATTTTTTTCAAAAATCACTGTATCTGAATCAAGCACAATTACCTTTCCAGTGTTTCCAGACTCCTTCAGAATTGAGCTATTAACAGTAACTAGAGATAAATAGGTCCAGTTGCTTTTAATACATTTGAGGAAAAAAATTGTTGGCTTTGCTGTTAAGCTGCTGTTCTAGTGTGTAAGAAAGGTCTACACCTTTGAAATCATTGCTAAAAACTCAGGATGCTTCTCAATTTATCCAAACCCAGAAAATAAGGAAAGACTTATGTACTTCATAAATCGCCAGTATTTAGTACTCCCAAGCATTAATAGCAACACCAGCTGATACTTCATTGTTGAATTCTCATGGGGAAGGTTGGAGAGGAATTGTAACACAAAGTTTTGGTAAATATAGTTTTATTTTAAAAAAACAAGTCAACTCATATCAGAATGGTTTTTTTTAATATATGTATTTTTTAATCAATATAAAAGAGTAGGGGTTGTTTTTTTTATTTTTGATCCAGTTCTTACACTCCTGCAAGTACTCACTGCTTCCTGAGATAGCCTGACTGTTAGAGTAGGGAGCCATCTGGACAACTGACCTGCGTCTTCCATGATGATGACTTGCTCAGACGCTGTTAGACAAAAATAGCTAAATAAAATTAATAAACAAAAAAATAACACAATGATATCCCATTGGAAAATGCAGTTTCATCACACTTGGAATAATCTGTGGGAATGTGGTAGTAAGTTAGTATTTCTCTGGGGCAAAAGAATTTACCTGATTACCTTGATTCTCCTATAATGGTAATGTTAAAATATTTTTGTTACACAGTCCATATTTACATTCAGGCAATTTGGAATTGTATTTGATATTTAAATTATTTCCATCTCATATTATATAAAGTAAAGAATGTTTCACTTACATGACATTTAGCATTAGGAAATTTTCCTATTGTCAACAGGTGGGATTCTAAGAAGTCCAACTTCATTCTTTTGGGGGACTCAAGGAAGTGTTCTTTTCACTGATAATTGCAGAAATACAGCTTTTGTGCTAATTTGGAAAGAAAAATAATCTTAAATGCTGGATTTTCCCTTCAGAATGTGAGATTTGGTTGAAATTTTAAAATATGGTTTCCCACCAGCTATATAACCATTGGTTCTGTGCCTTTGCTGTTGCAGGTGAAGCAATGAGCAAGAGAGGGGAACTGTGCTGAACAGCTTGAAGTTTTGTAAAAAATAATCAAAACCAGTATATTTCCATACTCCTCCTTTACATAACTGTGTTGTTCATTCTATTCATATTTTTTTTATTGACAACATATACACCAGAAATTTTTCATTACTTTTTTTTTTTTTTTCTAAAAGAAGGATTCAGAAGGACAGACCATTTAAATCAGCAGTTTCTAAGAAGTCTAAGGTCTGTTATGTCAGACTTGGAAGAAATCGATCCTTTCACAGTAAGAGCATTACAAAGAATTCCAAAATCCTTTTTCAGTCCATATGATCTGTGCTGAGATATATTCAGTGGGAAATATCTTTCATCACACCACAGGGAATTTCAAGCTAGTATATTAACATTAAGAATACATTTTTTATTTTTTTTCCATAGAGCTTTTGGTAAGAATTTATATGCACTGTCACATACTAGGATGTCTGTGTATGTTCCATGGCATGTAGAATAATGATAGAATAAACCTGAGGTATAGCATAAATGTCAGCACACTCCCTCAGCTGTCTCATATAACCAGTTCAGCTTCTTAACATGTCATCTTAAAAGTGGCTGCCTTACATCTACTGGATTCACCTACAATAGAGAGGTATCCACCTCTGTATTGCTGATATTTTAGAAAACAGCTTACTCTGACAACAATTCTGTTTTCCTTTAGAAAATCCTTGAAACAAAATGGTTGTATCTGTTGGTTTCTTGTCTAAAATAAATATCTGTCATTTATATTGTGTCAGAACCCTTGAAAGTGCTTTTCAGAAGCTAATAACTATTTTTCGCAGCACTCAGTGTATTAGGATTCGTTCATTTGTCAGGTGGGTAACTGAAGATGTAAGGAGGATAAGTGACTTAGTCAAGGCTGCACATGAAGCTGCCAATAGCAACAGGTGTAAAGTTCAAATCTTTTCTTTCCACTGCTCTGCTGAATGCTTTTTCACTTTGTGAATAGAAACCATTTTATTCTGTTTTTCTCAGGACTGAGGAACTAAGTCATCAGTGAGAAGAAATAAGTTGTTCTTTTTTCTTCTTTTCTGTACAGAAATTTGCTCAAATTTTGAAAATTCCTGACTGGACAGCAATCAAAGCTGGTTTGCTTTTTATTTTGGAGATGACTGTTCACCTACTCCAGATTAGGTGACGGACTTCAGTACTTTGTCCAATGAAGGAGTTCCTGAAGTTTAGGATGGGAGATCAGACTTTTCAAAGATAAAAAGCTCTCTTTGTCAATCCATAATTGCTTGCTTCATTAAGGAAACATCATTTATTTATTTATTTTAATGCAATCCATAAAAGTGAAGTGGGATTTCATTACATTCATTTTATACCTTCCCCTGTAAAGTAAACTAAGCACTTGATTTTCAACGAAGATGCACAACTGCGTGAACTATGATTCATCTGGCCAAATGTAGGGCTGATTAATAGTTTCCAATACTGATATATTAGAACTGATCAGTTCAGATGTGGCAATCCAGAATGAGACACCTGAGTTTACTGATGAGTGTTATCAATGCTGCATTCTGTTACATCCAGAAATTCAAGACAATTTTCGTCATCCCAACCTATCCAAAACATACACATTAAAAAGTAGATTTTCATAGATTTTTTTCATGGGCATAATGTAGAATATATTAAATTCCAGTGGCATAAAGTTTAGAGGGAAGATAGTGTGCATTTCTTATTTCAGTTCTGTGACTCCAGCATGGGCTAAAAAACAGATTAAACCCAGAAGAGTGGTATTAAGTCTATGAGGTGCCCTAAGGCTGATGGGCAGTGACTTCTACTTGCAGAAAGTGCCATCAAGAACTTAACAATAAAGTCACAACACAGAGTACATCTGTGATCAGATCACTTCATTTGCCTTTTATTTAACTGTTCTATTAGGAGCAGAGAGTATTATTAGGAACAGTCTTAGAAACAGCCCCTGGTACATTTCCCCCAAACCGTATTGAGTATTGACTGGAAAAGTATGAGGAAGCAAAGGTAAAACCATGCCTGTGATCTTGCTTACATACCACAGATCCTTGCCTGTCACTGAACCCAACTGTGCCTTGGTCTTGTATTCTTTAATGGGGCAGACTTAGCCTAAAACCTTAAATTCAGCTTTGCCAGGTATAATGTCCAGTGAAGTCAACCCCCATAGTTTCAACTCAACATGATTTGCATGTTGGTTTTGTTTGCATTATTTAGTTATTGCAACATTTTTATTTTTCACTTTCATGTAATAAACATAGCAGAAAAATTTTTCTAGACAATGGTACTGACAGAAGTTGGACCTTGTCTTTAGATTATAAGATTACATTAATTCTGAAAGATAGCACCATTTGATCTTGTTTCTCTGCCCTATATGAAATTTCTTCCTTGCTTCTCACCTGTGTTAACATATCCTTTTATATTTAATTGATTCCATCCACATTTTCCTAAATTTATGGATCCATAAATCAGTATGCAAATTCAGGCTGAACAGCCCTACTGTGTATGTGTGAATAGGTCGCTGTTGCCATAATTAGCAGTGCACCTGCTGATGTTGATGGTTATTTATTGTGTCACTGCTATATTGTGTCAGAAGAACCTAAAGATCGTTTTGTTACCTAGAATTCCTGACTGAATTTGATAGACAGCAGTGGAAAGGGCAAACTCATGAATTTTATCTCACTCAGTAATTATCATTTTTTTAAAGAGCAGATTTAATTCACTGAGAAAATTCTTAATAAAGATTTCACATTTGTGTTCATTACTTAAAAGGGTTATTTGATAGAAGAATTAATTTACATTATTTCAACAAGTAAAAGGTTTCCCCTGCCAAATGCTATTCCTTGTATACAATTACATTTAGGTTAAAAAAACAAAAAAAAAATTTTTTTTTAACAATTCTGGTATGTGCATTTTCTAGTGTAAAGTAGTAAGTCAGGCTGTTACTGGCAGTTAACACCGCAAAGTCTATATAC
The DNA here is from genome assembly GCA_035222235.1 of Margarornis squamiger. NCBI lineage: Eukaryota > Metazoa > Chordata > Aves > Passeriformes > Furnariidae > Margarornis > Margarornis squamiger. The sequence goes on along the minus strand of JAWWTY010000037.1, from coordinate 31,116,491 downwards.
TGATATTCCCAAACTAAAATTAGAATACACCCTAAACTTGAAATCTTAAAATACTTTTACTAATGCAGTCTGTTATGCAGGTGAAGATTACCTATACACTGAACTGTATTAGTCGGATTAGTTACAGTCTAGTAGCATGTCAATAGAAATGATTATTCCCCTCTGTTCAGCACTTGTGACACCACATCTATTCTGCATTCGGTTTTGGAATCACTTGTTCAAGGAAGATTTTGAAAACTGGATTAAGTCCAGCAAAGGGCCATTTTTAGGTACAATTTAGGGCACTGTAGAACTGGAAAACCAAAGGGACACAGAAAAATTGCTTTATTCATTTTGAAGACAAGAAGGTTGATAAGACTGAAAGACTGTTTTCACCCATCTCAAGCAGGGTTGTGGAGAAGGAGGAGTCGGATTCTTGAAGGTGTACAACAAATGCACAAAAGCACAGATACAAGTTACAGAAAGGGAAAATCAGACTGGCTGTAAGGAAAATATTTGCTATGATGGAGGTAAGAACACGGATGTAGGGCACAAAGGCCCTCGGGGTCCCCATCCGAGAGATATTGAAAAATTGATTGCACAATTTTGATTGACCTGGAAGTCTTACACTCTGAGAAGTGTAAGAGTTCTGAGGAATGATCATTTTCATATTATATACAAACTGCTTCTGATTGTTTGAAGCAAACACCTAACTGATCAGCACTGCTACAATCTCTTGCCTTTTGTACTGCAAGGCCTTACTTGCTGCCAAAGACAGCTTTCATATTTTCCCGAGGTAAAACAGAGATATCTGTACTTTGCAGCCTAAATTTCTAATGGAGGCTGCTATTAGAACTAATGCAGTGTCAGTGACAGGTTTGCTTTACTGTGTTACTGCAAAGGAAGGGGCATGTGTATTGATACAAAGGGATGTCCTGGGACATGTCAAAGGTATTCTCATTCTCATGCAAAAGAGAAGACAGCAAGTGGCAATGTATGAGGATTAATGTATACATCAGTATTGTACATTTCCTCTTTCCTGTGTTTTGACACTGCAGTATGATACATTTCCTCTTTTCGGTTTCTACTGAGTGTTGCCTTTAAGCATCCTGAAATGGAATCCCTGGAGATAAAATGTAAGAAACAAGGGAGTATGAAAAGGTATTCAGAAGCTTGAACAGTGCTGCAGGTATCTGAACCTTTGTTAGTGCTACTGAGGGTTTTGTATCCTCCTCGTGTCTGTATCTTATGAACTGGTATTCGTTTAAGCTCTAAAATCCAGATTTCCCTTAAGTAGCTCATGCAATACTTGTATCAAGTCCCTGTTCCTGGTCATTGATAAGTCTGAAGAAAGCCCCCAGGGAAGACAGGATACAGTAATTTTGGAAAGTCTGGGATCTTTTGTAGTTCCCAGGCCACAACAGTTGGTGGCTAACTCCCGTTCTCTAATTCCTAGATTCAGGATGCTGACAACATCACACCAGCCCGACTGAGTCAGGATGCCTCATCAGCACTCTTATTTTATGACTGAGGAAAAAAATATGCAGGGTAAATAAAAGGAAACAGAAAAGATAAAGATAGTACAAAGAAGAAAAATTAGATTAATAGATGGAGATTTTCTAGAAGAGCATTCTAGATAATACAAGGCATAGAAAAACAGGCTGAGAAGAAAACTAGTGAAGAAATTGTGTTCTGCACTTGAGAATTGATGTCATACATTGCAGCTTAGAAGCCTGGAAGGTCTTCTGAGCCTTACATGCTAACCTGAAGATATATTAGTCTATTCTATCATGCAATGTCAAACGTCTCTTGAAAACCTAAATAGATTATGTCTACCACTTCAGTCCTATCTGCTCCCTGCATTCTCCCTATGATAAGACAGAGATTTATATGCTTATTCTTCTCTGATAGGTGCATCAATCTCTGCTGTTATGTTGCCTGTCCAAATAACAAACCTGCATATCACAGAACTCTTTTAAATGTAACGTTGATAGATGTTGTTTGTGTGCACTTGGCATCAACTTACAGTCACTTCCCTACAAACTGCAACCTTCACGAGAAACACTGATTTTCTATCTTTTCCATATTCTCACCATCAAAAATTGATTATGGTCAGAGAGTCATTATTTGGGACATTTTGAGGAGTTCTGTGCTTCCCTGTCACTTAACTAAATTACTAAACTGTGTGCAGTACTCACCGCTACCACTCTCTTTCTGGCTTCAAAACCCCTGGTTTGCATTTTGGAGATGGAAGAACTGCCAACACTGAACAAAGCTGAATGTTTCCAATAAAGTCTCCACTCTGATAAAGCATTGCAAAATGTTCTCCTCTCTCTGTAGCTGCTGCTGTCTGCCAGCGCTCACCCAAGCCCTCTGAGAACCTCCTGGGGACTTCGTGCTGTCTCAGCTACAGGGAGCAGCTCCCTACTCCTTCCTCCTGACTACAGCACACACCTACTTCCACTTCTCCTCTACTCCCAGCTAAAATACTTGCTAAAATACACTTTCTTTCTCCAGATTCATACTCTCTTCTGCTCATTACTTTTCTCCTAACAGAAGCAGTGAACAGCAACTAAACCTTGACCTGGTCTTGGCCAGTGCAGTCAATGACGAAAGTCTGGATCCTTCCAAGATGTTGTTGCAGCTCCTGCTCTCGAGGACCTACAGCAAGAAAATGTAAACCTCTCCTAGAATGACAAAAGCCAAGTTCTAACCTCTCTTGAGTGTTGCTGCACTGGCTTCTTATGTAAACAGAATAGAGAAATAAAGTCAGAACACTTTTATATGCAACTAATGGACTATTTACTGGTAAGCACTAAGCCATTATTAAAATTCTTGTTGTCTGTGTTTGGGTTTTTTTTTGTTTGTTTAGTTGGTTGGTTGGTTTTTTATTTTGAAAATTCCACTTTGAAAATATCATTCTCCTATATATTTTGCATTCCTAATTCACCTCCCCCATAACTCACAAGGAAGTGATTTCACACACTGCTCAGCACATTGTATAGGAACTGTTATTTCTTGCATAAGCTACAGACACTTTCATCTGTTTTTCAGTTTCAGACTTTGTGAGATATTCAGTTTGCAAAACTGGTATTTTACTATAATCTGTCATTATAAACTCATAGAAGGTCTGTTGTAATGCACCGTTTATGAGTTTGCTCTTTCCCTCCATATCCTCATATATCCTTACAATATCCACAAATGTTCAGTGTGTATCACATACAACAGTATATTCTAAATGTTATTCCTTGCATTTCAAAGGAATTTTGCCTCAAGTATTTCAGCATTATCAGATGTCACAGTCATGTGGGATCAATACTTTTATGTGATTATATAAAACTTTTAAAAAAAAATATTTGAACAATACTTACGAAGGTATCTTATTGATTTCTGCTGAATATGATAATATTTTTCCTTGCTGTTCCTACCACAAGGAGGTCAGTAGGAAACCTACCCCAGGTCACAGTGTATTTGTAGGCCAATCTTGTAAATCTATGGCATTCTCATTAAAGTTAATGCTTAACAATAACCATGACAGAACAAGGATGGCCTCAATTATTATGTAATTCTACCACAGTAAGAAGAATTAAACAATGGAAGGACTATGCATGCTGCTTGCAAGAAATCTTGTTTATTTTTTCTTGAATGCCTGCATACAAATTTCTATCAGAATGCAGTTAAATTTCTGTTAAAGGACATATGATGGAAGAGTTCTGCCTTTTGCAATGATACAGCCATTGCAAGGACTGGAAAATTTCCAGTTAAAAATATTAATTAATAACTTTATTCAAAACAACAGGTAAGACCATCAAGAGATTTATTTCAAATTTAGCTAGGTGATGATGTTATAGTTTTTTTAATTTTGAGTGAAAAATCAAAATGCTAAGTCATTCATGCAAAATGGATTTTTGGAATACATCCATTTTAAATTAAAAATTCAGATTTGAAACTTGATTTCTCCATTTCATTCTGTCTCATTCTATTTCATTAATTTAAATACCAAGTTAACTAACTCAAGTGTTATACACTATGAAAAAAGTCTAGTTGGTCAAAACTAGCCTTTTCCTGAATACAGGTAGTTTCAATTCATCATGTTCTTTACAGATATACATTTCCAAAGAAGCAATCAGATAGTTTTTACTACATACTGAATATATCATTTTTTGAGGACATGAAGCTTACAGTAGTTATTTTGTGTCACTTTCTCTGAATATTGAAAAAATTACAAGTCCTGTTAATTTTTTTTTTTACCTAAAGAATTAAGTATGGCCTATTTTTTGAGAAGAGAAATACTTAATTCCTGAAATTAAGGGTACTTTAAAAAAAAAAAAAAAAACATATATAAAATGTACATGTTCTATCTAAATGGAGTTTAGAATACTGTAGAATTTTTTCAAAGTTAAATGAGACTTTAGCAACATAACAGTAGTATACTGAATAGCACAGAATTGTATTTTCCTACAGTGTTGCACATTGTTATATTGCATTATTGTATTTCTCAAAGAGTGTAGTTTCTTTACAATTCTTTGGACAATAATGCACATTCAGTTTTTTCTTCTTCTTTTTTGATGTGTTTACCATTGCAAAATTTAGTCAGAGAGACCAAAGGGCTTACTCTGAAGGTTAAATACATTATTATTTAAACAGTAACTATAGGATATAATGAAAAGAAGCAGATTGTTCCAGCAAATAATTGTGCAATGTGACAAATAATCTCAACGCATGAAAAACAAACCAAGAAATTACCTAAAACCAACATGGAAATAAACAGAAGCAGCAAACAAGTCTAAATTTTACTGTGAGTTTAACCAATGTCCGGAAAGAATAATGGAAGGAAACAGCTGTTTCACTAAAAAATCCCACCAAATAACTCAAGAAAAATTCTTACACGAGATCCTCATCTAATGTAAATTCTTATGGCTGAGCTACATTCTTGAACTTTTAGAAGGAACTGCTCATGTCGGTTTCACAGCAAATTTCACTGAGGGAGGATCTGTCTACTGAGCAGGGCAAATACATGTCTTTTGAACAAACTCATTGAGTCAGTGACTTGATCAATCTTATTCCAGGACTTCTACTTTTGTATCTCTTAGTTTCAGCTCTGAAGTGAAGGCTTATGCAAGGTGAACTACCTCTTATCAGTCAAGGGGCTCACATCTTCAGTGACTGCAATTCTTTGAAGTGTTGGGAGAAACAAAAATATTTATCATGTTCTCAAGGTGGTTTCTGAACCTTTCAATCTTATATCTAGATTACAGCCAATGCATCTTCCGTCAGCCCTTTTGTAGACTGTGAAATCAGCAGTTTAAAAAGACATTCTCAGCACAGGAAACACAGGGGAACTAGAACACATAATCAATCTTCAGACTCCCATGGAGCCTGCTAACAGGTTTTTATTTCTGTAGCTATCCTAAGGATTGGACTGCTTGGTGAAGTACCTTCACTCTCTCTCTGCCTCTTTGTGTGCCTCAGCTGTTTTCCTCTCTCTGTGATAAAACTACATGTTGACTATATTTTCTTTTTAATTATTTCTGTACAATATCCATTACTACTTTTTCACCCAGCAAAGCACATTCTGCAGTAAGGTCACAGCTGTTTATAACAATTGAAAGATACACTCAGCATGAAATTCTCAATAAAAAAGAAAACCAAAACCTACTATAGAGTTCATTTTTTGCTGTTTTGGAAATTCATTCAGAAATAAAATAGCAACAGCACAGTTGTTATATCTGTCATTAAGTGTACATGAATTGCTATCATAGAACTTAATAAGTTAATATTATCTTCGCAAGCTAGTGATGTCTTGATCACTGGTAAGCAGAAGCTGATATTTACTGTGCAGTGTTTTAATTCTCTCTGGCACCTTACTCACTCCTGAATACATAATTTGGTTTACAAGTGTTGTTCTACTTCAGTCACAAAGATTGCTGAACTAGACTTTTTCCCCCTGCTTGTTAGTAGGGGCATGTTGTTTCCTGGATTGATGAGCTCATGAGAGAGTGAATTCAGAGGCCTCAAAGAAAATGTACAGTCCTTTCCAGCTGTCCTTTATTCATGTGTTTGGGATCAACATGTATGTGTATGTGTGTGTTTAGGCATGTCTGGTGTGACCTGAAACTTCTAAACCCACTAAATAAATTGTTCCACCTAATTATTTAATTATGAATTTATTATCTATGTAACAATCAAAAAGAATATTTTAATGTTTTTATGGATATTCAAATGAACTAAGAAGGAAGAAACACTCTTTGCTGTAAACTCCTCCATTGGAGTATGTATTTCCTAGTAAGTGTTTTTAAATAAATACTTCTGTATTTTGACATGAATTTAGTGTTTTTATACTTTATAACAAATAATTTGAGATCTGGCCCAATGCAAATGCAAATTAAATATACTCTTCTCCTGCAGCTGTTCAGCAGAATGTCACCATGGTTTAATGTAAGGTAGTCACCTCTAATGAGAAAAAATTAAACTTTAAAATAATAAAACATTGATCTCAATTATTGGGAGATTAAATGCTTAGTCCACAGAACTACTTCTAAACCAGAGAAAGATATTAAGATATTTAACTGAATATAGGTAATTAGTTTCTTACATAAAGGAAGAGTAATCTTATCTAATCTGTTATAGTCTTTGGTGTTATCTCAGACTTGTCATACCTTGAACCTTCACACACGTGTATAGTTATATGAAGTATCAAAACCAAATCTTTTTTTCTAGATAGCTTGTAAAAGAGAATTTGGTCAAATATTCATCCTCAAATTCAAAGCTAGATATGAAAGGTCTGATCTCATCTTTGTTGCATGTTATCAAGGCCTTTTTTATAGATGTCATTATTAGTATGCTAAGAATTGAGGAATTGAGTCATTTGTAAGTTTGGGTTAAATTTTAACTAATCCTTCTAGGACATTTCACTTTCAATAGTGCCAGTGTGATTTAGTCCAGATGGAGTATTAGAATTTTAATGAACATACTCACTTAGGAATGTTTCTCTTTTTTTATTTTTTGTGTGTGGGGGGTGTTTGGTTTGTTTTGTTTTTGTTCTTTTTTTGCTAGCAAGCAGAACTATTATGAAAGGTACTATGGTGCAATTGAGTGCATTTTACATTTGAATAAAGAATAGCAGTTTTGCTGTAGTTGTGACGATTGTCTTGGTGTAAAAGGTGCTGTTTCTCTAGGGGAACCTGGATCTCATAAACAATGGAGTTGAGTCCCTTTTATCTAGTTTGTAACTTATTGAAAGTGAAGGAATGATCCAATTAGTAAGTGATTAATCACAAGTTCCTTTAGGTCTCAATGCATGTACTGAAAAATTATGGAATAAAAGAGTATTTCATGCACATGTCTTCACCTAACCGCTAATCACCACCTGGGACTGAGAACTACATTTAAAAAAAGAACAAAAGGGGCAGCAATACAAAGCACTAATTAGTTGATTAATTCTCATTGTCACTGAGAAACATACCTTTGCCAGGAAACCATAATTATAATGACATGAAAATTAACTAATATTTCATTGTCAACAAGCAGCAATGAAAACACTCAACATTTCCAGCTTATCCAATTCTTTGGCACTTCACTAGTGTACAAAAGTAAAATTTATTATACAGAATTTAATTGTTAGATATGAGACATCAGAAAATGTGAATAATTTCAAAGATTTAAAATCTTAAAACACTATTTTTAGAGAAACCTAATTAACAAAGCTAAATGTTTTATTTTGTCAGAAAAGACATCTGAGATCATCAAGCCTTTGACCTAACACCACCTTGCCTACTAGACTATGTGTCACTGAGTGCCACATCTAATCTCTTCTTAAACACCTCCATCCACCATCTCCCTATGTAGCCCATTCCAGTGTCTGCTCAGTCTCTCTGTAAACAATTTCTTCCTAATGTCCACACTAAACCTCTCTTGGCACAGTTTAAGACTTCCCTCTTGTCCTACTGCTGGTTGCCTGGGAGAAGAGATCGATCCCCACCTCACTACAACCTCCTTTCAGGTAGATGTAGAGAGTGAAGAGGTCTCCCCTGAGCCTCCTCTTCTCCAGGCTAAGCAACTCCAGCTCCCTCAGTCACTCCTTATAGAACTTGTACTCCAGTCTCTCCACCAACCTCACTGCCCTTCTTTGGACATGCTCCAGCACCGCGATATCCTTCCTAAACTGAGGGACCCAGAACTGGACACAGTACTCAAGGTGTGGAGTCACCAGTGCCAAGTACAGGGGGAGACTAACTTCCCAGGTCCTGCTGACCACACTATTCCTGATAGAGGCCAGGATGCCACTGACTGGCTCATGTTCAGTTTCCTGACAATCAGAACCCCCAGGTCCTCTTCTGCCTGGTTGTTTTCCAGCCACTCTGTCACCAGCCCATAGGGCTCCATGAGGCTGAAGGCGTTGCTGAAGTCCAGGCAGACTACATCCACAGCCTTCCTCTCATCCACCAGGTGGGTCTCCTAGTCATAAAAGGAGATCCGATCAGGCAGGATCTGCCCCTTCAAAATCTGTGCTGTCTGGGTCTGATGCCCTGTCAGTCCTGCAGGTGTCGTGTGGTCGCACTTAGAATGATCTGTTCCATTACACTGTTGCACACTGAGGTCAGGCTGACAGACCCATAGTTTCCTGCATCTTCCTTATGGCCCTTCTTGTGGATACATGTCACATTAGCCGTTTTTCAATCATCTGGGACCTCCCTGGGGAGTGAGGACTGTTGATAAATGGAGAGCATCTTGGTGAGCTGTTCCATCAGCATCCTCATCACCCTAGGATGGGTCCCATCTGGTCCCACAGACTTGTGAGGATCCAAGTGGCTCAGCAGGTCCCTAACTGCTACCTCCTGGATTACAAGGGGGCTATTCAGCTCCCTGTCCCTGTCTACAAACTCAGGAGACCAGTTGTCCTGAGGACAACCTCTCATTGTTGAAAACTCATGCAAAGAAAATGTCAAGTACCTCAGGCTTTTCCTTGTTTTGGTAACTTTGTTCCCCGCATCGTGTCCAACAAAGAATGGAGATTTTCCTTGCCCCTCTTTTTGCTGTTAATTTATAAAAACACTTGTTATCCTTAAAAGAAGTGGCCAGGTTAAGTTCAAAATTTTCTGCCTTCCTCTGTATTCCTTCCTTTGGAAGACTACCTTTGTGGTCCTGTCTATAGTTACCTTTCACAGGTGCAATATGGTAGAAAAGACTGTGAACAAGCGGACTTGAAGATTCCTCAAAACATGTAATTACTGAAGAGCTCATTGCTCATTTTTTAATTATGTTTCTTCTCTATCTGATTTTCAAAAAATAAAAATCACTTGACTGATTTATCTGTGTTTTGCATTCACAGTTAAACAATATAGACAGGGTTACTTTACAGAAAAATTCAACCACAGACAACCCTACTGGCTTTTATGATACCAAACTTCTGTTGTGTTTGACCTTTAGCTGGTAACTGCCAGCAGATTTCTAAATGGGTTTTTCTAAAAGTATTAGATGATGAATAAAAGCAGCTCAGAACAACAGCAGAAATAACAGTTTTGCTGAATTTATTCAGACAGCCTGGATAATGGTGTTGTAAACAGAGCCACTTTTCAGACAGAGTAGAAAAATCTGACTATTTGTGTATGGCATATTGACCTTCATTTTTCATCCATCTCTTATTTTTAGAGGGACAGTAGACAAATGTGCCAAAACAATTCTTCTGAAGTTGTCAGAATTTATTCAATTGAGTCAAATTATTTCTTAATATTGTGACCAGTTTGAAAACTGTGCTAGAGATGTTTAAGTCCACTTTTAAATAAAATAATTAAGTTTTGATTCCGACTTTTCCTACTTTTTAATAGTGATTCTGAAACACATTGAATAGTTAGTAGTGACATGAGAAACACAAGCCATTCCTAAATGTTGGTCTGTGGGTTCTCTTCTTTCCAGGGATATGACAATTTTTTATTTTGATGCAGGGAGGTTTTGTTACTTTTATGGAGTTTTATTTCAGTTACTGTTAAAAAAAAATTAAAAAAATACTTGTTTTTCAGTCCTGATTTCTTCCAATTTGAATCACCTCTAACTTAAATGAAACTCAGAAGGTGTGTCAAGAGAAAGCAAAAGTTCTGTTGGACTTACATAGCATTTGAACGAATTCTGAGAAACTCACTTTAGACAAGACAGAGGAAACACTCTTTAGCTGATGACAGAGCGGGAATTATTTCTTCTATCTTTTCTGAGGAACCTGCATAAGTTATTCGAGACTGTATTCATGGATATGTAGATGAAGTAAAATTCATGCCAATATTCCTGTTACGCGGACTGATCTGAATTAACCAGGACATAGAGGATAAGAATATCTCATTTTCATTGTCAACGATAATGCGGAATCTTTTGAATATCAGATTTAGTTTATTGAAATATATTTTTTTTAATTGACAAATGGGTGAAAATCACTAAGAAAACACAGCTGGTCTAAAATGTAGATGCCTGCTTACTACATGGTCCTTTATTTACAGTATGCACTAGACCCATATTCAACAGACTAGACTGGCTTTCAGTTCGTTTATGGGAACACACATATTTTGCCAGTGTTTTCTTTCACAGTATGACAGAACTTGAGGACATTTAGGGCTTGTTGAAAAACTCTGTTTCTTGCTCAAGAGTGTTTTTTTTTTTTTTTTTAATTAATTTTTTTACTTGTCTGTGAAAGGTTAAAAGCTGTCAGAAGAGAAAGTTTTCATTCGGTCAATGATGTGGTCCTGATCATATTGAGAAATTTAAAGAGGAGAATAATTGTGTTTTGGGTGAAGTCATTGAATACTAATATTGGCTAAGTTATTATTTTTTGTAAGGTGTTTAGAACTTGGGTAGGGACTTAATACCTTGGGTAGGAGCACAGGAATATTTTATTTAATATAGTGAATTTAATAGATGTAACACCTTTCTTTTGCCTTCAAACTGATCAGGTATCTTTCACAAAACTTTAACACAAAACTATGATACTGTGAACTGATTTTGTGTGACTCTTATGCATTACAGATAACCCAGACAGCAGATAGACATGGGGTTTGTATTTCTCATACAGTTTGTCATTGCTTTGTTCTTGTGGTTGTGCAGGTAGAATAGATAACTATCTACTTGGTTTACTTACTCTGTCACATAGATCATCTCATCAGGTAATTTATCTTTCAACTTATTCAAGGATAAAGAAATTGAAAATATGTAAGCAGGCCCTCCATCCAGTTTAAGGTTCCTTTAAAATACTCAGAAAGTAAGTAGTTAACATGGCTGAATCAATAGAAACAGTTTTACAAAATTTTGTTGCCTTAACTTTTAGAAACACAGCAAGACAGAGAATGGGAGAACCTTGACTTGAACCTCAAAGATCTGTCACTTAAATGCTTCTGTTTTCATGAGCTGCACGAAATGAAAAAACATTCTAGAACGTGGACAGTGCCCCAGAAAGATTTTTGAAGTTCTTTTCTCGGCTGTCAGAGAGAGAGTAAGCTGAGAGACACAGGGTATCATTTTAGTCCAAAGAAAATATGTCATTCACTGTTTTTTATTGAATTTTAGAATATGTGGGCTGATTCAGACAACTTTAATTACATTTCCCCCAGTCAAGCTTTTAGGTGGTGACTCCAAACTTACCTGGTATTAAAAGAGAAATTTTCCAGTGAAATTAAGTTGAAGTGTGTAAGTTACTGCAGCCTTGAGACAGTAGCAAATTCCATACTGGTAATACACATCAGTTTATAAAACTGTTTATTCTGGTTTAGCAGAAAAATACATTATTTCCCTTGATAAATATTTGAGGTACTCATCATCTTTTAAAAGCATCTTATCTAAAATGAGAAAAAGCAAAATAAAATAGTTTGTACACTACTCACTTGGTTCCTGTTCTGCGTTTTTGAGAGGGGTGATATTTTTACATAGCAGAAGGCTGCATCACCCAGGGTGCCAAACTCTCTACATCTAAAGTAGGCTGAAGATCTGCAGAACAGGCTTTGCAACATGAACTTCTTCAGTCTGCACTGAAGAAGTCAGTCAACACAGATTCACAATGCTACTTCTTTTTCTCTTCAGATATTTTAAAGTAGTCTTTTTAGAAAAACAATTCACATTATATGTACTCTGGATTATTTTCTTTAAGTTACCAAGATAAGTGACATAAAATATGTCCTTTGTTTGGAATTTTCCCCCCACTCCCCAGTTATTGCTCATATAATGATGTGGTTTATGAAAGAAAATGCCTCTGTACAGAAATAGGTTGTTGTATTTCCATCTCTAGGCTAGGAGACAGTTTGTGCTGAAATGTAGGAGGAAATATGAGATATTCCCCTTAAAGGTTTACAGAACAGAGTTTCATTCAGGATCACATAAGATAGTGCTACAATTAATAGCAAATTGAGTTCTTCTGCACATTTAGTGTGTGCATATGCCTGTGCTAACAACATAAGTTAATGTGCTTTTTAAAATATTTTCAAATATAGCTCTTCCAACCAGAACAACAAATAGTGGGAAAGGTCACCTACATTGTCCGCTCAGACTTCACAGAAAAGGTATTCAGAACTCTAATAATGCCAATAAAGAAAAATAAATTAGTATACACTGCCCCAAAAATGTACAGGCGCTTTTTTAAGAAGTTTAAAGGAAAGCGATCCTATTATAACAATAACAACAATGACAATAAGAGTAATAATAACAATAAAAATAGTAATCCTACCTAAACCTGGACAAAATACACTATGAAAATCCAGCAATGCAAATAATACCCTTTTATAATGTGGTAAACAAACACAGGTCAATTCTTTCTTTGTGAAGGTGCAACATTACCAGTTGTAATAAAGTACATACACTGTTGCATATATAAAAATCTGCTTCTGTCTCACCACTCTGGAATAATATTTTTTCCTAAAAAAGACACCAATCAATCAGCATCATCTACTAAAAGCAAAATCCTGAAAAAAAATAAAATATTTTTGTTTGTAACTAACATCAAGTGTTGGCAAACTAAGAGGAAAAATCTGTTCAGACTGAAAATATTACCTTAGGCCAGTGTTGTTCATTTAATCCAGACCTTCTCTGGCAGTTAGTGCTCTTCTGTGACCTGTCACTGGCAGAGAAATGAGTTCCAACTAAGAAGCATTCAAACTGTTTTGGAAAAGGTAAAAGCCAAATCTATAAATTAACCATAGAAACTGACTGCTAAATGGTGCGGATGAAATAACAGGGTTAAAAAGTACATATTCTAAAAGTAAATACCATTAGTTAAAGACTGTTGGATGGTTTTGAGGTACACAACCTGATGAGGGGTCAGAATCATGAATGATGGAGTTGAAAGTAAGAGGTTGAAACCCTGGCAAGCTGAGGGGTAAATATTCTAAGAATTTCAACCAAAGTTCTGGGCAACAAACAACTGGACTATCCAGCATCAGCTAGTCTGGAAAGAGCCTGCAGATCACTTCAGACAAAAGAAGCTGTAATAGATTCTATTTTTTCTTTTTGTTTCCCTTATTTTTGTAAATCAGTTTTCAAATCTGCCGAACTTGATTACCTATATCTTAATATATGAAATATATTTAGGAATATTTTGGCACAAAGACCAGCTGGCATAAGACAACATATGTTTATTCAAGTCAGAGTTTTCAAAGTGAGGGTGGCAAAGTGGCCTTTTGAGAATGTTTCCTGGGACCTCATAAGTGCTGAATCATGCCCAGTTTTATCTGAGAAAGTGCTAGTAAGCCTGAACCCAAGGCATGTCAGAGACGAATTTCATGGTTCAGTTGAACACACTCTTAGGTTCTGGCGGCTGGTAAAGTCCCCGAATGCTCTTCACTTTGCTTGGCTGTCACACACAGGGCTTCATCCAGTCTACTAAGGGCAATTGTCCTTTCTAAACTAATGTTCTAAAAAACCCACAAGAATTTGTACTCACTTATATACAGGCACTTGCTGCTTGCTATGTTGCATTAAGATTTTGGTGTTCCTACATACCAATATTTTTTCTGTGAAAGGTTTCAACCTGATCTTGAGTGTGAGGGACCATTTTTTGTGTCTGCATTGCAATATTACTCAGTTGAATAAAACTTTCAAGTGACAATACTTCCAGCTGTTTGATTTTGGGATGTAGTTATCTAATTAAGTGTTTACCCTTAACTATCATGCTATCGTCAAATAAAGGTACTTATATGTAGTTATTTGCAGGTGTGGCTTGCATATGCAGAAGTAAAGGCACTGAATTATGTGATTAATTTTCTCTTGGTCACAGCACAAGCTTGTGCTATCCTAAGATATATATAAGTCTCTGCTTATATATAATACATTTAAACCTATCCCTTTTCATCTAAATTCATAGTCATCTGGTGTTCATTCAAACAATCTAATTTTCTTTCACTGCTTCTGTCCTAGCTGCATGAATTCACAAAAAAGAAACATTTAACACTGTGTAATTGTTCTACATAACATGTATCATGGAAGTGGTTCACAGGCCCAAGCAGCAAAAAGGCAAGAAACTAACATCAATAATGAGAACTTTTAAAAACAATAGTGCATTTACTAGTAAGAGCTGCATTTCTCTTGGCCAGCATGCCAAGCAGCTTCAACTTTTAAACTGAATTGGAATAAGCAAAAAAACATTCAATGTTTAATTATTCATCCAATAAATATCTAATTTTCCTGACTGTATTCATAGATATGAAGGAGAAAAGATCCAAATAAACTTATTCTCATTATGAACAGAATTGTTTTCAAAAAGAAGGGTTTTCATGAATCATCAGCTTTTATGCCAGAATTATTCAGTCTGAGACTCTCTACTTAAGAAACTGGGTTTTTTTTTTTTTTCATTAATGGGCTCACGCAAAATGTTTTTAAAACTATAATTTTGGAATAATTAAATGGAATATTGGACTCAATTCATAATGTTGCTTTTCCAGCTTTTTTTAACAGAACTTCCTCTCCTGTTCCAAAATAGGCAATTAGATAAGAGTGACAGCTGTTGGGGTGGCAGATGCCAGTGTCAAACTGATGATAAAAATACAGATTTTCCTTTATGGAAAAAGAAACCTTTTCAAACAGTGTGGTGCAAACGATGCAACAAATCAGCTTGAAGTTGCAGACTGGAATTTCTTAGCTTTTCAGTTCTAAACACTTGCGTTTGCTTTGTGATGGTATCTAGGGATCCAGAAAAGTTAGATCCAGAAAAATGGACATACCTGCCAGTATAGTTCTCAATCTAATTTGCAACATATTCCTAGAATAGCAGATGTGTGTTTGCAGAAACACTCATTTAAGAATTGGCATAAACTAGAAGAGAAGGAACATTGTGGAGAGAAGGTACAAGACTGGGTATTTCTAGGAAGATGGAAGAGACATCCATGAGTGTCCTCAACATATCAAAATAAAATAAATCTTTAGTCTATCTAGTGGCTTGGTTTTCTGCCAAATTTCCTTGAAGAAAAAGGAATAAATTTTCTTAGCTTAGAGTTTATGTGAGCATGTTGTAAAAGAAGGAAAGGAAAGGGATAGGGAAGGGGATAGGGGAAAGGAAAGGGCGAAAGGGAAAAAAAATCTCACTTTGTCAGCTGGTATTACAGCAGAATTAAATGTAATTAACATCTTCTTACCCTTCGAGCCACTTAACATCTAGCTCGCAGAAGGAAAACATTGATAAAATAAAGACAACTATACATGTGATAGCTTCCTAATATGTCAATAAAATGTGATCCAGAGCATATAACACATCTCCTGGGATTTTAAAATTATGCAGTCACATTGGTAAGCATTGCAAATAGCTTTGTAGATGAGGCTATTTATATGAACATGGGAATGTAAGAAGTCTAATAAGGGATCAGATCAAAGATTGGTTTCAATAATTATCATGTCAAATAATAACTATAAGATGGTTATAAGAATAAGATGGTTATAACCATAAGATGGTATAAGAATGGCCATTACTGACTGCCTAAAGAAAATTGGAGAAGAAAGCATTGATATTTACCTGAAATGCTTGTACTGTTATAGATCTATAGCTCAGAGAGTTTCTGGGCTTCAAATGGTTTATTATACACAAATAACCATTTTTAGTAGTATTATTATTTGCTCGTTACTTAGGAAATAACATGAAGACAGAAAAAGTTTGGATCTACTAGCTAGATAATATATGGTTTGTGTATATGCCATCTGGTCAAAGAAGTTGAGGTGATGTACCAGCTTCTAGATTTTTTCAATCAAAATTGCTATCTGATGGCAGTGCAAGGACAATATCATCATCAGCTGAATCTTTTTCATTTGGGTTTAGTTGTGGTTCTGAGACCCAGCCTCAGAAATGATGGTCTGTTTGTATAAAAACAGGAGCAGTATGATGGGTTTTTTTTCACATTAAGGAGATCTTACTGGGGGGCAGAGAGAAAGGGAGGGGAACAGGATGTGTTTGTTTTGAAGGTTTTTTTTAGTATTACAAAAAGTGTAAACATTTCAGAAATGCCCAGTTTAAAGTTTCTTTACATTTTGTGAAAAATTTTGACAGTTTAACATTTTTGTTACAGCTATTAATTCATTGTTTGTCTTGAAGTTGCATTTTTCAATTAATAAATAACTTATTTGCAACTGTAGCCTTTATTTGTCACTCCCCCCCCCATGCTTAGAGGTATTAGTACTACTTTGAAGGTCTGCATAATGAAATTAGGATGTGTGACTGACAGACACAGCTGTTCCAAGTCAAGAATAAAACAATTGCATTACCTCCTAAGGCACTGGTTTCTATTTTAGCAAAATCTTCATTTCAACTTTGTCCCCTGCTACGTTATCATAGGACTACAATGGTCTTCCAGCAGATAAATGAAAGTATGAGGTGATATCTACATTATGTTATGTATTATTTATTTATGTAGCATTTTAACATACACACATGTATCGTTTAACATACACAAACAAATATATGTTTATATATGTGTAAACATACACATGTTTACCCTATGTAAAGCAAACAAGTATACCAGAAACAGTAGACTAAGACATTCATCTTACACTTGCAGTTGATTGTCCACATAGACAGCTTGCTGAACAGCTCATACTCAGTGAAACATATTTATTTGAAATTAATAAGTATGATACAGAGAAACAAAACAAACACATGATCAAAGGAAAAATTTTAGCAAGTATGTGGTTTGTCTTTTGGTTTATTTATAAATGTTGGGTTAATGAAGAAGTCAATTAGTAAGGTATAAGGCAGGCTTTGTCATGAGAGTTAAAGAAACTATTATTCAGTTTTTTTTAGATTCTCAACCTAATGCCTGGCTTCTGTCACTGTTTTAAAAGTTAAGGGTAACAAATAATGACATGGGCAGATTAACTCAGTGACAGAATCACAGAATATTCTGAGTTGGAAGGGATCCACAAGGATTATCTATTCCAACTCTTAAGTGAATGTCCTGTATGGGGATCAAACCCATGAC
Organism: Margarornis squamiger; assembly: GCA_035222235.1. Classification (NCBI taxonomy): domain Eukaryota; kingdom Metazoa; phylum Chordata; class Aves; order Passeriformes; family Furnariidae; genus Margarornis; species Margarornis squamiger. The sequence continues at coordinate 31,099,086 of JAWWTY010000037.1, read as the reverse complement.
CTTGGCATTATTAGTACCATGCTCTAACTTATCAAGCTAATCTGTGTTCTAAGGGCTGGTCCCACTTTTTTTCCATGCAAATAGTTCTTTTATTATGATCTTTTAGTTTTTCTGACCCTCTTCATATTTTAACTTGTATGACTCCTTTGCTTTAGGAAACAACTCAATTCTACATTTAGTAATTGAACAAAGGGGAAATTATCTACCTATTCCTTTGACAATATTACACTTTAATTTTTCTTCAGTTTTAAAATTTATTGCATGCTTATATCCATGAGCAATAAATCTTAATATTATCTTGACAAGCTTACTTTTACATTTGTCAAAGTCCAAGGGAGTCTAGTAGAGATGATCACCATGGCAGGTCTACCATGGACATTTTAAAAAAGACACCTTATAAAAAGGGAGAACTAACATCTGGTCAAAATTTCTGTCACGTTGTTCTACCTTTTGAAGAAGAAAATTTCAAATATCTTTTTATTGCTTCAAATTAATGGCTTCTTATACTCAAATTTAATTTTCAAAGCATCCATATGCCTGTTAGTTAAATGCATCTTCTTTAGACAGAATAGAAGACATTTCTTCCCTGTTTCAGACCAACAGGAAAATCTCAGGATTTCCAGTCAGCCTGTTAGACATCATGCAACATTTATGCCCTCATATGCCTTTCTCTAAGAATTTTAATATATGCTGTTCAGAGTAAGAATGGTGGCACCAGATCAGTCATATAAAACAGTCACAAGACTCAGCAAAAGTCTGCTGAATTTGCTGATAAGAGAAAATTCTTTTGCATGAATAAAATCTATCATTGAAGTCAGGCATTTGGAGAAACATTTTTCATGCTACTGACATCTAAGAAAGGTGAAAGAAAAACTGGGACTTCAAAACCTCATTTTTGACTGCTTATACGGTCTTCCAGCATTTTAAAAAAAAAAAAAAAAAAAAGAGAAAGCCTTAGATGACCTTAAATACAACCTAAAATATTTGTAGATGTATTAGAAATCCTTGGGTTTGGAAACTGTTTTTGAGTTTCTAAAAGCACAGTCAAATTTTTATATTCTTTGGTCCCAAGAGAGATGTTCACATCATTACCATGTGCTGCAACAATCAGAAATTGTGATGTTTTTACCATCACATTGTATACTCCATATAATTTGGGCACACTTAATCAGAAAGTTCCCAGGGGAAGTGTAACAGTACTTAATTAGGACAGTCGTGTCATCAGGCAAAGGTTGCTTTGCAATTAAAGCACAAAACTATGCTAATCACTTCAAATCTCTCTCTCTTTTTAAGGAGGGAAGGGACTTTTTGTGCAGGCAAATAGTGACAGGACAAAGGGCAATGGTTTTAAATTGAAAGAAGGTATGTTTACCTTAGATGTTTGTAAGCAATTCTTTACTCAGAGAGCTGTGAAGCACTGGGGCAAGTTGGCAAAGAAGCTGAGGATGCCCTAAGCCTGGCAGTCTTGAAGGCCAGGTTGGATGGGGCCCTGAGCAACCTAATCTAGTGAGTGGCATCCTTAGCCAGGGCAGAGGGGTTGGAATTAGGTGATCTTTAAGGTTCCTTCCAACCCAAACCATTCCATGACTCTATGATTATAAGAACAAGGTATGGGAAACAATCAGCCATCCATTCCTGCCTTTGGCTTCAGGAGTAGCTTCTTATGTTAGTAAGGAAGGAGGGATGAAATTTTAACAATCATCTTCCTGTGTGGTATATGCAGGAACAGTAGGGTCTGTAGTCATTTAACAGTCTAGTTACACCCTATTAATTTTTAGATTCGTATTGATCTCTGGGCCTTAGAGATTGCCAATATTTCTTTATCCTTGATGGTGGGACATGCAAGTAGGGACATAAAGGGTTCAGAAATTAGTCTCCTTAAGAAGTAAGATTGCCTTTGCTCTACCATACATCTCAAAAGAAAACCTTGAAGGTCAAGGTTCAAACTGTTGCTTCAGTTAACACCATTCAGAAATGTCCTTTTAAAAAAGAATTTGGGAGTGAGAAAGAAAGACAGGAAATTTATAATATACATTTTTCTAAGAACAATGAATGCAAGACTGGGAGGAGTAGTGGTGTTTATTATTTATGTTTGTGGCAGAGTTCTTGTGTGCAAAAAGGAGGAGGAGCCTTCTGATGTGTTGTGAACTTTGTAAGAGGTGTAAGTACCAGCTAGACTGAGAGGCCTAGACTCAATCGTCCTTTGTCAACTAAAAGTGTTTATTGGCATCTAGCTTTTGGGAAAGTCAAGATCCCATATATTTTCTTGTGATGATTATTTTGTTAAATAAGAGCAGTCATATCTTGTTACTTGGGAAAAGAACTTTCTTTCCTATTTGAACATTTGGTAATAACAATTGCCATGCACATACTTTATCTACATTAAATTCTGCTATTTTTTTTCCAAATCTGAAGGTTATTCAGGGTTAACATGCTTTACAAAACCTAAAACACTTGTCAGTATGTGTTGCTCATTACAGACTCATTCTCCTAGCACCACTGGTAGCCTGAGGATGACAACGTGTAACCTTTCATAATTGTCTGTTTATAGCTGGGCTGAAAGTCATTTTCACATAGTGTAATTTATGGGCAGTGGCAGGCCCCCCTTGTCCCTGCTTTGAGCAACAGTGCCAATTGCAGTATGCCAGTCCTTACAGAATAATCTTCACGGCTTGAATGTTCTTGCCTTGAGAACATCACAGGAGCAAAGTTTCATTGCCAAAACTTTATCATGTAGCTCCAACAGATTCTATCCTGTGAAGAAACCAGTTTCCAGGGTGTATCACCCAGTGGGGAAGAGGGAAAAAAAAATCTGGAAGATCTGTCTGGTTGTTTAGATAATTCCCTATATCCAGAGAAGCAAAATATGCAATTTGGCACCCAGAAAAGTTGTCTTTTTTAATGGAGAGTTTATTTTCATTCACAAGATGGGAGTGGAGAAGTTTGTGTGCCCATATATAAATATATCTCAGGTCTATTTCCAGTACAGCCCAGTGAACTTCCCGTTGCAGATAAGGTTGAAGGACTCTTAGACATAAATCTTCCCAATATTTTTTTTTTTTTTTTTTACATTATAAATCTCCATGGAAAAATATTTAATAATAACATTATGAGAGCTCTAGGCAAGACCGCTCAGTAAATTCACAGACACGCTTTAGTTCAGTGGTCACTATGCTGGCAGCCTTACCTTTTTTTCCAGTTCTTCCCTATGCCCAACAGCTGTACATCAACAGTTTCTAGAGTACTTTCAGTGCATTTTTCAGTTTGTGGTCAGATATCCAGCATTGATGTAAGTTACCGAGTTCCTGAAGGCACAAAAATAGTAATTTATAATGAATATGAATTACAAGCAATAGTGTTATAGTTTCAAAATCTTTCATGGATTTTTTTTTTTCTGTCCCTTGCCAACACAGCAGTTTGGGGGTTGGGACCCAGAATGAGATGGCTTGCCGAAGCCCAGCTCTCCCACTACCTGCTCCCAAAGCCAGGTAACTGGCTAAAGCCTAAAC
>JAWWTY010000037.1:31071473-31095477 GCA_035222235.1 Margarornis squamiger | reverse complement strand
CAGAATGAGATGGCTTGCCGAAGCCCAGCTCTCCCACTACCTGCTCCCAAAGCCAGGTAACTGGCTAAAGCCTAAACAAAGGGATAGCTGATAGCTTTGCATTCCAACATGATGGCTGGGAAGGGGATTGAGGGAGGTGTCTTTCTGAGGGGAGGACTTAACTTTTTTCCCTAGCTTGGGGGGAGGTGAGAGAGAGGTTTCCCAGTGCTCATCCCTTTGGCTACTTGGGTGCCCAGCCACCTCTTGCTGGGCTGATGGCAGGGCTGGCAGGGGGGTCCTGGCTCACCCCGCCGACTCCACGGGTCCCATGCTGTTCTTGGAGAGCAAAACCTCCCTAGGCACGGCATCGACTCCTGCTGCCTGTGAATAGAACTGCACCAAAGGGCAGAGATAGGACTTGATTTGTTTGAAAGTTTTGGTTACAGTGTTTCTGTTTGTTCTTTTCTGGTTTTGGTTATATATATATATATATTTGTAGTAAAGAACTGTTATCCTTTTCTCTACATTTTCTGTTTAATGTCTGTTAATTTCAAAGGTTGTGGTGGTTTTCAGAAGAGACAGACTCGCTTTCTAGTCCGGGATTCCTCACTTTCCTTGATAGACAACTTAGTTTCTTTTCAAGCTGAAACAGAAAGTAAACTGCACAATAACATTGCTTACAATCTCATAATCTGCTAGAAAATTGTTCTAGAATTTCTGATTTAAAATTTGCATGAAATGCCTTACATAATTTACAAACTCTCACAGCTGTGAGCAATATGTCAAGACATTCTCTATGCTATTAATGATGATTTGTTTATACATAACTGTTCAATTTCAAATTTCTGTACAAATACTATTTAATTTGGCATGATAGGAAGGAACATATGTTTTTGCCAGTTTTTGGATATGTTTCTGAGAGGGCATACTGTCTTGGCTGCTGGCTGTCATGAGTGTTAGATGTCCATAAAAATAAGCACTGTATGAATCAGTGTTCATATAAATCAATGTCCATATATAAAAAAGCCCCAAACAACGAAAACCATACTCACTGGAAAGCCTGGTTATGGTTATGTTACGAGGAATTCCTGTTCAGGGAGATTGCCTACTGTGAAGAGCGTCTCCAGTATTGTAAATATCTCTGATAAATTTAGATGAGTGAATGCCCTTTTAAGATCCAAGTTATTTTCAGAAATAGTGAAAGATGAATGAAAGGCTCTATTGCACACACACCAAAAATGGTACTTTAAGGATGACCAGGGGGCTCTGCATGCTGATCTTGAAAGTCCCACATGTTTTATGCTGGTTTTTTCTGTCACAATAACTAATACTATACATTTCATTGTCTCAGCTATGAAAATTTTGAAGTATCGTACTTTTCATATGCCAAGTTCTTTTTGTGCCATTTTAAAATGTGTAAATAATTCATTTCTCAGGTAACATAAGGAGGATATCACTTAAGACATGAAGATACAGCATAAATATGTGCGAAAGTTTATCAAGCTACTGAAGTGTTAGCTGGTTGAAGTGCTGCAGAGCTTGTGACAGGCCTTTTTCAAAAAAAGGGAACAGTTGTTTGTTTTTTCTAAAAAAAATACTTCAGGATTTTTTTCTTCATAGACTTTTCACAAGTAAGTAGAAAAACTACATGAGAAACAGGTGCTGTTGGGTGTGATGTGCTCCAGGGGAGCCAATGTCAACAAATAACCAATTTAATTTCTATTTTAATTCATAATAGCACCAACATCCCATGGGTATTCTTCTTTTGCTAATAGTTATTCATCTGAATGGCATTTCTGAACAGCAGAATTATCTGCATAAGAACAATGAAATATAAAGGCATACAAGTATAATTTAAGGTATTTTCACAAGTGAAAACTAACTTATAAAATAATTTCATTTCTTTTGTTTCTAGAGAATTTCTCTTCACTGCTTCACCCTGTTCTCTTGGGATAGTGAAGCCAATAGTGGACACCTGTTTGCCAGTTGGAAAGTCAAGTGCCTCTGGTCATCTGACTTGGGGTTATAGTTTTTGACATGCTTGATTCTGTTGGTGCCAAACTGACAGTTGCACAGTTTATGTTATTTCTGAAATGTAGGGATAGAACTCACAGATGTATACTGTTCACACAGTAATATGTATTTTTAGTCCATACAGTAAACCACAACTTTCTCCTCTCATAACCATGTAAGTGCCTTCAGCTTACTGTTTCTTTCATGATATCCAAGTGAAATAGCATGAGGCTGTGCATTAGGATTCTGTGGCCAGGTTTTGGTAGTTGAGGGGGCTACAGGGGTGGCTTCTGTGAAAAGCTGCCAGAAGCTTCCTCCACATCCAGCAGAGCCAATGCCAGCCGGTTCCAGGATGAATGCACCACTGGCCAAGGCCAAGCCAACCAGGAGCGATAGTAACATCTCTGTGGTAACATATATAAGAAGGAAAACAAAGTTATTGTGCAGATAAAAACTGCAGCCAGAGAAGAGCAGAGTGAGAACATGTGAACCACTCTGCAGATGCCACAGTCAGTGGAGAAGGAGGGGCAGGAGGTGCTCCAGACACTGGAGTTGAGGTTTCCCCTACAACCCATGGTGCAGACAATGGTGAGGCAGCTGTGCCTCTGCAGTCCGTGGAGGACCATCAGGGTGCAGAGCTTCATCTGCAAACTGTGGAGTAAACCCGCACCAGAACAGGTGGATGTGTGAAGGAGGCTGTGACCCCATGGGAGGCCCACGCTGGAGCAGGACCCTGGCAGAGACTTGCTGACCATGGAGAAAGGATCCCATCCTGGAGCAGGTTTTCCTAGTAGGACTTGTGGTCGTGTGGGGACCCACAATGGAGCAGCCTGTGCCTGAAGGACTGCACCCTGTGGAGAAGTGACCCACATTGCAGCAGTTTGCGGAAAACTGTTGCCCATGGGATGGACTCATGATGGAGAAGTTCATGCAGTACTGTCTCCCGTGGGAGAGACCCCACAGGGAGCAGGGGAAGGACTCCTCTCTCTGAGCAGTGGTGGAAACAACAACTGATTATAACCCCCATTACCCATACCCCTTTAACACTGCAGGGGAGGAGGTAGAACTTAAAGTGGGGGGAGGGGGAGATATTTTTAAGATTCACTTCTCATTCTCTTGCTCTGATTCTGTTAGCAATAAAGTTAATTAATATTCCGACTTTGAGTCTGTTTTGCTCATGGTGGTGACTAGTAAGTGATCTCTCCTGACCCTTAACTCCGCTCACTAACCCTTCGTTATATTTTCTCTCCTCTGTCCAGTTGCAGAGGGGAATAAGAGCAGCTTTATTGGGTACCTGGCATTCAGCCAGGGTCAACCCACTACAGGGTGAAAGTTAAGATAAAAATCCATCTAGATACATCATTTATAAATCCAGAGAGCAGGAAGAGCTTTGATAGAAAGAGTCAGGTTCCTACTGTCAACATTTTGTATTCGTCTACCATGAGAAAAGCTGAAGCTTATGAAATCTATTTCTGTTTGTAATGCAGTCTGCATTCTCTAAAGAGTGGGAAAAAAAGAGAGTCACAAATTATTTTGTTTTATGTGTTCTTCTAAAAATACTTTTCCTGCCCCAAGATAGATTGGCAAGGGATAATATAAGACAAGGATTGTTTGCGTTTCTTTGCTTTAATATTGTACTCAACCTCTAGAAACAGTGGAGCATGTGGCCATAGTTGAATATATGCATGCACCACCAAAGACTAGCTCCTCTCCCTTTCAGGTCACAAGACATATCTTCAGTGTCATCAGCAGGAAATGATGAATCAGATGCTATATGCACTGCAATGGAAGGCAAGTGAAAAAGACCATTAAAAAACTGTTGACTCTTGAATTTATATTACCTGCTTGATATGGTCTGACTTGGAAAAAAAAAAAAAAAAAGAAAAAAAAAAAGCAGGAAGAAAATCAAAACCCCCAAACATTTAATGAAAGATTAATCTTTGCACAGAATACAGAACAAAAGAAAATACTGAGTGTATTAATAATATTAATAGTCTCTAAATAGGTTGAAGGGAATTGTAGAACATCCAGTTATACCACATATAGACAGAAGGCTTGAGCTTCCCATGTAGATGCTGCTATGACTTAGATCAGTGAACAGTGAGGTGGGTTTGAAACACCTGAACAGTCAGTCCCAAAAGGTACTGATCACTAACACAAAGTTCAGCTCCAGACAAGGCACTAGTGGTGTGCCCTAGGGGTTGCTACTGAGGCCCATACTATAACCTCTTAATTAATTACTTGGATGATGGGACAGTGTGAACCCTCAGGCAGTTTTCAGGTGACATAAAACTGGAAGGAGAGGAAGTTACACCAGATGGGTGTGCTGTCATTCAGAGGGACCTGGGCAACATGGATAATTGGGCAGGAATTTTATGAGGTTCAACAAGAGAAACAACTAAGTCCTGAACCAGAGATGAATAACCTCAGGCACTGTACAGGCCCACTGACAATCAGCTGGAAAGCAGCTTGGCAGAGAGCTAAAACTGAAATGTCACTCTGGCCTTGATCCCAACACTCACTGTTCTGTCTTCTTTTAGCCAGCTTGTAACATTGAACAGTGAGCTGAGGGACTGATCCTTCTGAAAAGAAAGCATATTTTTTACAGTTAATCTAGATCCAGCTCCCTGCTTAAACACACAAAAGCCTAGTACAAGGGAAATTACACCAACAGGGAAAAGGAATGAGGAGGGAACAGGTGGAATTAGAAACTTGTGTTGCATCTAAGTGACCATGTAATTATAGACTGAATGTGCATGCCATCAGCCAGATTTGCGCATCACCTAAAAAAAAAAAAAAAAAAAAATTCACACAAATTATAATATCATGAAATTGTCTTTTGCACAGAATTCTTGACAGTGTTTCTCAGTCAGATAGTTTTTCAGTGACAGTTTTTCCACTAAAAGGTGATTTAAAATGCTTATAGGTTTTCTAAGACAGAATGACCTGTGTCCTGGGCTATTTCAAGACACATAAGTTGATGTTTGCAGTCTTTCTAGAATAAAATGGGACCATAATATATATATACATATATATATATATATATATATATATAGGTATAGGTATATAGAGCTTGTCTTGTTTCCAGAACCATCAATTCAAAGTCCTAATCAGACACAGTGTGCATGTAGTAAGAAGAAATAGTCTAGTGTGCGTTTTTAGGTCTAAAATATATTACAAAAATACGTTGGATCAAACAGTGCAGTATACCTACCTTTAGTATTTAAAAGTTAGATATCTAAGTTTAATTTAGTGATTGTGTTTTCCCTTCCCATCCCATGAACACAAGTGAGACTCTCTAGAGGGCAATTCATTTCATTCCATGACATTTGTCTAGAGTCAGACGATTTATGCTCTGGAAGTACCTATTTCACTCCATGCCATGTAATAATTTTTCAACATCTCATTCCCCAATTCCAAATCTATTTTTCCAAAGGATAACTAATCCAGTTGTCGTGCATCTCTGCACATACAAGGGCAGTAAGAGGGAAATAGAAAGCAAAAGGTAATTTAATCAATAGATATCTCTTCCATTGCAAGTCCTGGGATACAGAGTTGTTTTGTACTGCAGTTTTGCAGTTAATTTCAATAGCAAAAAAACCAAGCACCCAAACTAGCATAGTCCATTGTTATTAACAGGCAGCAGGTCCAAAGGACAAGATCAGAGTTTCCACACATTTGCTTTAAATAAGGTCTTTTTTTTGTTTGTTTATTTTTTTCCCATGAGAAAACCATATCTATACCAAAAGTTTTTCCTGAAATATTGAAGAACCCTAGACAGCAATTTACATAAGCCAATAAAATGGCACTCCCTATCATCAAATATACAGTGAAAATTTTATTACAATATTGAGTTCAGCAAGTAAACCAATCCCTACCCGGTGCCATCCATAACATTAATTAGGCACCCCATACAGCTTAGTACACTCTTCATTTACAAAGGTTTTAAAAATAAACACTTCTGAGCTATATAAAAATGTAGCTATATGCTTGTATCAGTTTAACAGTTTAATCAGTAAGGACTATATCTTCTACAATATTTTTCCTCAACATAGAAGTACATTAACATTTATTTTATAATTTTGAATGAAATGAGTAATAATCAAAAACACATAAGATATGCTTCATTTTTTTTGCTGTTCTTTGTTGTTTACACATTTTTGTACTGTGTTGCACTATATAATAGGGTCAGCATGAAAATCTCTCATTGCCCATGCCATTTGCAAAACCTTGTCTGGCCCAGAAGCTGTTAAAGATGTGATGGGAGTTCAGTAGGTCCAGATCACCAGGGCAGCACCTGGAACTTTGTGTTATAAATGTTTTGCTATACAGTGTCTTATGTCCTTTAATCTGATGAAATCTTCCCTCCACCTTCCATTGTTTTTCAGGTTCTGAAAAAATGATTGTAATAAAAAAAAAAAACAAAACCGTGGACTAGTTTTTTTTTTTGATCAGTCTATGATGATTCAGTCTGGCATCACAGGATAGAATAATAGAGATGGAATAAGTTCAAGAGCATGGTATATGCTCTTGTCGTGACACATCCTGCAAGATTGTCCGAACATCCAAAACCTCTGTCTTCCAAAGTATCACAAACAGGTGAAATAAGGATAAAATCTGTGAGAACAGACCTTCCTTATTCCCCAACCTCATCAACACAAAGTTGAACAGAGTTTAGCTGAGCCTGTTAGTGTAGTTTTATGTTTTATGCTGTTTACACAGAGAATCTGAAGGAGCTATCAGACACCAATTAGAGTGCTATGGAATTTTTCAGAGCAAGATAAGAAAGTTTAAACTTTATTAAAGTGTTTACTCTAAGTTACTGAAAAATATTATTCTTTTTTATTCTCAATACCTTAACCTTATATCTAAAATATAATAAAATTCCAACAGAATTAAAGTAATTACTCTTACCAAGCATATTGTTATTATAAATTATTCATCACATTGTAATGAAACTGCAGTGGTCTTCTGTCTAAGTGAAAAGCATTTTCCTTGGAGACTACTTTCTAATGGGGAATTACATTTTAAAAATATATCTGGCTTTTTCACTTGCAGGAAAAATATGGCCAGAAATTTTACTGTTCTGTTGAACAATCAGAAAACACTTCACTTTAATATGACTGACCACAGTAGAGGTTTTTAAAATCTCTCATATTTGATCAATAGTTATAAAAATCTGTTATCCTGTTACAATAAAATCAGTTGTTCAGAAATGTCTTGATACCTGAGTAAACTTAAAAGCATCCTACAGAGGTCTACATATAGGTCACAGCATCCTATTCATCAACAAAACCAGAGAGTCAGTAGACACAGACATGTGTCCTATAATTCGTTCAATGATAAGAAATTACCAGCCATAGCAGCTGTACATCACATTTTCATCTCTATCCAGACTAACAAGATCAATATGATCAAGATGTATCAACAGTGAGAATTGTCTGGTCAACTTCTGAAAGAAGGAAAAATAAGAAAAGAGTAAAAGAGAAAATAAGAAATAGTTCGATAAAAAATTAGATTGCCTATGTCAGCTAGCAAGGTTTTAACTAAATTCCATGCAAGTCCAAAACTTCCAGAAACTACTTCAGAAGCAATGAAATATAGAAATATCCATCAGCCAAAGATTCTGCCAGTATTTCTGCAGCAGTATTTTAATCTACTAATTAATTAATCTACTACAACTTTTCAATAAATTAGGCTTTAGTTGCTATGAGCATTTTGAAGAACTGTGCTGACCTTCCTACAATGAGAATGATCAGAAGAAATTGAATGAATCATCCAAAGTTGGCACTGACAAATCTTTGTATAGAAACTGAGCTTGTAATTCAATGATTTTTTGCTTGTCATGGATGGTTTTATAGTTTTAAACTCTTCATACAGCCTCATTTTCTCAAGCCTCTGAATGAAAGTAACTTATCAGACAAGTGAGGAAAATGGCAATCCACCATGCAAAATTCCATTTTACCTCTTGCCTCTCCTTAGGCTGTGCACTGAAAGCCACCTTTGAGGGGTTGCTGTGAAGTGTCCCTCTGATTATTTCTGAAAATGGTTCAGTATGCTTAATGACCTGTAGAAATATTGACAAAAATCTTAAGAAGATGGAGACCACATGTTCAAATAACAATGCCACCTTCATTAGCATGAACATTGAAAAAACGATGTTCCTCTTGTCCCTTACAGTTCACAGTGGCTGCTTCAGACTAGCTCTCTGTATCAGGAGGTGACTACCACCATTTCTTATCTTCCCAGTTTCTACACTTCCTTCCAACGCAGCAACAAACGTATGCTGAGTGCCATTTGAATTGTGATCCTCCTGTCACTGTATAAATTTCATAATAGATGAAACTTTGAGTGGGGTGGATGTTTGTGCGTCACTAGTGCAGTATAGCAGATGGAAGGATGAAGTGGAGGTAGTCAGTGTAGGAGAAAAATTGCTGTTGCAAGTGCTGAGGAAGTCAAGTATTTGCCTGTCCATCATGGTTGTTAATAATGCTGGGCCACATTGTCCATATGTTAAAGTTACTACAGGTTTTGCTACTTATTCATGGGAGATAATTATTCATTGGCTATTTGATTTCACTGTCAGCTATAAATAGGTTACACAACCAATAGACAACAACACCATGTAATCAAGTAATGATCAGTCCCTGAGGTAAAACTATAATTGTATGAAATTGTCCTGCCATTACTTTTTAATATGCTGCCTAATTTAGGCAATATATCTTGATATATTGAATCCTTGTTGAGTCACAAAAAAATTTGATATATTGAACCCTTGTTGAATTACAAAATAATATATCCACAAGAAAGATGTACAGGTTGCTAAGGATTATGTTGCTGAAGCTGGTGGAGCTGTTTCTGACAGTGCCCAAATGAGCAACTCTAATATATTATACAGCCATTATTAAATTAACATCACATGCCTTGAGATTCTTATTTGCTAATAATTTCTACATGCTTGCCTTTTTACCACAGTGGTTCTTAATAGACAATGAAAGTTGGAGAGATGGGATAGAAGATATTGCAGGGCCTAGAGAAGTTTAATCTTCTCTCAACAAAATTAACAACAGTTCTGAGAGCATATCATGGAAAAGAGCAGGACAAGTGAGCGTGACTGGAAGCTCACTTTGCAGCTTGAAGTTTCAGATTAATATTACCTTGTCAATAAACCAAGTTTCATATAGGCTTAGCTAAAAGACAGAAGTGTTTACAGCATGTGCTGACAACACTTTGATACTGAAGAGTCCCTCCTCCTAATGAAAAATGTGAAGAAATGGATTGTAGTACAAAACCCCCTGGGATTATAGTTGCACAGTTGTGTAATCTGGCCAACTGGTTTTCTTCTATGTACCACACTTTGGTAGGAGAAGCGTTACTTACCATTTCAGTGGTGTTTCTGAAGAGATGCCACAAATCTTACTCAAATTATCAGAGGAAAATGAGAAAAGTTATATTCTGCACCAAAAAGGTGAGAAATGAGAACTATGAAATAAAATTGATCCAAATAGACATAAAGATTGCAAAATTAAGCTCAATTAGTTTAGCACATATCTATGATTAGGTAGGCAAGAGTCCTGTATCATTATTGACCCATGCTCTTTTAAATTATTTCTGTGTGTAATTTCCCTGCATTACATTAAGTAATATATACAGCACCTGAAAATGATGAGTTTTCCCTTTTCTATGTTAGATATTCCCCAGGTGAACTTCTCTCTGCAGGGAATTTATACGAAAGCCTGCTTCATCATTTTCTAGAAACTGGCATGTAGATCAGGCATTTAACTATGGAGCTAATAAAAAAAGCTTTCCTTAAAAACAAACAAAAAACCAAACCCCAACCAAAATAATCCCCCAAACCCAAACCCAAACAAACCCAAACAAATAAAAACCAAACCCCAAACAAAAAACGCCAGAAAAATTACAAAGAAACAAAAAACCCAACCAAAAAAACCACCAACCAACCAAACAAAAAAAAAACCAACAAAAACTCCAACTCAAAGCAAACAAACAAGCAAACACCTCCACCAAGCCAAAAAAAAAAAAAAACCAAAAACAAAAAAACAAAAAAACCCAAACCAACAACAAACAAAAAAACCCCAAAAAAACAACCAAACAAAAAGTGCAAAATTTATACATTATCCTTAGCAACATAGTCCAATTTAGAAAATCACTGATCATCATCTGAATTGGATATAATTCACAGCATACCATAACTTGGCTTTCTTGTTCAGTTTTTGCAGGTCGCATCCCATGCTAGCAACCAAAGCAGTCCCTGCAAGGAAGTTAAATACTACAAATTGCAACACGTAGATATTCCTCTACAGCTTTACACAATTTTCAAGTCAGTATAGGTATGGTTTGAGTTGAATTCAGATGAGTTTAACCTATCACAGGGTAAACAAAAACAAGAGCAGAAGGAGGTAACTGTGTAAAAAACTGGTCCTCATAGTAGATAATAAGCATAGCAACAGCACAAATAGGAATCTGGATTGCAGCAACAGCCCTGTAAGAGCTATTTGAAACCTATGTGGCTGCCAGATAGAGATTAAAACTCTGTACTCAGTCATACAGGAGAACAAGAAACACAGAGCAGATATTTTCCTCTCTGTGTTCTCCTTGGTGCTTCTTATCTGGTGATAGGATTTTAAGGTTACCATGTGAACCTGACTTTTCCAGTTACTGAAGGCAACAAAGAAGCAAGGTGCTTGATGGTCCACCATGATCAGATCGATTATTACAAATCTCTGTAATATTTCCTTCTCATAAATTTTGCAAAGTGAATGTTTCTCTTAGTTTAAACAATCAATTGCTATTTTTTTAGGGTCTCTGTCCTCAATGAAAACTCAGCAGCGATCCTTTGAAATGCGTGACTCATTTGTTTTAGAGCTTTTTCACTTTGAAAAAGATTTAAAGGGAAAATAATTTAACACAGTGATTAATTGATTTTAAAAAAAATTATATTTACTTAAAATCATCTGACAAAAAAAAAATGTGATTAATAATCAACATCATCTCTTCAAGAATTCAGTTCTGACTGGAATTTCTGACTGGGATGTCTGCTAGTGGGCAGCACTAACCCACCTGAAGCTGAAAGCAGACACCCAAAATTTAAAAAGTCAGCAAGACAGTAGTAAAAATATATGCATTTTACTTATGGGTTTTTCATGTTTATCAACATTACTGCTGTGAGATTAGTACAAATCTACAGTTTATATGAAAGGAAAAGTAGGTGTGCAATCTTTAAAGGCAGATATTAGGTGTGTTGCCTTAGAATATTATTCCATAAATTTAAGAAATGTTTTTTATTGCAGACCCACCAAACAGGGCGGGCTAGGATGAGATGAAACTGAAAAATATATCCTATTCTGATGACTATTGAAGATATTGTATGAGGACTATTTGGGAATTTCTTTTTTTGAAAGCTGGGAGTTAAAAAAACAAACAAAAAAAAAAGGTGACTAAAACAGACTGTCAGTGTTCATCTCATGTAAATTTTTTATTCATGTCCTCTAGGCCTGAGTGTCAAAGCATGGCAGTTGTCAAGGAAAGGAATATCTTGCTTTGTTAAGGCTATATCTTGGACACTTCAAATGAAAGCTAGAACCACTGGGTTGTGTAAGAAGCAATTGAAGTCCATTCAGCTTCAGAACTGGTTAGAAATTTTCTGGGAAACAACTTCTCATCTGACAACATTGATACTACTTTTTGCAAAGGTTAGACAGAAGTAGGTCCCAGGCCCACCAGAAAAGTCTGAAACTCTTGCCTCATACATGGTGAAGAACACCCAAGTTCAGAACATTAGATGTCTTAATGCAGGAAAGTGCTGAAATATGGAAGACTATATTTGTGTCCTGATGGAAATGCCACTATTCCTTTTCCTCTGTTGATGTAATTTCTATTTATGTCACCAATTATTCACAGGACCAGGGACAAATCAGTTTTAGAATCCACATTATCTGTGGAAGGAAGAAAAAGCAGCTCTGACACAATATTGAAATTACACTAAGGTTGGGTTAAAAAGACATAAGCATTAATGATTGCCAATTTAACGTGGAATGACAACGGGGACCTTCTGGAAGAAGATTGCAACCATTTCTGGAAAAATACTCAAAAATTAAGTTTTTAGCAATTCTATAACATATTATGTGGTAAATCAGTTTCATTAACTTATTTGTGTAGTGACCTGTTAGCCTATGAACCAAGAGGTAATTTCAAATTTACTGACCCATTATCTCCCTACTTTTAGTTCTATTTTTCCCTAGGAGATGATAACCACAATATTGCATACGAGCAAATGTACAAGAAAAAACCCTATTTTAGTTGGGTTTGTTTCTATTTTTATTTTAAATGTTACTTTCTGAGGGGTTTTTAAATTATTAAATCAGCACTTTAACACCAGAATAAATGGTGCTTAAAAGTTCAATTTCTAAAACTCACTGCAATTAGTTGAACAGAAAGGTAGGTCTTACTATCAGTTTTTTGAATTTTCCATATAAAATCAACTTAATGCCTGCTAAAGGAAAACAGAGCATTTATGCATCAGAAGAAAGTAGCCTCTGGGAAAATATTATTCATATTTCACCATGTGTCTTACTATTACTCGGCTCATTAAAGGTGAAGAAAATAAATCTCATCTTTCCATTTGCCTAACATACTCTTCGGAAATGAGGCATGGAGTATTCTATTTTGTCTCAGAAAGGTCATTTTATTTTAAAGTTGTTTTTATTTTTTTCTTAGGTGCTTGAAAATAGTTTTGACTAAGAAATCATTTCAGATGAAAAATTAGAATAAAAATAACATTCTTTTTATAATTCACAGAAGTCTGTTTAAGTTTTAGCTTGCATTCTAGTTGGCAGATTCCTGAAGTACTGGAAAATTCAATGGCTTGTTTGAGAAACTGTATAAGCTAAAATAAAAGTTAGAGCTCATAATGGACAGAAATAAAATGGACCTCCAGAAGAAACACAAAAACTCAGGTGATATTCTTTCAGTCTTTCTGTAGGACCTAATCTAACCTCTAAGGAACACGTAGAGGTTTATACACTCACATTGGGTTTGTGTATGCAAGGAAAAGTCAAGGCGTTTTCCTGCCAAGTGAATGTAATTAACTGGGGTAGATTTCTAGAAAAGCTTAACTTTATGAGAAAGAAAATATCTCTTTTTCTATTCCAGACTATCTCCTTAAAAACTCAGATGTCACCAACACATCAAAGTGGCAGAGTCCCACCAGACAGAGTGATCAAGCAGCAGAGATTTACCCACCCTTCTCATCCCCAGAGGTAAGGGGGCACTGAGCCTGCTCCTCCATCCCTGGAGTCTCCTACAGAGAGGAGTTGTTTGGCTGTTCCTCCATCTTTGCTCTTTTTATTTTCTACCTATCTTTTCTCTATTCAGCAAAGTAAACAGCTAAAAAAAAAAAAAAAAAGGAAAAGAAAATAATTTTGCAGATAGCCCACAATTCTCAATCAGAAAATCATAGTGTGTCTTTGAGAGGACAAATAAGGCTGAGTCCTTTGAGAGTTATCTATTAAATAATTTGTTTCTTTTACAGTTCTTTGATAAAGATAGAGGATGATTTGCAGTAGTTATTCTTCTGGATCAGTAAAAGCAGAAATTACAAACAAAAGCTAATACTACACTTAGAGAAATTCAATTGAAAGAATCATAGACAGTCTGTTAGGGGAAATAAAGACTGGAGAAAAAAATGGCTAGACGGTTAGCCAGTAAGAGAGGGTTTTCTTACATCCATTGTATGTATGTATATGTATTTCTGAATCTGGAAATGAAAGTTGACATATTCTTACCATGTGGGATAAAGAGAGACTTTCTTAATTTTAAGTGACCGTCAGGAAAGTACAATGGCATCTGCACTGGGTGCCTTGAGTTCATGTAACTTATAAGGGTTGTCTGAAGAAATTGCTAACTCATTGGTAATTTTTAATTACCTTCAATCATTTGGCAGTTCCAAAGACTATAAATCCACTAAAGTTACAGCAATATTGATAAAGGCCAGTGAGATGATTCATAGTTACCACAGGTTTTATCTAGTTTTTCATCAATCCATGGAGAGATGATAGGAATATTGACAGATTATTTTTATTATGTATAGAACTTCTCAACAAGTATTTTAATAATGTTCATTAACAGGATTCTAAAGAACAAAGATACTATCAAAGAAAATTGCTTTCATTCTTTGATACACACAGATTTTTCAATATAAGTGATCAATAAACATAGTCTAGAAGTGGCAAAAGGGTTTTTTATGCCACTACTGTGGCATTCTGGTTGAAAGAGTACACCATAAAATTACAATAAGGCATAAATGAATGAACATTTTCATTCATTTATTAAATGGATAAGGCAGAGAAAGAACATGTCAGTGGCACATCAGCATTATATGAGGGCTTGTAGGTTCTTCAGGGACTGACTTTGTCCTGTGGATTGAATTCTTCATTTACACTAAAGAAATTGAGAAAAGCAAGAAATCACACAGTAAGTACACATTTATAGTTGGCAGGGTTATTCTTATAAAATATAATTTAAAATTGATCAATTTAAATGAAAAAAATAATATAAGCCTTCCTGGCTTTTAGACCTGTTGGAGCCAGTATAGAGAAGAGTCACAAAGATGATCAGAGGACTGGAGCACCTCCCCTGTGAAGAGAGGCTGACACAATTGGGGTTGTTCAGCCTGGAGAAGAGACGGCTCTGGGAAGATCTTAGACCAGCCATCCAGTACCTAAAGGGGACCAAACAAAAGAGGTGCAGAGAAACTTCTTCTGAGGGCAGCTAGCAATAGGACAAGGAGGAATAGCTTCAACCTGAGAGTAGATTTAGGTTGGAGGTAGGGAAGAAATTCTTTCCTGTGAGGGTGGTGGGGTCCTGAAGCAGGTTCCCCAGGGAAGTTGTGGATGCCCCATCCCTGGAAGTGTTGAAGGCCTGGTTGGCTGGGGCTCTGAGCAACCTGGTCTAGTGAATGGCACTCATGGGGCTGGAACTAGATGATCTTTAAGGTCCCTTCCAACCAAAACCATTCTATGATTCTATGATTCTTTAGGCTCTAGTCTAGGGTTCAGTTTTATTCAGTAAAATGTGTTAACATGGTTCTGTAGGATATATATATCTATATAGGAAAGCACAATATCTCTAACACAACAGTGCTTAGACCGACGTTAAGACACTCTATGCATTCCATAATTGTATTTATATTTATTGATTAATTATATATTTATTAATTGTAATTATATTTATTAAAATAACATTTATAAATACATTAACCTATGCATGTGTATGTTTATATGATTATTAAATAGATTATTGTTTAGCTGTTGTGCATAATTAATTAAAAGAAACTACCCAATGTGAAAGGAATTTCTAACAGGGGAGACTGATGCATAAGAACAAGCTCTGTGTTGAAATCAAATCAAGACATGTTTAAAGGAGAAGTAAAGCACGATTTCTTAACAGAGAGAATAATTTCTCTACTGAATCAAAACACCATGACAAGGGCAATTTTTATATGTCTTCAGACCAAGACCAAATGCCATTAGAAAAGATTTACTTCAGTTAAATGGGAGTTAATGGAGTTTGATGCAGGTGAAATGCAACTGTCTGATATATGGGAGGTCAGACTAGATGATCTAATGGTCTTTGCAGTAACTCAAATGGAAAAAATAAACCCCCTATGACATGCAGGTGATTTTGATAAAATCCACTATATATATGTATTATATAAAATCTAAAAGGGCAGCATACAGTTAACTATAACTATGACATAACCATACACTGAGAGTGGAGTCAATGTTCTCATAGACTAAACTAAAAAAAACCCAAGGCACAGCCCTAAGCAGTGACATGATATATTGCTTAATTACCAGCACACCTGCTGTCATGGCATAGCTGTTTGGTATTGTTATAACCTATTTAAAACAGTGCCAGCTACCATTCAAGAGGATTGTGTCACCGGAACTGTTCCCAAAAGGGAACATTGTGACTGCAGCCACATTCTTTCCATAAAAAATTGTTTTGGTTGGTAGAAGTAAGTCATGTACTGTCATCTGGCCTTGGGGGTTTTTAATACTATAACCTAGCCTGGCTTTTGATTTTATCTGAGACTCAGAGCTGAATGGGAAAAGGTTATTGCTCACCCATGGTCTTATTAATTGCAGACTCCAGTGTCCATCACTGAGGTAATGTCTCTTCCAGATGACCACATCAAGCATTTTGCTTTTAGGTAACTGACAAAGTTTAGTCAAATTGGGCAAATCAGAGCTGGTGTTCTGGCCTTTTGGATCTGCTCTCAGGAAAAACAGTGAATCATAAGCACTGTTAACCTGCCAAGAGCTGCTTTTATAGATCAACATATCTTGATTTTACTCACCTGATTTGTATGCAGGTAGCTGTAATTTCTTATATAATCCTGAATCCTGAATGAGGGAAAACTCAAACTACAGAAATTACTCACAGAAATTTGTCCTCACGCTCTTTCAGGAGGCACCCCTGGAGGTAATTTCCATAGAGATACTGTTAGAGTGTCAGAGAGGAGTTTACAGAACAAATCTAAAATTCTTCACCTCCCTCCTCATTTTTATGCAATAAAACTGAGTCTAGATTAGAGATGAATATGAAGCGCTTGTCTGCCTAGCTGTAATCTCAGCCTGAATAACCCACTCCTCTGACAGCACGGCTTAACCATCAGTGGGATGAATTCTTGGTTCCATCTGTTGGAGCTGGACACCTGCATGTGCAGCACATATCCTGCACGTTAACTTGCCCAGGAATGCACAAAGCTCAGTAGTGTCTTGCAGGGGAAAGCTGAGCATGAGAAAGACTTGGCAAAAATCTTCAGGGCATTTGTCCTGATTTCAGCTGGGATAGAGCTAATTTTCTTCTCAGTAACTGATACAGCTATGAGTTTTGAATTTAGTATAAGAAGTTGATAACACACTGATGTTTTAGTTGCTTTTAAGTAGGTCTTACCCTAAGTCAAGAACTTTTCCTTTTTCCATGTTCTGCCAGTTAGAAGGTGCGCAAGAAGCCATGAGGGAATGTGGACAAGACAGGACTGGCCAAAGGGATATCCCATACCATAGAATATCAAACTCAGTATAAAAAATAGTTGGAGTTGGCTGGGATGGGTGATTGTTGCTCAGGGATGGGCTGGACATTGGCCAGTGGGTCATGCGCAGCTGGATTGTACATCACTTATTTTTTAGTATTTTATTCCTCTCTTCCTGCTTTTCATTACAATCATTATTTTTAAATTATTATTACTATATTTTATTTTGTTTCAATTATCCAGTTCTTTTCTCAACCCACAAGATTTACTTTATTTTACCAATTCTCTTCTTCAAAAAGAGAGTAGAGAGTGGAGGGAGCAAGTTGCTATGTGATACTTATTTGCTGGCTGGCGTTAAACTACAACAACAATGTTTCCTGAGAGAAATGTGCACAATGGGTCTCTCTCACTCCCATCCGAGCATGCTCACTATTGGGTAAGAAAGTGAAAACTTCTTTCTCTAACATTTTACATTTAGTTAGTTTTCTGGTTTCTTATAAAGCTCTTTTCAGCTTAGTTGACTGGTTTGCATAACAAAAGAGAACATAAAATTAATTTCTACTTTATAATAGTTAACTGCCAATCCAGAATGATAATGAAAAAAATCAAAAACATGTTACTTTGACATTCTGGTGGGAATTCATTTTCCCTATATTTGTGAAGTAAATTGAGTAGACCAGATAATAATTTAAACAATGTTAAAAACTCAGCATTTTGGAATAGGATGAAATGTTTAAAAATCAAATTTTATAGATGGAGCTGTGGGAGAATGTAGTCCTTATCAGGGACATGTTAAAAATAAAGCACTTGAATATATCTTGAAAAAAATGACTCTTGGTTAAGAACCAGTATCAGATGGAATCATTTATTCACTCAAGACATTACACAATCATTCATGGAGACAGAGATGCTACTCAGGCTGATGGGCTGCACATTAGCCTTAAATGAATAAAGATAGATTTAAACATTACTTTTTTCTCCTGTTCAAAAATGCATTCTTGAGTTTAGAAGCATGACCTTAGTTCAGTGACTCACAAAAAGTGAGTGAAAAACCTTGCAACTCTGCACTATGCTTCTTTTTGGACAGCAGGGACAAACCATGGAGGGGAGTGATCAAACTGAGACAGAGTAGAGACAGCTGAAGTGGCAGGTCTGTGACCATAGATCAAGAAAACAGATGGGGATTTTTACTTGTTCTTGTTTTGTGGCAAAACAGTGGTTGTCCTGAACTGCCCATAAGCAGTTTTGAAGATACTTAAGGCTGCCAGTTAATCTCTCCTTCTCTTGCGTTATGGAGGAAGGAGAGGGAAGTAGAACCACAACAATTTTATAGCCTTTAAAATAAAGGTGCAAAAAATCTCTGGAACCTTAGGTGCATTGTATCTTCTGTCTGGGATAGCATGAAACATCCAAAGCAGCTACCAGTTTAAGAAATTTCTTGGCATAGAAGACAGAACATGGAAAGAGCAACAGAAGGCATTGGCTGCAATATTTTCTCACTTTAGTTCTTTGTAGTATGTTTTCTAAAATTATTTAGAAAAATACCTACACTTAGATTGAGGTGGCCATCAGACTAACACTCTAACAGGTCTATATGAAGCAAAACTTCCCTGAGTGCATGGACACACAATATTGTTTTATTTTCTCTAAGTGCTTCAATCCATCATGCTGTGAAAATAACAAACAGAATAAAACATATTTAGGACCAAAATGGAAAAAGCCCAAGAAAATCACAGGAGCAAGGTTTGTAGTAAAAAAAACCAAACATTCTAGTAAATTCTGGACTGTCTGTTGATATCTTAAATCGTGAGACAATGTTGGGTACAAATTACAGTTTTGAGACATATATCAAACTACTGAAAATTACAGTACTTTAACAGCAGTTCAGTAGGAACAGAAAAGATATAGCTTAGACAGGTTTGAGAGATTATCTTCTCTGAGCTGGTTGCTCCCAGACTTGATTTTATAAAAGCAGAAGCTATGTCATGCAGTAAAGATGAGTGTAGTTTCAGATTGCAAGTATAATGTCCATAGATGAAGAAAGAGAAGGAAACACAGGCTTTCTCAGAAAACAACTGGGGCAGTGGGATTTAGATACTATAGTCTTAATGAACATTCTGTTGAGTGCATTTGTGAATGAAGATAAGTTTTAGGTTGTGTTTCAATGTATTCCTGAATAAGGAACATTTTACTTCACACAGACTCACTGCTACCATGGTATATATTTAGATTGCTGTTATAAAGGGTTCTACTTGTTATAAGAATGCCAGTGATTGTGTGCAGGATTGGAATCATGCAAGTGTATACAAATATTTAGAGAAGAATGTCTTTATCTTAATTTAAAAAAAAAAAACAACAAAACAAAACAAAACAAAACAAACAAAAAACAACAACAACAAAAAAAAGATAGATGATTGATTTTACATATAGAATAGACTGATTTTAATCCCATCTGGATATATTTGCAAAATTAGGAATTAAAAATACCTCTGCTGAGAATCACTTTCTGAATTTCTTGGCAGTCATTCACTGTTAAAATATTTTCTTTACATGGAATTTACTAATGTTACTCTTTATAGCTTACCATTTCACTGACAGTTTTTTCCAGACAGGTTTCCTGCTTGCAGAGGAGGAGCAATAAGTAAATGTTAACTGTAAAGTATTCATTGACTATTTTATTGTGACTGTACTCATCAACAGGATTAATGCAGAAAATTTGAATAACCTTCATTGTAGAGAATTTTAAGCAATTCAATAAAAACTAATTATTAATAACTCACAACTTTGAGTTTTGCATCATCATTATATAATGTCCACATTATCATATAAAATATCCCCCTAAACTCTTCTTTTCCCTATCTTTCAATTTTATTCAAAGACAACAAAAGCAATTCCCCATTTGTTTGCACTTTGTGACTTGAAAAGCTATTTCTACTGTGATGTTCTTTTTGGTTGCCTGGGATATGCTTTTCCAGATTCAAGTCCTTTTGAGGAAACATTGATTTAATAATTAAAAATCACTATTTTTGCCACATTATGATAATGATTTATCTAGGAAACCTGATTTTTAAAGTGTCTTTGAATGGAGATAAATGCTTTTTGCTAGATTCAGACTGAATATTGAAGTATTGCAAATATGCATACAATATAAATAATTCTTAGAGAATAGTCCTTTCCCACTGGCTATTTGAATTATTAGATGCTAACAAAGATAGGATCCTGCTTTCATAACTTTTTTCTAAGCAGACATACTCTGAGCACACACACTCATATCCCAGTTCTTCTTTATGTCCACCTCCTGAGGGACAGCTTTTAAATTCGCTGCAGCCCTGCCCTTCTAATCCTTTTGTAAGAGTTGGCTAGGAGTATTGTATCAATGTTGCCAAACTAGTGTCTATAAGTAATGAGTCAGACCAAATCTTTAAAAATTTGTAGTAAACCCCAATAGTTTTCACATATTTTACTTGATTTTAGGGCCATAGGAAGTCTCTACAATTTTTGCAAATACTGTAAAGTTACAAGACTCCAGAAGCTGGGACTTTAAGGAAAGCATTCCCAGGCTTGGATACCCTAATGAGAGACAGAGACACTGTTACCTCTGCAGTTCCTGTACAGTTACTTTAATCACATATTCTACTTCATCTGGTGAGAGAGCAAATCAACACCTTTGAATTTAAAAACAAGGATCAGAAAATCTGTCTATGCACAAATCAAGTCAGCTTTTGTTGGGCATAAGACAAATGCTTATACTACAAGAAACATGTGATAATATATCATGCTGGCTACCCAGTCAGAAGGAAGTCTTAGTAAAAAGGTCAGAGTATATAAAAACATCACAGTAATACAAATCAAAGCAGGCAAGGAAAGACTTTACAAGTTCTTTTTTCAGAGAAGTCTGAGGAAAAGAGACAGAGAAGTAAAAGCATACTGAAAAGTGCTGCATTTCAACCAAGTTTCTAATATCAGAGTAATTACTACATACTTTTCTATCAAGAGCTAGAATATAGATGGATATACATAATTAATGAAAATAATAATTTAGAAGTGAGATATTGTTCATCTGTTGAAGACCTTAATATCTCTTTCACCAAAGCAACAGAGAGTTTCATACTGTGTGAAATGCCTTGACAATTCTGACATCTCTAAATCTGATTACAATTTATGCATCAATATAACGAGTTTGGACTTGCAAAACTGGCATCATATATCAAAAAATCATAGGAGAACTGTCCTATAGATTAAAAGATTGAATTACATTGACAACATATTGATATAAGGAACTACAGCTCTACTAAGACATAAAAATGCACAATTATAAAAGATTTTCTGTTACTATATATGCGTGAAAATATTTTCATTAATTTAACTTTAAAGTCTCCTAAAAGACCCATGAAGCACACTGTCAGAAGAATTGCCTTTCTTCCTGAATAAGTTAAAAGGAAAGTTACTAACATCTGATTTTCTATAAATACCTATAAGCATAATCATGAAGAATTCAAACACAAATATTTGTATTTGTAGATTTGACTCATAGATTAGCAGCAATGCAGAGTGTACAAAACCTGTGGTCAGTCTACTTATGCAGGCAGGTGCAGACAAATCAAATCCTCTGACCACATTTTATAGCATGCACAGATGTAGGATATAATCACACTGAATAAGACAATTAATGAACACAATTTTGTAGTCAATTTAGAAGAATCAGTTTTCTTTATGGCTCTGGAGCAGTTACCTACAGGACCACAGAAATCATGATATAACTCACTTTCAAGCAAAATTCACCCCAAACCAAGGCTCTGAATTATAAGTCTTAACAACGTTTCTAGGCCTTTGGAGCAACTACTCTCACTGTAGAAATAAGGTAATACTAATTTTTTTGTTATATTGGATATATTGGATATATTTGCCAAACTTTCTTTCAATATGAATTTAGACTTACTAGTTTTGTATAAAACTGTTTCCCAAGTAGTAAAAAGAAAAGAAAAAAAGTCCTAGCAAACACTAATCAGTACTTTAGTCTTTAGCTTTTCATTTCTTAATATGAATGGCCTCGTCCTGAAAAATATCTGTGCTATTGGCATTGTGACTTCTGCATCATTATCTCTCAATAATTTCTGTATCAGATATACTTAGTTTAGAAATAAAATGGAGTGTTTATGTTTGGTGTCTTTTTAGTTGTGTTTTATTGCTTGGTTTTTTTTCCTGACTGCTTTCTCTGCGTTCCTTAGAATCCAACAGTTTTCTAGGGTGGTTTTCATGTCACTTACCAGTGCTGGATATAAATGTTCTGCAAAACAAATGAGGTCCTACCTATATCTGTGCTACCCTAAATTCCTAATCAAGCTCTCTGTGGATAGCACTGTAAACCTATTTCCCTCAACAGAATTGCACAGGTGTATCCTGCTGAACGCTATTGAACAGGTCTGTTGATGATATACAAGATGGAACAAAATTTGCAGCTTAGTATTTCCTAGCTGTGCTGGCTCTGCAGGAGAGAGAGCTCATTTATGTTACTGACACAGGCAACTATTACAGAATGTACAGAGAAAGGAGATTTGCTGAATAAAATGGTGTTGTTTGGTAGGAGAAAGGGTTCAAACTAGAGCTACGCTTTATGGTCTTCTGTACTAATATACTGTAATCACAATAGTTTTTCTTCTGACATGGTAGAACAGGGTCAGATGTCAACAAGAAAAAATTGCTACAAATGAGAACTTCATAGCCTTGGAGAGAGGTAATAAAATGTTATGACTTTCTCATTGGCTGCATCTACAGAAAAGAGGTATATAAGTCAGTTATAGATGACCTTGTTTTGGAGTGATCCTTGCAGTCATTATACTCCAATTCTTATTTCAAAAGATACTTCAAAATATTTTTCATGAGATTCTTAAGATTTTTCTGCTGTCATTTATTTGATCCTTCAAAGTTCTGAATTTTTGATGTTGCTTGGTGTGTTCCCTTGCAGAGAGGAAATTACTATTGTATCTTGTAATATGCTCACCAACTTTTGCCACATGAGATACTCTTGAGAATGTTTAGCACACTCAGAAGAATGGAAAAAAAACCCACACTACTGGAAAACACTCTCTTATTTAGTTAGAAAAAGAAAAAATTTTGAAAATATTTTGCTTTAAAATTAGTATGACATTCCAATATTGATTTGGGGTTGGTCTTTCTCTTCCTGAGTCAGTCTCTTCCTTCCCAGATAAAAAACTCACCCTGAATTCCTCTTTCTAAATTTGTTCAACCTTTAGGTTTATTCAATCTTCTCTTTCATATTTGGAATTTTACATTACACAGCTGTAATTATGCCTAGGGAAAAAAAAAAAAAAAGACAACAAAAGAACAGTATTATTTGAAACACCCAAATAAAAATAAACCAGTCCAAAAACCTCACTTCAGTTTCTAACTGCATACAGTTCCTTAGTGCTTATATAGTGCTTAGACGCTTGTATGCGTAAAATTTAATTAAAGTTCACTATTTGCATTGACATTTTCAGATTTTTTTTTGTAAAACCACTATACTCAAAATCTATGTCCATATAAAATTTTCCAATATCCTTCTACAAACAAAAGTTATTGCTTTGAGACCCTTTCCACAGAATAAAATATCTGATAATAAGCAAGTATTTACAAAACTAACTATCCTAAACTTAGCACAAAAAAAATACAAGGAATTGCTGAATCATCTCTGTTGATCCCAAGTACATAAAATGTAATGAGCTAGCCTGGCTTTTTTTCACTCCATGTTTGCTGACTAATCTGTCTATAGCAGAAAAATGAACTTGTAGCACTTTGCTTCATTGTCTTGAGACTTTTCATTGCTTCACTAATTTCTGAAAGATTTTGTTTATTAAGATCAAAGCAGAGAGCAGCCAACAACTGCTTGGAAAGGAGTCCCGCAACCTCACTGCAGCATGTAGCCACTGCTGCTTTGCACAAGGACAGCATACT
>JAWWTY010000037.1:31051243-31071373 GCA_035222235.1 Margarornis squamiger | reverse complement strand
AACAACTGCTTGGAAAGGAGTCCCGCAACCTCACTGCAGCATGTAGCCACTGCTGCTTTGCACAAGGACAGCATACTCCAGATCTCTCTGTGTGAAAATGAGAAAAAGACAATATCTTTGGTTCCTGAAGGCTTTCAGGACTACCATTTTTCTAGGATATTTGAAAAAAAAAGACAGGATTTGCATACTTATATATAATTTCTTCTGCTGTCTGGCTGGAACAGCAGCTTTTTTTTTTTCAGGTTCTTGAAGGTCGCTACAAACTAGAATTATAATCTAGTCTTATATTTTACTACATTGACCCACATCCTAATTGTTTGCCTGCAAATCTGTCATACAACCGCCTTCTCCCACCCCCCAAAACTGCACATGTTCTGGAAGGACTTCACAGCTAAATGCATGAGGTCTGATCCCCAGGTGCATGGATGAAACTCAGGGATCTCTCACCCAGAAAATCCCACAGCTGACCAGTCCAGACCAGTGCATGTGTCAGTTAATGAAGCTCTTGAGCACTTTCAGAACCCTGCACGGCATGACAAGGGAGTGGAGTTTATCTGCATATATCTATGCTGCACCTGAGGCATGATTGCAGCCTAGAAAACATCTATTACCTTAGTCAAAGGCCTAATTGGTCTATCTTCTGCACAAGCCTGATAGATCAGGTAGAATCAAGCATACATGTGTCCTTTCCAGTAGCTGGTACCATGGTTCCTGCACTTCCTTAACACAGCATAATCACTTAGTTTTTTTAGTTCAGCCAGTGACAAGAGTAGAAACCACATGGGTTATGGCTGTGCTTAACCTGCTTTCTGGATGGTATCATTATCAATGGTTGATTGTATGCATCTTTGTTCCTCCCTTCTCCTCTCCACTGTTGTTTTTGCTGTTATTCACCATTCACCTTATCCATTTACATATACACACACAGGTCACTATTTTTCTTATGGACTTGTAATGTACAGATTACTATTTCATGAGTTTCCCAACCATTATCTTGGACTTTTATGCAGTTAAATAGGAGACTAACATTGCATTTACTGCATTAAAGTTAATAATCCATTCACTTACCAGATATGACACATCTGAAGTTGAGCTAATTCTCTGTCTCATTAAGCAGCATAGGGAATACTATAACCATCCTACACTTGTCTTTCCTTTTAAAATTATACATTTGAAGAACCCACATTTATTCCTTGAATTAATATTTTAAAAAATTATCTAAGCTCAGTTATCTTTTACAGATGTCTGCATCAAAGGCTAGGAAGCAGTTTCTCAGTGGATTATCATGTTAGTGATGTTTGTCTCAATACACCTTGCAGGAGAATAAATTTTTTTAACTTGTCAGAGGATTATAGAAAACATCTCTTCACTGTTTTATTCCTGATTCTTTAAATAACAGGTAAAATGAGTACTATAGTCCTGCTAGCTGTCCATCCACAGTATGTGTGTATTTATGTGAGAGTGAGTGAGTGCAAGAAGATAACTGAAAGATTAATTTCCATTTATTTATATTTATAACTATATTTTATGGCTGTGTGAACAGTTCACATTGGAAGCCTTTCAGTGGAAAATTGGTCTTTTGACCAAATCTATTTTCTTTTCTTAGCAAAAACTATGTGCATTCCATAGAAAACTGGTTTTGTTTGTGTTTCTGTTTGTTTGTTTGATTTGTTTTGTTTTGTTTTGCTTTCATTTTCCTTGAAGACTAGAGGCCTGAAAACCAAATATTTCAATTTGGTTTTGTTCCTGTAAAGACACATAAAAGCCCAAGTGAGGATCTTTTTTTTCCCTCTGCTAGCATCTGGACTCTGGGTCCACTAATATAATATGTCACAACCAAAAGGCATCAGGTAGGAGACTGTGGCACTTCATGAGAAGATACGGAGCAAATGCAGATCTAGATTAATGAAAGTATCTTTCTTCCTCCCAGTTAAAAGTCCCATGGACCATGAACAATACTTATTGCTTTAAACCAATCGTGTTTTGTACCAAAAGGTAAATGAGGACAAGTTAATATAAGCAAACAACCTAAACAATTTATAAACTATTCTGAAAATATATATATGTCTAGACAATAAATAATTAAACCTATACTTAAAGCCATATGTTTGTTTTAGAAACCACTAACAATGACCAATAAAATATTGAGACCACCAAAGTTAAGTTCCATTGTTCAAGCAGCTCTGAGAGGTGCTCATTCAACTTCACTGATAAAATTCACCATGCAAACAAGACTAACAGATACAAGCAAAATACAGATAGAAGACACTAATGTATTGGTTTCATTGTTCTGTTTTTGTTGACCTACTCATCAAAATGCAAATCACAGAGGGCCATGAATAAGTTAGAATGCAACTGAGAATAGCAGTCTGTATGATGAAGTGCATCTGCAGTGCGTGAGTCTTCTCTTAAGAGTGGCCAATGTTTTATGGTCAAAATATGAACACAAACACAATGTTTGCAGTAGAGCAAAAGTCATTGTGCTGAGCCACATTTCACACAGGAAATGTGACAATCCATTCACAAGTATGTAACATTCTCTAGCTCCCCACAAAGAATAAGTCTCCATGAAGTCAATACAGGTTTTAACTGAGGAATTAAAAAGACTTAGCTAGTAGAAGTCTTTCTTTTGGCTGGAAGTTATGTGAGTAAGGGTAATAAAATTAAAGCATCACTTCCAGGTGTTCCTAGAAGACTCCACTATGCTCATCTCCTGGCTAAAATCAATACCCACACATGCTCTCTTCTCACCTGTGCAACAGAATTGTAACCATCAACTCCTGATTATAGCAGCTGGAAGGTGCAGGAATAGAGCAATGATGGCTGGTTAAAATTTTTCTTCGAAAGTGCTTTCCACCAGCAAGAGGTGATTCATTAAAATGTTGGGTTTTTTTTTCCTTCTATAGCATATAAAATTCTATAAAATATTTTTTCAAGAATTTTCAGATGCAGGATGAGAAACTTCAGAGAAGGGCCTGAATACTTAATAGTCCTATGGTTAAAACATTTTCATTAGATGTTAATTTTGATCAAAGTTCCTGAACTACTTGTTAGCTTGTGTGACAAAAAAATTCCCCTCCACCCTCTTCCATCACCAATGGAGTGCAAAGGAAAACCCCAATATTCCTCTGTACTCCTGGAGCTTCACAGGAGATATCATGCTGTCAAAATGTCATCCCCCCAGCCCCAAAGACATGATGGCAAAGGGAACCCCAGTGTTCCAGTTAGAGACAAGAGATCCCACTCCAGCCCCATGGCTGTCTTGAAGCAGCCTCAGTCCCCTATGCCTGGGGGTCACCCAGTGCCAGGAGTCAATGAAGTGACTTTCTGAGAGACCCCACAGACCACGGATAATGTCGGGGTACAGGGTTTCCTGTGGTGTATAGGGTAGAGTATTTGAGTACTACAAAGGACCAGGGTAGGCAATGAAGGTAGGAAAAGGGATAGATTGGAGTGGCTTGGGAAGTAACAAGAATGGGAAAAGAGAGACAAAAAGGAAGAAATTGTCTGCTTTTTTGTAACAGGCATAGGTCAGGAAGCTTGTCTGGCCATGCCTGCACCTGACCAGTGCAGTCTGAACTCTATTTCCACAGTTTTCCTGGATGTGGGTCTCTCTGGACTGTCTGTCTGTATATATGGGGATGTATATATGGAGTGAGAGTCCTGTGTCCACAGTGCCAGCCTGGCCAGCAACAAGCTGGACTAACCGGCAAATGGGGAATGTGGCCTGGGGTCCAGAGAGAGCTGCTGCCAGTGGGACACCTTGAGAAATGGTCCCCTGGAAGCAGGGATGTGGCCAGCTGCTGGAGAGACCTGAGGTCTGTGTGTGTGTTTGTGCACATGCCTGTGCCTATCTATGGGATGTGATCAGCCTCAAGTTGGACTTGCAGGCACTGGGAAGCTGCAGCAGCCTTGCCCTTCCTGGGCTTCCAGATTTGGCATCTCCTAACAATTTCTGTTTCTGTCAAACAACTTTATCCCAGTGAGTGCTCCATTCACAGGGCTGCTGACTCTTCCTTGGAACAAAAATCTGTACATTTCCTACATTTGCAAGCTAATAAGCCTGTTTGCTCTAATGATTATTTAGACCCTAAGGCTCAAACACTTACCACTTAATTGTGATATTTTCTTTGACTTGTCTCTATATAGAGCCTATTTTTGGCACACTGGTTGTTCTTGAGACCTGGCAATTAGGCTTTAATTCCTGAAATATTAGAAAGCCTAGATTTATTTTAATGGTTCCTACTTTAAGACAGATAGATTTATTTTAAGTAATGCAAGTTATCCTTCCCTTATTCTGTGGAAGAAAACAAATTTTCATTTTACATATTCTCCTTCAATACAAACTTTCAATGCCCTGAAATCTACTTTCATTAAATCAGTGTACAACAGCTTATAGAAGCCCAGATTCATTCCACATACAGCTAATTGCTTACGCATTGTTGAAGCCTTATTGCCATAGCAACTACTGCCTATACGGAAATTATTTTCAACTTGTGATCCAAGCAACCCCTGTATCCATGGTCAGCTCTTGAAAGGTCTGACAACTAAGAAAAGCAAGTTTATTGTCTGCAGGTTTAAATAAAATGAAACTCAGTCCACATCTGTATTAGAAGAGCCAGGATAATAAGTCCAAAAACTGGTGGGTGAGGATCAATAAAAGTTTCACAGTCAATAGGGGAGGGTAGATAAAAAAGACAACCGAGCCCACCATCTGAACTATTGTCTGGAGGCATCTGTAACTTTCCATCTATGATTAAGGGAACTTAGTGTGAGCAGGCTTCTGATGCAGATATCTTAACATAGCACCTAAAGTTACGTGGGCTGAATAATGTTCTATCATTCTATGGGGACTTTGTGCTACTCCCTAGTTAACTCGGAAAAAGACAGTTTCTTAAAACATTTTCCACACCTAAAAAGGGCTCTTCCCTTAAATTTTTTGTATACTCAGCAAGGGTAAACAAGGGACATGTATGATATACCTGAAGTATTCAAATATCTTGATTCTCTTCCATCACAGAGAAGAGTGATAAAAAGCTCATTTCAACTTTATTTCAAGAATCAATTTGCCTTGGGAGAAAAAGATACATTCATAAGGCATTAGTGTACAGATCTCGTTCATTCTTTCCTGCAGTGGTCAGTAGCCTGGATTGTGATGCAGCCCAAGAGTAAGGAATGTAGGTAATACCAATATATGGCATATGCTATTTCCAGTACTGAGGACAATTTTTATGATCTCTCTCTTCATTTTATGACATATTTACTACCTGGAATAGTTAACAACACCACCCTAATAGTATTCTCTTTTTAATAGTTTTAATTTGTTTGATGTAAACAATACTTTGAGGCTTGTTATAATGCAACAAATTAGGAATGCCACACAATCTTAATGACTCTTAAGAAAAGGAGGCCTGTAGCAGGTTATTTAAAACTGTGTCTTTCTTTTAAGCAATTACCCAGATGAATGTACTGAGCAGTAAACAAACTCTAAAAATCCTAAAATGAAAGCCAATTACAGCAAATAGTAAATCAAAATAAGCTTCTTGAAATTGAAATTCTTTCTTAAGAAAGCATTATTTCCAGAAAGTATTAATTAGAAAGCATTATTTCTGTCAAAAATGAGTCTTGTAGGGATAGGTGTTTCACAAAGTAATTTTTATATTACAAGTGTTAGGAAAGCTGTTATGAGTTGTCTTCCATAAACTCAATGCAGGGGTTAAGTGTCTCATGCCTTTTGCGTGCATTTATTTCCAATATCCCCACCTGACAATTGTATATGAGTGAACATAAAATTCATTTGAGGTGTTTGGACTTGGGATCTCAAAATACCAAAAGTCTCAGAAGTCGCTTTTGAAAACCTAGGCTCTGGATTTCCCATTAATGAATCAGCCTTTGGATATAAATAGATAAATAGTCTGCTTTTTTTTTTTTTTTTTTTTTTTAAAAAAAAGACAGATTTGCATGTTACAGATATGTGACTAGTCACAACAATAAGTTTGGAAGAAATTGCCTTTTTTGCACTGTGTATGACATCTGTCTCTACATTTATTTTCTTTGATGTCCTTCTTTTCACATTTTCTGCTAAACAGAATACTTTTGCAGCTTTTTTTTTTTCTTTTTTCCTGGAAAAATTTACAGTCTCTTTCAATATGACGGCTGAAGACAATTTTTCTTTCTTAGCTGCAACAGGTAAGCACTTGTCATCTTGTTTTTATAGGGTGCTACTTTTTTATAAAAAGAAAGAAGAAAGGGTAATATATTTGTGAAATGAAGATAGACATGTTGCTAGCTGACTCATCAACTTTTGTAATACTTTATTTCATACATGGTGTTACCATTCAATTTTCTAATTCTTGTATTTCTGCACATCACCTTGGATGTGTGCAGGTATAAACTTCCTTCAGATAACCCTTCACTATGACAAGATGCAAGAAGAACATTCACAGTAGGTAAATTCATCCCTTTTTCTAGCCCTATCTAAATGTGGATTTGACTTGGTCACGTCACATGACACAAGACAATAAGGATGGAATATGAGTA
Source organism: Margarornis squamiger (assembly GCA_035222235.1). Taxonomy (NCBI): domain Eukaryota; kingdom Metazoa; phylum Chordata; class Aves; order Passeriformes; family Furnariidae; genus Margarornis; species Margarornis squamiger. The sequence goes on along the minus strand of JAWWTY010000037.1, from coordinate 31,064,833 downwards.
TGATTCAGTCCTTGTCAAGACTGTGAGCTAATAGAGTTAATGTAAGGTATACATCTTTAAGAACAAATGTGACAGTATCTAGAGTCACAAATAGAAGAGAGTGTTGATTCTTCAGTGTGCCATTTTTGGAGTTGTCAAAATTATATGATTTTCTCTAAATAGTCTTTTTCAACACATTTATAAATACAAAGATTACATGGTTTTCAGAGAGTTGTCAAACTATTTTGGAAATAAAGGGCAACAGTGCATTGTGTTTCAGCTTAATGAAGTGTATGTTGCTACTGTAAGGAAAGGTGAGAGTAATATAATTGCACCACATTTCTTTCCCAATTTTACATTATTTTGATTACTAAAAGACTCTCTACTTAGTGTTTAAATTAAAAAAAAACAAAAACAAAAACAAAAACAAAAACAACAAAACCCGAACAAACAAAAAAAATCTCTAAATAGCCATAAAACTGGGAAAATCTCCACTTTCTTTGTCCATGTGAAGTATTACTCTCACATCTGGTTAACCTAGAGACAGAGGTTTTTAACCAAAGTGTAAAACATCTCTAAGAATCTCATCTCGTACAGGCACAAGCCCTACAGAGACTGCTTGAAATTCAGACACCAAAAGATATGTGAATCAATATGAGAGTATAAATATTTTATCATTTTCTTCTACTAGACCTTTTTTTTTTTCTTTGTACTTCACAAATCTGCATGCCATGTAATAACTAAATTTAGCAGAGTTTTACCACGAGAGGGCAGGAATGCTCATCAAACAGGTTTGCCACTGGTTGTTTCACCATTTCTTTTCGAGGAGGGTGACCCAATGCGCTTTCCCTCCGTCGGTATTCAGTGTCTGGGCATGTTCCCCGAGCACTTAACAACATGACAAAATGCTTTGACCCAACACACTGACCTGTCATTAGTACGGCTGATTAATCCCCCTGGATGGTTGAGGGGCTCAGGGGCACAGCTGAACTGCAGCTGTGTGAGGCTCAGAGCAAAATCAGAGCTCCTCACCCTGGGCTGGCAAAGGGAAATAGCTGCACCAAGGCATCAATCAGGCTTGCCAAGGCAGGCTGGCGGGTAGATAGGGGTGAATCAGTGCCTGCCTTTCTTCCTTATAGAGAGTAACAGAAGCAAAAATGAAGATCTTTAGAGAGTTTTTATTACATTAGCAGCAGTGGCTTATTCATGAACATTATTTAAGCTTTTCTGTAAGTGAGACTAATTTTGATTGGACCATAGCAGTAGTCAGATCTGAACAGTAGAAGACTGTACTGGACATAATACTGTGTAGAAAAGTTCCAGACTATTATTAAAATGAAACAGATTTGTGTGGAAAGTCATAGTTAACTCATAAACAATTTATAAACTGAAGCATTTAGCAGAGCTTGATTAAAGGTTTAAATTCTTGTAACTGTTTGCCAACAAAATACAGTGTTTCACTGTTCCCAAAATCATGTTTTGGAAAAAAAAATCTACTGTGGGGCCACTCAGAGTTGTAATATTTTAATCAGCTAACATTAAGCTCGGTAATATACATGGAAATACCCTTTCTTTTTCTTGCTTTGCTGCCATGTTAAGTAGTTTCCTTTTTAAAATGGCAAAGTTTTTCACCATGAAGCAAATAGTTCTGGAGTTGTGACAGTGACTGGATAAACTATATTCAATGGGAACAAAGAGAAATAAACGAAAATGTAACCTTACTCTAGTCATAACAATAGCCTTACTCTAGTAATAAGAAAAAGATTTATGGAAATTATTTTCCATTAGCCATGCCAATTAAATTATAGTTTTACCATGTTACCGTGCCCTCCTCCAGAAAAGGAGTGCCCAACAAAGTTATCCGTTGCTCAAATCTAAAGATTCTTTGTTAGTTCTATCATTGGGATAGAGGGCTTTCCCCAGTCTTAAAGCAGAAAAGGGCATTGCCTTCCTATTGTGTGGTTTGGCTGTCTCCTGTAAGAAGCTCTTGACTTATACTTAGAGGGTTACATACCTGCTAGGAGATCTATATTCTCAGTGTCATTTTACAAATCTCTCTTCCCCAGAAACTTTCAAGAGCCATGCTGCAACAGCATGCTACCAGGGCGAGTAGGTAGGAAAGCAGGAAACCCCACAAGGTCTTCTCATTCGATAACTTGGGATTTATTTCTTTGGCCTTTTAAATAGCCCTAATGGTGTGTGGCTCTTTTCAAAGCCCCGGCAACATGCAAGAGTGTTTCAGCCCAGACTAAGCAACAGACAGCCACCTGGATTTTTGCTGAAAAAGGAAAGGGCGTAACTGGACAACAAGCAAGAACATGGAAATAGGCAAATGGCTAAGACTAAAAAGCCCCTATTTTGTGTATTATAAGAATTAACAATACGAGTGAGGACTTCTGCAGAAACTATGCAATCGCTCTGCAGATGGATCATCCTATATATTTTTCCATTTAGATTTTGAAGCTCTAAAGGATGTTCTTTAAGACATCCAGTATTCATCTGGGGGAGAATGTTACCCATGAACTTCCAAAGGAATGATGCACAGGGTGTCTTGACCAGGGCTTAACAGATGGACACATGTGGAAAACCTGTGTCATGCTTTGGTCAAAGAACAGAATGAATGACTTTTCCTTCCCTTCTTCTGTGTTTTCTGTAGCATAAGAATGTAACAGGTGCAGTGTCCAAGTCTGAGTGAATTTTGTAGTTTTGCTCTTGCTGTTTTAGTTTTCTGCTAAGGATGTATAGCAAAGAAATGGCAAAAGAAAATTTATATTATTGTTCTTTGCTTCCCTTTTATTTCATTTCAAGTGGTACACTGCACAAGCAAGTAAAATAGAGGTGATTTTTGTTCTGGCATTTCCTTTTCTGTTACCTTTTGAGTAATGACATTTTGGACACATTTATGGGCTTGTCTTTGAACCCTGATTCACATAATGAATCTACTCACCTCTATATCCCTTCTGGTCATACAAATCACTCCTTGATTTGTTTCTCAATGTCTTTCCCATTAAGTGCAATTCTAGGGAGATCAAATAGGATTTCAGAGGATGAAAACTCCAGCAGATGATTACCAAGCAATACCTTATACAGGGAGCAGAGTCTACAAAAAGCTCTCTGCTCAGATAGGGCCACATATGGTTAATGTTATTAAAATTCTTACTTGTTATTAGACCAACAGGGAAACCAGGTGTTTTAGAGAACTTTTTCTGTGACAGCAGTCTCTACTCAGAATTACTGCTCACAACAAATTCACCCCTACCCTTTGTTAATCTTGCAGTCAGCAAAAACATGCTTTGAGGTTAGGAAATTTAGTATTTTCTATGCTGTGTGCTGTGCCTTCAAGAGAAATCAGACTTCTTGCTAAAATTACATCAATTTAACAGTAAAAGCAAAGAAACTACAGAAAGTATCTGGAGAAATGTCTAAGGTGGCTCTTTTAGGTGCTAGAAGCAACTTAGATGTACACTTTTTATCTCACTTGTGTAGGGCTAGCCTAGTACAGCTCATGGGGATATTTGTAAAGGGGTAGATTTAGGAATGCTTTTAAATTCACAGGCGAAGAGATTTATATTAACCAAAGCATATATCAAAGCAAGGCCTGAGCAGGCACCTGTGTTAGGAAGTTGCAGCTGATGATCATGATTAATATGAAATAATCTGAGTTGAAACTTCATTGAAGAAGATGTTATTTAATCCTGTTGTACAGGTGTTTAGGGGGGCCCAGAGCAGGGAGGGGAGTGCCTGGTCCAGAACAGCCAGCATGATGGCATTCCTCTTTCAGCACTGCACCAGGCTTCGGCCCATTTACAATATTTATTAACCTACAGCCTGAGAAACTTGTCAAATTGTTTTGTTTTGCCAACTATTTTTACTTGAATGTGTGTAACTGTGGTTTTGAAATAATTACATTGTTCTAAAATTTGGATTTATTACTGAATTTCTATTTAATAAAAAATGTAACTTTCTAAAAATATTAGCTCCCCATATATAATTTCAGTTTGAAGCTTTCAGATCAAAATGTATATAGCAATACACTAATGTCTTCTAGTATCTGTTTTTTCAGTAATTCACTTGCTTTTCTGAATCAATGTAGAGCTGATGTTTTCAGAGACTTATGATCCACCATGACTTTTAAATCTTTTTCTTAAATACTTGTGCTTCTCTATTATGTTGTTAGAATTATTATTTAGTTTTGCAATATAGTATATTTATCTACTATTTTTAACATTTTAATGAGATCTTTTAGTGGCTTTGTAGTCATAGGTTTTTAGAAGAATTTGATGATGACCCTAGAGATAAGAATTTCTGAAAATACAGGTACGAAGTGGATGTTCTATATTTATTTGCCTAGTATATTTTAAGTGAGAGAGTTATAAGATCTAGTTTTCTTTTACAAAAATTGTGCAAATCTTCCATGTTACATACTATACATTTTTCTGTCTGTAACTTCATTTTTTTTAAATTTTTTTTTTTCCTAGATTAACTTGCTTGGAATTTACTGTTCTGCATATCCCTTTTAAGAGACAAACATTCATCTTCCCTTGCTCTTCAGGCACTGCCACCAAGGCATGTTATACACTTGTGAAAATTGCTGATGAGAACAGGAGCTGGTGGACTGTAGGAGTGCCAAGTCAGAAGTGAGGTAAAGAAACAGAAGTGTGATGGGAGAGCCAACCGTGTCCTGGGGGGCATTAGGCACAGCATCATCAGCTGGTGGAGGGAGGGGATTGTCCTGCTCTGCAGTGGTGTGGCCTCACCTTGAATATTGTATACAGTTTTGGGCACCACAATGTAAGAAAGACATTAAGCTATTGGAAAGTGTCCAAAAGAGGGCAACAAAGATGGTGAAGGGCCTTGTGGAGAAACTGTGTGAGGAGCAGCTGAAGGCACTTTGTCTGTTCACCCTGGAGAAAAGAGACTGAGGGGAGACCTCATTGCAGTTACAACTTCCTTGTGAGCAGAGGAGGAGGGGCAAGCACTGATCTCCTCTTTGTGGTGGCCAGTGACAGGACCTGAGGGAATGGCCTGAAGTTGTGTCAGAGAAGGTTTAGGTTGGATATTAGAAAGGGGTTCTTCACCCAGACAGTGACTGGGTGCTGAAACAGGTTCCGCAGGAAAGTGGTCACAACACCAAGCCTGACAGAGCTCAAGAAGCATTTGGGCAATGCTCTCAGGTACATGGTGTGACTCTTGGGGAAGATCCTGTGCAGGGCCAAGAGTTGGACTTGATGATCCTCGTGGGACCCTTCCAACTCAGTCCTAGTCTGTGATTCTGTGATTCTTTGATCTCCAGAAATCACTGCCCCGACAATGCACAGCCTTGCAAACAATTCTAGATATTCTGCATTGATCTGCCTGCATTTGATCATTTAAGGAACTTTTGTTAGTTTTCCTCATTTTGATACATTTTAAAAAGCTTTATTTACAGCTCTTCTTCATTTAGCAATCTGCTCCTTAAATCTATTTTTGTTTTGCCCTATTAGGATTTTAAATATAAGTGGCCATATGGTAAGTGATTTATACTACTTCCTTGAAAGGCTGTATTTTTCTGAAACCTTTTTTCCTCTTCTGTTTAACCATATTGGCTATTTTTCAATAATCCTTTCAGAATATTTTTGTGTATAACAGCTAAACTAATCTTTCTGATGAACTGTAGACTTGGATGAATCTCCTCCTTGCTTGCATTTTAATCAGTGGAATATTCCCATGAAAAGAAGTGTCATCACATCAGTAGGTAACAAAAACTAAGTTATAAAGTCAGCAGAGAGTTTAATACAAAAAATGGTTAATTAATCAAAGTTCACTATTAATTTTTATTTGTGTATTTCTTCCTCCCTGGCAAGTCATAGTGTCCTTAATACATTTCTACCTACTAGCATTTTAGGAACACAAAAAGTTTGGTGTTAAAAAACCCCTTCTATTATATTAAAGAGAATGTGTGTAATTTCTTCAAGAAAATTTTTAGAACATTTCAAGACATGCTATTCCAAAAATATTTACTGAGATTTGAGTAGTGACTTCTCTAGGTATCCCAGACCAACCAGTTTCTGAGGGTGGAAACTGCATGAGTTGCTCTTTCTCCCCAGCTCTCTGAGTTTTTTTCTGAAGAAGTTCTAATTGGGACCACACACAGGATTGTAAAGAGGTCAGCAAGAAGGAGATTGTGGTATTTCCAGGATGGAAGTGCCAGACATTTCATAAAGACATGTTAAAAAAGATTGAGCTCAGTTTTTCAGATTAGCAATAAAAATATTTCTATTGTTTTCATAAAAACTAAAGCTCCTCAGTGCTTTATTGGAACTTATCCTTTTATAATACCTGAGCTTTTCACAACTTTTAACATCTCAGATTTAAAAGTAAGTCATATATTACAGTATATGTAATGTAGAAATGTGTGCCAAATATTTGCAGAATGAGTCATGGAAACATTAAAGAGACTACATTGAGAAATGTGATCTCGAAACAATTCACTTCAAATGATGTCTGTTCCTGAAAGAATAACCTCCATATACACCCTGGTTTTCCTACTGAGAACTTCACATCCACGGAGCTATGGATTCTGTAATTTAGCCTTATTTTCTCTGCTTGTACAGTAATCCTACAGGTTAGACTGTTTAACCAAGGAATGAAATAAAGGTAGTTATGAGAAAAGTCTAAAACAGTTTTTTCATTTGAACTTGCAGTTTGGAAAAGATGAATATCCAAGCTTTTCTCAGCTTCTGTGATAGTATTCAGCTTCAGACCACATGAAATATTCTAGTGCTATTATCTCACTTAAAAAATTCTTGGGAGAGTAGATATTTGCAAATCCCTTTCCAAACAGACATTCACAGAAACACAGCTATCACAAGGCCTGGATCAAGGAAGGTGATGATGTTTTTAAGTGAGACTTAGAATTTAAGAACCTAAAACTGAGCTCTTGAAAGCTCCTGCTTAATCTTTGGAGGTGCCCAGACTCTATCAGCACCTCATTTCACATTGCTGCATTTTCTCAGATGCCTGAATTTTAGGTCTGCAAAGCCTTAGAAGTAAATCACTGTTGACATGACTGACAACGGCTTGGCTTTTGTCTCAATTTAAGTCTCATCAACAGCATCTATTCCTATTCCTTTCCACTGCGTACCTCAACTTGAAACCATTCTCTCAACAAACTTGCCAGCATGAAAGAGAAAATGTAGGAGAGAGGCTAGGCTTGTAGGTGATAGAATAAGAAGCTTTTAATGAGAACTTAAACCTTCTTTGGATGTGGGCCTACACAGTTCACCATCAGTGTTGCAGTATCTGTGATAATGCAAGAAGTCCTACTTTCTTCCCCCTGGGTAAATTCTTTAATCAGAGAACTATGATTGCAGTAGCCTATAGGCTTGCCTTTCTGTTGAGTGAAAGCCTTTAAAGAGATGGGAAGAAATATTACGTCCATTACTCAGTACTGAACTGGAAGAACTGAATGAAAGAATCTGCAAAGAATAACAGAATTCACAGGGAGATAAAAAATACCGTAGAGAGTTTTATGTGGCAGGGAAAATTCAGATCAGATATTAGGAAAAACTTCATGATAGAAACTACAGGGAAGAACTGAAAAGAGACTGAGGAAGTCTCCTGTAACAGGCTCTGTAAGGTACTTCTGTGTTTTTGAGAGTGACAGGAATATTGTAGATTCAGAGCTGAGTATCTAAGTTTAACTCCTGCTCTCCTTTATCTCCTGAAGAATAAATAAATAATAAAAAAAAGTAGTTTCTTCCTGTTTTGTGATACTCTAAACATTTTTTAAATTTATGCAAAAATATGAAGTTTAGGACCTATGTATTAATTTTTTTTTCTTATTTTTCTCTTGTAGATCTAAAATAAAAACCCACATCAAAATTGGGCTACAAAGGTCAGGACCAACACGTTAACTACATTTATGTACTGAATAAACTTGCAAGAGAAGATTGATTTCTATGAAGACATTTAAAAACAGACAAACATCCAAAAGAGCTTCCATGAAACCAAAAAGGCTGCTTCTAAACAAATGTGGCACCACGTGGCAGCAGGAGACCATGACACCTTAACAGACCTTTGAGCAACACTCACTCACATTACCTTACTCATCTGACAAAAAAAAAAAAACAAACTATAAAATTCCACCCACTGGACCTGCTGCTCCATATGCAGCCCTGTAAAATAACATGAGCTATTTGGAGGGGAACCCTGTGATAATGTACCTTTGACTCACAAGCTGTGCAAGCCTTTGGTGTGGGAAGGAGGTTTTGCAGAGTATTAAGGAAGAGCAAAGAGGCTTAGACGCTCAACAATGCAGTACCTATGCAGAGAAAAGGCCTCCTGAGGAAACACATCTGGAGACTTGGTAGAGACCACAGCAGACTCCAAAGCTTCTTTAATGTCTCTCCATCATGGAGCCAAAAGATGCCTGAGGTAAATCTAGCAGCACGATAAGAACAAAAATTTAAATAATAAAAAAATAAAATTTAAAATTAAAAAAAAAAAGTTTACTCCAGGAAAGCTGCTTCTACTCATCCTGTGGCAGGCATGCTCACCTCTCAGTTCCCACATTTTTTGAGTCATATACTGTGGTTTTCCTTTGTACCATATACATTTGGCAAAGAGCAGCCTCATTTTAGCCTGTCACAGCTGAGATGGCCTGCAAGGCCAGATGAACCCATACTGTGGCTGTGGCCGTGGCCACCTGGGTTTCAGTAAGAGGACGGAAGCCTCTTCCTTCTCTGGTATTCCACAGGCACTGCAGGGAAGGAGGCTCTTCCTGATCTTACTGGGCAGGAGGCCAGGTGCCTGGTCTGGGAGCCAAGCACTGTGCTTTCTACAACCGTTCCCCTTCATGCCCCTCAGCCTTCAAGCACCAGGGCGGCAAAACAGGGAGAGAACTGCCAGGTATTCCTCACTAGCACAGCACAATCCCCCTGGTTTTCTTTGGATGTCTACATCTCTTCACACAGGCACATATACACATGTGCATAGATTCACTGAATCAATCAGGAAAAAGTACTTCAAAAAATCAAAATTACCTTTTTAATGCTCATCTAGAAACTGTAGAAAAATCACAGCCTGTGTACCCACACCTAGAAAGTATTTAAATGGCTTAGACAGTCTGTGTATAAAACGTGTGCTGCTATTGCAGTACTGGTAAGTGCTCTGATGTTTTGTTTCCTACTATTATGAAACTCTGATGCTGAAGCTGTTATATTGATAAAAAGATCCTTCGCCTCTCACAGCAACTTTTCTCAAGTTCCTCTGCTCCCTTCTTCCCTGGTGAAACTCAGCTTTTCTCCCTCTCCAGTAAATTTACTTGATTGCACTTAACATTTCCAATGATGTAAATCCCAAATAACATATTTTTATTACAATCCCAAGGTAAACACTGCTCCAAATCAGTTAGGGAAATGCATATTTAGGACATTCAGTACAAGTGAAAATCAAGTATGCTACAATATAGCTGTGCCTAGGCCACGTGCTGTAGATTCCTGTTGTTTTGGCTGAGACACAAAGCAAGCAGAGATGTGCCCATTCCTGACCAAAAGTTTTGCTGAGAGAAGCCCCTACACAGACATCACCACCTCAGCAAAAGTGTGTTTTTACAGAGATAGCTGCTTCACTGGGGGAATATTGTGAATTTATAAATTTGAGCTTCGCTTGCAATATTGCATACAAACCAGAGGTGCTTTGTCAGGAAACAAACTATGAATCCTCTCCTGCTGAAATATTTCTAGGGAAAGTACATGTTAGGAGAGTTGCTGTGCTCAGTCATACTGACCTACTTAGAGAAGTACAGCTCTGTAGTTCCTGTGTGCAGGTGCTGAAAGTTCTAACATCTATGCCTATGTACAACAAAGTCATGAAGGCATGGATCTTCAAAAGTACTTCAGTGCTCATCTCCTTCTTTGGGTGCCTCGGTTAAAGTAACAGCAACATCTTCAAAATGATCAGCCAGCTGCCACTGAAGCTGGCAGGTGCCAGTTTTCTGCTGGTGGTCAGTGTGTGCAGTCCCAACTAAAGCAAAGCGACACTGCCCCTTGTGGTAAATTGCTGAGCCTGACATTGGATCTAATCTGCATCTCTTCCGGCAGCAGTTGTGGGGACAGCATGCTACTCCTCTCTTCTCACACTCCAGTCACTTATTTCTGCCCTTGTATTGCTCCTTCAAGTGTGTTGCCACAGCTGTGTAGATGTTCAACTGAACCTGAAAACCAGGATGGATGAAAAGGAATCTTTTCAACACCGTTCCCTTTTTCTTTCTTCCTTTTTTTCCCCTTTCTTTTTTTTTTTTCCTTTTTCTTTCTTTTTTCCTTCTTCTTCCTGCCACCACCCCCAGTGCCCACTCCCCACTCTCCCCACTAATTCCCTTCCTAAATTTTATTCCCTTCCTCCATTTGCATTGTTCCTTGGCTGAATCAGTTAATTGATCTAGTTTTCTCTATAGACAAAACATTTTTGATTTACCAAAGTGGTGTTAGGCTATGATAAGAAAGAAAATCGGGAATGTTTAAGTCAGTTGTGCAAAACTATTCCTATCCTCAACAAAGTGAAACCAGCCATATCCTGTTTATTACAATACTCACCTCCTCTAAGTTCAAACCTCAGCTCCAGATTGTAGCAGAACAATTTGCAGTATTTGTCTGCAGTGTTTTCCTCTATGATCATTGAAGGCTTGATACTTTTAAAAGCTTCACCCTATAATATTTTTGAAATTCCCACTCTTAAGCAGTATAGAAATTGCTGCGCAAACTGTTCAAAAACTTAATTTTTGTCACAAAGTTTCCAAGTGTTTGTGTCCCTCTTTAGAAAATTCTTCATATTATATTATAGCTGGTGACTATTTGTATTTCTGTGATGTACATGTGATGTACGTGTACACCCTATGTTTTCATAATTTTTAATATGTTTTGAGGAAATGAAATATTTATAGTTGAAAAGGAAGTGCTAGAATCCGTCTTCCTTACCTTTTATTCTACATCTCTATCCTGTTTCCCTGATTTTAAATCAGATTGTCAGTGAAATACCTTATCTCAGCTGTTCCTTTCTTTATTCACTTTAAGCAAAGAATATAGAAAAGACATCATTGACTTCAGTTTTGAGGCTTTCCACTTCTTGATATTAAGTCATATAGATTTACACAACTGCATATACCAACACAAACCTCCAATGCATCAGTATTTTCTCCATCTTTGAGCAGCTGATTAAGTCTAAGCTAGTAACAGAGCAGAACAACTGACAGCATGTGGTTACTGATTTTAGATAAATGACAGGTCTGGGGCACAAAAGTTGAACTTTAGTCCATGGTGTATGACAAGTTCTTTTCAAATGAAACAAAGAAAACCAGCTGAGTGATTCTTGTCACAGTAGAAAGTATTTTGGAGGAAAAAATAAGAAGACTTGGAATATATTCACAAGTTTTATTATTGCTGTAGTTAAAGAAATTTACATCTATTGATTTACACCTTAGTAAATCACTTACTGAACTTTCTAAAAAACAAATTTACCTGAGAAATACATGATTTGTGAAATCTCCATTCTGCAATTACTTTCTGCAGCTCAGAGGAGTAAGAGGTCCATTGAAATGTTTCTGAGCTGGCATATATGTGCTTTACAAGAAAAAAATTTCCATTCTCACAACAGTTCTTCACCAAGAGATTAAAGTGTGTTACAGCTTTGTACCAGTGTAATCTGGTTTATTTGTGCTGAAGTCCATATTAACAACTATTTTAATACATTTTGAGATTCAGTACATTTGTGACACTTTTTCCCAAGGCCTGTAGAGATAAGGGACAATAGTTTTAAACTGAAAGACAGTAGGTTTTAGCTTAGATGCAAGAAAGACTTTTTATTATGATGAAGGTGATGAGACACTGGAACACATTTTCCAGAGAAGCTGTGGAGGACACAACCCTGGGAGTGGCCAAGGCCAGGTTGGATGGAGCTTTGAGCTACCTGGTCCAGTGCAAGTTTGAACAGAAGGTGGCCATGGCAGTTCGGTGGAACTAGATGATTTTTAAGATCCCTTCTAACCCAAACTGTTCTGGGATTCTACAGCTCTGTTTCACAGGGTAGACTGATCTAGGGGGGAAAGGGTAGCACAACATGTATAATTGCCTAGGGTTCATTCTTTCATTTATATCAGTAACAAAATTATATATATTAAACACATAACTTACAGACACATTTGTTTGCTAAAAAAATACCAACTTGACAGTTTGGTAAAATCCATTAGTTAAACCGGGTATTTTTTTGTCTGTATGCTTAACTGCACCCTTTCTCTCTCCCTTGTAGTTTACTCTGACTTCTACTTTTTTGTGTTTTACTTTATACTTTAGATTTAAGCAGTAGTGAAAATTAGGCAGCAGTGATTATTTTCTCAAGGTTTTGAATATAAATATGTCCCATAATGAAGATCTGTATTAATATAATTCACAATCATCAGTCTCTTTACAAATAAATTTTGGTACAGATTCACTCAGAACTTTGAGTGAGGCATATAAAGCAGTTTGCAAACCTTGTTGACATTTGAGATTTCTAATAAAAAAGCCAAGTAAGCTTAAAGTTTTATTTAAAGCTTTATTTTATTGAAAGAAATATTTTGTAGAACCTATAAACTCAGGGAAAACTAAACTAAGACATTTTATGATTCTAGCAATGGGAAAAGCAGTCTCCAAACCATTTCTACTCAGGTGGATATCCTGAAGGCTTATATTCTATCTTCCTCTGGAAAAGAGTAAGGTGAGTTCAGTCCAGGTTAAGACAGGAATGGAAATTTTGTTCTTTTTCACTCAGATGCAACTTACCTGGTGTCAAAGTTCCATAAATGAGAGCACAGTTTGGTCAGTGTTTTGTGATACCTTTTGTGGTTGGAATTTTTTTATTCAGATGTGTTTACAGGGAATGAAGAAACAAAATGGAATTCCTGACTTCAACCAAAATGTGCTGTACAAATTCTAGCTTAAGTTCAAGTTAGATCTTTATTAGACTTATCAAGTCATAGTGTAGTTGATTTTGACTCAAGAAATTGGCTAGTATTAGATCCCACATCACTATAGCTGAGTGAAACTGTCTTTGCAAAATCAGCTGTTTGTCAGGGATTAAAAAAAAAAAAAAAAAAAAAAAAAAATGTTTTGAAGGACTGGAAATAATACTGAATTTGTGGAAAATAGTGATTGTCTCAGTCAATATGTAAAAAAATCAACAAACTGATATTTTCAAAACAACAGTTTGTTTTTGAAATAATCTTCAGCACTTCAGAAATATCTTAACTTCATGAAAATGAAGTAATTAGACTCACAAAACTGCTGATGGCCCTATGCCACAAAGTGCAGTGGTTAGAATAATCACCTAGAAGGTGTTAGATCAGCACTGAGATACATCTGAAACAGAGGTCAAATCCAGAGCATGGATTTAAAACAATGTTTGTTATCTCTTCTGTGTGGTTTAAATGGCTAGCAAATGCAGTAGTTGATGCAGTGTTGGAGAGCAACACAAAGAAAATGAGCTCAGAATATCAGCTCTCAGGGTACTGGTAATGGCATTGGCTTCCCTTCCCTTCCCTTCCCTTCCCTTCCCTTCCCTTCCCTTCCCTTCCCTTCCCTTCCCTTCCCTTCCCTTCCC
>JAWWTY010000037.1:31029886-31042375 GCA_035222235.1 Margarornis squamiger | reverse complement strand
GAGGGGAGGGGAGGGGAGGGGAGGGGAGCTCTCTATGCTTTCTGGATTGGAACATCTCTGTCAGCCTGCAGTATAACAGGAAACTACATGACTGTAAGCACAGCTCTAGATGACAGACCCAGGAGACACCAGTTCTCAAGCAAATTGAATAATTGCTAAAAGACGTCAAGACATGAGAGAAAACCATGAAGTCAAAACCACGTGCAAGATCCTGGACATGTTTACTCTCCCTAGCTCCATTTTTCCCTCTATTTCAGTGAAGCCATATGGCCAGAATCAGGGCTCTTATATGTTGAGCTAATAATAAATACAAAATAATAAACTATTCCTTAAAAAATGTTGGGAGGTTTAGGGGTCTTTTGAGCAAAAACTCATGGCAAATGAGTGGACTCCCAGTCATCCTCCACTCTAGCCCTAATCCTCTGTATCCTAGATCAGAAAGTCTTTCATTTGGTCTTCTACTCATTCCTTCCTTGATAATGAATCATACTTAGAAAAATTAACACCCACAGAGCAGTTATACTGAGCAGAATCTAAGCAACAGTTCTCACTAGAAGAGGAAAATACTTTATAAGTAGTGACAGAATTCTTGTCTTTTTAAATTGAAATAAACCACTTCTCTGTTCCTTTAATAATATTGCCTTCTTTCAGCACATTGCCTCATCAATTAATGGCAAAACTTCTTGAGTAATTTCAGTAGATTTTCCAGTGAATCTATTTTTGTGTTAATGTAATCATTTATTTGACTGGGATTTTTGTGAATGTTATCTATGTGTTACGGTCACAAACCAGGGAAGAGAGTTATGGGGATAAATATTCATACCATTACATCATCTGAAGGGGAGTACTGGGGAGTTGGAGGGCAGAGGGGATGAGATGTTTGCCACAGCCTGAAGTCATCCCTGGCTGGCTGGGACAGCAGAAAAGCCACTCTGGGAGCTGGATGTGCACCATCTTGCCTTGATTGCCAAAGTTGTGTGGACAGTCCTCCACAAAAAAACACGGCAAAACTTGGCCCCTTCTGCAGTCACTGCCTACACCACAGCCACCACACAGGAAGCTGCTCATTCCGCCACCTGAGTGCCATAGCTGCCTGGGCCACTGCCACCACTCAAGTGCCAAAGCCTCCTGCACCACCACTGCCACCCTGGGACTGCCACTGCTGGACCACCATGCCTGACCACCATCACTTGCTTCCCACCTCTGCCACACAGGGCCTGGAACCCTATCCAGGCACCAAGTTGAGCAATGCCAGTGCCTAGGGAGGTGGCTGGCAGAGAAAACCCTCCACCGTCTTTTTTTTCTTTCCTCTTCATTTCCAGAGGGCCACATGGGTGGTGGATTCTTCTTTCTGTGGGTAAAATGTTTCCCCTGTATCTTTGTAGTTATTGCTATTTCCTTTTAGTAAATTGTTATTTTTTCACTTATAAGCTCCTTGAGGTTTTTCCCTCTATAAAAAGGGAGGGGAGGCATTCACTGTATTGGACTTCCTGCCTCCCAATATTTGTCTTTAAACCAAGACAATATGTTATTGGAAGCTATCTTGCAAATCATCTGTTTAAACAAACCTCAACTAATGACTTATCAGTAAGGAAGTTTTCTCTTGATTTTTCCGGTACTGATCTCCTATGTCATATGACATTGTTGCTCAATGTTGATTTTTTAATTTGTATCATTCCATAAAGAAAATCCATTTCTTAAAAAAAAAAAAAAAAAGACTCATTTTAAGTCTTATCAAACATATTTTCTTCATTAAAGGAACCACTATTATAGTCATGAAATAACTTCTTATAGACACCCATAGTATCAGATTTAGCTAAGGAAATTACAAACAATGTGAGATCACAATGTGATTAAGAAATTTAAGCAAACAAACAATAACAAAAAAACAAAACAACAACAAACCAAGCCAAAACAAAACACCACTACCAACAAAAACAAACAAACAAAAAAAGCCACTTATTTCTTATTGCAATTACATATTCCCTTGGAATTGTTTGTTGACATATCTTCCTAATAATATCCCTGCTTTGAAAATAATCAGAATTTCTCAGTTTAACAGAAGAAACTTCTGAGATTTACATGAGCAACTCTCTTGTTGTTTCTTAAGGGATCCTCCTTTTTCCATTGTAATTCTCAGAGGTGAATATTCCTGCTTGCAAAACTGTTCCTGTTATGGTACAGTCCCAATATTGATGGTGATGATCCTTACCCTTCTCACAGTCAAAGAACTTAAGATGGGCAAATCAAAGTTTTATAAAATAATAAAGCCAGGCTGCATCAAATAAAGAGCCTGTTTCTGCAGTAGAAGGACAGTTTATTTTAGAAGTTTTCAGAGACAAAATGAGTTTCAGTGACAGAATGCACTTGTAATACAAGGAGGTAGAAAGAAAGCAACAGACACTCAAACATTACCCTGCTGCAAAGAAGTTTCAAGGATAAAGAATCAGTGAGTGCAATGTTACGGTGTTACATATAAACAGAGGTCAATGAACCAGACAGAATACAGGCACATCTCATGGCTATTTTGCATTACTGTGGTGGTGTTCTTTTTCCAACCCAATCACCAGTAAAATGTGTTGGAAAAGACTCAGTGTATTTCATTCTCTCCCTTTAGTCAGACCCGTTTCAGTTACACAGGAAAGAACAGGTAGAAAAATTCAAACTGCTCTTTTTAACTTGACACTAAAAATTAGGTAAAATAAAAAGGTTCTAGTCTGGCCAAGTCTAAATCATATTAGAGCTTTTAAATTATTATTTATAACACTCAAAAATCCTTATAAACCTTCTGCATGTGTCCAGCTGTCTTACTAATTCTTAACCTCAATTACTGTATTATTGAGAAAGTACTTTGGCATCAGCATACAGTGCTTTATACTAAATGCAGGCCTTCAGCTGAGGTTGAAGTAGTATATAATGTGCTTATTTTGATGACACAAGAGAATTCCTGTCAATTTTACTCCTTGCAAGATTATCTGCTAAAAGAGAGAAAGCAATAATGATTATGTAGTTGTACGTGGGGGCTTATACATACGGTCATGTGCTACTCTAGTCCTCCAAGTGCAGCTGGAACATAACAGGGCAGGAGAAGAGTTAGGAGAAATCAGTTCATACTGTTATGGGTTTGGATGGATAATAGAGTTGAGCATACTATAAATCTATCCAAATTTCCTGTCTTTTTCAAGAATGGTCTACAAATCTCTGATTGCTATAAATATCAACAAGGGAAACCACTACTTAGATTATAAACAGGGGAAATGTGTCTAGAAAAAACAAACAAACAAACAAACAAAAACAAACAAACAAACAAAAAAAAACAACACCACAGAAATGTCAAATATAGGCCACATATTTGAAATGATTTCTTGATCAGGAAAATCCTTTAGAATGGTTAGTTTTGGGTTTTTGTTTTTGGTTTTTTGTTGTTTTGGTTTTGTTTTGGTTTGTTTTTGTTTTTGTTTTTGTTTTTTCTGAGGAAAGCAGTAGCAAATCTTGTGTATTTATTAAAATGTAAAAGGACAACATATGAGAAAAAAATATTTCAAACTCATTCCTGCACTGTGAAGAAAAATAAATGGTCTGAGTGGGATTGTTTTGGCACTGATATATTTTTTTCATCTCCACTTTCCACAGCCTTGTCAAAAGAAAAGCAATACAATTCTCAACAACTGAGAAAATTATAGAAGTGTAATCTACACTGTAAAGGGTCTGTGCCAGGCATAGTGTATGATTTGAGGCACCGAATTGTTCAGCTAATCAGTAAAGGAAATCAGTGTCTCCTTGTAAAAATGTGAGACTTTGGATAAATTTCAGGGCAAAATGCAAATTTTACAATTCAAACAAAATTGCAGGCATAACCAGTGAATGGTAGAAATGGCACCTGGAAATCATATCCATCACTCTCATTATTTTCAAACAATTTTCATTTAATCCTCTTCTTCTACCTCAGTATGCAGGTTTCTGTCAAGCAGATTAGAGTGAGACTTCTGGAATTTTTAAAGGATATTTTAAGAAGGTGCTCAAAAGGAATATTGTTGGTATGCTCGTTCCCATAGCTTAGATAAGACAGATTTGGATCACTTCCTTAAGCCTGCTATATGAATAAAATATAATAAATCTGAATATAAAACCAAGGAAACTGATTCATGGAATCAGAAGCTGAAGAATGTCCTTGAGTTTGAGTTAAATTATTTTGTAAGAGATATTTAAAAAGCCAAATATATATTGGTTCTTACATTTGAAAATATCCTCTTTCTGAAGCAGGTGGATATTTACATATTAATGAGATTCTCTTATCTACAGCTCTGTGTTCTTGCTCAGCCTTATCATTAGGTCATGAAGTCAAAAATTTGTGTCAAAAAATTCAGCTACACATTGTCTACATCTGCTTCCATCCCTGAAAGTTTTCAAGGCCAGGTTGGATGGGCCTTTGAGGAACCTGGTCTAGTGGAAAATGTCCCTGCTCATGCCAGGAATGTTGGAACTGGATGATCTTTAAGGTCCCTTCCAACATAAAACATTCTATGATTCTATTATTCTAATAATTTAATATGTCTTATGTACTTTTCAGTTAAATTATATGTATTCATATATAATTATACAAAATAAAATGTTGCATATGTATGCAATATTGTTATATAATATGTAAAAAATATACATTATATATATAAATATATATAATATACAAAAATTATGTGTTCAAACTCCCTTTTTATAGATAATACTCAAATAAGGTAATTGCAATATGTCTCCCTGGAGTTCATAAATTAGATGATCTCAAGTGTCTTTCATTCTCTGATCCTAAGACAAGTAATGTAATATTAACAGCTGTGTACCAGAGCTTTTGGAAAAGCAGTTCCCCTGCCCATTGACATGGCAGAGAAGGAGCTGTGATAGTAACTTGCAAGAATCTTTGGGGTTGAGGCATATTACGTGGCTCATCATTGCAAGCCAGAGAACGTTCTTGGCTAGTGGTGCTGCACAGGGTGGCACTGTGTTGCTCAGTGTCACAAGATAGAACTGGTGGAATGGAGAGAAAGGCACTGTAAAACATGCTGAAGTTTAAGGACTTGCTCTTTCCAACAGATGGGAGACCTCAGCATTATGCAGCCACACTGAAACCATTCTGAACTCTACTACTGTAAAGATAAAAGTATATATTTGCTAAGCTGAAATAGGTTAAAGAGCAAACAAAACATTTAAAGACATAGATGTCCCTAAAGGAAACAAACAAATCCTTTTCAATTAACATTTAGATTAGGTTTAGAACTTTTACCCTCTGTGGTTCACCTCTTAGGCTTGAGTATAGCTCCTAACTGGGAATCTTCATTGTCACAAGATTTTTATACCTCATGCAAAACACTAGTGATTCAGTCTTTTTTCTATACCTGAGCCCTCTCTTTGGGATTTGTTGAAATTAAGGACTTTTTCCTCTTCCCCACTGAGATGTTTCTCAGGGTACAATTTCAGGTTATGTTGAATCAGAGCTAACTGGTGTCTGTGATAAAAAATATGGAGCTTTCATGTTTTGTGACTGCCACAGGTGGGAATGGAAGGCTTAAACAAAATTTATTAAAGAGGCTATGCTGTTGAGTCACAAGGTGCAGAAAGGATCTCCCTTCTTTCTAGTCTCATCCTCTGAGAGTAGCCTTGGTCTTAGCCACAGATTTTGTCAGTAGATTAAATTTAAGGAATTATAGAGGTGTGATGGAACCACATTTGTCCCACAGGTTTTAATGATGGCAATCTGAGAATATTTATATAAAATTAATCATTTATTATTACAAATGATGGGATGAAAGATCTTAATCAGAATTATTTACTGCACAATATGAACACTAACACTACTATAGTATAGTATAAGATAGGATGGTACACTATATTAAAGCAATAATTGAAGTAATTGTATTAAAGCTAGATAAAGAAATAATCATTAATTAGAGATTGATTTAACTCACCCATACCAACGCTCGTGTGTAGATCTCTTTCTCTCAGCCAGTGCAATGTGCTTACAAAACCATTATGTGAGACAGTTGAACTCACAGGCTGGAGAAGCTTAATCTGTGAAAAATTATTTTTCTTTTGTATTACTAGGTTAAGTTGCATAAGAGAAGAGTCTTAAGAGTATCAAAGGTCTCACTGGAACGAAGTGAGAAAGGACTTATAGGGGCAGATGCTGCTTTTATCTGAAAGTTGCTGGGCATGGACTCCTCAACACTAGTTACTCCTTCTAACATTTGAATCACAAGATGCACTTAAAACCGGCAAAACAAAAACATCTGAACAAAATGCTTCATGGTTTCTGAAACATTTGTCATATTCACCAAAATGGCTCTTGAAATTCAGTCCCAGTTCACATATGGCTTCATCTGCCCCTGGAGCTTTTTTGAGCAGGGGAGGGGAGGAGGATTTTCTACAAATAAAAATTTAAATTGGCTCTTCTCTTCTCCCAAAGCTCCACACTATGCATTTTACACAACTTGTGCAAAAAATTTCTCTAAAAATGCATCTTCATGTCTGTGTCAGGTTAAATCCAGGACTTCCAGCATGACAGTGGACACACTCTGCTTCTGGAAGGCTTAGTGCTTTGATAGTTCAAGAGGATAGAATAAATATTATCCTTGACTAGAGCAATTTTATCCTGGATTATCGTATTTTGAATACCTTGTAATGTCAGCTAGTTTAACTTTACTGAAAATATTGACTGCATGAATGTCAGGTGTGCAAACAAAAAGAAAGACCATATGAGTTCAATGGATTGCACTTGCTAAATTCAGTAGTGGATCTAGGAATCTACAGTTGGCCAGTGTACAATACTAGGTACAGTGCACGGGACAGGGGGATAAGCAAGTCAGCTGAAATGCACAGAAAGTGCAAAACCATTCCTTTGCTCCTCTTTTAAAAAATTGTTTCGAATTTGACTCATATAAATTAAAAACATCACTGAATATCCAACAGTGTCTGTAAAGCTTTGCAGGTGGTTGAAACATTTTTGCTCACTAAAGCAAGTTTCATTCTAAATGTAAAGACAAATACCTTACTTAGTAGAAAGCTTTAACACTTTGGCAGCTCTTTAGCTTTTCAGAGTTTTGTAAAAACATTAACACAGGAGTGTTGACTCCTATGAAACAGGCAAATATTATTATCATCCTTTTACACATGGGCAACTTGTGAGACAGAGGCTGCAGCTTGCCCAGGCCCGAGACCACACAGCAAGCTGGTGGAAGCGCCAGCACTAGGATTCAAGAATTCCTGGATCCCAGCCTAGTGCACAATCTACCAGACAGCCTGTCTGCAGCCCTTTGCTATTGCTGCATGAAGCTACCCAGTTTTTGCCTTATGAATATCTGACTGTGAAGAATTATGTCTTTTGCAAGTGTTTATGAGATTGCTCCAGGGCAAAGTTTTTTTCCCTATTGGTGTCGGAAAATACAGGTTACTTTAGCAAAAATGTGGGGGAAGGGAAGGAAACATTCTGAAATAAAATTATAAACCAACTATTTTACAACCAGACATTAAGAAAATAGTATAAAAAGTTCCAGTCAAAACTGTTCTTTAGATTTTCTGACTCCAAAAGAAAGAGGGAAGAGGTTATTTTATTGTTGTCGCCTGTAAGGACAGATTTTCTTGTTTCCCTACAAAATAATGAAATCACAAAGTCTCAACTCACATAAAAGTTTGGTTAAGGAAGCAAAGATACCAAACAATTGCTTGTAATTGATGAAAACCTTTGTGACTGCCTCTGCAAAATGCAGCTGCAGCCTGAGGAGCAGGGACAAACCTGACCTTCAAGGAGGAGGGATGGAACTGCACAACTGCTTTACAGCAATGCTGTCGTGTGAACAGAAGGCACCTATACCCATCCTGTAGGTACAGCAATAAAAAAACATTTGTGCTTCCTTATCTTGCTCAGTAAATTCATGTTCAGCATAAGCGCTAAAGGCCCAGAAACATTACAGAAGGAAGAAATGTACTGACAGGGAAAGTTTGGCTCCTGTGATTTTTGGAAGTGGAATTTGGCTACTAAAGCATGAAGGAGCACTTCAATTAAGAAGCCACTGGAGTTTCAGTTATAAAGTGCATTCTTGCTATCCAGAATGCTCTTGCAGCTATGTTAGGGCATGATATTTGCAGCAACTCAGAAGGTAATGCTGTTTCATGAATATTTCCTAGCAATTCACTGCCACTGTTAAATTTTACGCTATTGGTTCCCTATAATTCAGTTCTGGTTGATCCTGAGAAAATACTGCCAGGTATCATTCCAAAACCTATATCTGATAAAAGGCTAACTCCACAGTTTTGAGAGACCTCCCTTTGAAATAACAAGCACTGCTTGCTACAGCCCTTGTCTTAGGAACCATTGTTTGCTGTAATCCTGTTTTCACAGGTATTTGCTGCCAGGACCAGCCTAGGAAAGCAGGTGTGCGTGGGAAGGCTGTGTAAGATGTGAGGAGTGGACAAATATTATATGGAGTGAAGAAAAGCATGATTCTTCATTGAACTAGGAAGAAAAGTAGGACCCTCCATGCAGCCTGTAGCTCCTTTTTTTGGAGCATTTCCCGGGACAGATATAGAGGACTAGCTTTCCTTCCAAGTCTCCTTCAAAAAGGTTTAATAAAACAGTGTTTCATTATGCTGGCATCCTACCTCCAGATGATACAGATAGTGTTTAGCCTGCAGTGTGATATTAAACAGTTAGATCTGAATTTCTGCCTCAGTAATACACTGTAAACTCTGCTGAACTTGCTCTTCTTTTTTCATCTGACTCTGTCCTTTTTCACATTTCTACTGCATCTTATTGCCTAACAGACTACATTGGCTTTTACTCTACATTACCTCTACGTGTACACTACATCTACACAAGAAAATTATATAAAGTCGGGGCATTGACCTGTGACTCCCCCTACTACATAACTGTTGACATGATCCCTTACGTGTTTTTAACCTTTGAGCACTATCCCAATCACTTCTAGGCATAATTTGGGAAAACACACAGGTCAGAATGCTCTCCAAAACTCAGTAAGAACTAGGACAGTAGAGGGGAAATATTTAACTGTAGGCATGTCAGACTCACACTTAGGGACAGACAACTGGCCTGTTTTATTATTTTTAGTATAAGTAGTTTATGTGACTGCCATTTTTGCCACACTTTATCCTTTCACCAGTCTCAAAAGAAGCAGACCTCAGCAAAGGCTTTGTTTCAATAGGATTTTCATATGTTTGTGTCTTGCATTATTTATGATTTTTATTGTTATATTTTAATATAAAACTTTTACTGCTGTTGTGCTTTTATAAATTAGGTGACTCACACTTATAGGATCTGCACAACAGAAGATAATGCAGCTTGTGATGGTCCTAAGTCCCTGCAGGAGTTTATTCCTGAGTTTTGGGCCAATACTTCGAAAAAAGTTCCTGTATACTTCAGCATTGCACTTTGGTAGAGGGTTCTCCTGTCCTTGAGCAATGAAGACATTGTACCTTGTTCACTGTACATTGCTTAATTCACTTGAGCAATAAACATATTTTTGAAGGTGATATAACATTCTCACTGGGTTACAAAATCTTTTGAATAACTTGAGTCTTCAAGGACGCTAAAACATTGATCAGGGATGAAATGGTGTCCTACTTAGGAATAACTGGTCTTTTCATTTAATATTTAAAAATGTACTCTAAGACATATTAATCAAATTTTGCATTAACTCTGATGATATTGAGTCAGAGAAAGACCAGGAAGCTTTCTAAAATAATACAAATTGATTTAAAATATCACACATGGAGATGAGAATTCCTCCAGAGGAAAGGAAAGGCAGGGTGACTGGTGTCAGTCTGAAGGCTAACTGTCTAATGTAAGAAGGGAGTGAGGTGCTGAGTGGCTGTGTTTGTTGTGGTCACATAGATGTGGCATTTTGAGAGCAATAGCCAGTGTCCGTAGACTTGAACGCTGTCTGATTAGCATGAAAAAGAAATAAATTTATAACCATTGTAGACATCAGTCTCTTCTCTTTTAGTGAATTCAGTAATTTAGATAATTTTGAAAAAAAAATAATTCATATCTCTGAGCCAGGATATCTTTGCTGTCTGATGGGTTGTTAATACTTGATTTTTATGTAATTCCAGTTGATATGAGTAGTGATGAGAGACTAAGAAAGGAAATTCAAATCATTCATTGTTTCTTTTCCAGCATGGTCATGCTTCAAACAATTGGGAGCTCAGACTGTATTTATGAATCTTATTTGAAAACACTCTACTGCAAAACAATAGGTTTTACCAAATGACACATTCAAACAAATGTCTCTCTGACAATTTATCTAGTAAAGGGGCGAGGACATTTGCAGGCATAAACAACACTGAGAAACATTTAAGAAAGTGATTTTTTTAAACCCATAGATACACCACTGACTTTTCAGAAAGGTTAGAATTTTATGAGATTTGGAATAAAAAACTGATGTGACCTACATAAAAGAATCACTCTAATTTCTTAATTAAACCAAGCTGTAACTGCACACTTGGTTAACAGCTGCCAAAGAAATTATGCAATAAATCTTTTGACTGTCCTCCAAGAATGTGGAGAGGAAGACAGTGATGAAGAGGACAGAAAGAACAAGATGGGAATGTTTCGTGTTATCCTCTTGAAAGTTCCCTTGCAGAGGGTCTGAGACTTCAAGCACACAAGCAAACCAACTGAAGTGATCACATTTGTAGAACCAGGTTGAAGGAAGAGCCCAAATGTTTTAACAGCTGCATTTTTAAGTTGTGTTTTGGTTTGTTTTGTTGGGTTTTTTTCCTTTACCTAGTTTGCTTCAGGATCTGATTTCTTTCTGAAAGGGTGGGCTCAGTCCCTGCCAGGAGCTCAGCAGGAAATGTTTACTCTGAGACACACAGAGATGTTTCCCTTTCTTTTCAAATGATTCTTTTTTTTTTGTTTGTGGTTTGTTTTTGTTTTTTTTTGCTTGTTTGTTTTAAGGAGGGAAAGTGGGGAATCCTCTCAATAAAGATTCTCTTAAAACAAACACATCTTACAAAAAATGTGTTAATCTGAAGGTTTGCTTTCTGCCTTATGAAAAGTCTATATGAAAAATAAATCAAGAAAACCACATCACACATTACTGTTGCATAGTTGTCTTCTCTGTCTACTGGACCAGCCTTTGCAAAACACTTGTCATTTGCAGCGCCTCAGGCAAGGACTTGAACTGCCATGTGGATTTCCTGTGATTTCAGCCTTTGCTTGCCCTCCACCAGAACGGTATCACTGCCAGCCTCTAGCAGAGTTAGACAAAGCTGCTCTGAGCTGTGACCTGCACCAGCACAGCTTATTCCAGTTCCATGCAAATTTCTAATATTAAATGTAGTTTTCTCAATATACTCCAGATGCAGCTGAACTTATGACGAATTTACTGAATGGACAAACTCTCCCAGGACAAACACTAAAATGCCAAGTGTGGTTCATCAGAGATAATAAACAATGTCAAAGACCCTGACAATGTTTCTCTTTTCTTCTTCTCATCCCATAAACAGAGTTTCACCCTTGTGTTTGAGAGATTTCAAGCCAGATGATGTACACAGAGCATACAGGGAGCAAATATGCTCAAGTCATTGATGATAAATGAACAGTATGACAAGAACAATATACTTAATTCCTTCCCCAAGCCTCCACACAAACCCACCATTCCCAGCCACATGGGAGAACAAAAATACTTTTTAAAGACAAAAATAAGATTTTCAGCTTGATGCAGTTACCCAAGACAGCATGCTATGAGTAAAACAAACAAAACCCAAAAATAACCAACAACAAGGAGACCTGGCTGACAGTAAGATTTATTACTTGGGTGATGATTCCTGTGTAATTTTGTCTTGTTGCTTTAAGACAGCAGAGCAACATGTTCATGTGTGGTCCCAGCATTCAGACTATGGTCAGACCTTGAGCTCTGGGAAGGGATTTTGGAACAGTCCTGCTAATTTTTTTAAGCAGTCAGTGTTTCATCCCACAAGGAATATCATGAATGCCTGTCATTTACTGCTCTCAGTGTCTGCCAGTCCTCACTGCAGTCACCAGTAGAGAACAATTCTGTTTGCAATGCCGTAACTGTCAGGGATGAAGTCTGATCTTTTCCTGGTTTATTGAATGACAGGTCTCTGATGACAATGTTTTTTCCCTGTCTGTCTCCAGTTGGGAGTATGTAGAGAAATCTCTTCTCTTCACTCCCTGGTTACACTTCAAGTCTGAATTATCTTTAGAAAATGTGTTTTGGTTTAGTCATCTGCTTAAAGAGGCCCATTTGCTTGACTTTATTGGATGAAATTTGGGAAATGGCAATCCAAGAAAAATCCTGACTTGCTTCTTGGAGGTTACTACCAAAAAGGCAGAGAGAACAAAAGAGTTATTTAACAATTGCACCAATTTTCTCACTCCCACTTTCTCACTCTACAAATTGTTGGGTTTGATCTAAAAAGTTGTTAGATGTTGCTGACCAGGATCTTGGAGAGATGTCT
>JAWWTY010000037.1:31002800-31029786 GCA_035222235.1 Margarornis squamiger | reverse complement strand
ATGGCAATCCAAGAAAAATCCTGACTTGCTTCTTGGAGGTTACTACCAAAAAGGCAGAGAGAACAAAAGAGTTATTTGACAATTGCACCAATTTTCTCACTCTACAAATTGTTGGGTTTGATCTAAAAAGTTGTTAGATGTTGCTGACCAGGATCTTGGAGAGATGTCTGTTCATCCTGTGAATGAAAACAGCTCAGCAGCGTAGACTCTAATTATCTGCAGCATTAAGTCTAACCTTCACTTCCCTAGGTGCTCTGGAAAAGATCCAATTTGTTGCTTGTAGGTTAAGTCAGTGTAGCCAAGCTTAAATCCATGCTGCTGACATGAAGGGCAGCGTTGTTCCTGTTGTTACCTCTGCCAACCTGTTCTTATCCTCCTTTTTCAACCTAAACCATGACTAGGAAATTGTGTAGCGCTCTAATCTCAAAACTGATCCTAACAATTTCTAGTGTGCACATAAAGGATGAGGTGAGGCTGCTTTTTTGGATGGTAACATTGCCCAGGGTTAGAACCACAGAAGCATGTAAGTTGTAAGGGATCTAAGAAGGTCCAATGGTATCAACATCTGAGCAGTGCCACTTCTAACCCATTGACACGTTGACTTTGAACTTTTAACAGCTATCCTTTGAGCCCAAAAACCACAGCTTTTCGTTAACCCTGTAATCATGGAATCATAAAATGGTTTGGGTTCAAAGAGACCTTAAAGATCATCTTGTACTAACCTGTCTGCCCATGGCACGGAGAATTTTCACTAGAACAGGTAGCCCAAAGTCTCATCCAACCTGCCCTTGAACACTTCCAGGGATGGAACATCCACAACTTCTATTGTAGAACATCTGATGAACATCTGATGTTCTGATGGAACATCCACAACACCTTCCCAGTAAAGATTTTCTTCCTAATATCTAATCTATACCTACCCTCTTTCCCACCATTCCCCTTTGTCCTATCACTACAGACACTTGTAAAAAATCCCTCTCTGTATCTCTTGTAGGCCCCCTTCAGCTACTGGAAGGTGCTATAAGATCTGCCAAAAGTCTTCTCTTCTCCAGATGGAACAAACCCAATCCATCCATCTAGGCGCTACTTCCTTAACTTGGATTCAAAGATACTGTGGCAGACCTTGTCAAAAACTTGACTAATGTCACGGTAACGGTCAGTCACTGAACTGCACTTTTAAACTGTAACTTAACAAATGCTCCACTTGCATGGAAAGATGTTGCTCCTGCTCTCACCACCACCTGAGCAGCATAAATCGATCTGGTCAGGTTCAAATCAGAGAAACTGCTCTGGCTGGCAATGAATAAGACTGCAAACGACTCTACAATGTCACTTCCTGATTTAATTCCAGAGAAAGGCCAGCCCTGTGGGGACATAAAGCCCAGGGAAAGGCTAAACTTTTGGGAAGATCTGTGGGATCAAGGCCATGGACAACATGCAGGGTCCATTGTGCCCAGTTCAGGGCTGGGGGAGGCCTGAGGTAACTTGGGAAGAAGCAGCAAGAGCAAGGATGTGTCTCTGGAAATCCCTGGGCCAGGGCACATCTAACAGCTCAGCACTCACACAGCCTTGGGCTGAGGTTAAGTAGAGCTCCTGGGCTCATGGGTGTGGGAACAGGTTCCAAGTGAGGCTGGTCAGGGCCATTAAGACTAATTAGTGTTCTCAGCACCCTGACACATATAAATGCATGGCAATGTAAGTGACAGTTGTTGCTCATCATACAGTTACTAATTTCAACCTTTATATTTACCTTTATATACTTTGGGTAGTAAATAGTAAAATCCTATTTGTCTTCTGATAAAAATTATTGTAAATCAGCTGCAAATTAAATAAAAAATAATAAAATAGAAAAAAATTGTATGCTTTTGCCAGATGCCAGAGTCCTCAAGGTAAGTCATTCTCTGCTAGTCTGAACAAAATAAACTGATTTTTGCTGATTTGTATATACATTGAATAGTTTGAGTTGGAAAGGACCTTTTAAGGGTCTTCTAGATCAATACCCCTGCAAAGAGGAGGGACATCTACAAGTTTGACTTTGTTCCATGACCTTATTCTCCACACCAATACCTCTACCTAAAGTTTTGGATCCAAAAATAGACTGAAAAAAACATACGTTGAAAAAAAGCATAAAACCATGGGTTTGTCTTAGTACAAATCAAGGTGTCATTTCACACATATATTATGTATGTGAAATACACTATCATCTAGACATGAGCATTCCATGTAAATGGTGGATTAACTGAAATATCTTTCCACATAACATGTACAGAACAGGAAGAAACCAAAGCAAGAAAGCAAGCATCTGTATAAATTTTTCAAATGAGTGTTCCTTCAGGGCAGAGGGAGAACTTCTTTATCCTTAAAGTTGTATCTTTTTGTACCTATCTTGAAAAAAGCTTTCAGTATAGATGGGACACAAATATGACTCACTCCCACTTAAAGGGGAAGAATGCATTTGGAGTCATCAGACTTCAAGGTTAAAAATTTACTGTAGAGTTTATTGTAGTTCAGATGAAGAGCTCACTTTCACAACTTGAGTGAAGGTAATTATATTTTACTTAGCAGTCAGATGCAGCAATAAATGTGTCAGTAATAAAAGTGGAATTCAATAAAGAAGAAGAAAACAGGGACAGCTGATCTTATGGCCTGTGAGGCATACACCTACAAGACCTAAGATGAGAGATCCAGGAAGGCTTCTCAGTTCTCAAGTACTGTGACACATGATATGTTCCATGGAAAGACATTTATGTGCACTGGCTTTTCCTTCTGCTTTTCAGAAAAGAAAAATTAAGCATGTGCATGGGAAGAGAATCATGGCAAACCTTAGCCTGACCTAGAAGACTCGTTGTGAAGGGAAATCTGATATAGATTAGAATGCAAATTTCCTGCAGTGGTAGTGACTGGCTGATATTTCTTCATCTATGTACTACTTTCCTTCAAAAATTCCATTATTATTATTATCATCATCATCATCAACATCATCATCATTTAGGAAAAATGGGAAAACAATCACAGAAAATATAGATTTTTTTCTTCTAGCTGAATTCTTAATTCTTAACAAGGCTTTCCCTTCTCAGTGATGCTGTCTTAAAGATGCTGCCTTGAGAATTGAAAGTTGGTAAAGAACATCCCCTGTGTTATCCAGCAACCAACTGCTGTATTACCTACAATGCAAACTACTCAGGAGAGTCTCCTGCCCAAATTCTCCAGTTGAGTTTTGAGGACATTCTCCAAGTAGACTTTTATTCTCAAAGAAAATTAGTAAGCACTTTCTTCATTAAGTAAGAGTTAGATCACTTTCCTGTTCTAATGGAATAACTTCCACTGGAATGAAAGATGCAGGACAGGAGTAGACCAGTGAAGGAAATTACCTTGAATCATGTTAGCAAGACATCTTAAAGGTGTGTACCATCCTTCCCTCTTAGATAAAGCTGACTCTTATAGCAAAGTACTTTGGAAACATTCTCAATTTCTTAATTTTATTTCATTGTTATATTATTCTTGTGATCAAGATAACCTGACATTTCAGTGAAGGAATATCAGCAATCAAAAATTATGGGGTTTTTAATAGCTTAATAATATCAGTTCAGAAACTAGCATGGGATTTACATTCTAATCTTTCAAAAGGATACCTCCTTAGCATACAAAGACAGAAATATGAAAACTTCACTCCTTTACTCTGGTACCAAAGTGCTTTTTACATACTCCCATAGCCTAAACATAACGGTTCTGTCTGAGCAACATTTGAACTGACAAAACACTCACAGGCTCTCACTTTTGCTTCTTTTCAGCCTAGACAAGATTTATAATCTTTTCTGTGTGAAGGGTGTGTGACTAAGAGTGCATGAAGATGCACAAGTGAACCTCTGTGTAGCGTACTGAGAAAAATGAAAACAGAAGGATAGAAGAAGATGTCACCCCTCATTTCTAAGCCAAAAGACTGGATCTTAAGTGACACATAAACGTCACATGGGAAATTTTACCCACAGGGAAGAAAATAAAGCCTGAATTGTTACCAACGAGCTTTTGAAAATATTCTTTACCAGACCATGGTGTCAAGGTATGAGCCTGAAGTGCAATATGCAAGCCACAGCAATCTGTACCTTGAGGAAGAGAATATATTGCATTTAGAACCTTCATTTCCATGTGAAGTTATAGGATTCAATTGAATTTCTGAAAGGTAAACAAACCAAAACAAATGAGAAAGTGTATTGCTTGGACTTGAGTGAGGGGAAAATTAATTTTAGGTTGATACATATTCTTTCAACTTTTCTAAGTTTCCTATTTCAATCTTGGAAAAAAAAAAAAATTAATTTCTGTTTGCACAACTCCTGAGAAGAATTTGCTCTGTGAAGGTAGTAGGAGGCAGGAGGAGCTAAGTACTCCCTACAGACTGCCCTTTCATGTAAGTGTCAAACAACAGGGGAGAGGCTGAAGGAGATTGCAGCCACAGCAGCATGCAGCCAGGAATGTGATAGCCAAAACTGCCAACCTTTTCCCTGGAATGGGCAAGAAAATCTGTAATAGCATCTAGAAGTTAATTTACTTGCAAGGAGTTTCTTTGTAATAGAGTCCTCCTTGTCATTATGCAAGGTTGTCCTGCACCTAGATGATTCACAGGCTCTTTGAAAGAGTCTTCATTCATATTTTTAATTATATAAACATCTAATTGCCATGAGAAACTCTATGTTTTTGCTCCATGGAATTTAAGTATTAAGCTGAAGAGTTGAACTACGGAAAATCATTTATATCAGGTTACAGTCTTAGAATAAGTTATTCAGTCTTCTTTAACAGTTAATATAGAAATGGGCAACAACAAGAGCCATTTCATCTCATATTTGTATATGTTAAAATAAGAGGAGTAAAATAGCTCTAGAAAGTTCTTTTTCTCTCTCGAGTGTATCCCCACTAAGGAAAACTTCAGATGGTTAGTTTGAATCAAACATTTAACACCAGCATAGGTGCACATCTTGTCTCTGGTAACAAGTAGAAAAAGAGTATGGGAATCAGTACACAAAGAGGCCGATTACTTCTCTGCCTGTAGCGTGATCCCTTTGTGTCAGCATCTGGCAGATAGAAGTTTTGAGACTGACTGAGTCACAGGCAATATCTGGATCATCTTTCTTGATAAGCTTGGAAAGCCATTCTGAATATTTGTCTAACTCCTTCTTGAATCCACATTCACGAACTATTCATAAATAATAATCTGTGGCAATGAGTTTAACCAGTAAACTGCTCCTTGTGTTCTTTAAACACAGGACTCAATAAAACAAAGAATGAAGCAAAACAAAGGGTTTCTTTCATATTCACCAAAGCTGTTACTAGATTTAAGTTTAAATAAGAATATAACTGGGTTCCATTTGGCAATACTATTTAATTGTATGCAATGGCTTGTATGGTTAATAGAATTATTTGAAATTGCTAAATAATATTCTAATTTCATGCTAAAATATTCACATTTTTCATGGTTTTTTTCTATAGGTATATATTCTTTGACCACTAGAACTTCAGAAACTCTTATGACTGTTAATCTTATAAGTTGGACTGGCTGTAGACAGTTCATTTTCATGAATACCTTAACAACACAGAAGCCCAGGGTCCAGTGCTATCAAAAAGATACATGCTCCTAGCCCTCATAAATGCTAAGGAAGATGATAGCTAGCAGTTTGGCATAGCTCTATACAAGACTCTGTAGTGTCTTTTCCAGTAATAACCTCTCTGAAAGAAGAACTAAACTAATTCTGGAAGATTAAAAAGCAAATATTTTTATTAGATGGATGAAAAATATTCGGGCATAAATTGCATGGTCTTAATGCATGACCTTCCTCGAAAGACACAAAATAACAAAAAAAATATGGTATCTGCAAGCCTGATCCTACTTCTGGTTTACAGATAACATTTGTTCACTTCAGCTAGTTCTGTGTGTGCACAGGAACTACATCTAACATGTTCACCAATTTAAAGTATACAGTGTAATATTCATTAAATCACCATGTCATTACTGTGAATTATCAAAGAACAAAACTAAATAGTAATTCTGGGCTTGAGAAAGGAAAGTACTCCACTACTATCCCATCAACAGCTACATTCTTCATCCTCCCCTGTTGATAAAGAGCATATAAACTCAGAATAGCTGCCACTTCTAATTAAGCTGAATAAATTCAACTTGTAAGAAATGCCTTTTTATAATTGCCATGTCTTTAATAAAACACTGAATACTGTAAAAATGGCACTGAGAAGCAGAAGCCTTTTTTCTTATATTCCTTTTTTTCAAACTGTGATCATCTTGTAATAAAGGAAGGTTTGTAATATTAAAAAAGTCTGACCATCTATTTATTCTTAAATGTAAGTGTTACTGCTAAGAAAAGGCATACTGGTAAGAGATATCTAAAAGCCTGTCTTATACCAGGGACTATTGGGTGTTAGCATTGTCTGCTCCAAGTGCATACCCCAGGATCTTGAGTGCATGTGTGTATATGCACGCACACACACAGAAGGGGATTTCTGTCCCAGATAGCAAAGCATGCAAATAGCTGGTGTACAACTAAGACCAACCTGTCAAAGAAAAAAAAAATCCACCACTTTTAATCAGATGATGTTCTTTCCTAAGATATGCATGGCATAATTTTATCTCCCTGAGATACTAATGTTGTGTATACAAGTATGTGGATATGCTGTCAGTGATCAGCATTGAGGTTTCAGTTTTGATTACTCAGACAAATCTGAATTGTATGCTGTTTTTACAGCTCCTCATATTCAGTTTACATTAAAAAGGAAAATTTGAGTCTAAAGCTGAATAAAGGAAAATTTGAGGCTAAAACTGAATAAAGCAAAATTAAATTTCTGCACTCCTGTAACCACCCTCTAGTCAGATCTGCACATACAGAAGTCCAATCTCTGCAGCATGGAGCTGGATTTTTGAGTGTTTAACAGTTTTCAATCATGACAACAGTATGTTTCACAATACACTGATACAGTTATATTATTTAAGTGCTCTTCTGCAAAAACAAAAAACATAGATCCTGCCGTAGTAAGCTACCAAATCTACTTTTCTGAAAACAATACCTGTGAACAGTTTAATTATCTTGCTCTTTCTTAAATCTTCTTGCCAAGAATCTTTACTGGATTAAGTATTCAACACCAAGAGATTAAAGAAGTATATCCCTATAGCTTCCACTGCACGTATTTCCACATAATCACCAGGATTAGCTTTCTAAGGAAGTAGATCAAAGCTTTATTTCCTTGTGGTTATCTGATAATAAAGGCTAAGGATAAACCAAACTCTCATCACTTTTTCACATACCACCCCCCCAACCAGATCATGACTAAATAAGAATGTGAATAAAGTCAATGTAGAAAGCTTCAGTAGTCTACAACAGCTATAATAATAGGAACACAGCAGAGTAATAAAAAGAAGCTAGAAGGGTGGCGAGTTACATAAAGTCTTTAAGAGTACCTAAAGGAAGGCAATTAATAAGGCAGAGCCTTTTTAAAGTGACTGAATAAATATCCACAAGTACTTCTTATGTACATATCTGTGGAGAAAGTGTCCATTAATTACAAAATCTCATGCTCCTTTATGACTGGTACTTTGAAAGAAAGATTTTATAAAAACTATCTGTGTCTGATCAAGAACACCATGCTATTCTAAGCAACAGCACCAGGCAGATCCATTGCTCAATGCACATAATAATTCAGGTTGGCACTTTGCAAAAAGGTCAGTGCATATTTTGTTATTTTCCTGTACTGTTATGGACAGTCATGGACGAATAAAAATACATGTATTTGTACATAAGATCATTAATTTCTGCTGGGTTATGTGAAAAAGGATACTTTGTCTACAGGTTGAAAACAAGGCATTCTGGGAATAGTGCTGAATTTGCTTCCTTCTTCTGCTTGGCTTATTTGAACACAAGACCTCAGTGACTTTGTGTTAAATTAGAAGAAAGGTAAGACTGTTACAAAAATGTTCATGGTACTTGATTGTTTTTAAAAAGTTTTAGCATAAGCCGTTGTAGTTTTTACTGCAATGTATACATATTGTATATGTGTATATATTCTGCTTTACCTGTGGACAATCTTGTACTTGAAGCTTACAGTTGTTTGCTCTGCTTTTCCTGCCTTTAGTTATCCTGTGTTTAAAAAAAAAAAAAAATCCTTTTTTCAGCAAAACAATTTTTCAGCAAAGCCAAGGCTTGTTGTGACTTTGACAAATCGCTTAGTTACTCTGATCTTCATTTTACACACACACAAAAAACACCTCAGAGTACTGTGCTGGAGCTCAATTAATGGTTACAAACCATTCTAAGGCCCCTGAAGGACAACACTACAGAAAAATATTCTTGTATTTTCTTCTGCCAAAAAGCAAAACAAAACAAAACAAAAAAACCCCAAACTAAACCAAAAACAAAACCAAACCAAAAAAAAAAAAAACACAAAAACAAAACCAAAAAGCCACCAGTATGTTTGGTAAAGTACATTCATGTTGTGCAATTCATGAGTAAAATAATTTGTCATCTACAAATTGAGGACTAGTTTTGTTATTCTATCTCTTAAGTTTATTTGTTTATACTAGCCTTTATTCTAAAAATCTGTGAATAGTACCAAAAATGCATGACTATCTTTCAGATTGTAACACTGTCAAATTGTGAACAAATGCATGCATACACATGCAAATGTATACACATATGCACACAACTTCTCCTGTGTGTATTGAATTTTTTATAAGCCATATAATAAAAATATCCAAAATGTTGATTTAATAGGAAGTAATTTCTTCTTATAAAATTTTGTAAAGACCTCTATAAAATCTGTATCAATGAATATTTAAAATTATGTCCTAATTTAATGAACAAGCTAAACTACTGAATAACTTCTTCCTACATTTGCTAGCACGTTAATCTAAATTTAATTAAAAGATAGTACCACTGAAAGAGCAGAAACAACATATTGTTTCACTGGTATTTTATTAGCACTTTGAGTTTTGCTATGTCTGTTCCATTGATAGACTGGATATAAAGATTGCTGTTTGTTTAATATCTTTATTCCTTCAGTAAACCAAACCATTTTATTTTGTCTATGACTTTAAAGACAGTAATTTTGAATATGCTTTTTATCCTCAATTCTGTCACAGACACAGCTCCTTTATTTACTAGCCTTGCTCTTATAATTATTACTGTGCTAAAAGTGTTTTTTCCTTGCTAATTCCTCTGCCTCAATCCAGATGTACAGCCCTTGCGTACACATCTGCACAGTAAATGTGGACCTTCTAATTTTTCAGGCTTGCATCTGAGCCTCCCTGTCACGGAAGAGACAAGTTAGACATTCCCAGCACGGCTCTGTAGTTTCCCTCCAATTCTCCAGAGCCACATGTGGTGTGCAGGGGCCTCGGGACAGGCCTGCAGGGATGCACATCCTGGATGCATCCTGGATGCATTGCTAGTGTGTAATATTAAAGAAAACAGTAATAGGTGTCAAGTGTGAGACGCTCCATTCAAACCTGGGGACACAAAAGCAAGGCATACAACCCTCAAGAAAGAAAATTCAAAGTTACAGCCACGGCTTCCCTTTAAGATGCTGTTAGATATCTGGATGACATTTTTGAATTAACATTTTTTTAACTGCCACCTGTGATGCCAAACATCTTGAGTGGATGCTACATGTTAGTTTGGTGTTGGAGGTAGTAAAGTAAAAATCTCAGAATTCTCCAAACTGCATCTTTGCAAGGCTATAAAGACAAGGTATGAAAGACACCCAGTTAAAATACTTCAAACTCCATAAATCCAGTACATTTAATCTATTTCTGTCCTGAAGAAAAATTGCCTTTTAGAAATATTTTAAGAAACTAAGTGCCTTATGCTGTGGGTTTGGGTTTTTTTAAATTATTTTTATGAAGGATTAAGCCTTTGTGATTAATAATTGCTGACACTAGTTTGCATAGGTAGATTCTTTTGGTGAATTAAAAGAAAAAAATTTGTCAAGTAAGTGAAACGCTGGTACTTTATATGTTTATCTTTACAGTTGAAAGATTGCAATACTTCCAAAATTACTAGTGATACAAAAGTCAAAAGTAATTTTTACTTTATTTCAATTATAAAAGCAATATATTTATTTCATATGAACTAAAAGGTCCATTAAACACCAGATAGTGTTTGATACCTAATCAAAATGGTATAGCTAAGTAACAACAGTAAAATGAGTGTGGGGATGACAAATTTGTTTTCATCTTTGGGGCATTGTTCCAAGTCATGTTATGCATTAGAATTTTTTTCCAACTTTTGCTTTTATTTCCTTGTACAGAGAAATCCTCACATTCTAAAATTCTAACTATGCCTTTCCTAAATTAATAATGAAGCTAATTACCTTAATAAAATGAAAACCAACTAATTTATATTTATGCACTGACAAACTTAATAGTAGAAAGCATTTTTTCAGTTCATGAGGTTTTTCTGACAAGCATGAGCAAATGTGAATGAAAAAGACAGAGAAATAATTAACAAGTAGAAAGGCATTGTACAGAAAACTACTGAGATCTGAACTGTACTGAAAAAAACAAGATCTTAAGCCAGACCTGCTGCCACTGACAGTGGCACAAATTTTATCTTACATTTGCTCACCCGAAGTTAACAAACTTGTAACAATTGATTTTCTTGGAGCCAGTTACAGAAGTTTCTCAAGATAGCTGTCATATGTTATTAGATACGACATGTGAGTGGATCTTTTAACTTCATGAGAGAAGAAGAAGAATTCTTACTAAAAATCAGGCCTGACTTTTGTGTTCTGCTGGGACCCATCATCTACTCTGGCAAAGACACTGATGTCAGATGAGCCACTGACATCCACAGTTAGTAAAAATTGTTTCTTGCTGAATATTATTATCCAGCACTGGCAAAATCAAGATTATGACACATAATTTATTATATCTAAAATCAGAAATCATCATTATGGCAAAATCAGGTGAAAATGAAACTAACTAACAGACTCAGAGTTAAAACACTGCAATGAGAGTCTATCATCACAATTCTTCCTCCTCAGTATTGTTTCCAGTCATTACAGACACCAGTCCAGATAAACATGATCACAGGTCTCATTAACTAAATTAGTGCTCACTTGTCTTCAGGAATATAACAAACTCTCGTTTGACTTTTATAGCCTTGAGATGCTCTTGAAAAGAGGTCCTGGTGTAGTCATACTGACCAGCAAGACCAGTTAGCACAATGCAAACATAATGATGTGAACTTTAAGACCTTGTGTGATTCAAAAGAGACAAAAACCACATGTATAAAATACCAAGATGATTTTCATCTTTGTGAAAGGAATTCAGAAAGCACTGCAGTGATTTCACATAGGATTTGTAGAAATTCTCTTTCGGAATAGAATATAATGGTATAATTTTTTGTATTAGTTCCCCTGAGTTTCTCCTCACTCACTTGCCAACTACTGCCACTTGTCATTCCTATAGTACTTTGTGTATTTCCAGTTGTACTTTGATGCTCAGCAGCGTATGAAAAGAGAAGGACATTTTAGCACCATGTGATTACCTAAGTCTTTATGGACTGTGACAAGATGCACTACATACCATCAGCAACAAAGATCTACAGTCTGAAAACAGATCAGTCTGAAATGGATCTTTTATCACTAATGCTTATTTCATGTGAGGTGTGTAGATAATCCATTTTTAATATGTAACACATCACAAGTTCCTATATTGCTTTCATATTGTCTGTTCATGCCAATAAAATGTCAGCCTAGGCACTCTGTGTCTGATCTTCAAGTATACTTTTGAGTATTTGCAGTCTATATTGATTGCAGGTGGAGTCTTAGGTGTTCACCACTCTTCTTGCAGCTCCATCAGTGCTGGTAACAATGAAAGTTCTAATGTAGACAAGAAGTTTGTCTTTTTATAGCCAATGTTTACTATACAGCAATAAATCCATATGGTGAAGTAGAGCAGCTGCCAAGACTTTTTGCATGCTTGAGCTGAAATCACCCCTAGCTCATGTTAGTCTAATGGTGGGAAATTCTGCTAAAAGGCTCGTTGTAGGCACGCTTCTCTGTACTGTACCTCTGCTCAATAGATCATTCATGAGCACCCAGCCCCCTCTCCAGAGAACTTGTACAGTTCTTGTAGAGCAGGAAGGGTTGGAGACAAGGCCGAGCTTCTTACTTACAGCTCAGGCTCAGAGCTGGTTTATTGTTGTCATAGCTACAGGCTCCACACGCCTCCAGTCCCTGCTTTATGAAAAGAATGATGCAGTGTCTAGCCTTACAGCTGAATATATAAACCAAATTAGTCTGCCATGCCTCTACCTGTTTTGTGGCTCACAATGAAAGAAGTAATATATCATGCAATCAGTCTTGTAGCAGTTACATTCTGTAAACACTAAGTCATTACACCGAGACTTTTTTTATTTGCTCTTTAGAGTCCCTTCTGAGTATAATAGATTGCAGATTTCAGTAAGAAAGCTAATTCAGAAGAGTCCTCTGTGATTTCTCAGGATTTCTGTAACATATAAGTTAAAAAAGTGCATTGCAAATCCCTTTTCACAGTCTGTTTTTTGCATAAGTCCACTCACTAAACAAGAAGCAGAAAGACAATGATGAATGTCTTTTCCAAACCTGCAGTGCTAGGGTATTACTATAATCAAACTATTCATAATGTAAATAAAAAAGAGTTATATAGTCCTGCAGAGAACTTTTAACTTTTCATGAACAGACTAAGAGCCTCATATGGTCCCAACTCTACTAGAACATTAAGTTATCCCTTAATGGCACTGAGGTAAGGCAGTGAGGGAAGACATGTCCTGTGGTACTGCTGTCAGTGTTGTTTAGAAGATGGGGAAGGGAGGGAGGGAGGGAGGGAGGGAGGGAGGCAGGAAAGAAGGAAGGAAGGAAGGAAGGAAGGAAGGAAGGAAGGAAGGAAGGAAGGCAGGCTTTAAAAGTGTGCTCTTGATTGAACGATAATGTATAAGAGGGGGAAAATGGGTACCATAATAAAAATGTGCAAATTTTAGTACATGCTGGTGTAGCGTTCACAGGAAGGATTTGGAAGAGAAGGTGGTAAGAGGAAAAAGAACTACCATGAGGGGTAGGGAAGGTGTAAATCAGTTTAAATTTCCACCTCCATTCCTAGCTTGTAAATTCCACCCGTTTTGATTCCTGCAGGTTCGTTTAGACTACACATGTGAGTAGGTGGAGGTGTGTGGTCACATGGTTCACCATCATTTTACATTCTATCTCTGTGTTTAGCAAAATGGACCTCATCCTCACTTACGTCCAAAATTCCATTAAACCATTTTGGCAGTGTGGGCTGTAAATGGCATTTATAGTCAGGGAAGTGTAAAGGGATCTCAGTGCAAATAAAGAGCAGAAGAAAGCGTTATGGTTTTATGGATCTGAAGTATTTCTTAAAAAACAAATAAAGACAGCTTTATTATCTATGAGGGAAGGAACAATGTAACAAAGCATAAATTGAACATAGTCCCCCAAATGAAATTCACGCCGGCTACAACAAATTGAGTGTTTGGACTCATCAATATATTATCAGTATTTCATGCTACACAACGTCTCCCATGCTGATGTCTTCTATTTCTTGCTGCTGTGGAGAGAATTAAAAAATATAAAAGTGTGTTCAAAATAATATATCTAGGTGTTATAGAATAGTACTGTAAGTCTCATCAAGGCTGTTACATTCTCTGCAATCTCTTACTTGAAGGGTTTTAATGACTTGGCCATTTCA
Organism: Margarornis squamiger; assembly: GCA_035222235.1. Lineage (NCBI taxonomy): Eukaryota > Metazoa > Chordata > Aves > Passeriformes > Furnariidae > Margarornis > Margarornis squamiger. The sequence continues at coordinate 31,016,048 of JAWWTY010000037.1, read as the reverse complement.
GAAAACATCAAAACCGAAAAAGCAAAACAAACCCCAAAGATTGTTTTTGCAGTCATTATGAAATTATTTCAACTTTGAAAAGAAAAAAAAAAAAAAAAGAGGTTTTTTGATTCTGAATTTCTACTACCTGTCTCTAAAGCAATATGAAAGAAAAAGATATTTGGCTTTTTGTTCACTTTTTGAGATGTTTCAGTTAGAAAAGTTGTTTAAAATAAAATAAGCACTCAAGGAAGCACATTTAACTCGGACCTTTTATGACTATGTGAAGCTGCAGCATATTTGCTTCTTTAAAAGAAATGCCTACAGCACTGAAAGAAATTATAAACCAAAAGGGAAAATATCTGTTACTACCATGAGTTGCATTTATATGTGTTTTTGAAAAGGTATGAATATTCTCTGTATGGAGTATAGATACTGAAATCTTTGCAGCAATAAAAATAAATAAAATTAATTTAATTTCATATTTATTGAGTGTGCAACTCTACATTTTGCTTGGAGAGACACATTCAGTTCATACATTAACCAGTATTTTGTGCATCATATAGGTGAGAACCACATAGTCCTTTTTGTAGAACTCCTAAAAAGACAAGAAATACTGTGTATATTTGACCTGTGGGTTTTGTTCTGTTTTTTTATTATTAATATTTAAAAGAAGCTTCACCACGACACTTTTAGTTATTTCAAAATGTCCAATCTTATTTACACAAAATGCATAGTATTGGGGAAAATGTTTAATAAATATGGGCAAACACAGCCAGCTGCAAAAACTCCTATCTGTAAGGAGTATGAATCCTTTTGGCCTTGGAGTAGGAGGTGGTTTTGACTACAAACATGTAGTGCGCTTTCTGTTAAAGTCTTTCTTCTTTTGAATATGTTTGATTATTTTTCTAAGTTGTGTTATTGTCTTTTCAGGATTCAGAAGAAAATATAGTAACAAATTTAGTAATACATTTTTGCCAGCTAAATTTAATACAAATAGGAAACTATAAAACTAAGTAACCAGTGAGTGAAACAGATTGTATAAATATTACATTTTAGAATTGCATAGTACAAATATTTATAATGCATGTATTGTATGAGAAAACATAATGGGAAAGCAGGATGACTATTAAGTTTCTGACATGCTTAGTCTGTGTCCTAAAGAATAAGTGAAACAAGTTCTTTGAAGCTCTTTATGTTGCCTATATTTTCAGAGCTTTCACCAAAATGAGGTATGACATAAATGCAGAAAAAAGGACTTACTATGAGAAACTATACATACAACTGCTAATGCCTTTCCTAGTCTGTAAGTTTTCAGAGCAGATAATACCTTCAGATCATGTATTCCAACCTCCTGTATTCACAACCCATTTCACCCAAATAGTTTATACTACAGCCAACAAATTGAGTCAAACAAAACCATTTCTACTTTTGAGGGCTGAAACAATGGTTTTCTCTCAGTAGTGAACAAGAAAGACCCACGTTCCACCACAGCCTGAGGCTTCTTCAGTACCAAGGAACTCGTTAAGTAAGAAAAGTTCCAAAGATCTGAGATGAATCATAACCCATGCCGAGGAAAATCACAAGTAAATAAACAGCCTCTTCTCCTCAATGGCAAGCACAAACCATTGAAACAGCAATACAAAAAGTCTGGTCTGCAGAATGAGAATGTATTTTTGGTCTGAGTCCTGACAACCTGTTTGAGCTCTTGCATGTAGATGTATACCAGCCCTAGCTATACAATTAAGATTCCTTGTACCTTCTCTGAATTTTAACCTGACCTATATTTTATGAACTGTCCAATTACTGTAGCTTTAAACTAAGATCTGACCAAACAAACTCAAACATACATCACTTGTAAAGGGAAATTCAGAGTAATTAATTTCCTCTTGTATATAACTGCCTGAAACTCTCAGGCATGCTGTGTTTGACCAAAGTCATTACCACATGTTTTCTGAAGCCAACACAAAATGTATTGTATGCAAAAGGATTGTAAAATATGTTCTCTTTTTCCTGAAGGAATGGAACACAAAGAAGAGATGCCCAAAATAAAGAATTAAATGTCAAGGCCAAGAAAACAATTGTGACCATGTTATTCTTCTGCCATTTCTGATTTCCTCATTTATAGATTTTCTTCTAAGGATTCCAAGTGATTCTGTATATGCTGCCTTTCTGCTGTAAGGTATTTCTACATTTAACTACCATTATGAAACCACTTTCCTTTATCATTCAGTTTGCCTGATTTGAGATACACTAACTAGGTCTTTTAACATTTTTCTTCTCATTCAGTAACAAAGCTTTCCTCAGTATCACCTGAACATGCAGACCATTTTCTACAAACAAAGAAATTCACAGAAACTGAGCTCCTTTTAACTTACATTATAAGCTTTATACTGTCAAACTAATCTTTATGATGGTTTGAAATTTTTAATCTTTATGTATCTGCGCTCTTTTCAAGTATGGCTTATAGCACTGATCTGCTAACCTAGTGTAACAGTGCTAGTTATAGAAGTAATATTGCATGTCTTCTTCCACCTTGTGTCATGATTATCTCTTAAATAACTAGGATTCATTCACATGGATTCTTTTTGCCATAGCCTTTCTTTCATAATTCACTCATACTGAGGGATATTAATTGCTCTGGATTCTTCATTGCTTCATTGCTTTCCAAGATAGGGTTTTCTGTCCTCTTATGCTCACCTTCAGTTTTTGTTCCCAGCTACACTATCTTGCATTTGGATATTGAGAAAAGTTTTTGGCTGAAGGATGCCCACTTAAATTATACATAATTCTCTGTAATTGTAACTTACTCTCCCTCCTCATTATTTTTCCTCCCACAAATTCCTTTGCACCTACAAAACTTGCAATGAAAAATATCGTCATCTTCTTGACAGCCAAAAAAAGTGCTACATGGCCTTTAGAGCAAAAGCTGATCCCTGCAAGACCTACTGGAGTTTAGATCCAGTTCTTATTAGATTTCCTTATTCTGCCTAAAATTGTTCTAAAATCATTATCTCAGCCAGCATTTTGCAGAGGCATCTGTCTTCAGAGTTAACTCTGGGGAGGAAAACACCCTGTATATTTATAATATGAATCCAAATGGGTGTCACCACCCATATTATAGTATAGAGTGGCATATAACTTCTGATTCTCAATCATACTTGTATAAATCTAGCATAAGTTCACAGACATGAGTGATAAGTATGAAAGCATGCACAAGAACCTAATTGTAAATAGAGTCATAGTATCATAAAATTGTAAGGGGTTGGAATGGACCTTAAGGATCATCTAGTCCAACCCCTCTCCACCATGAGCCCAGTAGACCATCACACCTCCCACTAGACCAGACTGCTCAAGATCACATCCAACCTGGCCTTGAACACTGCCAGGGCTGGGGCATTCACAGCCTTCCGGGCAATCTGTTCCAGTGTCTAACCACCCTCACAATAAAAATTTCTTTCTAATATCTAACCTAAATTTCCCCTCTTTCAATCTGTACCCATTACTTCTTGCCCTGTCACTAGAATTCCTAATGAAGAGTCCCTCTCCAGCTTCCCTGTAGGCCCCTTTCAGATACTAGAAGACACCTCATGCAGCCTTCTCTTCTCCAGGCTGAACAGCCCCAACTTTCTCAGTCTGTCTTCACGAAGGAGGTGCTTCAGTTCTCTTATCAACTTCAAGGCCCTGCTTTGGACTTGCTCCAATAGTTCCATGTCTTTCCTATGTTGGTGACACCAGAGCTGGACACAGTACTCCAGGTGGGGTCTCACAAGAGAAGAATAGAATCAAGGGAAGAATTGCCTCCCTCTACCTGCTGGCCATGCTCCTTTTGATGCAGCCCAGGACACGGTTGGCTTTCTGGGTTGTGAGCACACTTTGCTGGGTCATTTTGAGTTTTTCATCAACCATCACCCCCAAGTCATTCTCTGACTGCTCTCAATCACTTCTCTGCCCAGCCTGTGGGTGTGCCTGGGATTGCCACAACCCAGGTGTAGGACCTTGTGCTTCACTTTGCTGAACTTCATGAGGTTTGCATTGGCCCACATCTCAAGCCTCTCAAGGTCCCTCTGGATATCATCCCTTCCCTCCAGTGTGCTGACTGCACCCCACTGCTTCGTATCATCAGAGAATCTGCTGAGGGTGCATTCGATCCCACTGTCCATATTATCAACAAAGATGTTGAACAGTATCAGCCACAGTGCCAACCTCTGAGGGACACCACTTGTCACTGGTTCCATGTGGACAATGAGCCATTGACCACAACTCTTTGCCTACAGACATCCAGCCAGTTCTTTGTCCACTGGGTGGTCCATCCATCAAATCCATGCCTCTCCAATTTGGAGACAAGGATGTTGTGTCATACAGTATCAAACATTTTGCAGGTAGACAGTGTCAGTTGCACTGCCCCTATTCACCAACGCTGTAGCCCCATCGTAGAAGGTCACCAAACAATATTTATTGGAATATTAAACTTCTGGTGGAATCCAATTGACCTAAATTGGATGTTTAAATTAAGCCCATACCAAAAGAGTAGCTAACTATGATGGTGGAGTGCTTGTAATAAGGAGTGGTAAACTGACCTAGCTCAACTAAAGTAATTATCTCTGTTACCCATAAAGTCAAGAGACAAATTTCTGATAACCTCCTGAGGGATATCTAGACCTGTCAAGATAACAATCCAGTCTGGTTAAGGGATACATTTGAATTTTCCAACGAAAGCAGAAAGAAACAGGAAAAAAGGGGCAGGGACCCGCCCCTATTTCAAGTCTAGTCTTTAGAAACAGAATGCTTGCTGCAAATAGCATGTATAGTCCCCCTGCATAATGTGTGCTCAAAGTACCCCTCTCATGGAAACGTGAGGCTGAAGTTCTTTCCACACTCTTTATGTAGGATCTTGGACATAAGGAGATAAGGAGATAATGAGTCCGTGGGGTGCTCCTAGTTGGTGTGACTTTCATGAATCCATAGAATCACAGAATATCCTGAACTGGAAGGGAAATGAGAACCAGTCCAACTCCTGGTTCCACATAGGGCAACATGAAAGTTAAACCACGTAACTAAATGCATTGTTCAAAAGTTTCTTGAACACTGACAGGCTTGGAACCATTTTCCTGGGGAGCTTGGTACAGTGATTGATCATCTAGAAACTATATAAAAAACTATATAAACAAATATTTCAATCTTGAGATTCAGAAATAGAAAGGGAACAGGAATGAAGGAAGGGAAGGCAAAACCATGAAGTTTATTCAGGATCCCAATGCCGCATTGCACCTGAATTTCACAGTAAAGATTATTATATTGTATATTCTGAATACACACTCATCCTAAACATTCTTACTTTTTTTCCATAGGTTATTTTTCAAAAATAACCACTTGGATTTGCCGTATTAAGATCTTTTTTGTGGTAGTAGAAGAAATTATTGTAAAATTGTGCTAAAATTTATTTCATACACTCCCCATGCTATTTGGTTTTGCTTATTTTAGGAATGCTTATGCATGTTTCATCTCTTCAAAAAGGGAATGTGAAGATTTGATGAGTGTGCTTTGAACCCAACAATCTCTTGGTGTAATGAAATATGTTGTCTGGGTTTCCTGGGAATACACCACAGAAACAGATGAAGATAATGTGGTTGCATATTATGTGATAATGAATATTCTGACTGATGTATTCACCCCAAGGTACACTTGAGCATCTGTTGTTTATGTAGGCATGACTCGTCATTCTTATTTTTAAAATATTTAAGTGGACGAACATATTTCTCCTTAAAGGCTATCAAATGGGGGAAAAAACAACAAGAGGCACAGGGGATCTTGTACTAGTGATGACACGGAACATGCATTCAGGTGAGAGATGTACTTTAATTCCAACACTGATCATTGCCTTAGGAACTTAGGGTCTATATTTGAGGAAGATGTTAGCTTGGTCTGTATTGACTATACAAAGCAATTGACTACACAAATAACACATTAAGAGCGAGTGTAGCTATAAAGCCTTACTAATTACTCTACATATTTAAAGATAATGTTGATAAAAAAATACAGTACAGTATAGGTTGGTATCCTCTCTATCATATGAAGTTTTAAAATCTGGTTTTGATGGTTTTCCAAAACACTGGACCTCAACAGAAAATTATATGCTAAATGAAGTAAATTACATTGTGAAAGTTTCTGTTCTGTGTTATACAGAAAGTAAGGGACATAATGGTCTTATTTGTAAATACAGGATGTCTCAATCATTTATAAGTGCAAGTCTATCCACTATACTAAACTTTAATACAGTAATTAATACAATAATGTTGGGTTGAAGAAGCAGTACATTTGACAACGTAAATTGTTTCCTTTATTCTGTGAATGACTCTAAATGTAAACATGGCATTACACAAGCATCACATTATTATCTGATTCTGATTTCTGTATAAGAGAGTACTCAAAGCTTTTCACCCACTAGTGTGAAGAGATTGAGTTTTCTATGTCAGCCCATCTTTACTTCAGTCTCTCTTTTTGGATGTTAGCAAAGCCCTTCAAAATAAACATTAGGAAACACTGCAGATACACTGGCTGTGCTAACTATTTTTCTTATTTTATTTTCTCTGCTAATTTTATCATTGTCAAAGGATATTTAAAACAACAGAAAAGGGGGGGGAAAGCAAAAAAAAAACCCAAATACTTAAGCATAATGTAACTAACTCTGGTAGAGTAGTTACAACAGTCACCACATATTGATCCAAACTTAGGGAAGTACTACATATAAAATATCCTGAGCAGGAGGTGGCTTAGTCTATCTTTAAGGATCCCCAGTGATGAAGATCAATTAAACAGTACTGGTCAGAATAGAGACCCCCCAGGGACAGCACTCACCTCTGATTTACATCCAGAGATTGAGTAATGACCATCCAACCAATTTCTTATCCACCAAAGAGTCCAGCCATCAAATCCATCTCGCTCCAACTCAGAGAGAAGGATGCTGTTGGAGGTCTAGATAGGTGACTTCCTTAGTTCTTTCCTTGTCCACTAAGGTGCTCACAGTTGCTTCCAGCCTCCAGCTGATACACATTTTTGACCAAAGACAGTACACGGGCCTGGAGTCAAGCTCCACACACTATCTGTGCTGTGTTACAGTTACTTCCACTGGAATTCTTCAGATGTCTTAGGGCTTTGAGAAGCAATCGCGGGTGAATCCATTCTCTACAGTTTAAGCTGTTACTGTTCCTAGTTGCCAGTTGCACACTTTCTCCAGCAGGAACACTGCTGTAGCATAATTGGCAGATAAGGATATGTCTGTGCCAACTACTTTTCAAATACATATGCTGAACAAACATTTTGCTTTTAAATGAGCGTATGAGGGTCCATGTACAAAAGCTCCCTCTCACCACAAGAACTGTTTCACAAAAAAACCTGCACGATGTATAAACTTTTTCAGCAGAATGTACATACTAACTCATACCTTAATTCCACCTAACATGTGATGTTTTGTCCAACAAAGTTCAGTGGGGCTTCTGCAGCCTAAGAAAAATGGTCTGATTGATGTTGCTTCCCAATGAGCTGCTTTTTCATTCTACTTTGTATTTAGCTATCTGCTATATCTATTTTCATTTTCAGTTCTGTAGCTTTTACCCTGATCCTTGGCAAAACTCACAGTTTTTTCAGATAGATGTATTTTTTTATTTCCTTTTTCTGATGTCAGTTAATAGGAGATACCAAGGGAAGACTAGAAGATAAAGGGAAATATACAGTGATTTTTATCTCAGGGAGGGTATAAATCCCTTTAGAATGACAGTGATTTACACTTAGCATCTCTCCAACTTGATTCAAACATTAGTTGTTAGTTTTCTTGACACTTGCTCACGAACTTTCCCCATTCCTTCCATGGTGCTCAAAATAGTCTCAGGCATGGTCATTTGATTGCAGGCAGCTGGTCTCTACAGCTAAGAGAAGAGGCTGAGAAAGATGCTTTCAGAACCCTTGTAAATAATATGTGTATGGAGGGCAAGAGCAATAAACTCCAAAGAGTTTGGGGTAGTGAAGACTGCTTGGGAAGCTGGAAATAGTTAAGAACTGTGAGCAGGACTGCAGCTGGCTGGAAAGATTTCCTTGCATACTTAAAATTCCTTATGACCCCTACCAAGTAAATTCTCAAAACCCAACTGTAAGATCCACACTGAAAGTTTATGCAGGCTGAACCATTCAGGGTGAAAAGAGACATACATTGAGATGACTTTGCTGTTATGTGTAATAAGAATTACATCAGACAGAAGACCAGCTGAGAGAAAGCCTATTTATTTTGTTGTTTCCACCATTGTTCTTATTCAGCATATTTTATCACATTGTAAAACATGCGTTGATGAAAGCTATTCAGTGGTGCCTAGAAAAATCTCAAGCACTCACACACCCCAAGCGCTGAACACCTGACTCCCAGTACTTGCTGACATATTGGGTTTTAATACCTTGGGGCATTTTGACTGTGTTTACAGATAGACAGGCCAAGCACTAAATGCAGACCTGAAAATACAAAAACAAGTGTTTTGTAAAAAAATTCTTTCCCTTACCCCTGCCTTTTCAGTCTCAACTTTCCATTGCAAGGTTATTTTTTTTATTTTTCAAGAAAATGAAGATTGCTTAGGAGGATATGGGGAAAGTTTGTGGATATCTTAGTTTATTATATTTTGAAAAACACAAGAGATGTCATTTGTTCAGACTTTGTAAGAAGAGTGGAACTCCATAAAACCAGAGTGGTATTTTTAGAACCATTTTTTACTGAATTTCTCTTCTAAAAGCCTTTTAAAATTATGCTTCAGAGTAAAATAAGGTGACTAATCATTTATTATTTATAACATTGAAAGTAAGTATAATAATAACATAGTGATTATTGGTTAAAACAGAGCAAACTCTTCAAGAGGTCATTACCTTCCTCTATAATGTCACTGCAACAAATTACAGTTGGTGAGTTTCGTTACATCTCCCTCCATTCCTCTTTCAGACGAAGGAAGTTACAGCATGTCTCTGCTAGCCCAGTTTAATATATCACTTGAAAAAACAAACTACATGCCATATACACACAGGATAATATTACCTAAATGAATACAATAAAATCCAGTCCAGATAAATAAAAACAGAATTGCCAAGGTTTAGCATGCCTAGGCATAGAAACTGTACACTTATGCCTCTAGAGAATAGCTAATAAATTATTTTTAATTTAAAATTTCAAGTTCATGCCAAGACATAGAAAAAAGCCTAGTATTCAAAGTCAGGACTTATTCTTAATGAAAAAAGTCCCTCTTTGGTCAGAAAAAACTTGGAGATCAACATATTTATGAAACTTAGTGTCATATACTCTTATACACTTAAAAACTTAAGGGGCAGATATTGTATACTTAGTCACACACTCGTATGCTTAGAGTCATATACTCAAGTCAAGCTCAATCTCTATTTAGATTCAGATTAAATGGTCATTATAAGAAAAGTTTTGATCTTGGCAAGTATCTTTGAAAGTCTTGCCAATCAGAATTTGGTTTTTCTCAGCACTATCCAAAATCTTATTTTTAGTTAAGGTTATACAAGAACTGAGCTCTTCTAAAGAGCTGGTCGGAAGCGACTGAGAACTGCCTGTTAACCTTAATCATTCCAAGAATCTCAGGCACTTCATGTTGCCAGTATTCAGAACTTTGCTGCACATTCGTTTGATGAATTTCTAAAGAACTGCAAACATGGCACTGTGCACAGCCTCATGCATGCAGGCAAGGACAGTTGGAGAAAATTGGAGAAATATAAAAATACCAAAAGCTAAGAACATTTTTATTTATTTGTCCAGGAAAGCAAAATAAGACAACATTGTACAAGTGTAGGATGTGGAGGTGCTTTTGATGGTTCGTTGCTTGGGTTTTTTGTGGGGTTATTTGTTTGGGGTTTTGTTTTTTGTTTTTTGGTTTTTTTCATTTTCTTTTTCCCCCAAAGCAAATAATTCTTGCATTCTAAAAGCTGAAAGCTAAAAGCTCTGACTTACATGACTCTGGCAGATAACTCCAGTCTCTGGCCCAAGCTGAAGTAGTCTAAACCCTTAATAAAGCAAAATTAGACAGAAGTTATTAATTAATTTAATAATTTTCAAAGTGGTTTGTGTTCATGAGAAAAGAGGCAGAGGAATGTAAGAATTAACAGTAGTTTCTGTAGTCAAAATAAGTGAAGGGCTGTAGCCAACAGTCTGCACCGCATATTGCCAGGCATGTTGATTGCACTTTCAGAATGGAAAAATAAAGACACCATAATCAAAAAGGAGAAGGTTTATGAGAGAACAAGAGAAGATGGATGATGAGGAAGGAGAATGAAGATTCCACACATTTTGCAGTAAAAAGTAAAAAGCCAAAGATTCTTCTTGTGTAACTAATTGTTCATTCCTCTCTCAACATCTTCTTCAAATGTATTTGTGTTGTGTTGTTTGCAACACAATTCTCCAGCTCATTTGCCACATTATTGAGCTCCCTTTCATTTGGTCCTGATCAGCCAAACTCCATAGGCATAAACTTGCTGACTCACTCTCACATATCGGCCTAGTTTCTATAGTGTAGAGACACCTAAGAACAAAAGCCTAAGGTGATAATCCCTCCTCTTCTTAACTGCTCCATGCAACAAATTCCCGCAGTTCTGAACCTTTTTATGTGGTCTTTAAATGTCTATTTAAAATCATCATACACAAATATATATATATATATATTTATATATATATGATCTTCTTGACCTATGAAATCACGCCCTCATGTCAGAAATTCCTGATCACTTGCTATTTACTGCTAAGAGCCTCAGAAGATTTAACATGTTGGATTGTGAAAAAGCAGGAAAAGATAATTCCACTGTTCTGTTTCTGTGCACTAGAGTGAAAAATCTTCATACTAGTGCAGGTTTCTTTCTCTGGTGCCTCCACATAATAAGTGAAAAAACCCAAAATTTTTATGAATTTTTGCCCGTGTTTCCTGAGGTCTCAGCATCGAAGGAGGAAAAGAGCACATGAGCCAGTCAGATGAAATGCATCTGCCATAGCATCATCTGTATTCCTTTCTGAAGATATACACTGCCATATGAGCTGCAATGAATATTGATTACACTATTTGTAGCCATTGTTTAAAAGACTCATATTTGCTCTGGAATTTTTGAGTCATTGGAACAACTCTGACGAGCCTCAGACCTCTCCTTGTGATCAACCAACCACTTGCAGTGTTAATCGGTGGTTATCATGGAAGCAGCAATTAAAACAGCTAAGGAGCCTTGGCTTTATATAATCTCTTTTATGTAATTAGATATTTGTTTTCAAATATGGGCAAATATTAATTTGCTTCCAATGATCTAAACTAAGTGGCATAAATAAGCCTAAGAGGTCAATGAAACTTTGGGCAATTTTGACTTTTAATTTCTTTGCACATGAATCATTTAAATTACTGATTAGAAAACACTTCCACTGAATGACTTGGCTGAAGAAAACTTCAAAATCAAGCTAGCTTGTCCCAGCAGGAATGGTGGAAAAATGTCCACAATAAAGATACAGAAGTATTAGGGAGGATATGGAACACAAAGAGATAAAGAGTCATAATTTTTTTTTTTTCCTTGCTGACAAACTCTTTGAAACTCTTTCAGGTAATCCTAGAGTTTCAGTAAGCTCTACTGATTTAAAGAATGATTCAAAGTTGTAGTAGAAATTAAGGAGCTTTTAAAGTGCAATCACCAAATCCATACAGTTTATTTCACAACATCTTACCACTCAACTTTAAAATGAATATAACTCAAATCACAATACAATGATGACTGATGTTTTTCATCAACACCCAACTGTCATTCCATCATGGCACAGGACTTTAAAGCAGACTTGTCTGAGCCAAGTAAAGCACAAAGTGAGCATCTGAAAATCTAGATCTGTGCTCTTACAAAATTACTTACCAAACCACATTTGTTATTTTCTAACGTGTTAGGTCATGTTAGTTGTATATGGGTATACAAGGTGAGGCATTTATTTTAATCTTATGTTCAGATATCTCATTTTGCTATTTTCTGATTAAGAATCATATCTGCAAAGAGATTTTGGTTTCATTTTAAAAAGGGCTAAAACTGGAATTCTTAATATAGGTGAGATCAGTTCAAATTTTTTTTTCAATGTCACTGGACTTCTCCAAATATTTGATACTGTGCCCTCACAGGCTACCCACATATGTTGCTGGGTACTTCATGATCGATCATTACAAGTCCACTGAACTATGGAGAATATGTTAGAGAGATAGATATAGATATAGATATAGATATAGATATAGATAGATCTAGATATAGATATAGATATAGATATAGATATAGATATAGATATAGATATAGATATAGATATAGATATAGATATGTTTGGGGTTTTTTTTAATACCTACAGTATGTATAGATAGTCTGACATGGAACAGAAAAAGAATTATCTCTTGATGATTCTCTGCACCATCTGACATGACATGACCTGACATGATTGTAGTTAGAAATTAAGTTCCATAATTCAGAAGCAGATTGTTTGGTTTTGGGTGGGTTTTTGCTTGTTTTTTGGTTTTGTTTTGTTTTAGCATTGCACAGTAACAGCAACAAAAAAAAAAAAAAAGAAGGTTATGGGAATAGGAGAAAGTGGTTTAAACATGCAAATACTTAAAAAATGTAGGTGTTAGAAGACATACTAGCAATCTATGCAAATTGTTACAGTATCATAGGTGCTACATTTCTTTTAACCAAGATAAGTATGACCTTATTTTCATACTACATATGATGTGCAAACTGTATTTGTAGCACAGTAAACATTTTGTCCTTAAGGACTGTAAAACAACTAATTCACAGCTTACATAATAAACACCTCATATTTTTATACACTGTTACCTCAGGTGAGCATAAAAACAACTATTTAATAATTTTTAAAAATAACATATACCAGTAAGAAAAAAAAATACAGAATTGATTAAAAAACCCTCTAATATCTGTTAGCTAAATACAAAATTATAACCAAAATGCAAATTCATCTGTCACCTTTTTCCTGACAGACACCTCAAAAATGATAGGCAATTTTTATTTTTGTCTGTGGAAAGGATTTTGGTTTTATCCTGCAGATCAAATTATGTTATCTCCTATGTTGTACGTCCTAATTCTGAATCTGTGCTATTGTGCTATAACTATTTGATGGTTTACAGATTTTTCAAGGAAGAAACAAGAGAAGCACTCTAATGGGGGGGGGAGGGGGGGGGGCGGGGGACGAGGGAGGGTCGGATGGCA
>JAWWTY010000037.1:30890076-31002700 GCA_035222235.1 Margarornis squamiger | reverse complement strand
GGGGAAGAGGGAGGGTAGGATGGCAAAGGTGTCATTTTAATGCACCTGAACTTTTGCAGCAATGAAAAATGTGAAATAAAATAAGATAGTTGTTTTTTCAAAGATGTCTTTCAATTTTGTTTTAAAAAATATCCAATAAGCTTCAAAAAGCATTCAGATTTCTTATTTAGATTATCATATACCATATTTGAGTTATTTGGTAGCTATACTGTTGTTTCAAAAGGCAAACTTATTTTCTTCCCATTTTCATTGAAGGAGAAAGGAGAAATGTGTTTTAACACATTTTCATTTTCTAATCAAGCCTTTCTGAAAGAAACTATATGCTTTGATCCACTAGAACTAGAAGAATGAAATCACAGACTAAGATAAAATGCCCTCAGGTGCATACTCAGTAATCATCCAAACATATTATTACTGCATCACACCAGATATATGACATACTTGCTACATTTAGTTGCCTGTTCTTTTCACATAACCATTTAGAGCTAAAAACCCAAACACACTTTCACACAGAGGTTTACAACAACATTCTTGATTAACTGCTTGGGTGACAGTTTAATTCCAAATATATTTTGCTTTTGACTTTTGTTTCTGTTGTACTTCCTATATTTTACCTTGTGGAAGGAAATATTAAAGGTAATGCCTGTTAAGTTTGGCTCCATATCTTATGAAAACCAATGTAAATATAATATATTTTCCATTAAGATCTTTAAAAATTTCTTCAAGGATTCCCAAAAGATCCCTTTATACCAGTCCAGCAGTACAAAGCAGACTTAGGGTGGATGCAAATAGAATTTTCATCCTCTTTAAAGAAAATTTGCATTGCTTACACATAGTATAAACAAGAGCCATGTCCCATACTTCTTGTTTCCAATGGACTGATTTTTGTTATTTGTTCAAAATTTAATTCAATCAAAACTATCTCTAGGAAAAGGAATTGGGTCACCTCAAAGAATCCTATAACATAATACTCTAATTTTTATGACTCGAGTTCACTTATACATGCATATTACCAGATGTCTGTACACTATAACCCTGAGGAAAATAACTTCATTATGTACAGGTAACAATCCATCATTAGTTACCAATTAGAAATTCATGAGAGAGTGTGGAAACACTCTAAATTCTGTCTGGTTGCTTACAGAGGGTGGGGCCTACCTTAAAAGAACAGTTCAATGTCACACTGAGTTTTGTGCTGTGCTGCCATCCTGAATGACAACTCTTCTGCGGCAAATACTGATTCTTGTCTTTTGGCATATATCCTGAAGTATTTAATTTGGTGATCCCTGAACTGAAGGTTGTAGCACTAACACAAGGAGCTTGCAACACCAACAGAAACTAATTTTTTTCTGCGCTTATGACCCTAGTAAATAATGTTAGCTTATCTGTGCATGCCTGGTTTGAGATCAACACAGGAAATGGCACCCCTGGGTTCAGAACTGTAGCTAAAAGTGATATAGTATCTTTTAAAAATGGGATCTTCTAATTAACAGAAAAACAGATAAAGAGTGAGCAGGGACTAGCAGCAATTACATGGTATTAAATTACTACCAAGAAAATTTCTTTTCCTGCAACGAAGAAAAAATACAATATGGTCTCTTGAGAGATAAGTACAGCTCTTCTCAATCTTTGGTCAATGAACCACAGGTGCTGATATCACTTCCCTTTTTGGTCAAAAGTTAAGTGATGCATTAACTAAATGGGCTGATATTGTTTGGACTAATGTCTTATACATGTATCAAGAAACCTCTTCTTTCATGTTGAACAGTAACAGGTATCAAATGTTGCAGGAGAATGCAGACACCACTTATATGGATTGTATTTTCAGGCGGTATACAGGTCATCCAGAGCCCAGTTCATTCTCAGGCAACAGTTGTGCCTTTTTCCTTTCTGGGATTACTTGTCTTTTAGGCACCTCACTTCATGTTCCTGATGACTTGGTTTCACCTGCCATATTGGGGAAGAGGGGCACCAATCTCCCATCCAAAATCATCATTATCAAAAAATATATAATTTTTTAAATTATCCTGCAGTCTAGGACTAGGCAAGTGCTGAATTATGCCAAGAATGCATATTAACACAATCCAATGTAACACATTTTCAGATGTGTCCTTCCTCCAGCAGGTTGAATTTTGTGCCCAAGAAGACCCTGACTTGCAGCTGGTAGGTGTAAGGAAATTGAAACCATGTCATCCATATGCACAGGTGCCTCCTGGTGCCACAACCACAGATCAGACGTGATTTGCTCTTTCGAAGTTGTTGCACTGTCTTGTAGGCACTTTTGCACTTCATGGAGCTTTGTGGACACTGCATTAGCATCTGCTTGGGCTGGGATAAAGACTTATATGAATATTGGTGTTTAACTGTGTCATACCTAAACCATTACAGTCTAAGTCAGGTGCTTCAGCCAATGTCAGGCAGATATCAGCATTCTCTAATTTTGTATGAACTAGTAAAGCAAGACAATCATTTAGTTCTCGCATAGGTCTAAAGATATCTTCACTTTTATTTTTAGAACTAGTTTGAGTGTTAATTTTTCAGCAAATACTGATCAACACCTTGATATTTATATAGTCACTGCTTGGACTGATTTTTAAAAGGGGCTTACATACAAAGCTTAAGACAGGGAACATGATTGATAAGAAGATTACTACATAGAAATGTGAAAGATAGCCTGAATGCAGTCAGGGTATGTTCAGAACAAGACAAGTAACCCTAAGCAATGCAAACATTAACACTGGATTGTGAATAGTTGCTCTACTGTACAAGAACAGACCACAGTGTGTCTCCGTGCTGCCCACTGCATAGCACTGTCTGTACAAGAGCTGAGACATTGGCATATTAACACACTTTATGTTCTAGGGCACATTTAGAAAAAAACACAATGTGTGGTAGAGAACTTACAAACTGCTTGGGTGCCAATCTTGGCCACAATTTCCTAAGATTATTCAGTTCATAATTGCACATGATCATCAACACAGCATTAAATATCCATACTGCCTAACTACATGTTTATACTCTAACAGCACAATTAAGATCCCAAATTTTACAATTATTGTGGCATTACTTAGTAAACAGCTTTTCAAAGCTTTGTTTCACTCATTTTAAATTACTTTTAGAAAACACAAATTCATATGCAAGTTATGGTACACTGTAAGAACATTTAAAATTATTTGATAACGAATATTCACAAGAGGCCAAAATTAAGACTTAACAGACGTACTTAGCAGTACAGCTTTAATGTTCTGTTATTATGGTCTATATCTATTTGCTCAAAATAGAGTTTTGGGGATTGAATTTTCTAAAGAAAAAAAAAATCATGCTTTAGAATGGTGTCATCTGTCAGCATATGTTTGCACATTTCATAAGTGAAGACAATATTATTTTTCAGTATATTAAAAACATTTTTGCACAAAATCAATGAACTGACCTGAGAACTGTCACTTCTATTTATAAGCAGATGTGAATTCAATGTGAATTCAAACACCTACCTTGTATATTGCTCACTATTGTGTTCAGAGGTTCAGTGGATATTTTCAAAGATAAATGATTTTATGACAGCCTTTGTCCAATGTCTCTTTTGGTCTTGGAAATCTTGGCATTAACTTCACCAATATTTGCTTTTTAAAGCAAGTATCAGCAGCAGTCATATACAATAAAAAATAGCACAGTGCAATAGAATTCTTTTGCTTCCAGATGCTAATGGGGTAAAAAACTGTTCATTCGGGATTCTGCCTTAAAAAGTAATATTCGCAACACTCAATACATAGCAAAATTTAAACCAACAGTCAGTCTTTGACATCAATGTCTGTTCTGCACTCATTTTTTTCAGTACCTAAGATAACTAATAATTCCAGAAATCCTTATACTGTAGAAAATATTAATTTTCCAATGCCTTCTTTTGAAAGTAGCTAAATGTTTTAAAATTAAAGAAAATACAGAATATTTTAGAGAAAAAATTGTGAGACTGATACAAGTACAGAATCCAATGCACAGACACCACTTGTGGATAAACTGTGACCAGAAGATTAGTAAGATGTGCTGTCTTTCCTCCTGCATAGCTCTTTGGACTGATTCCCACTACATGACTTAGCTGAACTACCACACTAATTTTAGAAAAAGTACAAGTGTTAATTTTAAAACATTGGTTGAAGAGATGTCCACTGTGCACTAAGGGAATTGGTTCCAGTGACTAACTGTCCTCATTCTTAACTATTGCGTCTTCAGATCTAGTTTGATTTTACTTAGATTTAGTTTGCATCCACTGCATTTTACCATAACATTTTGCCTGAGCTCACAGTATGCAAGTGAACACAGACCCAGGTAAGCATAAAGTAAGAACTGTGTCATTTAAGGCCAGGTTGTGACTCCTGAGAAATCTTGCTTCAGGAGTGGCTGACAAAGAACAACTTCATGTTGCACATAATGCTTTTGTTCCTTCCTTATACCCTGTATTTATCTTTTGTCATTTAAGTTTTTTGACTGAAACACACTATGCAATACCAAGTAATGTATTACAGAAGTCTAGTACAGTGTAACACTGATTTTGATAAAAACTACAATCTCAATAAAAAAGTGGTTATTTTGACAAGATCATATTAAATGATCCTCTTGACATTCTTTTGATTGTTTACTGACCATTATCCAGCACTGAGTGTATTATTTAACCTGTCAGATGTCTAACTGCTTATTTAAGAATTAAGAAAACATATCTAGGATAAGATGGATCTTCATTCTCTTTTTGTAAAACTACCATCAGAAACAGTAGCCTTATTGCAATTTCTGAAAATCTTCATAGTTTCTTGGACTTACTAGAAAGTAACACAAGCAGATGATAGGTATGACTTTAAAAGATCTAAGATGCATATTATCTGTAACTCTAATTTACAGATAAAATGCTACAAAAGGACCTGTTTAATAATATATTTAGGTACAGTTGTTAATAATAAAAAAATAAAGTAATAACCATATGTAAGAAACATATAATCTGCCTTTTTCTCCAAATGAAAAGGAGTATTTGAGAAACACAGTTTTCTGCTTATTGACTCCATAATAGAAAAGAACAAAAAAAAAATCCTCTCCCTTATCCAGTGAAGTTAGTCATAGATCAGAGGAACTTGAATTCTCAGTATACATCAGCAATGGCAAAGTCTTATTATTCTCCATCTGAAGGCCTGTATATTATATATCTTATAACTGCTTTCAATATTAAATGTAACTAGATGAATAACCACTGACAACAAGTTTCAGTCCTGTTTTGCATCCTAGGTTTAATAGATGAACATAAGTAGTGATTTTTCTGGATTTATTACACAGAATTTTAGGATGTCAGAGACAGAATTGCTGAATAGTTTCTAGTAGAAACTGAAACTTCCAGAGAAAGGCAGGCCTCCATTGGGCTGACAGACTGTTCCTTCAATAACTGGTATGGAAATGGAAAAAAAAAGAAAAAAACTCAGAATTGTGCAAGGCGGGGGGAAATAAATTATTAGTCTTCTTGTTTAAGATGTACAATTTCTCTTTCCTTCCTGTTCAGACAGGCCTTTGTAAGCTTCAGACTTTGTTTAAATTCCTTGGAAATTATCTAATAATTATATATCAAAATTGCATCACAGTTATAACTAGTTGATCAGCTTGGCAGAACTGTTTAAATGACTAAAAAATTTGTTGGATTTGCCCCTAAATGACCTGGACCTTGCAGTTTTCTGTAATTATCATCAGATTGGAACACGAAGTTCCCTCAGTGACAAATGTTGGTAGCCTTAGACATGATCTTAGACACCGTTTTAATGGTTTGGGGTTTTCCTGAAGAAAGAATTGTCATTGGCTGGTCTTCAACCTTCCTTGGTATGCCGTGCTGCTTAATACGGAAATATGAAAGGAGTTAAGATGCCTTAGATGACATGCAGGACATCAACAAGCTAAGTAGGTCACTTGGAAGGTCTTTTCTCTCCAAATGGCATCATGCCCAAAAAAGAGAAGAAATCATCTGAAGGTGTTTGGTAGAACTGTCAATCACCCACACTGTGGGTATCTGTGTATAGGAACATGCATGCATGGACACAAAAAGTGTCCTGATCTACCAGCACACACAAATTGATCATTTACTTGTTTGCTTCTATGCTGCTGTTTGATTTTCTGTTGATCTTCTGTATGCATTATTTGCTATTTTGTTACTATTTTTATATCAGAAATGCACTGAAAGGAGATTGTAGAATGGTATATTTCAGACTGAGGGCAGTCCAGTTGTCAACAGTGTATATTTTAAGGAAAAGAACAATCAGTATGTTAGAAAAGAATGAGATTTCTATTTACTATCTAATACATAAGGAATAAACTGCTTGTGAAAAGCAATCATAATTTAGGCATTCTGGTCATTACAGGCTCTTTAGGTCTTTGACATCAGAGATGGAGTAACTCCATCTGGTGTAGCTCATTATTCCAGATGATGGGTTCACTTGGCTGCCGTGCTAGAACACAAAAAATGTCCCATTCTCCTTCCTGTAAATGCTAAAGTAGCAGCAACTCATGTTTCAGAGTTTAAGTTGCATCCCCAATCACTTTTAAATCACCTTCTGTCAATAAAAAAAGCATCACTGGGGGAACCATACTTTCTTCCAGAGCAGCCTGTCTCTAGTCTGCTCATTGCTCTAAAGCAAAGGAGTTTTGAAGGACAAGATGGTACTTTGCTTTGCCTTATGAACTAATACAAAACAGCTAAGTCCTGGCAACACACTGCCAGCAGATATGCTGAATAAACAAATAAGGCCATCAGTCCCAGCACTGACCTGATCACAGGACATAAGGAGAAGCAGCACTCAATGCAGATTTTCATTGCAGGCAGAGATGTTGAACTTTGGACCACAGGACCAAAACACCTTGATGGTAGGTTCTCTGACTTCTGCCTCTGTCTGTCTCTTTTCAGCTGCTCATAACTATTCCTGCCTTACTGCAGGGGGTTCCTGTACACCCACTCTTTCTATCCCTCATTTTTATACCACTCCAGTCAAGAACAGATAGGTTAGTATCAGCAGGTTATAAAGGGACTTCTAGATAACATGAATCATTTTGGCAGAGGCTGTGGAGTACATTGAGAAAGTAAACTGTGGAAAAGCACATGTGGTTGAGCAATAACCAGTGTTGTCTCTGTCATGTGCTGGCACAGAGTTCCCAAAATGGAATTTAGCCCATGACTTTCATAAGCAAGAACAGGCTTTTCAATCAGCTCCCTAATTATAAATACACTGAGAAGGCAAAGAAGGGATAAATGATATGAGTGTAGTCTGACAAATTTGGACTACAGCAAGGAAACTAACATCTCAAAAACAGTTGGGGTTGGTGTGTTAAAAAAAAAAATAAATAAAATAACAACAGAAAATAAAGTAGAAAGCAGATGAGTTACAGACTCATAACTAAAAAAATAAGTGATACTCATGACTACAAGTTGCTACATTCCATTCTGAAATACTGCTCCACTATTGTATTTACTTTAGTACATAACACAAGCCTTGTGAGCCATCTAAAACTTGAAATGAAATTAGTTCAGAACAGTAAATTCTCCTTTTCTCAAACCCTTAGCTCATGCATATTTATTCTGGGATTTTTTTTCCAAAGTAATTCAGTCAGCAGGTGGAACAGTCCACACTTTTTTTTCCAAGGACAATTAGGCTTTCCCAAGTGATTCAAGCTCAAGGGTCCCCAATCAGGCACACAGTTGGTGAAAGTTATATTTTTAGGTTCAAATGAAACAAATATCTTCAGGGTTGTTGTTGGGGGTTTTTGGGTTTGGGTTTCTTTTTTTTAGAGTTTTATTTGGTTTTTGTTTGTTTGGTTTTTTATAGGTCTGATAATGTTACAGAAAACAAAACAAAATATTCTTCTTTTGTTAAAATGATTAAGCAAAATTTAAAGCTTCTTGCAGGAAAAAAAATAAATAAATCTGACAGTTGCATACATCCATCCAAGGGCAGAACATATCCATCTGGGAATGTATGTTTTCAGTAAGTCAAATTTCCTCTGGAAAGAGAAAAAAACCCAATAAAATCAGCCAAACTCCTAAGTGACAACTTAGTAATGGGGAAAATTTTGTTAGAGAATATTTGCAATTCACAATCCCTGGCCTGGCTACTGCTACACTGGCCTGACCTGAAAAGGAATGAAACCGATCACAAGCACTGCTTATGCTCTTCAAAACAGAGGATTTGAGGGAGAAGTTGAAAAAAATCATGACATGCAGTAAACTGGACATGCAATTACATCAAGGAAGGCATGGTGAATGTGGCTAAATGCTAAAATAAGGACATATCTTTTTCCTGTCCTACCTAGTGACGTGCATTTATGTTTTTAAGAGATAACATTGATGTCACAGTAATAGGACATGCTTAAAAACTATAAAGGAAAGAAGTGGAAAAGCAGAAAGTGAGTTCAAACTTAAGTTTCACTAATGCTCTCACTTAGCAGTTCAAATGTAGCTGATAATGGGGAAAACTGATAATTAAGGTTTCACGTTTAAAGATATAAAAGGGAAAATACATAGAATATAGCCTAGAAATTAGTTTAGGGTTTGCATTTTCATGCCTCTGGGAAGTGACTTGGCTCCTGGCTAGTTGAATGTAATAGCACTGCTGATTATTAATAATCATGAACAAAATAGCATGCCAGGTATTCATCCTTTTATCTCAACCATGAACAAAATATTACTCCCTAATTTCAGGATTGTTTCATCTGATTGCCAGTTATGTTAACTAAGGTAAAGTGTGGTTGTTTTCTTGTGCATAGAAGCCTTTGAAAGAGCTCCAACTTCATTCCCATTCTTGATTGTTGTATTGGAAGAGCAGCATTTCTAGTAACAAAATTTTCAGTTATAAAACCAGCAGCACTGTACTTAGAGGTGGACTTACGTATGGATTTAGTAATTGAAAAGTGGGGGGTGAACATACACAATGGGATTTTCAATGCTAAACCCTTTCCCCATCAGCTTGGTCCAGTAAGTGGACACAAAAAATGCATATGGGGTGTTTTATAACCAATGGAAAGAGAGATTTCTGTGGTCTAGCTAACCATATCACAAGTTTGGACACCTTACCCAATCTTGATAGGCTCCTACTTTTAAAAAAGGCCTGAACTAGTTTCAAGAACATTGTCTGATGTAAACATGCTGGGAAGTCTGGGTCCAAGTTAGTTCTGTAAGTCTCTGTTAGCGGTTGTCTGCATCTTTAGACAGTGAAATACTTCTTAGTCTCTGCATGCTGATTTGCAAATCTGTAAATGTATTTAGAAATGTATTACATAAAAGTGAATTTGGAAAGCAATTTTTTTTGGTTAACAGATCTTTTATTTTTCTTTTCTGATTCCTCAGTTCTTTGCCAGCAGGTCTTTTCTATAAATATATAATATTTATATTTATATATATCTGAAATATATAATAACATGAGCATTTGGGTTCACAGCCAGCACCTGCACCCTTATACACACTGATACTCCCATGGTTACCCATCCTGGCATGTCCACATATCAAATCAGCTCATGGTTTTTGTATGTTCCAGCACAGTTTCAGGTGTGAGATGTTCAGTGGGTTACTGACCTGGATGTTTTATCTTTCTATTCCAGCCTTTGTTGTTCTCTTGATGAATTGCTCAGTTAGTGTCTAGAAAAAATAAAGCCATCAATATCAATGATAGTGCCAACGAACTGTGGTAAAGTAAGGGATACAGCAGATTAACAATACTGCATGTCAGAGGCTTATGATATAATGCTGAAGATGATTACTGGAATACAACTTTGCATCTACAAAAAATAGTATTGTAAATAATTAGAATAAAAGACAACTTTAAATTATGTGTAGCCTGCTTTATTCTTAGCAGAGAATTCACTATAAAGTTATAAAGGAAAATAGCAGCTATTTTAATTGTTTGTTACACAGATGCAAGGCAAAACCTAACTTAAACTTCACTGTGATATTCTTAAGTAATATATATTTTAAGCTACAAGACAGTTGATGTATAATATTGTAAGACGTACATTCAATCCTGATTTAAACAAGGTTCATCCAACTAATGTTCAAAAAATACAAAGCTAAACAAATTTTCATGGGCTTACCAGTAAGATTATTTCTTTATTTTGGGAATTATTGTTATCTGTACCCTACCAAAAAGCTTTTAGAGGTAGACCTGCAATATTGTCTTCTTTAAATCTAAAGAAATTAACTCCACTGATATGATAAATACATTTTTATTTCTGCTGCTGATATGAAAAGCGAAGTTGTTTTTTTGCCAACTTCCACTTACTCAGTATACAAAAGAGATTAAATGATTTAAAACTGTCCACATCATTTTATAGTCACTTTCCATCAAATATTAGCACTCTCTTCTGCCACACAGTAATTGGTCTAATCTCTCAAATGAAATTAATTTAACTTTCTTTTGATGACTCAAGACTGAAAGGAAATAAGCATACCCATATTTAAAGCTCCTATTTACCTTTCCCTTTGTCTTCTTAACAGAGATAATCTGGAGCTTTGTTCTAGCAATACAGATGTTAATTTTACTATCTGGGAAAATCACAATCTGTGACTCTATCAGACCACATGAAAAACTCCACTCCTACTTTCCTGTTGTTGGCATCTAAGAGAAAATTTTGTGAATAATTTTCTTTTTTCTCTCTCCCTCTGACTTTTAGACCATTCATATTACTAATCCTTTTCCTTCTTAGCACAAAGTAAAGAAAAACATATGAAAGCTGAAACAACAGTAGGAATCCAGAAAAGTTGCTTTATCTCTACAAAAGAAATATATATCAGGTGACACCCTAGTAAACATACTAAAACTTTTTATCAAGAAGTCTGTAAGCTGGAAGTTAAAAACCCAAAAATACACCCTATGAATCTACTCCAGGATGATACCTTCTTCTGAAATTGCTTAATACTAGTGAGATTCAGTCTCACATCAGCAATAACCTTGCTGGCACACAGAACTGATGCTACATTTCCCCTTCTAGCCAAAGTTAAAACCAGTCATAATTTTATAGACACCTATTGCTCATTTTACTCCAAGTTCCACCTTCTCACTCCACTCCACTCTTCAGATCCACCAAGAAAAAGTGCAAATGTAATTCATTTCTAACCCTGTGTGGTCAAAAAATCTAAGTTATGTGGCATTTAATCTGATGGAATTGATGTCCGTCTGACTGAAATGGGTTAAGAAGCAATTGCACAAGCAGTTGTGACAATGAATCTGGGTTAGCTGCTGCACTCTTGATACACACCAACCCATCCCAGTTCCTCTATTATCCCTTCCCCAGACTCATCTGGTCCTGACAGAATTTCTGGAGGATCCTAAATATGCAGAAAACAGCCCAATGAAGGATCAGCCAAGGATCAGGTCTGGTAAAGGGAGGTGACAAGGAAAAGTTATCATGAAGAAATAGGAGGAAGAAGAGGAAGTGATGTTTAAGGTGGAAACCAGATTCTGGGAACAGTCTTCCTGGAGGCATCCAGGAAAACAGAGGTGACAGACTGCAGAGCACCTGTCCTTGCGTTCCCTAATCTTGTTCTTGCCACACTCAGGGGCATCTTGGCAATAGTTTCTAGGAGACTAGAACTGGACTCAAAGTGAGTGACAAACAGGGCATACTTGAAGAAAGACATGATGAGGTAGTGGATGGTTACAAAGAGTGGTTTAGGTGCATCCATAGACTTTAAAGCCATTCTGCCAGTTGTTTCAGCAATGAGTTCTTGAAGAAAAAGATGAACCTCCTGTCTATTTCTAGTTTTTAACTGACTGCTAAAGTGAGGATGGAAGCAGATGTTTCCTCTTTTCCCCAGCTGGAGATGTCTGCCCCAGGCCACCAGTGACTGACTCGGTCTTTGGGGCAACTCCCTACCTCACCACAAGGAAATTCAGTCAAGTTGATGCCAACAATCCACACTTCTTGAGCTGATCTCCTTTGTTGTGCCTGAAGCAGATTAGTATGTTTGTGTTGACAGCCTTAAGAAGTGTATGGATGAGCAGCTGCTGGGAGCCAGAACTGGCATCCCCGGACCCAGCAGAAAGCATTCATCCTTGATTGCAGGTCTGTAAATCAACCTCCTTCTCACAAAACACAGAATATTCTGAGTTGGAAGGGACATACAACTCTTGAGTAAATGGCCCATGTATTACCCCTCTCTTATTCTACAGCATAATGATTAAATCCCTCAGCTCAGACTGGGGAGACAGAGTTATAATGCTTTTCCTGCAGAGGGTAAAGTGTATTTGCATGCTTTGAATGTCCATTTTTCAGATTACTGAGCATTTCAGAGCAGAGTACTTAGTTTTTCCCTCTGCAATAAAATCTAAAGCAGGATACAGAAACTCTTACTATCATCTAGTGAAATTCTTTTCATCTAGAGCTTGGTATGTTCAACCAGAATGGGAAAGATCAAGAGTCCAGGCTCCTCCCACCTCTCCAGTGACCACTCACTGTTGTGTTTAACTTGAACACAAGCCTCTTCCTACTGCCTCAAAATATGCCACAGACAGCAGTTGATTGAAACAGCTCTCTATCAGAACAAGAACCTCATCATCCACTTGCTGAGATAAGCACTCAAGCAGAGAAGGGAATTAACTGCAGGATAATGCTGTAATGCTGTAACCGCGAAAGTAAAAGGGGTATTATGTCATCTGGTCTCACTTTAAATGAAGAGCAGAAATTAAGATTTGATCTGAGTCTGCTGACTGGAGTAGGCTGTACCAGCCAGGCAGGCAGAGCGACGTCTGGTTTATATACCTCAAATATGTTTGAAACCTAAGCTAAAGAGAGTCACGTGATGCTGTTTTGGCAGCTCCAGGGTATGAACAGTTGCAAACACTTAGACATGGAAGAAATTTAGCTGATAGAAACCTCTGCAGAGTGAAGTGACAGCCAAGCAGGCTCCTTGAGACTATGTATTTTAGACTTCACAAACTTGAAAGGCACTCAAATACATGAATCTATTTTGTATCTCAATAATAAAATCCAAAAATCAGCTTCTGGCTTAAAGCATTGTCTCACCACCACAGAGGTTGTATGACAGATACCCTCTGGCACATGGTTTCAGGGGGGGTTGGGGTAAGGAGAGACCTGGGAGACCTCACTGGTGCAGTCCATTCTGTGGGAGCACTGACTGCCCAGCTCCTCTCTGCCTTGGTCCTTTGCCTTTTCACAGCCAGCACTTGAAGTTGCAGCAACCAACAGTAATCCCACCCTTTGGGGCTGGGGTTGTGCATAAGCAGCTTGTTTACTAAACCTCCAGTTCTGGTTTACTTTCTGCTGCCAGGAGTTTGGGGCCTGTTTTCCACTAGCATTCATTAAGTTATTCTACAGTGTGCCAAGTTTCCATTAGCCCAGCAAAAACTTTTTCAGTTCCAAACACTGTTTTCCTGATGGCAGTGCTCAATGCTGTAGATTTTCTGAGCTGAGAAATCTATTTATGAAGTTAAATTTTCCTAAGTTGATGGGACTATACACACTTTAATAAGGCAGAAGATTAGTGGCCATGGGGACTAGTGTTTTCTAAAGTCAAAACAATGTGGTGGAAAACTGCAAAACTTAAAAGCAGAGACACAAAAACACCAAGCTGTAGACATATATAGAATTTTGGACAGAGAGACTCAAGGCTTCAGGTCCTACAAATCAAAATCCGAACACTGTGATCCTGAAATTGGTTTGCTTTTCATGCAAATTAGTAAACCAAACCTTTTCAGGTCTTCCTCAGATATGAAACAGAAATCAGTGGCAGTGAATGTAGCACATAAAAATCTTTCCTCCCTGAAGACTGGAGATTTATTTTGGCAAACTTCAATCCTTCTCAGCACATTATGTGAGTGTGCAGGTATCCAACTCCTAGCACAATTAAGTTAGTCTTTAATTCCTGTCCACTGAAGTAAACAGAGGTGAAGTCATTGATTCAGCTGAGTTCTCACATTGCAAGAATGTGACTGTAATGACTAACTGCCTTACTAATACCTGGTGGTTTTATTTGTGAAGCGAAAACTGCTCAGAGGCTGTTCAGTGGGACAAGCTAACTGTTCTGAACAAAGCAGAATTTCATGATTGTTTTTGCTACACAGAGGAAATCTAGAAATCTGCATCCTGTTTTTAATTGCACAGCACATTTAATGATGGATCCATGGTTTTGCAAAGGGAGTTGGAATTTCATTATCAAATAGGAAGAGTTAATGTTTGAAATAGTCTCAGCAACAGAGTAACGAGAATTAGTCAATGTGACAATGATTTTTAAAAACCTACAAAAGGGAATAAAGAACTGCAGACTAGGAAATTCTACATTCATATTAGGAAAACTGTAGATGCATTTATAAACTATTCCATCATCAATCAAAAAGTGATAAACATTTTATAATAAGGAAAAGTGGACAGTACTTTTGCACAAGAAAGTTGTACCTCACAAATTTACCAATGGTTTTGAAAGGTGCTCAAATGCAGGCAGATGTGGGAAATACAGATTATGGAGTGTAGATTTTAAAACAGTTTTACAGCATTCATGTCCAAGAAACAAAGTTAGAATCATAGCATGAAAGATCCTCTCAAAAATTCAGATCTGATCCAAGTATGGAAACAAAGAGTAGAGAAAAACAGGTGACTTTACAAGAAAAGGAGATGCCCAGAATCTGTGCTAAGGCTCCCATTGTTCAATGTAATAATAAATGATTTAGAAAAGGAAGATGATACAAGGAAATTCCTGTTAATTCAGGGTTTTAAAAATGTATATTCATATTACTTGCTGTCTGGGTAATGAACTGTCAGAGGAAAGGTAATGCTTATAAATGAAGGATCACAGACAAAACCAGCCCTAATGAGACTATGCAGTGGCAGGCTGTAAACTAAATGTTACCACTATAGAAAGAGATCTTGGAGTTAGTAAGTTTGCAAAAATCTGATCAATGCTCAATACTGGTGAAAAAGTAAATAGAAGAAGTCTTAGAATAGAGAACAAAAGCAAAATCATTATTATGCAATTATTATAAATCTGATAGGTTGCCATTTTGATTTTCATTTGCTATTCATGTCAAAAGAATACAGGTACAGAGGCAACAATTATAATCAAAAGTATAAGTTTTCTTCGGTATCAGCAAGTTTAGGTAGACTAGAACTTGTAAGTTGGAAAATGAGAAGACTTAATGTGTTATGCTAGAAGTCACTGGTGATTGATTTGGAGAAGATGAACAGGATGTAATTATTCAGATATTTATAGAGAAAACTAAGGGGCAACAAGCAAAGTTATTATACACTAGTGTGGAAGCAAAAGGAAAGAGGGGTGCAGGCACTGTGTCTAACTGCTTAAGTCATAGAATTCACTGTAAAGAATGGTAGACAAGCCAAAATATGAATTTGTTAAAAAGCAGTATTAAAAAAATAGTAAAATAATAGATTAATGACCTTAAATTAAAAAGGTACAACTGTGAGTTCAGGAAATATATGGACTGCAGAAGGCTAGAAGAAAAGGATGCTGAAGTATCACATCATGGTGTCTTCTTCCAAGCTATCCACTCCTCTCCTCAGGGAAAGACAAGGTGCTTCATGCTGACCCACTACTGGTTGTTCTTACATTATGTGCTTAATTGTATCATGCCAAATATCTGACCTTCTGTGGGAATCACATTAAAAAATTATTCCCTCTGACAATAACCAACCTTTGATATCACAAGAAATGCCTCAGTTCTGAACATTTTTTCTTGAACTTCTTCTTTGGGCCACATTCAGACAAATTTCTTTTCACTAAAGGCAGCTGGAATACTTCTAGTGATTCCAATGCAGATGTCATAATTCTCCCTTTAGCATTTTTATCACAGATAGGTCCACAATACTTTAAATAACATTGAACAGAGAAGACCCTCCCTGGTGCCTTTTAGACTCAAAGACAAAATTCTCATTGATTGCTGTGGGTCTGAACATAACTCATTAGGAGGGATGGGCTTTTTGACAATTGATTTAAAGACAGGGAACTACAATATGCACGTGTTTATACTACATTGCTAGTTCCAAGAAATTATCACAGCATTTTACTACATTGCTGTCTTTTTACTAAGTGTGGGCAGAACTACAGAGTGCCTCAAACGGTATGACACTTTCTCACAAAAAATTAGCATTGTTCTTTTTCTTATCCAGGAGATTTGCCACAGGTTTCTCAGCTGATTACTGCACTAAGCACATTCTGTACACTGCTCTTATTAACAAAGGAGTAACATTTAAGGTAGGAGGTTTGCTAGAATTATTGCTTCAGTCATGTCAACAGATTTATCAGATCTGTGAAGAGGCCACCCCGTATGGATGTGTTCTCATGAAATCTGCATAGGTGAGGAGACTACAGTATCTCAATGTCAGGTTTATGCTACGAGAATCAGACTTGAACAGCTTATACTAAAGAACCTCTATTCTACTACCTGCCTAGCCAAGACTGAATATCAAAGAGTAATCACGGGAAATGAAACTTCCTTTCCTATCATTTGAGTGACAGCTTCTTACTCTCTGGGGCAGGCTACTAACTTTAATGTTGACAGCTGTGGAGAAAAATCTCAACCTAGTCTTGTATCCAAGCTCTCTGACTGAGTGCCCACAGTGGGCTAAACTTTTCCTAGCACTTCATGAGACCACCACTACTATGCAACATCTGAATCAGCTGAATTCAATAAGGGTAGATGATGTCTCTTCATCAAGAGCAGTGTTGAAGAAGCTGATCCTCTGAGTTCACACAAGAAACTTTGTAAGGATTTTGGAAAATATTTGTTATCTTGTAAAGTCATCTATGTCCCATTAAAAAAAAAAAAAATAAAAAAAATGACTGTCTGAAAACAGTACTCCCTCTGACTTAATTTATATTCTCATGGTAAGGAAGATGTACTAACACTGTACTATACTGAGCAGTGGTTTTAGATACCATGGACTTTACTTAGTCATAGAATTCTTATGACATACTTAAGTCATAGAATTCACTGTAAAGTGAATTCTTAGGTCTTTCACATAAGAGAGAAAATTATCCTATCCAAAATTGTAAACTCCATGTGAATTGGATGGGAGTAGCTAATATTACTGCATAGTGAATGTAACCACTACCTTATAACTTTACAATATTTCTTGAAAGAGATAGCAGTATTTCAACTGAATGCATCATAAGAAACAAAATGCATTCCAGACTAGGTAGGGAAATACTTTATGATCCTAGAACAGAAACCTAATTCATCAAAACTCCTTCATTGTAGCATCTTATTAAACATAAAGCTGTTTAAAAAGTACTCAATCCTGCATATTATAAAAAAGCACAGTGATTTAGAAGACTGAGGAATGCTTAGCTAGGGCAGTAGCTCACATTTGGAAAAAGTAATGGAGAATTCAGATTAGGATTTTTCAAATACTTTTCCTGCAGACAGGCCACCCTGTGAATACTATATAAGCTAGCAGGTAACCAAAATCCACATGAATTACAGAAGGGCAACCAGAGAAAAGGTGGACTTGTATCAGGTGCTGATCAACAACTTCTATCAGTTCTTAATGCAGCTGGTTAAACTGTGGCTCCTGTCAGTCCTCTACGCTCCTCTGCTGCATGATAAAATGGCTGTTTCTGTTCAGACCAGATTCCCACTCTTTGTGTTCATAATCTAGCAGGTCTGACCAAGTTCAGAAAAATGATTCATGTTCTCTCCCAGGGATGTTGCCATAGTGGATTGGCCACCATGCAGCTTTCTATGCTGGAGAGTATCTCTTACTTTAGGATAAGGAGACACAGAGGAAACAAGCCATGAGACTGTCAATGATCTGCACACATCTTCAGCTTACTGTTAGGTGTGCCAGTAGCTGTAAACACAAATTCATTAAACTGCTCTAGTCTGCCTCTTTGCCTGTCCTCTCCATTCTGCTTCAGCCTGGGGTCCTGTTTCCAGCTTACTTACTTTAAAAAAATTCTGTGTTTATCTTACTTTGTGAATTAGGCCAACTTTCCCAGAGGGTGGTGCTTTCCCAGACTTGTTTACCTGTCTGGTAAGGTGAAGTGTTGGGTTTTGGGGTTTTTAGCACTTGCTGATATTCTAAGACATCTCAGTATAATAGTTTCTGAAGTTTTCTGAAGTTTCCAGATTTCCAAGGACTCCCATCTGGAACAAGTTATTACTATTTAATATTTAATAGAAACACTAAAAGGCTGAGAAGAATTGGATGAAAGTTCCTGCCTCACTACCCGTTACTATGTGCTCTTTTGTGAGGAAACAAGGGATGCAGCCAGGTGACTAAACCCATAGATGTATGAAGATTTAAAACACAGCAGAAGTCTGAAGAAGTAACAATATTAAGATATCATGTTATTACATGTAACATACATTTGTAAATCTTGGGGGGGGGAAACTATAATATCATCATTTTTTTCCCACTGATTTCCTTAGATATATTCAGTCAGAAGAAGTTCTACCTAAGATGTGAAACGGATGTCCAGATTTTGCCACAGTGTCAGAAAGAAGTACAGTCTGTCATAATTTCCAGGGTTGTCTCGTGTAAACTCCATAAATTCACCAAGTGATGCTCTTCTTAGCTTAAAAACTTCCAAGGTATTTACCTTTAGTCTCCCATGCGTACTCAGAAGTGGAAAAATGAATGTCTATCTCTTACCTAGTCCTCTCATTTAATGGATTAGTTGGGTTGGTACTTGAATTCAGTTAAAAGTCCCTGGAGAAGACTCAAATATTAGTTGTGGCCAGGACTACAACTAACCACATCTGATGCTATGGTAGGATTGAATGCATAATTGTTTAGTTTCTAGAATATTCACCCAGGAAGTGACAGAACTGACATTTAGCTCTTAATTATCACATGGGAGTAAATGTGTCAAGGTAGCCAGTAAAAGGAAAACTTGGAGAAGATCACATCCCCTGGGATGTGCAGGCCAGTGTGCCAAGGCTAGAAGAGGAGCAGATTGGAGGTGTCCCTGCTGCAGCCCATGTTTGAAACTGCTCCCTCACTTTGGAGGGGCTGGGCTGGGCTTCTAGCCTTGACTTCCAATGCCACTTCTGTTCACTAGACAGTGACAGTTTAATATAAAACATCTACACTTTTCAAGATGCAGGTCCACAATACCTGTTCTGACCTGACTGCTGTTTTAGCATCCAGCACAATAATTTTTCATCTGTTCTTGATAATATGGAAACAAGGAGATGAAATGGATAAAGGCCTAAGTTATGTCCACTGAATTGTGGACATAAAAGTGGCAGAGCTCCAATTTCAGTGAGATCAGCAATCAAATTATGAACTCAGATCCACAACATAAGTCAATGGCAAAAGTGAGATTAGAATAGAGGATTGGCAGGATTTACACACGGACAAACCAGTCATACTTCTGAAACATAACTCTGCTTGCACAAAGCTGTGATCAATAAAAATAACATAGAACAACTGGGACCATTACAGTCATGTTTCTAAAGTGTCTAAAAAATACTTCCTGAATTTGGTACAAGCCACAGGCCTGAAACATGGGCAGGATGCTTGGCAAAGTGCCAAACACCAATGCAATTAGAATCCCATTTCTTTTGTTTTACCTATCACAGACTGGAGCCATATTCTCCCACTAATGTAAGGTCTGTGTGACATTTAGATGTCTCCTTACATAGAGAGCAGCATAAGTTTGATTTTTTCTACTGTTTCACAGGCACCTTCTGTGCTATGAAAATGGCAAAAGATTAGATGGAATCCTCTTACCTGCTTCAATATTTTCTATTTAATATAAATATGAACAATCTTACACTCCGTAATAGCACTGAATTTCATAGATAGTGTTTTTCAGACCTGGATTTGAGCACATAAAATGTTTGGTGAGAGCATGTAAATCCAAGGTTCTGGTTTCCAGAACCTGCTGCAGCAGCATCCTCTATGTAAGTCTGATTGACGTACTTGAAGGAGGACAATCACAACACAAGTATCCTTGATCACAGGATGGGGGGAAAGTAAGACTCTGATACTCCAGATGAAAATGTTTTGCATCTGGGTGTCTTTGAGGCCCTTGAAGGTCCAGGGAAGCATAAGTCTATCTGTAAAGTCATGGCTCATGTGCTGATGAAGGACTCCACGAAATAAGCATATACCTGCAGCTGAAATGAAGCTGCAGCATTAATGCTGGAATTGACCTGCCAACATGGAAAGTGGGGATGTAGGGGTGGATGCACAAATCCTCATACAGACACTCTAAATCTTGTTATTTAATATAAAATAGATGAGTTAAAACCCAGGATACCTCTTTTCCATATGAGTGACTAACCATCAGACTCTAAAGCCAGGTTTGCATGGCTCACTGACTTGTGAAATTGCACACTTCAGCTCCAACAGAAGAGTTTGTGTGCCTTTTTGTTGCTCTGCTCTTCATTCTCTGCCAGTGTGTGGCTTGTGGGCTTCACATTTCCTTGAGAGGGAGGAGGCAGATATGCATATGAATTCTTTCAGGATGAGAAGCAAAATTAATTAAGTGCTTCCTTTGCAACTGCTATAATCCCCAGGCTGTTATGTAAAAACGTCCTGGTCCAGTCAATAGCTTTCAGAAGAAAAGCTGAACCATGCTCAATGACTTAGGGGAATGGTTTCAGGTTTCCACTGCAGAGGGAAGGGGAACAAGGGACAGACTTTAAATAGACAGAAGCACTTTTTGACAGACATGCATTGAGCACCTCACAGTCTATCAGCTTTATATATATATACATATATACAGCTTCTCTAGTGATCCTGAGCAGGTCTGTGCACAGTATAAGGATCTGGGGTTCCATGTGAAGTATCTGTTACACCAGGCCTCTCAGGGGAAATTAACTGAAGCTTTTGGATTTCATTCTAAATTTTAGACTCAAAATAGTTAAGTGCTGTGGTGCCTCATTTACAAATAACCACCTACTTTCTTCAGCTGAGTGTTGTCCTCATTTAGTGTATATCAAGCTCAGTGCTTGAAACGCATATTTTAGAGAATCAAGACAGAGATAAGATTTAATTCATGGCAGTTAACATGAAGTAGTTTGCCACATTTTCATTTTGTGAGAGATAGGGAGGGAGAAGATAAAGCCACATGACATGAACTGTCAGTGCCTTTTCCAAGTAATGTCCTCCAATGTAGACATCAGTTCAAGGAAGTAGAATGTGTCACAGACTCAGTGATTTGTAGGTACAGAGTCATAGTTGGGACACGATTGTGAACAGCATATATTAAAAACAGGTAGATTTAAATAATGCTGAATAAATAGTAAACTGGTTTTTTAATCAGAAAACCAGAACCAACAATTTTCTGCTCTTTCATCTGACTCTTAAGAGTCACTAGTCAGAACAGAAAAAAAAAAAAGAAAATCATGTCTTCCAAGTGACTTTGCTCTATGGACTTGGAATATATTGCCTCAACAACCCTTCTTCCAATTAAATTCAGGTTGTTGTTTGATGGTATAGTAAATCCAGATTATGGATTTTAGTATCTTGTTCTAAAAATATCTTGGCTTTACAGAAGAAAAAACCCCTTTAGCATAGCCTGAACTCAATCCACTGCAAATTTGTTAAAAACAAAACAAAAAACCCCCTGGAGTTCTTGTTATGCTGTCAGGTTTTATGCAGTATTGGGTATTGTCTGTCACTCCACTCTAACTTTGTGCCAGATCAGGTAGCATTTTGCAGCACCTGCAAACACCAGAAAGTCAGCATAGAAGCATAAAGTCAACATACTTTGTTTGTTGTGTGCTTTCAGTAATTCAGCATAGATGTGATTATTTGCCCATCCCTAATCCATATCTTATTTGTACTGCTGGGTCACCAGGTAAAGCAGAGGCTCTGTAAGAGTTATCATGAAAACAAACTCTTATTTATACAGCAAGGGAACGAAAAAGAAATACAATAGAGTGTAAACAAAATAGAAATTTTTTATAAAACCTACAGAAGCTTAAGGATGTCAGCAACATCTTTTATGAAAATGTGTGCACTCAGTGATACTGCAATTAATATTCACCAGGTGCATACACTCACAGCAACTGCCTACAGGCAGAGAAGATCCAAAGAATTGATCTTGCCATGTGAGGTTATCCTGACTACTTGACACAGCATGTCTGGCACTGGACCAACCACATGCTCACTCTGAGGATCTTCTCAGAAAAGCCTTTGCCTCCAAGAGTTTCCACTTGGAGGGCACCGTGTGAAATACCTGCATGATTTGCCCATCACATTTGTCTGTATGCGTAGAGACAATTGCTATTTCACTAACTCCAGCTTGGAAGAGCAATACCCTCTTCCTTTCTTTGAAAAAGGGGGCTAAAAGGAGTGGGGAAAAAACCCAAACAAACCTGATTTTCATAGTTATAAACTGTGAACTGGTAGAATGAATGTGTTTTTTCCATATTCTATGTAGCTCGCTTTTTTCAAATGCTTTGGAGTATTGGTCTATTTGTTCAGAAAATCCCTTTATTTTTTCATTGGGCTTCCCACAGTTGTAGGACAGTATCTCATCTCCTTCAACTTTTTCCTTCTCTTTCTCTCCCAAGCGCATCCTGGGATGTTTCTTCTGATTAGGGAAGTCAATGCATCACTCCAGTGCTCTGGGGTAGTTTCTAATGTGCACAACTTGGAAAGTGCCTTAGGC
Organism: Margarornis squamiger; assembly: GCA_035222235.1. NCBI lineage: Eukaryota > Metazoa > Chordata > Aves > Passeriformes > Furnariidae > Margarornis > Margarornis squamiger. Next base: position 30,980,094 of record JAWWTY010000037.1, on the reverse strand, counting down.
TGGCACACTACTGGATCTGCTGCCTTCTAGATGAAGCAAATCAAAGTGAGACAAACTTCAATGCCCTGCCGCAGTACCTTCTGATCACTCCTGTACTCACAGGGGAAAAAACCAAACCAAACCAAACCAAACCAAACAAACCCCAAACAAACAAAAAACAAACAACAAAACAACCCAAGCCAAACAAACCTCTACTAAAAGTTGTTCGTTAGCGAACTGAGCAGAGAATATATATTGGAGGCATTAGTGAAGCCAGTAAAAGTAAGCTGCTACAAAAAAAAAAAAAAAAAAGATTTTTTTCCAGTATTCTGTACTCATTTGAGGTTAGTGGTTAAATACAGATTTATATCAGTTTTCACTTAATGAAAGTATTTGTGTGGATGATCTCTGTTTAGTTACTCTTAGGAAGAATTTTGCAAGATGCAATTTTCAACAAAACAGCAAACTATCTTATTGACGCTATTATGAAAGTTAATTAAAGTAGGTGTTGATTGTGATACAAAATAACTGTCATCCCTGATTTCTTACATTTTTTCTAGGCTAGAAGAGGAACACATTACTGGAGAAACAGATACATATACTCTTCCAAGAGCACAAATTCAGTCTATGACATGAATATCCTGTACATGTAGAAAATAACCAACCAGCCCATGGCAGACGTGGTAACATACAGGAAATATGAAACTGGAGAAATCTTATGGTTCTACTCTAAAACATTTATTATAGTGTCATTAGAAGAGGACAGACTGAACACAGGAGAGGAAAGATGAGGAGTCATGAGGATATCTTTTCTAGATTCCTAGAAATTACTCCCAGATACCAACGTCTGAGGTGTTCAGCTCTGACTATCAGATGGAGTTGCTGCCTTCACATGCCCTTGTGCCTCTCAGGGAGTCGGGCTGTTACCCTGGAGCCTTGTTTAAACTGTTCCTGTTAAAGCCCTTCATTGCCCATACTGACCTCAATCAGATCTTTTTCTTTGAATACTTCCCAGGTTCTTGCCTTGTCACAACCCCAGGCTGTTCACCTCTGCTTTACCTTTTCTCTACAGAAAAAAAAATGTCAAGAGACAGTTTGTCTGCAATGGCAATTAAATATTTAATAGAAAGTGAAATTATGGATTTGATAAAGGTAACTGCAAATAAATGAAATATTATTTGACAGGACACCACACAATGTTATGAACAATAAGCTAGAATGCTGTAAAGTCAACAGTGCACACAGTAAATAGATTAGAAACCAGCAGGTCTTGAAATGCAGCTATAAATATGAAGTAAGTGTTGAGTAAAGTCCCACAGGGCCAATCTTTGACCCTAATTTTAATATTTTTTTAATTAACTAATTAAAGAATGAAAAAAAACAACTGAACAAAACCCAAACAACCCAGATAGCATCCCAGTTTGCTTTTGGCACTAATGTGAGAGGAAGAGTGAGAAAGAAATGATGGTTTGCTGGCACTGTTTTATTTTATTTACTTAGGTAATGATATGACTTTTGTCATGATCAAAACTAAAATAATGTATTTAATCAGGAAGACTAATGACTGTTCTCCCAGGACTGGAGGAGGTGGACCAAGAGGCTTTTACTGGGTCTGAGTCCCTAGTAAGTTAGACTTCCCAAAGTGATTGCTGTTACTAAAAAAGGATAATAGAGCTCATTGACATTAAACAAGGGGACAATGGTTTGAAGTGGGAAGATTTCTCTGTGATATGCTGCAGTTCAATCATAGTTGAAGTAGGAAGTAGTATACAGCAAATGAGTTGCCTTCATGTCAGTGAATAGTGCCTTCTGGTCTTAAAATGTATTAGTTTATGTATAGGGGGGAAAAAATTACCCTCACAAAGCTTTATCCATCTCAAGAGAATCAGTGGAGTGTACAAGAAATAGTAATTATTTTTCTAGTTATTATTTTAACAAGAAAATTGCAAAGCAAATCTCAACAACTTTACAGATAATTCAAGGTTTTCCAAACTGAAAATACCGAAATTTCAACTTTTTAAAACTTTGCATTCCTGTCCTTTCCCTTTTCCCATCCGTTTCACCAGTGAATGAATGATGCTCAGGTATTTCACTCATTTTCTAGTCCTCTTCCTACCACCTTCTTCTCTCTCTGTTTCTCTCAGGAGTTTCTCAGTTTTGAAAATGTTAAGAGTAGTTCAAGGAGAACTGAAGGTCTCCACTCTGGCAAGCCCTGGCTGTTTTCCCCAAGCCTCACTTTGAGCAGCCCTCTCTCTCACCGGCTGCCAAGACCCACACAGGGCAGTGGCTGGCAGGCAGCAGCCAGACACCCACAGTCCCAGTAACACCTTCTCCCTCCCCTTGCACCCTGTCTGCTGGTGGCCGGCAGGAGCTTAGCTTTGGAGCACCTCCTGCAACCCACTACGACTTGCACTTTTCCCCAAGCAAAGAGATCTGCAAGTTTTATGGGGTGATTTGAAGCGGCCAGAGCACTTTGGAAAATCTGGGCATCTGCACTTCTCTCCTTTTCCCTGTCTTCAATGAGGTGTTATACGGCAAATGCAAATGGCCTTGAACAGAAAAAAAAATAAAAATTAGGAAACTTGCACATGTCTGTAGAGTGAAATCCAGAGTGCATGACAGAAGAAGCAACAATAAGTTAAATGATTGTTACAAACCAGGATATAATCATATACAGGTTACAAAACAAACAAACAAACAAACAAAAACAGTCTTGTCTTCAGACTGTTTGCTAATACCCAGTATGGAAAACTTTCTTTGGAAGTGTCTGGGAAGAGGGTGGGGGAAATGCAGAATCTACCATTAGAGATGTTTAGGAGTAGTTTTATCAACTACTGGACTATGAACCTGTCACTCCAATCCTGTCAAATTGGTATGTATTTAATAAAAGATGAAACATTTCAAAGAACAAAAAGCACCACGAAAAGAGTTTTCTTAAACTAGTACAATCTTGCATTGAGGAATTTGGAGGACATTTTGTATGGATTTTTGTGCATTTTAGCTGAGTGTCTAAGCTATACTACATTAATTTTGAGTATGCACTTACAGACTGCAGCAGAATGCAGAGTAAACAATTAGGCTTGTTTGCTTTATGAATAGTGATACTCTGGGTCTTTCATTGATTTAAAGGTATGCTGATGATATTTTGTGCTTTGACAGCACCTGCCAATCAAAGATTTCAAAGGCTTTACTGTAGTTAATGAGCAAAACCCACAGAATATTTCTCCCTCCTTAAGCCAGATACAATAATGCTGAAAATGCAAATACCTTGTACACAGTAATGAAAAAAAAAAAAAAAAATAAGTAAAATAATGAAAAAAATCTTTTTCTGTGACAGGTAGGTGTTAGGAATCCTATTTTGTATACAGAGGAATAAAGCAGTAGAAAAGCTGATAGTCACTGTCAGCAGCAATGCAACATGCAAAAGCTACAACTCCTCTATCAGTAACCACAGCTGGGATACGGATTTTGAGAGGTGCCCAGTTACTCCTGTACTTCTTCAAGTAAATGCCCAAATAAAAACAACCAGAATTGTAGTTCATTTAAAAAGCCATCTGTCAGTTCCCTTCTTTAGCTTCCAAACAAGGTTCCTCCCAGTCAGAGATTACAGGATATGAAAGGTTTGTTTCTGCTGTGATGGTAATGGGAAAATGTGGTAAGGAAAGGCTGACAGAGAGCATGTGCTGCTCCAGGCAATGTTAATGAGGGGGCCACTCATTAGCACAGTAGCCTTCCCTGTCATAAATCTGCCCTGATCTGTTAACGTTTGCTAATACGTAGTTTACTGTAATAAATTAGAATAAATTGTACCAGCTAAATTGCCTGTGAAGTTGCAGTTTCTCTTTGCAAGACTGGAGCCGCCTATTTGATTCATTTGCTTGTTCCATTCAGTCCTGCTCTGCTTGTGGGGCTCCCTGCCCCAGCTCCCCCTTAGAGATCTACATGCACCCAGGAGCTCTAAGCAAAACAAAATCCTAACCACTGAGTTTCACTTGGTTTCCTCTGAAATCATGCAAAACCAGACATCTTATCTTTAGAGCAGGTAGGGAATGAAGTTACCCAAATCAGGTTTCTAAGAAGATTCCAGCCAGCCTGGGCTGGGATTTGGAGTACATGGGGCCAAGACTGAGATGTTAAGTCAATACTGTACTGATCAGAAGTACCTCAAGCTCTTTTACAAGTGGGGACAATAAAAAAATTAAACCATTACTCCTTAAGCTGTTCCTTCTCTTAGGATGCAGTTTGACATCGCAGACAATGGCAAAATGAAGGGAAAACTACTTTTGCCATTGGCTGTGAATTTCCTTATAGCTCTGACATTTACATGATTCAGTGAGTGGGTTCAAAAAGCTAAACAAGAAAAAAATTTTTTTCCCCCCACAAGTTTAGCATGCTGCTGACCCAGAAAGCTGAATCAGTTCATTTAAGAGTCAAGCAACTCACTGAAGTCAACCAAAACACCAGTTATTATAAGAGGAAGTGTGCTGCCCCTCTTTTGAAAGAAGAGCAGAAGGAACAAAAGCTGAGAAGTAACAGGTCCTTCTGTAAAGCAAAATTGCACCCTTAAAAATCCTATGTATTATTTAAATAGTCTGCAATCAATTACACCATTATGTAAATATCATTAATAGAATACAGATGTAATATCACAGAATGACAGAATAGTTGAGGTTGAAAGGGACCTATGACGGTCATCCAGTCCAAATCTTTTGCTCAAGCAGGGCCACCTAAAGCTGGTTTCACAGGACCAGGTCTCCAAGGTCAGAGCCTCTACAACTTACCTGGGCAACTTCTGCCAGTGCTCTGTCACCATCACAGTAAAGAGTGTTTCTTGAAGTTCAGATGGAACCTCCTGTGTTGCAGCTTGTGTCCATTGCTTCTGGTTTTGTCCTCAGCACCACGGAAAAGAAGCAGACTCCTTCTTTGTACATTCCCTTCAGATATTTGTATACATTGACAAGAGCCCCCTAAGCCTCTCTTCTCCAGGCTGAACAGTCCATGCTCTCTTGGCCTTTATCCATATGCAAGAAGCTCATAACATTCTTTGAGGAAAACTATATATTCCTTCTCCTGTGAGGTGATGTGATAGAAGACAGGATGCAATATATATTAGAATCTATAATTTGATTATACTGAAGTGTCACTCTTTGCAATAATATGAAATCTTGTGTATATAATCAATAGAACCTAAAGGAGTGATTCATCTCATCTTTAAGAAACTAAAACAGGTGAGATGAACTATGCTTTAAAATTCCCTGCTTCAGTAGAGGAGCCATAGTGCAGTTATTTACACTGAAGGAGAATAAACTCGGACAAAATTAGTGCCTCCTGTAAGTTACATAGACTCTAAAGTAGAATTTGTTACAACATAAAATATAAATACAACCAATTTGCTTATTCTTCACAGAAGGTGTCCAAGGGATATTCTAAGATGCTAAATTAATATTATGGTCCCTAACAATCACAATTACATTATTTTTTTAAAAATCTGTTCTCAACTGCAGAAAACTCATGTCTCCAACATAACAAGATTTGGAAGTTTCAGTCTTTTAAAACAGACCTCATAAAAATATTTCTGTGGCAAACAAATTTACTACAAATGCACTATTATTTGGCTCACATGGAAATATTACAAAAGCTAGCCTAGATCACAAGGGTTTTTATATCAACTGCTGTTTCTGGGGTAATTTATGAAGCAGGATAGAACACATGATAAAGGTAATTGCAAGGAAGATATTTACTGTATTGCATTATGATCACCTAGCAATATACTGTAGAAATGCAATTTCAGTACACTCCTGTATTCTTTTTGCTTAATGAATAGCCCCTGGTTTGTCTGAAACTTTTTGCACATGAAAGAAGGACATACAGTGGGAGAAAGGAGAAATTATGGATGAGCTTCAGAGGGTCTTTGATAGGATACAGATTCAGCTTCCTTTTAATCATCTGGATATCATCTGGACAATCATCTGCTTTTTCACTAAAGAAAACAAACACTAGACATTTTTGGCACGAGATTTAAGTTGGTTGGTATTAAACAGCAGCTGTAGATCAATTCCCTTCATGGTAAACCCCGTCCAATAGCGATTCTAATTTTAAATATTTAGGTTTCCATGTAGATGAGATTGTGTACTTCTGGAGACACACTCGTGCATTTGTTTATAGAAAAGGAGTTAAGACTAAATTAGGTGTGTCTTATTATTTGAGGACTTGTTATACTTTGCCTGCCAGGATAGGTTTAGCACTGTAATTAATATTTCCATGAATCAAACACAGGAGTCTAGTACATACAGTATTTAAGTAAAATATATGGTTGCTCTATCATCTGTTTAACAGACTTTGTCAGTTCGTATTTCATGTTCATTTTGAATATTAGTCAATCTCTGATTGTTCTTCCTTTAAAATACCACTGTTGCATTGCATGGGAAAGAAATGCAAATCTATATTACTACAAAGAACAAGAGAGTCTTTTCAATATTCTTAAAGTACTCAGAATATTTGACATGGAGTTTAGGCTCAGATATGAATTTATGGTAGCACCTCTAAGTATGCCATTTAGGTCGTGAAAATAATGTCAAATACCGAAAACACTGAACATTGAAACAATGCTTTACACATCCTATTTCCCTTCAAAATACCACAAATAATATTTAAAATATTTTTGCCAGTTTACAAGGATATCAACTAATAGCCAAGTAGACAAACATACTTAACTGGAGTATTTGAATTCAGGTTTTCAAAATCTTAAGGCTCTGAAAGGAAGTTATCAAAATAGTTCAGTTCCTACCCACTCTCCTTATTGACAGTAAGGCCTTTGACATGTCAGAAAACCTTAAAAATCCAAGGACTTCTGTACACATTGTAAAGAGAAGTGATAGATGTGAAAATCCATTTGATAAAGTGAATGATCTTTCAGTCCAGTCGACAGTCAGTGCACACTAATCAAAAGGATACACCCAACTTGTTTTGCTCCCACTTCTTTTTGCATTACCTACCTGTAAGCTGGGTCTTGAAAAGTTTGTGACTTCAATGTTTCTCTGACATTAGACCTGGAACAACTAAGGCACTACACAAACAAAAATTTTTCCCTGAGTGAAGAGGGCTGCACTCAGACATTGTCTTACAATATTCTGAAAGAAAACAGTGCAGTACTTGAAATCAAAAAGAATGCAGGGGAGCCCACAAGCAACATCCCAAATGAAATGCATCTCTTAAGAGATGCTACCATTCAGAAGCTAACCACAATGTTTTTTTCTTGATAGCAGATAAGTAAAGAAGCAGAATAATGTCATGCAGGAAGATAGTGTCATACTGACACAGGGAGATGAAGTTTAGGAAAAACAAGGGCAGGAAAAATATGGTAGATTATAGACTAGAAATTAAGATGGAAAATCAATACAGAATATGAGGAGAGGTTTCCTTATTTTACCAGCTCAACATTTTTTCAGTGTTTAAGTCCTTTACTCCAGTCACAATGCAGAGAGTCCAGGAACAGTTTCAATGACAGAGTTGACTGTATCTCACCACAACTGTATTCCTCTTGAGATGAAGAACACAGGACTAGCTTCATGGACCATTACTCAGGGTTATACCAAACAGAAGATGTTCAGAGACAAATTTTTATTCAGGGAGGAGGAACTACTATGCTTTGAGGGTTTTTTTTAAGATTTCATTTTCAGAGAAATGTGAGTGACACAATATACTCCATATTTCCAAAGCCACCTTCCAGAAGTTTTCATGACTTCATGTTAACCAGTTTTAACACATATATTTAGCTCTTTTTCACTATTGAAGTTATTAACAAACTAAACCCACAGGAAGTTAAGGAACTACTTATCTTACATATGTAAAGATTTACATATGATTTATATTGAAATGCAAGCTTAATTAACATATGTTTTTACCTAGAGAGGAGCTTGTTTGTTTACCTGTAACCACACAACGTGTTGAGATTGCCACATAAATGGGCTGGGCGAGTGAATGATGAATTTGGTCTCCAATATTTCTGATCTGTTATTATACCTGTGAGGACAATATAGGCTCCTAAAAGGTATACAGTCAAGTGAAAATATTCCAGAAAAAAAGTAGTAATGAAAACTGGAAAATAACAGAGAAATATATGAAGATTTCAGAACAGATAATAGAAATAATTTCACAATTTTTCCCTATATTCCTTATGATTTTACAGTCTAATTATTTTTCAAGGCCAATGATTTAACTCTTCCCATTTTATTTAGGAGAAACATAAAAACTCTATGATGAAATAAATTATTTGGGTACCTAATAACCTCTTTTTCATTCCTACCAGTGAATCTTCTACGTCAAAATAATGAGTTCCTTGAATTGCTGAATAGTTTTCCTTAATTAGCCAACGGGGCGATTTGGTATAAGGAGAATATTATTCACACTGTGTGTAATTTAATCTTTAAAGGAACAGACTTTTCCAAACAACAGTTTATAAACACAAGCCATTCTGTTATTACTCCAGGGGCAAAGAACCATATTTTGCTCTAAAGTGTACGGGCAACTATTTTCTTCTTTTGAAATGTGCAAAGTCAACATAAATTTGCAGCAGAAAACCTGGAAGTGGGGTTTTCCCACTGTACAGCACAAACAAAGCTGTTGCATGGATATGATCACACATGCTGAAGTCAGCATTGGTGCAGGTGCAGCACGAAGAGCTGCCACTGCTGTGCGTGACGTGCCATGACACCATGCTGCATGTGGCAGTCACTAAGGAGAAAAGCTTTGATTATCCGTGCCCGGATTATTCAAGATGTGTGCATATATACATAAACAACTATGCATCTGCAACTCTTGTAGAAAGGAGAAATTTCAGTTCACCAGTTTCTCAAGAGTCTAAACATTTAACTCTATGAAAGTCTGAGGAGTCAGAAAGTAGGGACTAAGTAAATCTATGTTCAGCTGCCTTCAAGTGAATGGACTTTATGATCCAGACACTCCTTCTCCATTATATGTTCCTTGTATGAGAATGGAGACTAATATAAGTGATTTGAGTAACTTTTTAAAGATGCTACATTAACTGTAACAAATTTGGTCTTTTACTTTTAATGTGTAGCTTTGAATCACACCCAAGCTTCCACCAAAAATCTGCTCTACAACCCCCCTGGGGATCTCTTTTTGGATGAAAAAAAAATAACAAATCTCAGACTTTTTATGGTGGAAAGGTTTCTTCCACAACATAACCAAAGACTGTTGACACTAGAATAATTCAGGTTTATTCTGTTATGGAAGCAATAGTGGAAGAGTTATAATAAATGAATGTGACATTTATTACCATAAAATTCATTTAGAAAAAAGAAAGTGGTTATAATCTTTTTAATTGGACTACATTACCATACCCTCTGTTGCTATAGCAACTACAGCAGAGCAATAAAAAATGGTAAAATACTCCAATACTGAGAGTTCAACTACAGTTTGTTTGCCTGATACTAGATAGAAGGAACACAGCAGAACACTGTTACACATTGCTCAAAAATTGACTGCATTTAGCCACAAAGTTAACCCAAAAAATATGTCTTTGAAGTAATTTATTAAAGAAAAACTTGTTTTCTATGTTCATGTTACATGAGCAAGTATTACGGATGAATAGATGAAAACTGATTCTGTACATACTTCAGAGGTGTTTATTTTGCACTACTTCTGGATGGATTCTGTGGACTAAATGCCCAGGTCTCAGTTAAAACTGATAGCAGGTTCAAAATTATAGGATATGGTCATAGAATATCCTGACTTGGAAGGGACCCACAAAGATCCTTGAGTCCAACTCCTGGCCCTGCACAGGACAAACCTTATCCTTGATGATATGACACACTAAAATACAGAATGACTGCTCAATCCTCTAAACTTCACTTCCTTAGAAAAATGTAGAATAAAGCAACAAAATCACAGCAGAAGACTCAAAGAGGTATCTACTTAAAATAAGAAATATGCGATATTTCATAAGCTTTTGCAGTCAAACCTCAGGCTGCCCCACTCAGAGTGTAAGAGGAATGGGATGCTGCAGATTTTTTAGCTGGAGCCACTAGCTGTTAAGCAAATATCTTTCCTTCAAACCATTCACTTCCATTTTTGTTTTAAGTTACAAGGGCAAACAGAGCTAAAAGAACAAGCTGAACCCAGGAGGCATTGAAATTCTGCAAAGGAATAAACCAGAAAATGACATTCCTTCATTTTCTCATATTTGTACAAATGGAAATCTGAAAAATGGAATGCTAATGTTACTTTGAAAGTGTTGACTATCTTGGGCAATTTAAATCTTTAAAGATTAATGAAGAGAGAAAGACATTTCCATGGAATTATTCTCTGCCGGTACCAGAAATTCCCCTTTATTAAACAAGTTCAAATAACAGCTCAGTGCTCAGTGTTTCCAAACTTAAAAAAAGCATGAACTGTTATGTTTTTCAGAGACCAAGAGAGAAAATACTTTCTTTTCTGACATAAGTTATTTTACCTTAAGTGAAACAACAAAAACAGAAAAATATTAAAAAAAAAAAACAAACAAACACCAAAAAAAAAACAAAACCAAAAAACTCAGTTCCATTTGGTAACTACAGCTAGCACCAGAGAGAGACCACAGGGAGTAAAGTTCAGGAAGCATACCCTGTGTGGAAAAATGGAATTATTACTGTTGTATGTTACAGTTTCATATAACTTGGTAATGGAACTTCTGCTGCCTTCCTCTGGAACTAGAAAATATTTTACTGCATGATTCAAAAGTTTCACTGCATTTGGTTTCCCTGACCTTCTGTCAGAATCAGCTCATATTGTAGACTATAATGTATTTCTTATAAATACATCATTTAGGCAAGAATAGAGTAGTATGGACCAGTCTGGAAGTGACGACATTAGCATATATTACTGCTATCAAATGAAAATGATTTTTGTGATCCCTCTAAGAAAATAACACAAATTGTTTCAATCAAGGACCCAATTTTCCTTCCTCAAACTCCAACTTGAAGTTATTCCTAGAAAAGAAGCAAGGATAAAGGAACTGAAGACAGAGACTGACTGCAAGTGTCTTGGCTAGGATGGTACAATTCCATACTGCAGAATGAAAAACAAAGAAGGAAAAAAAACCCCTATATTAAAAACATGAAAACCAGAACTCCACTATATCTTAATGTCATATTAAGAACTTAGAAAGCTGCAAGGCATACAGTGATGAGGGCACTGATAGGCTTACTCCAGTATTTTTAGGTCTTTAGGATTTTTAGATGATTATCAGAAAACAGAATAAAATTTTGGATCTTTCTTGAGAGTTTTAATGAAAACTTCCCAATGTTCAGGACAGCTAGAACTGCACTTTCTGGAGCAACATTAACACCAAATGAAAACCCAAGTTCATGTTCTCTGGAAAGGGATGAGTTAGTGGGATGCATGATATCATCAGTAACCATCACAAAGAAAACACCACATGCTGCAACTCACATTACTGAGATGCTAGAATTACACTGCAAGGATAAAGAAAAACTCTAACAGCATTACTAATGACAGAGATACACACCAAAGCACGTCTTCTGGAGACAAGCATTCTTACAGCTCTATAAAACAGAAAATATCCTCAAAACAAAATACTTCTGTTTATCTTTAGAGAGTGTTGAGAATGGCAGAGACTAGAAAAGTTTGTACTCCAGAAACAGCCATATCTCAGGAGCAAATGCCTCAGGAAGTTAGTCCCTATTATGGACAAAACAACAAGATGGAGTTATGTTTAAAAAGACAGGATAAAGCAGTAGCTCCAGAGAATTTGTAAGTTGGCACAAAAGCTTGAACCACATGTGGAGAGATACATTTCCCATGAGCTGAGGCCACATTACAAGCAGAAATGCTAAAGCAGTAACATTCACAGATTTATGAAAAATTATTCATAGTCAAGCAATCAACAGAACCAGGAGATCTACAACAGATCTTTTAATTACTAACAGTTACAGAAATTACAAGATAGCAGCAGATTAGTATTCCATTTTCCATGAAGTGTGCTGAATGGGGGGGGGGAAACTAACATTATAGAAAAAATGTCTGTCTTGTTTATAAAGCCTGTTAACTGGTTGCTCTGTCTGAGACCTAACACCGTGCTAACCAAGAGGTTCTTATTCCTTCTTTGCACTTCTCTATCATATTTTCTACTTGTGTGCACTGATTCGCATCTTACAAATCCAGGCTTTTTTGATCTTTGAAAGATGTGTAGCAAACCTGACTTGTTAAGACAAGAGGCCTCCATGCCCCATGGTAGAACACAAATCAGTCAGTGTCAGTTGGGAACTTAAACACAAATTATCATCCAATAGTTGTTTTGAAAGCAAATGAAGACAGAGTTGCAAGACATCCTAGAGTGTCACAGTAGTTATCAGTCATACAAGGAAAGACCTCATAAAAGGATGCATCAAAGAACGTTTTTGTTTCACACTAGCAGAAGAATGAGTGACAGAACAACAAAAAGCAGTAAATTATCTTTGGATAATACTGATCCAAAGATCCAAAGCTCATGTACTCAGGTCAGCAGATCTGGGTACAGCCCTCAGGAAGAGGGAGAATGCAAAAACCTGAGCTTCACTGGGAAAAAGTGCATGGGCAACAAATGGCAGACTGCCCTGAAGTGAGCATGACAAGCAATGAAGAGTTATCAGTGACCTTGTCATGTGCAGCTATGTAGAGGCCAGGACTTTAACAAGAATCTCGATCAGTGACACCCAATGTTTCTGATTTTATTTCAACATTTGCAAACAACATCAGATAACAATAAACATCAGCAGGAATACAGAGATTACATTAAATAGAACCCAAACAATCACACAGAAAGGACTAGTACAACCATGATGACGTGAAGGGAGAGGATGGCTTCCTGGAATATCTGTGCACTGCTGAAGTTGGGCCCCAGCAAGTTAAGAAAGGCTTTCACAAAGAACACACAATAGTTACTAAAGGAACCTTGTACATACAGCTCAAATGGAGGGATATGGCCTGGAACTGTTCATGAGTTACATCTTAAACTGTGAAATGAAGTTCCCTTACAGCAAAGGTATTTGTGAAGTATGTGCTGAGCTTGTATTAACTCAGTGGAGATAAGTTACAAACAATATGCAATGAAGACTGCTTATATTTTCTCTGATAAAAGAATGATTTTGCATTCTGCAAAAACAGCATCCTAAAAACACCTCCAATCCAAACTTTGTGTTTAGTGCTAAGAGAGGGTTTTCCCTGGGTCTGTCCATGAAACCAAAAGACAGTTCTGATGATCATGTTGGGGGCAGCTAGGACTTTTCCTTCTTCATTCAGAGGTGAAAACAACTAGCGTGAAAGCTATTAAACTATCCCTTATTAAAACAGAATATATTATTGTATATGTATTAGAGCTTTCTTTACACTTAAGCAGACAGTAACCAAATGAAGAAATCAATGAAGGGAGTGCTGACAGATATAGGGAGATGGCTAAGAAAGTCATCACAAATTTTTCAAATGGTGGGTGCAAATGTTTGTCTACGAGTAACTATATACTTTAAGAATCTCTGAATCCTTGCTTGGTGAATTAACTCCTTACAAAATAAGTAATGTTCTCAGCATGCCGCTCCTGGCAGTGTGCACTAGGGTTCTCCATCAATCAAAACCCAGGCAGGATTTTGATAACAGTAGTCTTGGGATTAGGAACATTTTAAGGTACCTGACCACTTCTGTGGGCCTAAGTCACTTAGTCAATGGTGTATTTGAAGACAGTGGAAACTGAGTTTTGACTTATATGCTAGATTTCTATGCTGAGGCTATCCTGTGAGCGAACGGAAGCTGAACTTCCCAGGTCAGTAATCTAGAAAATATATGTGGAACTTGATTATCTTGATTATCACAAAGCAGAGATAAACTCTCTTTTTTTTTTTTTTTATTTTTGTGAGAATTACTTCATTCTATACATTACTTTTAAGTATGTGCTTTTTTTTTTGGCGGGGGGGGGAAGGAGGGGAGAGAGAAGGAGGGAGGAGGGGAGGAAGAGAAGGGGAAGACATCAGTAGTTCCCTTTCCAAATAATACTTTCCAAATATTACTTTTCTGTACAAAAAATTTTGATCAACTTATAGAATCCATTTTGCCTGATGCTGACAGTCCTTTTTCCTTACGTAAGGGAGAAAACTGAAACTTATTGGATTTGGCTACAGACATCTATAGTCTTTCCATGACCTTATGTCTCTGCACTCTATGGAAGCTTCTAGCTTTGGATAACACAAACTTTTGGAGACGGAAAGCAGAAGAGGGAGTCCATCTGCTTTCAGGAGTCACAACAGCTTTTCTTATGACCCCTAATATTTCCAATTAGAAATCCAAAGAAGAGATAATGTGTGCTTCAAAGTATGAGACACAGATAACTTTGCTTTCACTCTACCTGGCTGCAAACCAGAGCTCATGGCCTTCTTAGCATGTGGCAGCCAGTAAGACTAGGGTCTAAAGTGGACCCTAACTTTCCTCATTCCTATGAATCAAAGAATGACAAAATACCTCCCTGTGTCTAGACACAAAGCACAACCTTCTATTATTATTGAAGTTTGACAACATTACTTTAGAAATGAACTCACACTTCCACAGGCAATGTGATTCCCAGAGAGCTCTACGTCACTGCTCTGAAAGACCTGATTTATTATACACAGGTATGAGGTAATTATCCTATTTATTACTTATTATTTTATTGTGTGTTTATTTTGGAGCAGCAATAGACTATCTGCAATTAGGTTTGCAACCATTACCAAGCTCTTTTTTAAGCTGTTTTATACCTTTCACTTGTCTTGGCTTGAAAAGTACCACATTTATTCTGCAGGCAATGGGGAATGAGCCTTGTTTAGTTTGAAATAATATGTCCTAGCATTTCAGTTACTGAATTTCCCCTCAAAAATACCAAAGGAAGTTACTTTTCTCACTTGTTTCATTAGGAAGTCAAAATATATGTTTTGTCCAGCTTTGACAAAAGCCTTAGTCCTGCCATGACTTCCATCCTTTCAAATCTGAGCAGTCACAAAACTTGCATGAAGTAAATGGGCATCTGCCTATTTTTCACAGGTCATCCTTCAGGCTCAGGAGTTTAGGATCTGTTTTCTATTTGCCCACTGTCTGATGGATAGAATATTTGGTCATAAAACAAGGAAATGAACTTGTTAGAAGTGAAGCACTGCAAGTTCCTTACTGGTATCTGTTGTTGTATTCAAATTATAGGGTTTGGGTTTATGTCCGTTTGTTTGTTTGTTTAGGTGGATTTGTGTTTGTTTGGTTTTGTATAAACTAGTCTCTTACCCAAGTTTGTGTGCTCTTTTTTTCGTTATTTAAATGTAAAACCTTGTTCCCCTAAATAAAGTCCTCCCTTTTTAGTGGTAGAGTGGTGGAAAGCAAAATATTTCATTAATATATTCCTTGGCAATTTCCCACTAGCATAACCAGAGATAGGATTGTTTTTCATAATAATCTTTATCCTCAATAACTCTTACCAGAGGTTCCCTTTAAACCCACGAGGGCTGAGCCCTTGCAGTCCTCAAGTGCAATTGGTTTTACCCTGCTTACTTCAATACAAAAATGTTGTTGCTTTAATTACTTTTTACCATATTCCTCAAGGAAAAAGAAAATTACAAGTTTACAGCTTTTAAAAATCCTAACAGAGATAATCATCCCATTGTGTTCAAAATTTTTCTGCATCTAAATTCCTCATTCTATTTTCTTTTGATATTTTGTAGTCATCTTAAATTAATTTTAAAATGAAGTAACATTCAAAAAGTGTTAAAAGGGTTCCCCCACCCCTTAGGTAATAAACATCTTGATAATAAACATCACGACAGGTCTCTCATTTGTTTCATTCAAACATATCTTTATTACCCCTTTCAGGTAAGGTGCAAGTGTTCTGCCATACTAAAAGCTTTTTGCTGTGCTGAGCTCAGGGGAAGAAACAGACTTGAATTTGCCAATGATGCTCTTAAAAAGTAATTACCAAGAGGCTTTCTAGAAGGATTAGTGCCCTCTAATATGCTGATTAATCAGCTTTTAAACAGTAAATTTGTAAAATCAAAAGTAGTTAATACCTGAAGTGTGTTTAATTATACAAACAGAATCTTTTCAGAAAGGAAAAAGTACTTAGTAATACCGTCATTGACTACCTTTTCTGTCTGGCTGAAGACTTCATTTAGGGGATTTCTAATCCTGTCAGGAATGGGCAACAGACATCCCATGGCCCCCAGTGAGATCACGACAGGACTCTTTCAGCCCCCGCGACACCTCAGGGATCGCGGCATGGCTCTGTGCACGGGCCAGGTCCCGCGAAACCGCGCTTGCCCTGCAATGCCCGAGGCACCGCAGTGGCCCCACAACACGTATGTAAGTGCTAATCGGCCTCCTCTTTCAGCTCTGATTAGGAAACAGCTCCTGAAAGCTTCTTCTGACCTCTCAATGGAAGGCAACCTCAAAAAGCAAATAAGTAGCCCCTTTTACAAGCCCAGTCAGAATTCTTATTCACTGTAACATAGGAATGCTCTGCCTCTTTTTAAAAAGCAAACCCAATAATTTGCAAAGACTTCTTAAGTGTTTTGTCACACCCTCGTCGTCGTAGGAAGTTAATGAAAGCAAAATGTCAAATGTGCTGTTAGGTGAAATGGGATCGAACCTTTGTGCGGTGTGTCAGCTAAGCAGTGTACTTCCCTGGTCTGCCACTTGCACACCTACTTCTGTCTGAATTTTCTTGCATTCTGAGTAGCCTCCTTCATTGCAATCTAACTAGCAAAGTACACTTCACTACATATGTACATTTGATATGATTAATCTTCAGGAAACACCACACTCGTGTCTTTTGTGACTTTAGATATGGGAGTGGTCTGCTGGAATTAAAAGACCACTCATGCTCCTGAAATTAAACAGGTCTACAACTGTTCACAGAACAGAGGCTTAAATTACCTCACCTCTATTTCTAATATCTACAAGTTTCGTATATGGTTTGCTGTCCTCTGTTGTGTTTACAAGCATTATCAATTATAAATATACACAAACCACTTTTTTTGCCCATTTTTTAAGGTCATAAATGAAAACAAGGAATATAAGCCTTGATATCAGGAGCTGAACTTTGATGATCCTTGTGGGTCCCTTCCAATTCAGGATATTCTATGATTCTATGATCCTACAGGACATTTTTCTCCAGTGTTTATCTTCATCTTTCCTGAAGTTTCCAGCTGAAAACTTGACCTGTGACAGATCAATTACAAAAAAAAAAAAAAAAAGATTTAGTGATAGCGTATTGAGCACTTTATATGATTTCCCAGAAGGGACCAAATATGTTCCCAAAATAATTCACCAAATGCATAGCAACTGTAGGACTGTGTTAAGGTCAGTGAAAGACAATATGAGGTAACACTGTACTCTTAACTGTGGGATAGAACAGTATGTTTCTGATGGCAGAGAAATGCCTAGCCTTTTCTTTCATGTGGAGAAATGCCAGCCTCTTTAAAACCATGCAATAAAACACCCATTAGCTTCAGTGTTATCCTCCTTACTTGATGGGTGTTTTTTACTGTATGTGTGGCAATAACACATATTCCAAGTTTAGCATCAAAGAGACTCAAAGTTGCCACTGTATAACAATTTGGTGCGTTTGAAAGAGAGAAGCAAAGGTTCCTCATCTGGGAACTTCTAACGCCTTAGCATAGAGGATGTTTCTATCAACACTACAAATCAGAGAAATCTGTGGGGTGCAGCAGGATTTGCAGGTTTTCCTGCCAGGCTGTTGAGCCTGAGGCTGACAGAGATAGTCTCGGTTGAAGGCTGCACTAGCTGTGCTTGGAACCTATTGCACTTCTGACAAAAACACATGCAGTACATGTGCACAGAGAGTTAAAGCACATATAAAATAGATTTCTGTGTATATATTCATTTATAGGTGCAATATAAAAATGGGGGTCTGAACATTAACTGCATAGCATTCAAATCAAGAAATCAGGACAAAATTGTGCATTAAAGAACTGTAGCATGCATGCAAACTTTGCGGCTTCAGACTAGCTTTAGATAGCACTAGAAATGGAAGAACTTAAAGTGATGCATACTGGCAGGTTTGCTTGCAACTATTTTTCAGTTTTTGAGCCTCTATACATTACTTACTGGCATTATGAATGTCTGCCAGGCTTATGAAAATGAGCTTGTTTTTCTTGTACTGTGGGTTCCATAATCATTAATACCAGGTCTGTGCATTACTGGAGTAAATGAAAGTGCACACTAGAGACAGATCAGGTGTGAATACACGATTGCATTCTGACAAACTGGACAGTATGATGTAAGATCTTTAGGATCTTACACTAGCTTTGTTTGAGCTACAGGTAGATCTGTTCTGATGCTGCATAAAATTAAACCAGGGAAGACAACATTTGAGACAGCAAAGCTTCAAAGTCAAAGATGCCTATGGAAAAAATATTTGAAGAGGCAGAGTGAGTTTTTTTAAGTTCACAGGACTGTGACATTTCTAGACTCAGACTCGGTGCCGAAAGACTGCATTTACCACCACATGAAATGATGTTCATAAGGTCACAGTGTATTTGAAATGCTCTTTTCAGTGGTAACAACCACTTGAAGTGCACTCAGGACCCTTAATGCCTTGCCACTTGTTCCCTGGTTCATATCATGTCACCTGGCATCCTCTGTGAGGCCAAAGGACGAACCAAAGAAATGAATAGAGCCAGGTTAAAGAAAACTCCAACTAAAAAGTAATGATCTGGCTTCCTCTAAGGCACCACAAGCAGCTGTACTCACACTGTGGAAAGGGTGGTTGGGGCAGGTCTGAGCAGGCACTGTGCTGGGCGGGAGAATCTGAAGCCATGGCTGCTTGAGAAAATGGTGTGAGGAACCATTCACAGAGATGCTCTGTTTGCTCTATACTGTCTCATCCTCCCCACTTGAAAAGTTGTCCATGAGTATGGAGAGGTCCTCAGGCCACAATCAAAAGGCTATTCAGGCACACCTGATCTGCTGAAGGAGTAGTGCTAGAGACAGCTCAGGGAAACACAGTCAGAATGCTCACTACTATAACGAGTTTCCCCATCAGCTGTAGTCAGGTTGGCTCTGTCACAAATCACACAGTCAGATACTAGTTCACAAAGGGATTCTGGTCAGAAAGGGTTCTCATCATCCACCCTTCTGGGCTTTCTGCTGTGTGTCCAAACCTCCTTCCTAAATACATGCTCAAGTGCTCCTCTGAATCAGGTCATTTTATAATAGTCTGTTTCAGCTCTAGAAATCAGTGTATGCTACTAAATAAAGATGACAACAATGAAGGATGGTTTGCATTTGCAAAGTAGTCAATACTAGCTTCTTCAGTAGAATTATTCATTTCTGTTAACTGCTTTACATATTTTATAATTAATTATACAATTAATTTTAAAACATCTGTTTAGAAAAATTAAATTAGAGAACAAAATATTTGGAAAGCATTACAGTAAGTTTAAGAGATGCAAAAGAAGTCAGGTTGCTATACTTAAAAATTTAAAAATCTACTACTTCATATTTAACTGGCCATTTTTTAGACATTGTCATATTTTCAAAAGTCATGTAGGATATTATGGTTTTAGTTGTAACTCTGCTCTCTTCTTGTTGATCTTATTTTAACATACTTTATGGTGTATTTTTATGTGACATGCAGTCATATGTGTGTAAAAAGCACATTTATTTACAATTTATGAGATTAAATTATATATGAACTGAAATACGCACAAGGCTAATCTTTTTTGCTAGATCTCTTTTGATACTATTTTTATATAGTATTATTTTACTAATAAGATGCAAGTCCAAGGGTTTAACATTGCCCCAGGAGAAGTACAGTCTCTGAGGCACACATTGCTCACAGCTGCAGTGAAATATCCATCACTGCAAATTTCAGCACTTCTAATTCCATCTCAGTGACATCAGTGGGATAACTGAAATATTACTCACATGTGGTACTCGGTAAGGGCATGTATGGTTTTATCAAAATTCTATAAAAGTAATTTTGTGTTTATCATTAGCAGCTTTTTCCTAACAAAAAATCAGAACAAAAAATATTAGTGGGGATAATGTGGTGTATTTGTTGGTGTATTTGTGGTGGACATTTTTTTTCATTACAATTAAAATAAGATGTAATTTTCCCAAACTTTAAAATTATCAGCAAACCTCTTCCTGTTTACTTTAGTTTCTAGGTTCTTTTTTATTTCTTCCTGTAACAAAATTGGGAAATTCATACTGTAGCAGTAGCTTAGCCAGCCTTATGGAGACTTTGTTTATTATAAATCGTTCAGAAGATAATTCAGATATTGAATGTCTGCAATTCAGTGGAAGCCATGGTTTCTTAATCACCACTGCCAGACTTGTGCCCAGCCTGATCGTGTGTGTGTGGTAGTACTGCTTTGATTTTGACACTGTACATGTGGGCCAAGATATATAACACCCCACACTGTGGCACTGTGTCTCCTTATCCACCGAGGATGTGGTAGGGTGCTGATACTGTTGTTGTCTCTCTAGAAGGTTGCTTTTTCTGATGCTGAACTCAGTACAGTCAGAAGAGAACTGTACACTAAACTATTTGCCTTGTAGCAATGCTAATGTATTGCAACTTTTTATCCTATTTATTTCATCTCCATAAGCTGAGCAGCAATAGAGAATACAATTGCAAGGAGAGTCCCTGAACAAAAAGTTTCTGGTTTGGACATGACCAGCACACAACAAGGAAAGTATGTCAACAGTCAACATGTGCAACTCTCTGCACTGCTATTTCCTTTATTAGAGAGGCCAGTGAAAAGGAGAAATTACTAAAAGAAGACTAGGCTTCAAACCTGGGAGGTAAAACAACAAAGGAGAAACTTCACAACTGACAACATTGTGGAAATATGTGCTGATGGTCCTCTTCACTTACCCTAGCAGAAAACCCATTTGACAAAGGTACTAAGGGTCAAAAGAAGTGCCGTGACCATTAGGAAAGGGACAAACCTCAACATCTCAGAGTTCACGGGCAGCTAAAAGGGCTATTTGGAAAGTAACATCTGCATTTCAGATACTTCCCATACCATGTTGCCTGAATGTCACAGATGTAAAAGAGGCCACCGAAAGTTTTGCTTGTATGAGGTTCTCCAAAAGCATCAGAGCCACAAACAGGATTCATACCAGTATCCCTTGCAGTTTCTCCTGATTCTATATTAACAAGATTAAAGCAAAAAGCATGTTGCAGACCATTGTTCACCAATCTGGCCAAGCGGTGCACAGGGCTGGTGTTGGTTGCAACTCCTGCTAGGCTGTAGCTGGCACCCAGCCCATCCAGATCTGCAGGCTGTGTTTGCTGCTGTCAGATCCAGCCTGCTCTTTGATGCTCCGGCTCGGAAAGTTAGACTTTATTGGCAAACACAGCTATTGCAAGTAACCACTTGAGCAGCTATGGAAGTGGTGCAATGTGTGTTAGGCCAACTTCTTACTGGGATAGTGCTTGCTTATTTTGTTTTATATAATAATTGGGAAAGCAAGAGGCAGCAGACAGCAGAATGGGGGGAGCAAGTCCAGACGACACTAGAGTCTGCTATGACTCACTGATTTCCCAATGATGGCAATGGGATAACTTTGTGCAAAATCTCAAGTGCTGTTTGCTGCACTGCGACACTGGGTGTTCATTTTGAGAGAGCTGGAAACTGTGTCTTCCTGAGCTTGCTACCAGCCTTCTGTAGTCCTCTCCACTCCTCTCCTATTACATCTGACCCCCAAATGGGATGTAATACTTCATCTCAGCCCTCACCAGAATATTACTTCTTTCTCTCACACAGAAAACTCCAACTGGTATACTCCAAAATGCCTTTTATGATGTTTCATTGTTTACAAGTACTTATTTAGCTTGTGATGAATTACTAGATCTTTCTCCACACAGTCCTCATTTTGTAATTGTACATGATATTTCACTTACCCATAGCACTCACACTTCCTCTTTGTTTTACTAAATCTTGTAAGATTTCACCTACTAATAAACTGTTAATAAACTTATTACATCAGCAGAAAACAAAGCAAACTCTAACAGGGATATAATAAACCCCACAATTCATATTTGTGATAAAATTTATAATCATATTTAAGGCACCTATAATAGAAAAAAAAGTTTGAGAAATGTGCTTCTATATTTTTCTATTTAGTTATTTAACGTGTATGTTTGAACCCTCAGATTGGGAATCATCTGACAATCCAGGGTCTAGCCTAAACTAGTCATATGGCTTTTCCTAGTCGATCGAGAAAGAGAAAATCATCCAGAGACTGATTCATTCTAAATGCTTTGATTGCCTATTTCAGAAAGGTAGTAATCACTCCCTGGATGTGTCTTCCCTCACTGACTAGAGAAGAAGACAATACAACTGCTTTAGAATAGATAGCAAACTTCCAAATTGCTAAAATTACACAAGATGAGTCCCAGCTGCAGCTTGTTCTCCCCCTGGAACAGACAATCAGACATAAATTCTTCAAAGATTTAGGACCTAACTCCCATTGATTTCTCACTGTTAGATTCTTAAGAAATTTACTTCAATGAGAGTTACACACCTAAACGTGGTGAATACTTAACATGGGGTCTGCACTGGGGGCCCATTGACAAATTGACATTGACAAAAATCTTACCAAATCGGCCTCTGACTATACAAATAACAGCTTTCAAGCACTTTCTCTTCTGGCAGATATTTTTCTTTCTCCCTGTTGCAAAAAGTATATGTTTGAACTTCAAGCACCATAAGCCCCAACCCCAAGGAAGGGGAGCAGGAAAGTGCTGAAGAAATTACTGTCTGTGAGAGCCACTACTAGGTTTGATAGAGCACCTCTTTCAGATTCCCTTTTTGGCCACTTCTTGATCTTTCTTACCACAAAACGTTTACTTATTTAAAACGCTCCAACAAACTAAAACAACAGGTATTACAGACCTGGCAGGTGTTTTATTACAGTAGCACCATCCTGAAATTACATCTACTTATTTTTATTCAAATTGACAACATTTCACCTTGAGTGTTCCTTAATGACATAAAACTAAGTCTCCTTTTTTCCTCTTTGAAGTTACAGCATTGTGGATGTTGATTGTTTAATTGTCCTTCCAATCATGCACTTAACTTCCCACTTGGCCCTATGCAGGACATGACTTGAAGACATTAGCAATCGTCACTAATGTGGATTGCCTTAGGATGTTTAAGTTTATTTGTAATGGAGGCAAACACTCACTGTTTGGATGAATTCTATAAAAGCTGAACATTTTCTGCCCTAGGCAAAGTTTTCAGAAAGAGTTCATACGGTTTTTCTGGTTGTAATCAGTGCATTCAATTATGCATAATTTGGTTTTCATGGTTTCACTGTTGGATCACATAAAGTCAAGTATAATTACTACCAAAAATAAATTTCTGTATGCACCTTGGAATAGTCACCACAGACTTATGACACACTGGTAGGAGATTCACAATTACTTTCGTCAAATGCAAGTGAAATTGCAATGGTTAATCACAGGGATAGAAATAAATGGTCATCAAGCCTCAGTGCTACTATAAACTAAAAATCAATTGCTGTACCAAATGGGCAGAAGGAATGTGAGAAAGCTCTGAATTTATAGTAATTTTCATGAAAAATATTCCACAATATTGTATGGGATTCTTGCTTACACACAAAGCAAAGAAGTGAAAAGGGTCTTCTGCATCCAATAGGGAGTTTTTGTGGGACTCTCTGGTAACTTCCAGACAGGTGCCTGAGGCAAAACTTTCTCTTGCCTATTGCAAGTTATTTCACGTATGCAAGTAACCTCCACAAAAAGCTCCACTTTTGTTTTTTAAGCAGGATGGGTCTCACTAGCTTATCTCTCCCTCCAGCTGTGGCTTTAGTAAGAAGTTTTGTTAGCCTTAAAAAAAAAAAAATAAATTAAGGGATAAATTGTAGAACTTGCAATAGGGAGTAATGATCTTGAGAGGATGAACTCTTCATTTCCTTCTCCCAGACAACCTTAAACATCTCCTTTGAGTGGAAATAAAATGAAACTGTGAAACTTTAGGAATAACTAGACAGGACATTAATTCTGCCAATACTCCTATAGGGTCATTTACTGACAGGAAAGTAAATAGGTGGGCCACTAGTTTCTGTATCACTCTGTCAGAACTGAGATGTATCAAAGTATAAGCAATGTTGTTCTCCTTTGCTTCTACTTTTTGCTGCTGAATACTACACAAATCACTTTATTTACCCATAAAAAGTGGAAAATCTGAAATGAATACTGGACACAGTCTGGAATACAAGGTGATCCAGGAGTACAAGGGGATTTTAATTCCTGACGTGACCTTAATGGAGAAAATCATTTAGTAAATGCAACTGTTCACTCCCTTCGACCTTCTGACATAAATTCGGCAGATTTAACTATATGTAACTACATACAACTATATGTAATTGTCTGATTTAGTAGCTTGAGACTCCTTTGAAAACTGAACAAAAAACTGTATTTAGATTAATCAAACTTATGTTACAAAAGATATTTTAATTTGAACTCAGAACAGAAAATATACAGTATCTTAATTTGGTTTTGCTTAACTTAGCAATAGGTAAATTATTTTAAATAATCTACCAAACCCAGTCTGATTTAGGGCTGACCTTTTCTGGGGTAGGTTACTTGAAAGCAGCTAGATTTCAGTGAGTTAATAATATGCAAAAAAAAAAATAAAAATCTCAGACAGCTTCTGGGTGTGTCTTTTGCCTGAAGTGAATACATATTTTAAACAACATATGTTTGGACTTGAATCTGTAAACCCGTGTTTATCTGATTTAAAATAATCAGGACTGAAAATGACACCATTAGAATCAAGCCATAACATCCCAAAGAATGGTCTGCAGATCTCTACACAACCTCCTTTCCTCCACTCCCAACTCACCCAGACTACTATGCTTGGTAGTTTTGTGGAGGAAACTAATCTCATTAGCCAAAGAGAGAGCTTGAGGGTCTAGTTTTACAAGAATTTTTTCTCTGCAGCCATGCTTCCCCCTCCTCAACACCATCCCCTCAGGCTGACCTATATCCAAGCTGCCAGGGAAATGGCCTGCCTTTACATAACCACCTTCCTTGTGCAGCTATATGGAAAACTGGACAAGGAAATTATTCCAACTCAGAATTAAAGTGTGTGTGTTGTGTTACTCCTTTTTAAGGGGTTTCAGTCCAATCAGTCCCCTAATTCTGCTGAATGTGCATTTACACTAATGCTAATGCCAAACAAGGGTCAGCAGAAGTCCCTTGCTACATGTGGAGATAACAGGGTAGAGGTGTGGGACACCTCTTATTTTGACATAAGCTTACTTAGGACAGATATAGTCTAGCCAAACCTGTGAAGGAGGGATTTGTATTTTCTTATGTACAGTCACAATGCACTCTCAATCTAAAACTAACGATGAAGAGACCCCTGGGATCAGAGGCTGACAGCGCTTGCAGTGTTCATTCGAGATACGGAATCAGTCCCTGAGACTTCTGAAGAGAGCAAATCTCCCTGTGGGAAGAAGGAATTTCTGTCATGGACTTTAAAGTGCAACATACAAGCATTTTGGGATTCATAATATAATCAATTTAAAAACATTTTATTGAGCATTTTGATAAAAGAAGCTGCAAAGACAAATGGATTAATTTTCTGAATTGATTTACCTTGCTTAATTTAAAACAGCTTCATATATTACTAGCACTAAATATGCATTACTTTTTTTCTAAGGGCACAGTATTCCCTGACTGCATGAGTGGTTTTCAAAATCACAAAACGAGAAGTTCCTGCCCATTTCATCTTTTTTTTCTGCCTTTGTTTCTCAGATTCTCTCGTTTCATAGTTCACATATGCACTGTATTTATTATTGACTGCTATGACAAAATAAGTTCAAAATCCTTTGTTTCTAATTTTTCTTTTCTTTGGATGTTTAAACTGGCAGTTTAATGACTGTTGCCACCTACTAGTGAATCACTGCCCTTGCCAACACTCAAGATAAGACAAGCTCACTTTTCCCAGATGAGGCCCTTTGCTGTGCACTCTGGGAACCGTAGTACAAGACTTAGTTACTTCAGATCCATTTTAATTTTAGTAGATTGTTCAATAATTGCCTGGAGCAACATAAACACAAAGATCTTCCCCTTGAATTTTTGATCACTTTGCAAAAGTAGCAAGTATCACATATCTTACCTAAATACGAACAGATGTTCAAGTGTCTCTGTACCTTGGAGTAAAGGTGTGAAACAACTGGACAGCTAGAACAAATGCCAGCACTTGAGAAAGAGAAGGAAGCTTTCCCACTGTCTTTGATGAGAACAGGTACAGATGGATAGCTTCAAAAATCTGTATTTGGCATTGTCCCACTGGCTGTTTAGAACAGTTCAGTGTTTCACAGACTTTGTTCATTTAATGTCATCCTAACATTTTCCAAAGGAAGAAGGCTGGAAAAGAAGGTGAAATATTGACATGCCAATGCTGCCAGGACAGTTTTCATTCACAACAGAAAATTTTCTTTCTTTACTTGCTTGCTTTTATAGGGGGAAAAAAAGTGTGCGCTCCTGCAGTGTTTGTTTGTTTTCCCACAGTAATTTCCTTGAGGAGCACCAGTGGTCAATGGAGCACAAGCTGACAGCTCTGCACACCCTATGCACCTGAACGGTCGTGTTGACAGGGGCATGTGAATGTTTAGTCGCTCAGGACTCACCTGCTTGGCTTGCAAACTCATCATTCCTGACTAAAAAGCAGTTTTGTTTAACAAAATCCCCATGTTCTGAGATACACAAGGAAACAATAAAAACAGGGATAAAGTTTCAGCCTTACAGATCTTGATACTGGAGCTGTCAGACTTTGGAGGTTCCAGGTTTAGTGCCTAAGATGTCCACAATCTTTCAGGTGAAGCATTAAGGTGGGATGGAAAGCACAGTGTTCCTGAGCAGTTTGATGGCAGCTGTTAGGGAGTAAGGGTGTTTGAATCCTGCAATAATTGAATCCATTGCAGGGTCCCAGGCCTACATATGGAACTTGAACAATAGGTATTTACTTAAATTACATAGATTACCTCAGAGATGTGGAATTTGTATGCCCTGCCCACTCCCCTGAACCTTTGGAGCTGGGATCCTGTGGGGAACATAATGGGCTTAATTACGGTGTCTGGACTAGCCATGTAGGACCCGGAAGGCAGGAGTTAACCTCACCTCACCTTTTACATGCCAGTGACCCCAGGCTTGGCTGGGAACCTCTGGACCAGCTTCTGGATTGCCATGACGAGCACTAATTGGTGCGACGGCAAAGGGAAATCCCGCACGAGCAAGGCCACGGTGCCCGTGCCTTCTCCCCGGGCCCGAGCGCGGTGGGTGCGGCTCTGGGCACGCACAGCCCGCCGCCCGCCCGCGGGGAGCCCGCGGCAGGGTCCCCCAGCAGCGCCCGCCCTGCTGCGGGGCCGGCCTTGCGCGGCCGCCCGGGCCGACCCTCGAGGGCAGCGGGGCGCGACGTGGGCCCCGACCGCGCAGCCCGCACCCCCGACCCCGCAGCCCCGACCCCGCAACCCCGGCCCCGCAGCCCGCAACCCCGACCCCGCAACCCCGGCCCTGCAGCCCGCCCCCCGGGTCCCGCAGCCCGCACAGCCCGGGCGCGGCGCGGCGGGGCGGGCGGGGGCTGCGGCTGTCACATGGCAGGAGGAGGGGGCTGTGTCGGGGCGGGCGGCGCTCGGGGCTCCCCCGGCCGTGCGGAGGCGGGCTGAGGCGGCGGAAAGTTTGCGGAGTGGCTGGCGGCGGTGGCGGCGCTGCGGTCCCCTCCCGCTTTCTGTCTTTACTTTTTTCTACACACCCCCCTCACCCCCTCCCGCCGCCGTCCCCCCTCGGTGGCCGCTCCGGGGCATGAGCGGGAGCCGCCACCCGCGCTGAGAAGCCGGAGGTCGCGCCGCGCCCGGCTCTGTCAGTGGGGGGACGCCAGGGACGGGAGCGCGGGCAGCGGCTCCGAGCCCGCCATGTCCCGCCGGGCGCCCGCCGCCCTCCCGGCGCTGCTGCTGCTGCTGCTGCTGCTGCCGCTGCCGCCGCTGCTGCTGCTGGGCGGCCGCGCCGCCGCCGCCGCCCGCTGCCCCGTGTCCTGCCGCTGCGCCGGGCGCCTCGTCGCTTGCAGCCGCCTGGAGCGGAGCCGGCTGCCCGAGCGGCTGCCGCGGGGGGCGGTGCAGCTGTGAGTATCGGGGCGACGGGCAGCGCACGAACTCCCCCACTTCCCCCCGCCCGCCCGCCCGCCATCTTCTGCCCCCGGGCCGCGGTGCCGCCCGCGTGCGGGCTCCGAGGGGCGCGCGGGGCGCGGGAGGGGCCGGGGCCGGGGCCGGGCTGTCAGCGGGACAGCGGCCCGGGGCGGGCGGCGGCGGAGGCGGTACGAGCCCGGTGAAATCGGGCCCGGGAGCGCTTCTCAGGGCCGGAGAGGGCGAGGAAAAAAGTTGTGTTGACTTTCTCGTAGAACGTTCAGTGGTCGGCGGGCTGGCGCGGAGCTGTGTGCCGGGAGAGCCTCCCGCGGCGCGCTGGCGGTGCCGGCTCCAGCGGGGCGCGGCGGGGCCGGCCCAGGTGCCGGCGGCGCGAAGTGTGCTTCGGTGGCTAACTTTTATGGGAAAAGCATAAATTATGTCTGCTTTCTAAAAGCCTGAAAATAGCTGGGGGACTTCTCACATTTGTTTTTAATCGCTTGTCACTGAAAGATCTTCTATAATAGTCGTATTAATTTTCGATTACGTTTTCAAAGCAGATTGAGATAAGGGCTTTAAAGTAAACAGGAAGACTTTCAATTAGTTGTGGCTAATTCTGTTCAATTGCCTCGTCTGGAGGTCATGCTGCTTTACTCATGAAATGTGGATGGCTGTATTGACACCATATGGAACTGAACACAGGCATGGGTCTGGGAGTTGAATGTTTCCAGGACTGGTATAGGAAAGTGTGAGGGGAAAGAAACCTTTTTTTTTTTCTCTTTTCCTTATGTGATTGAAATATATGGATCAAACACTGGATCTGCTTTACGTTCAACAACTGCTTCCTATTATATTTCATCCCTCCTGTTCTTTTGAACTATTTCAGTATGCTCACAAGTTTTCTGATAAAACTTTTAATACTAAGCTAAACTTCATAGTTTAGTTTCTTAGCTTAGCTTACTTTAGTGCTCTTAAGTTAAAATTCAAGTGTGGTAAACAAAAAAACAAGGGGAAGAATAGCAGAACTTTAATTTTTTAGAGTTGCCTTGAAAAACGTTTTGCATTAGCAGTAATCCAAACTTGTCGTTTCCACTTACGATCCCGAGAGACAATAAAACACATTGCAGGGCTTTTTTGTCAGCACAAGGGAGATTTTTTCTAATTAGAGTTCCCTTGATAGTGTAAATTGTCCTTATGTAAGTTCACATTCCTTTAAAAGTGTGAGAAAATAAGTTCCGCTTGTATAAATAAGCTTTGGTCTGTTGTAAGAAACCCTGCTGTGATTACTCATTGGACAGCTGTGTCACTTGCTTTTAAACTCACAGGAGTAGATCTTTGTAGGTGTCACCAAACCATGTGGTCTGACCGCTTTTGTGTAAATATTTCTTTTGTTTGTGTCAAATGCCTTAGAAGTGCCCAGCTCTTTCCTCCTTCCCCTCTTAATTGGAGAACAAGGAAGAGTGTGCCGTTGTCTTTTACCTCCAGCTACCCCCGGTACTTCGAGCTGGGATTGTGCAATCTGTAAGGTTGTTAATGCGTTCATCTTTACGTACGCAAAAATGGTTTGACTAGTTTGGATTATTGTTGCAACAAACTGCACATTACAAATTGCAAAAGATTGTTTATGAATTTTATTGTTATATGTTCAGTGTATTTTCCATGGAAGTCCATAGTGGGTATAGCCAAAGGCTAGTGGTTTAATTGCAGGCTTTCCAATCCTCTTGAGAAAACACCATTACCCCATGTTCTCAACATATGTAGACGAGATCTCTCAAGCAGTAGAGTGAAACCTCTTGTGCATGAGAAGGTTTAGGCCTGCGTTAGGCTTTACACCTTTCTTTGCCCAACTGTCTACTTGCCCAGATGGTGAGGAGGTTTTTGAAACTCTTCTTTCATACCATCTTCTGTTACCCTGCTTTCATGGGAGATAGGTCTGCTGAAAACTGATACACGTTTATAATGGCTTTGTGTGCAAATAGTTTTGAAGTTAGATTTCTGTTTAATTCCAGGATGTGTATCCCAGGATTGTAAGAATGTGGCTTTGTTAGAGCTAGTATAGCAGAGCTGGAGGAGGACAGATGGAGGGGGGAAGAGTGTTGAGCATTGGCCAGTGTCCTCTGTGTGTGAGAACTCCTGCTGGCATTGCTGTAGCCTTTGTCAGGTTCACTGAGGAATGCTAGAACTGTTGGTGGGGCAGGAGGTAAAGTCTCAAAGATGGTTTTCACTTGTGTTTGTATTACATCTTTAGTATTTACATTTTATAAACCCTCTAGTTCTCTACCAGAATTGCCAGAAAAAAGGCTGTATGGTTTTCACAGCTGTTTTTCAATATTTTCCAGACTAAAACTTGAACATAGCAGGCTGATTTATGAGTCACTTTGGATCAGTGTCTTAAAACAGCTACAGCCTGGCTTTTTGTTTTTCAGCTCTGCTGATTTCTGCTGAATTAGCAGCTCTATAGGCCCCAGTGGGACTGATTAAGGAGCTGTTGCTGGATTTGCATTTTAAAATTTGACTTGGGGCTCAGGTTTCTGAGTTCTCTAAGGAAGAAGAAGATAATTGTGGCTAAGTGTTGTAAATTAAGTTAGAGTCTAAAAGTTATATCTATAAAATGTGTGAAGAAGCACTTGCTCTCTCCCTTTTTGCATTAGGCCTTTCAGTTTTTCATCACACAAACGTTGTGGTTCAAAGTTAGGTTTCAGCTAATGCTGAGACTTGCGAATTGGGAAAGATGGTCATACAAACATAATAGAACCCAGAAAGTAGTCTCTTTCATAGAACAGGTTCTTAAAGGGCCTCAAAAACTATGACTGCTTTTCAAGTAGAGGCAATTTTGCTTAAATGCCCAATCACTTTTATTAGAAATTCGAGGTGAAGAACAGGTATATATGCTCACTATTGGTATAAAGAATTTCTTAATATAAATCTGTTTTTTGAAGTTTCAGAGTGCATTCTGTTATATCATTAATGACTTCTGAAATTCTTGTAGTAATCACAGAGGAAATCCCCCACTTATAATGTGGTTTTAACAGACAAAGAAAATTCAGAAATGGAAAACACATAGTAATAATGTTTCAACATTGTCAGTTCCATTTCTGTGGAGGAAAAATACTGCTTAGTTTTCCAACTTTTTCTTCATACTTGTTTTAAGATACGTTGAGAAATGCATTAGACTGAAATGTACTTTTACTTTTACAACAGAGATGATAGATTTTTATATTTAAAAAATGTCTCCAATCCAGTGCTTGTAAGTTTTTGAGAACCTTCTACAGGCTTAAGCTTCACTTAGAATGTTAATAAAAGGCAAATATTTTAACTCTTGGTTCACTTCCAACCACTCTGATTTAACTTAAAATGTAACTTGCAAAGCTTTTTTTTTCTGAAGTGTCGCGTGCCAGTAGTGCTGAAATAATGTTTAATGAAATATTTATAGTTCATATTCTGTCCAACTATTGGTAGACAAGCATGTATACAGCTGTATGAAACAGGCAATTCAATATTGTCTGGAGGGTTGGGGATTTTTTTGTTGTTCTTTTGCTTTGGGGTTTTTTTTTTTGCAACTTCTATTTGACAACCTGCTGTAAGTAAACCAACTATAAGGAATTTGTATGTATGTATTTTTTAAAGTAGGTGCTACTTGGAAAATGTGAATGTATCTGTAGTGTTAAAAAACAAACACCAAAAAAGTAGTTTGAAACTTAGTGTAAGTTATGCTCATAGTTGCCTTGATAGACTCCAGATGGATGTGAGCTTAAGCTGTGAGTGAAAGTGTCTGGCTCCAGTGTGGTGATCATGCACAGCAGTGGTTGTAATTGCAGGATTTTTATAGTTTCAGGACTCTGCCAGATTTTTTTATTTTTTTTTTTTTAACATGTTATAACTCCAGCAGAACAAATCTACTCACATCTGTTACTGTCTGGTAGGTCATTTAGGCAAACATGCTTTAAATAAAGCTTTTGCAGGGTTTTTAGATGAAATGAAGAAATGCAGGGGTTTAGCACTAATGTTGAAAGCTCTTTGTTGAAATAATTACTGATTTCTAAGTCTCGTCTGAAACATGAAGAACAGTAACATATTAGGCATTAACAGCCATAACTTAACTGAATTTTGCCTGTTTATTTGCATAGCTCTTATAATCCCTACAGATTAAAGCCAAATATTGCATTAAGTTTAAGGGTAAAAGTTGTCTCTAAGCTGCCTTAAAGGACCAAGTTAGACTCCCATCTAGGTCTCTCTAACAGCATATTTTTTCAGTATTTACGCTTAAGAATACAGTATGAGAATTTCCAATATGTGTAGCTAATGCCTTCAGATACTAAACAAAGGGATTTTTCTCCAGTCTATGGCCAGGAGAATGTTTACACTAGATTTTTAAGCAGTGAAAGATGCAGTCCTCTAACTTAAGTGTGGTTAACCTAATTTATGGGAGAACTCAAAATCATAATGGTGAAGCTAACATTTGTAGGTTTTGCAAATGTTGACAGTGTATTGGTTTTCCATCATTAAGAGGAAGGTCTGTAGGTGTTCAGACACCTGGAAGAAGGCACAGATTTGTGTTATTAGGTGCTTGAGTCCAGAGCTGAGTCTCAAAAAGTATCCACTCTGTGACCACCTGAAGGTGGTGGCGGGTGTTCCCTTTCTCTAGGTGGCTCTCCCCCAGTCCTCAACCCATTTTTTTTGTGACGGAAAGTGCCATTGGCACCTGTGGGTCTGCCCTGTGCACACTCCTGTGCAGTCCTGGCTTGGGAAATGTAACGTGTGTTTTTTTCTCTGCCCATGGCCCTGAGCCAGGTGCTGGTGCCACAGCTCAGCAGCCCACTGGGCCTGGTCCAGTTGGCTGGCTCAGAGCACACCTCATAACTGAGTACTGGTGGTACCCCTTGTAATACCCATACGTGCCTGGAATTATTTTTTATATTTGAATTTTGTTACTATCATTTTTCTTTAACCACCAACTGCAGGCGAGAACAAAAGTGATGAAACGGTCAGTTTGTGGAGACTGAAACACAGTCTTACCATCCATGTGTGCTGCTGAGGAAGCCTAGGTGCCTGGCTGGGTTGCATCACACCAAGGGTATGCAGTGGTGGGTGCAGAGAAACTGGAGTTCCCTGGGTCTGCAGTTTTTCAGGGCTTAGTCACAGAGCAGAACACGTGGCACAGACACTGGACTTGGCTTCATTTAAGGCCAGGTCTGTGTGCAGCAAGGATATGCTGTTCATCAGGTTTCTTCACTTCCAGAACTGCAGATGGAGAGTAGACACATCCATGGCAGTCAGGCCTGCATTTGGCATACTCAGTATGGATGACTGTACTGAGTCATCTTACCCAGAAAAAGTAAGGAATCCTGTAGTTTACTCATAGATTCAACTTGAAATATGTTCATGCCTGTGTGGCTTGATGAGGACCCCAGGCATGTTGGATGACTGGTTAGTGCTTAATTAGCTTGGGGAAAAGTGTCATAAAGTGTGAGAATGTTCTTTCGAAAAAGGGTGTTTTTTAAAGCACCTTTTACCTTGTACTAGAGCTGCTCACTTCTGAGGTGTTCTGATTCATTTCTTTATATGTGCATTACAACACTCAATGGAGTGAGTTTAAGACTCATTAAAAATAATATTTTGGGGTTTTTTTGTCAGCTTGGATAAATGCAGTATTTTTACATGCAGCAAAATGCTTGCAAATGGTTGCATTGATGAAGGTGAGGTAGTGACAGGCTGTAGTAGGGGAGCAGGAAAGCATGTTTTGGTGAGTAAGTGACTAAGAAAGGGAAGGCCTTCAGCAGAGCTAGTCATGGTTACAAGGTCAGTTGTGAATCTGTACCGCTTGTGCAGGTGTTTATAGATGGCAAGTTTGAGTTTCTGTAATTAGCTTCTCTGCCTTTTACTGTATGGTCAATCTTATTTCTTTGATGTTTCCAGTGCTTCTGAGGCTGCAGGAAAAAATTTCTTAGGTCTCTATTGTATGGTATCAAATGTTTGAGAGGACATATGGCAAAGACACATGGTAATGTAAGGAAAAACATTTCTTGACAGTGGTCAAACAAAATGTATTGCATTTTTAGTACCTGATCTGTTTTGTAGCAAACACTACAAAAGTGCTAACAAGATTTCTTAGAAACTGCATCAATAGATATTTGGGATCTTCAGTATAAAATGGTGCAAGCTAAATGATCGAGCTACTTCAAGAGTAGTTAAGTGTGGTATTAATATCACTAGTATACAGACATCTTAAAACTCGTAATAGAATTAGCCCTTTCTATTTCTGTTTTCTTCTGATACTACTGAAGATCTCCATTAAATTTGGTTATGTAGGAATGGTGTCCTGAATTGTGTGAAAGCATGAAAATACAATTGAGATTTATGGATAGTCCTCATTATGTATTTGTGATCTGTCTGTTGCTGTAGAGAAGGGAGTGAGAAGAGTAAAGGGTACAAATGCTACGATTAACCCAAGGAATGAAACTGCAATGACTATTGCTTTATGAATTTTCCTTGTTTAAAACAACCAAGAGGTTGTTTTATCCAGATCTCTTGTTTTGAAGGGATACAGGACAGGGATTGTTGGTGTGTATATGAGTCAAAATCTTACCATGTTTTTCATGGGTCTTACACACGTTCCAGTGAACAGTTCTAAATTGTTCAGAGATAGAGAAATTTCTTTGACACTGCTGGCAATGATCAGGGTATTTGCACTTACTTATACCCTGTATACTCAAATGACTTTCTATTCTAATTTTACTAATAAAAAAATCTTACTACGTACTTGTAGACAAGTGATAACGTAATTTGGATTTAAATTGTATTACTTTACCCGATACTGTATGGCAAACTGACAGGCTGTTTATTTTTGTAACCTCACAGGGACTTAAGTCACAACAAATTATCTTCAATCGAGACCAGTCTCTTGGATCACCTTCATAGTCTTCAGGAAGTGTAAGTTAATTTGTCTTAATTAAAGACCAAAACAAAACAAAAAACTCCAACCAAAAATACCGAACCTGTGTTTGTGTATGCTAATTGTATAGCTATTGCTCTCAGGATAGTTGGTTGAACAACAAAGATGTTTGCTCTTCTGTTGTTTTACATTAAGTGAAACTGGAATTATTTTTAATTTTGACATGACACAGTTCAGCAATTTAGCAAGTCCAATGTAATCTTCTGATTAACATCAAAGCTAACTCTCCCTTTTGTAATATTAATAGGAAGTTGAACAACAATGAACTAGAGATCATTCCAGATCTGGGACCAGTCTCTGTGAATATAACTCTTCTGTCTTTGTAAGTAGATCTTACTCTTGTCCCTGGTTAGTGGAAGTAACTCTGCAGGGTTCATGGAAATGCATGCATTACAGAGATTAAAGTGAAATAATTGGAAATAGAGCAGCTTGTGGTTAGGAAGTTCATTGTCATATTATTTAGCAGGTTGTTTAAAATGTGTATAATTGAGCTTAATCCTTGTAGTTTTTGTGCTTCCCTCACATACAAAGACTGCATTAGAATTAATTTATGTTGTGGTAGTGCCCAGAAGCCTCAGTCCTGTTGCGCTAGGCACTGCACAAACATCAGTAATCATTATACAAACTTGTACAATGCAGTCTTTAAAACAAGAGTTTCCCTCTGTCAGAATGCATCTTGGCTGAGATCCTGATGTGTTAAATCATGGCAGAATTCTATTAAGTTCAGTGGGCAACATGGGTAAATCCCCTCAAGACAGCTTCAGGATAAGTATCTAGGTTAGAAGATGTTGTGCCAATGTCTTGAAAATGTCTTTCTGAGCCCATTTTAATGTGTGGCATATTTTTTTATGGCTGCAATTAATACATGTAATTGGGACACATGATTGTGTCCATGTTCATTCTTTTGTTTGAAAGAAATTAATAGGTTACTTGATGTAGTAACATTTGTAATATGACTATAAAGTTGCAAAAAGTATAACGGGCCCATAACCAAAAAAGTTGATTTTAAAGGAAATCTTAATCCTTAAGTTTTCATTTGGAACCAGTTGGGGGTTTTTGCCTGTGGTCTAGTTTCAATAAAATGTTGAATGAACAAGTAGAAACAATAAACTGTTGAATGAACAAGTAGAAAAATACTATCAGATTAATCAGTTAAAATTAGTTAATTAGTAAAAAAATTAGTAAAAAAAGAAAAGACTTGTTTTTCGTGTGTGTGATTTGTGTTTTATCAATGGAAATCTAAAGTGTCTAAAGCTACTAATATGTAGCCTCTGGCCAAATCCTGTCCTTGAATACAAATTGCAAGTTACCTTTCTTGAAGAAGCCTGAAGGGTTAAAACAATACAGTAAATTTTGGAAAGCTGTTCAGTTAATTAAATTGATCACTATTCAATTGCTTACATCTGGTGATTTATAGGGGTTTGTTTTTACTCTAGGCCCAGGTCAGCTAAGTCAGCTGGTGCAGCCGCTCTGTCTGGACTGCTCTGTTTGAATAAGAACTAAGTGACATTTGATACTGATGTTGCTTCTTACAGATCAAACTCAAAAAGAATGAAAGAAAAAGTGGACAGTGTCTGACAAATAACTTGCATTTAAGGACATCTTTTATTTTGCAGTACCATTGATGTTATTTTTACACTGGCATAGAATTCTGTAGTTTAAGCATCTAGTTGATCTAAAGAATATATACTTTTTTTTTTTTACCACCTTGCTAAGGTTCTTTTTGCCACAACACTAGGCATATTAACATAATAAAATGGTTTGTATTCTCCTGTTTTATTTCTGATGAATACAAAGTTGAAAATTTGTCTTAACATCTCCTTTAGTACTTTTCATGGAAACTTACCCAGTTTAGATGAACCTAGAATCATCCTTCTGCAGCTGTGCAAAAATTTTTGTATTCCTGTGACAGAATAAATGATTATCAAGCACTGGTGATTTGGTTGTTTCATATCCTTAGGTTTGGTTCATTTACTCAGGTGGTCAAACATGGAGAAATCTTCATTAGTTCTGCTCTGTACTGTATATACTGACACTTAAAAGGGGAAAAAAACCTATTTCTAAAAGTGTTACCATACTACCAATGCAGTTAAAGTTGGTCTGGTTGGGTGTTACCTTGTCTTCACTCTAATTCTGTGTGTGGAGAAAGAGATTACTGAATATAGCTGTGCTACAGCTGAGATTTAATACCTATTCTATGACTACAGCAGAGATTCCTTGAGATTCATGTGGTAGAAATAATTAAGTATTTAAATGTTTTGTGTTAACTTACGAATGTCAGT
The DNA here is from genome assembly GCA_035222235.1 of Margarornis squamiger. Classification (NCBI taxonomy): domain Eukaryota; kingdom Metazoa; phylum Chordata; class Aves; order Passeriformes; family Furnariidae; genus Margarornis; species Margarornis squamiger. The sequence goes on along the minus strand of JAWWTY010000037.1, from coordinate 30,942,699 downwards.
GTACAATGGTTAAGATAATTATTTCTGTATCAAAACAGATGAACATAAAACATAAATTTAGAGTGGTATTATTCAAATATAAAGCATCTTGTTTGTTTTGCAAAGGTTTTCTTTGAAATGTGGAGTAGAATCATATAATCATTTAAGTTGAAAAAGGCCTTTAAGATCACTGAGTCCAACTATTAATCCAGCTCAGCCAAGTCCACCACTAAACCATGCCCGTAAATGCTGCATCTTCTGAATACCTCTAGGGATGGTGACTTAACCCCTTCCCTAGGCAGCCTGTTACAATGTTTGACAACCCTTACCATGATTAAATTCTAAACCTTCCTGGGCACAACTTAAAGCCATTTCCTCTGGTCCTACCACTTGTTACTTCAGAGAAGAGACCGACCCCCACTGTGCTACAACCTCCTTTCAGGTAGTTGTAGAGAGCGGTAAGACCTCCTGTTCTTACTGGTTGGATGTTATTTATATAAAAATATTAAATCTCATTTCACAGAAGATAATGGTAGCATAAGTGGACAAATATTCAATATAATGATACCTTTTTTTTTTTGAAGTGAAAAAATACATTCATTTATTTTTTCAGTGGTGAATGTTATTTAAAGGGAGTTGAATCAAACTGAGTTAATATATCTAAGTCCCGTGAAGAGAACATGAATGGAACAATTAGAATATAATCTTTAGAACCACTCTTCAAAGAAATATCTAATGACTTTCTCCAGGATTTTAAACTTCTATGTGAAAGGAGCTTGTGGAGCCTTTCCAAAACAAACTACTGCTTCCTTGTTGTATCTTTGTTCTGACTTTCAAATAATAGCAGAAGAGAAAGTGCTAGTCTTCTGAAACTTGATTTGATTACATTTCTTACAAGATACATATATGTTGGTTCATTACTCTCAGTTGAAAAACCAGTTGTTTTTTCTTTGAGGAGCCTTCAAAAAATGCTGTGGAAGGGGTGCCCTCTTTTTTTGTCAGTATCTTTATTTTTGAAGAAGGTTTCTTGCAAGTTTTTTTCCACTTAATAATTGTCATTCAGCTGTGGAGCCTTAGAATTTTACCTGTTCTTCAAGAATAATCTTGCCCTGCAGAGGAAATTGCCCTGCTGGTATGTCTACATAATAGTGCAGCTATCTCTGCACAACAGTGTATATCTGTATTCTTGGAGCAATATAAACAAGCATGGGTGGATTATCATTTTAGTGTAGTTTCCATTTCTAGAGCTACCTCATTTCTAGTTATCTAATTCATATTTATCTAATGGAGATATTTACATAGTAATGAATTATTCCGAATAAATATACACAGAGAAGCAGATGTTCCCAGTCTCATGGTCCCAATCTGTCTGTAACAGGAAACAACAATGCCGGCATTTTGTTTTTATAGATGCCAGCTGAGGGTTGAACATCATGGGAGAGAAAAGTATCAGGCAGGCACACACCCCCCACGACCCTGGGAAGACCTGAAGTTAGTGCGAGGGAGTATACAAGCATATTCAGGCACACTTCCATTACATGGCTGGAGATGCATCTATGATTTTATTAATGTGATGAGTATGTATCTTGTCACATGGCATAGGAGAGCTTATGAGCCTCCTGGGAATCTGGAAACTACTGTGAGTTATATGGTTGGTACTTCGGGCTAAATCTTGTCAGGAGGCTGTAGGTTGTTAAGCTGTGTTGGCCTGCCTGACATGAACAGATATAAAATGTTCCAGACAGAGCAAAGAGTAGGACTAGTATTCCCTATTCTAATTGTTTGAAAGTTTGGCATTGTAAGTATGAATCACTATCTGTAGATTCTCTTAAGGATAAATGAAGAAGAAAAGGCTTTCTCTGAAGTGATTTTCCTTTCCTAAGATAGTTCAGATGACTTCCTACTGAATCCCATCTAGGTTTTAAACTAACTTTTAGGTGTCTAAATTTAGGTTCTGCTTTAAATGTCTAGCCAATTTATTCAGGCTTGTGTGACTTATGGTGATGTTACATGCAGGATGTTTAGCCATTTAAGTCAGTTATTTGAAAATTAAATTGCTCAGCCACTATCTTCCTTGAGAGAAGGCAGGAAGAGAGCAGTATATTAAGGCAGAAAGAGGGAAGTTCAGCTACTTGCCAGAGATTATCATCTCTCCAGTCAGCATAGTAGCTCTGGCCGGAAGGCCAGGTTCTCCAAGTGCTGAACAACATGAGCTTTTGGCGAAAATACTGGATTTAACAACTGATTACCACAGATGAGCAGACACCACACACAGTAATGTAGGTATATTTATCTATCCCTAGAAGGAAAATATGTTAGATGTTTTCTAATTTGCATTCATGAAGTGCATGTAAAAACAAATTAATGTAGAATTACTGTAAATGGTTGTAGTAGAAAATTCTTCATTTCTGTGAGAAAAAGCAATTTATTTTTTACCATTTCAAGATAGTTGGATTGTTTTTATTGTTAGGTATAAAAATGGGCGCTAACGCCCTCGTTGCAGGAGAACAAGGAAAGGTTCTGTATTTGGTTTCCATTCTAATGACATTCCTTGTCCAAGATACACCACCTGTTGTATTTATCTGCTTGAATTAGTGATGTTGATACTGAGAAGAAAACTAGTATTGTCTTTTAGGTCTGTCACAGTTGTAGGTTTGTACTAGGTTGAATCCAGAAGTAGATTGAAACCAAGTAATATAGATACAATAGCCTTGTATAGAAGGCCTGCTTGTGTTTAACTAACAACTACCATTTGCATAGGTGTTTTATTTTAAAGTTCTTCTGAAAATATTAACAACTTTTAGTGGTTTTAGTGCTTTGTAAGGAGGACGTTGATTTGCAAATGCTGCAATGCTGTTTAAAGTTATATATTTAAAGGATGTACAGTTCAAATAAGAAACCCATACTACTTGCAGAATCTTTATAAATATATGTATAAATATATTTATATGTAAATATATATTTATAAATATATGTAATTATAGGTACATCATCATCAGTGCTCTATATCCTTAAGTACTGGGCTAAATGGAAGGCAGTCGTGACTTTGAAGGGGCAGAGCAGCTCTGAGTTTTAAAGTATCCTGCCTCTCTAACTAGATTTTACTATTCTAATCAAAATGTATGTGTAGAACTAATATTAAAAAAACCACGTTTCTTATTACCCGTGTCCAGGATATGTTATGCAGTAATCATCTTGCTTTCTGTTAGGACTAGAAAAGCTATTCACAGCCAAGTCTTTGGTGTGCATAGGGAAATTCTAACATTAAACTAGTTTTCACCACTGAGATGTTCTAAATAAACTTGTGATTTTACATTTTATTGAATAGAAAATATTTTCTCTAAAGGCACTAGTACATAGGGTGAAGGTGATTTAAATGAAAATACCCTTGTGGCTGATGTTGTAAAGACCAATCATGTTAGTCTAGAACACAAACAAATATTTGGTTAGTAAAGCCAGAGTGGAAAATACAAGACTCATGGTGCAGAAGTTAAGGGGAGCATGGCTGAGTCACATTTCGGGAATGTTTTTCAATTTTTACATTAATGTGTGATTTGTATTATGTTCCCACTTCACTTTTTTTTCAGAATGGGAAATCTTCTGATCATACGAGAAGTAGAGGATTTGCAACATGGCAGAGGTTTTTGTCTGCTCTGCTGAGGGAACCCTCTAACTCCGTCTATACAGGACGCCTTTAAGGCAGTGGCCATTCACTTTTGAGTTCTGAGATAGTGAAAAGTGCTACCAAAAGTGAGACAGTGTCTTGAAATGTGTCCATGTGTTTGTTAGGTGATGGACTGAATCCACAAGCCACTTTGCTGAATATTTTCTACAGCCTTTGTTTTTCAATGTCTTTCTGTTGATATGTGCTGAGTTTAAATTCATCGTGTGAAGACATGTCATGTGTCCTGGAACAAAAAGGGTAGAGGAACAAAAACTATTAACAAAAAATATAGGTAGGGTTAAAAAAACAGGACAAAAGGCCTGTAAAGTAGCCAGTCCTAGATGACTTCAGGAGTCACACGTTTTCATAGTAAGTGAAATTGTTTCCGCTTTAGCTTTCTAATGTAGCTTTCTGATCAGCCACTACAAAACTAGTCTGATTACTTATCTAACTTCATGCACAGACATAGTTATTGAAGAAAAGTGGCAATTAATCCCTTATCCTGTTTAGAAGGGATTTTTTTTTTCAGTATTGTGCATAAATTTCTGTTTAAAATGCAGAAAAGTGTATTTATGTATGTTACGTGATAATGGATGACATAGATCAGGTTTCAGATAGTCATTTTGAGAAGTAAAATTCAGCTAATTGAAGCAAACATGTAAAATAGATTATACATTTGTCCCAGCTGGCAATTTGGAAATACGAGTAATAGTTTGCACTGTGTGGGAGTAATTCAAATTCCTGTGAAGGACCTTCTGTAAAGACAGAAGTTTTTTTCATAATCCACATATGCAAAGGTGCTTGGAATAGGGGTAGGTATGAGAAATCTGCCTCTTTGTCATCTCGTGGTAGTCTGGGAGTGGAAGCTGTGTGTAAAATCCGGGAGAACGCTGTCTCAGTTTGCATTTAGAAAGCTACAGTTGCAAGAGAGATGTTTAGATGAAACTCCACAAAATGAAAGCTTACATTCAGTAGGAGTGAATGCCTTTCCCTTCTATGCTTGCCAGAGAAAGTGGTATTGTGTGTTTATAAAGCTAGCATACTAAACTGAAGTCTGGCTCCCAATATTAAGAAAACGTTGGTCAAATATTTTACATCCTTGTCATCTCTTCAGCTACCACTTTATTATGGGAAGGATTAAGATTTGGATGCTGCCTAGAAGAGTTTGTTTTGAAGAAGGATTGAAAGAAAGGATAGAGGAATGCCAGACTGGGCTTCAGGCATAAGGCTCCTTGGAGAATGTCCCAAAAATGAGAGTGGTGGTAAACCATGTGTGACTTGGGCTGAAGTTGTGAGCAAAAAGCTAGAGCAAAGAAACTTACTGGAATTAGTTCTTCCAGTCTTGGACATTTGGTGTGGAGACTTAAAAAGGAAGTAAATGAAAGAATTTGAAAAGAAACCTGTCTGAGTCAGACTCATAGACATGGAAACTCTATTTTTATGGCAACAATTTAGGCCAAATGATGGCAAAGGGAAAAAGTATGTAGAAACTCAGAGTTTGTGATAGCAAAAATATAAAGTAGTGAGTGAGAGTCTTGATGAATGCTTTTGCAATGAGAATGGAAAAGAATGAAGATTTTATGAGCTATTTGCAGTGGAAAAATCTGTCATGACTTTCTGATCACAGTGTTAAAGAAAAAAATAATTAAAAAGTAATAATGGACTAGAAAAATAGAGAACATTTGTTCTGGTGTGACAAAATGGAAGAGTGGTAAGAATTTTACCAAGGAGGAGGTACAAGTTGCAGGGCATACAGTATGGAAAGTAAGGGAAGTGAGAATGAAGCTAAGAGGTCAGGCATAAATATTTGGATTATATTTTAGAGAACTGGTATGTGATGATTACAATAGAGCAGTGAAATGACTTGTGCCTTGAGTGAAAGAGAAGTGGATAGGAGAACATTCCTCAACTTGTGTTAACAGTTGAGGTTAGGGGTAGATTGAGAAGAGCGTGCAGTCTAAAGTGCCTAGACTATGGTCTTCATCCTCCAAAAGGGAAGGTTAGCTCTGTAGCAGTAAAGGATAGGTGTTTTTACTTAGTGACTCTGTACAGCAGGTTAGAAAGAGGATTTATAATACCAGAGGACACTATGCTGAGTTTAATCTAGGTCGTACTTAAAATTCTCAAATATTTTAGCATTAACTAACAGTCCCAGAGCACACCAAGTCTGCAGTGGGCTGTTATTCCTGTTGTCAGCTCATGCCAAAATAGTTATGCCTGCGTTGCTCTTATTTACAGTTGTTAAAATAAAGGGACGATCTTACACATTCACTTGCCTATCCCATGCTAAGTAAATTGTGATTATTTTGGAAAAGCCAGAAAACTGAATGGGAAAGAGACTTCAGGGTATTAAGAGAGTTTGGAAGAAAAGCTTAATTAGTTGCATATTGGTACTGTGGAATCAGAAGTACTATGGAAGTATCTATACTATGGATTTGCTTCTGTCTTATTTTTGATGATGAAACTATCTCTGATCACAGAGCTGTTTCAGTCTGCATCCTTCTCTTTCCCTTTTCCCAGTTTATGTTTGATTTGGGAACCAATAAACCTTTGGTTTCAAGTTTTGGACAAGGTATCAGCCTAGAGAGTTCTGAGTTTTCATTTTCTACCTTATGCCTCTATACCATAAACCCCACAAAATATAGAAGCAGAGACTTGTTGACAACTGTCTTGAAAGAGCAAAGAGAGGCATGGATCATGAAATGAAGGAGACCTTCAGAAGGAAGAAAACTGCTTCATGCAAGGAACGCAAGAAGCTTGTGTGTGAAAGAGGCATCAGAATTGTAGACCTACCAATAGGACTGGAAGTGAGCCAGAATCCTGGCTCTGTTTCTGGCAGCTTTGTCTTGGAGAAAAACAGTATAACTTGAAATATTTCTATGTCTCATAGTTGAAAAGATTAAATCCCCCAGATTTTCTTAATTCAATGTGGTTAGGTGTCTTAATGGTGAGAAGAGCATGTAGTCTTATTAGGTATTTGAGATTAGCTCAGTTGGTTAAAACTTGGTGCTAATAACACCAAGGTCATGAGTTCAATCCTCTGTATGGGTCATTCACTTAGATGTTGGAGTGGATGACCCTTGTGGGTCCCTTCCAACTCAGAATATTCTTTGGTATCAGGGTCTTTTTAAGGATAATGTTCAGCTTGAAACCATAATTTCAGTATTTTAAATTATGTAATTGTTCATTATAATCTGACTGGTTTTAGTTGTCAATGAGTAGAAATTGAAGAAAAAAAGAATCTTTTTGCTGTTTCTTCTTGTAGTAGTTACTGAAACTCTTCTGATATGTGCTCCTTAAATTGTCCAGTCTTATGCAAAAACCACAAAGCATATATCTTCCAGCACTTTACAGTGTTGATCTTTCACCTTTAGTACCAATTTTTTTTTCTTTTTGCATCAGTTTGCTTCCACTTGGTGTGTTGGCATCATTGTTTCTTACCAGAGCGCCCAAAGTCCAAAGGAATTTGAGAGGGCAGGAGTGGATGTACAAGAAACAATAGATGATATGCCAGGAGGCATATGATGTCAGTGGGTGAGTGGAGGGAAGAACACGTGAAACAACCAGAAAAATTTAAAGGTGGGCTGTGAGTTGTAGTGGCACGTAATGGACGCTGCTCAGAACATGCTCAGATATGGACAGTCACATCTGCTTTGCCTGTGCTCTGATAAGGCTGCCTCCAAAACGGCTCTAATCTGGAAGCCATACAAACACAAGATGGTCAATCTAAACATCTGTGAACCCCAGTGTCTTGGCTTCAGCACTGCACAGAAAGTTAAATCTAGCCCTAACAAGGTATTTTTTTTCTCTTTACATAACCTCTTAGCAGCAAGAGACTACTGTGATTTCATCTGTTTGTGATTCAGATTTAATATATTCTACCTTTCAAAACTTAGTTCAGGGACAGGAGGTACTGTATTAGTCCAGAATCACATAGATGTTAAAACATTTACTTTGCATCTAACATCTAGCCTTGGAGAACAGACTGCAATGACGACAGTTCTCCAAAACCACCTTTCTAGACAACTTGATTTTACCAGATTGCTCCACCTCAGGCCTTCTATAGATGCTCCTTGTCATGATAATAATGGAGGATATTACTAAGAGGTTTTCAAAACACAGCAGATCAGGATCTGTCTGGGAGAAAGACTTATACTTGAGGTGAAAATGCAAGAGTGTTTTTTATACTGGGATTTCAAATAGAAATAAAAGGTAGGGCTTTATGTCTTAATCTGTTACTGAGTTGGGTTTTCCATGTTACAGGATCAGAGTCAGGAAGCTTGCAAGGATGTTGCTCTTAGGTAGAAAACATTACATACTGACAACCTTGATCAAGAGATACTCAGTCATATTATCTTAGGTCTTTAAAAACTGTGCTAACTGCATCCTCAACAAAATGGATACAGAAGTTTCTGTCCTGCTTTGTGTTTCCCAAGAGACAAGGAAAGTACAAGTCAATATGTCAGATGTGTTGTAGCTGTTGTTTATATAGAATGAATCTTGAGATCATGATTGATAGGGCTCTTTTAGATGTTTTGGCTCAGTGGTGTGGTTAAAATCATGAATTCTGAGAAGGAAATCTAAGGTTTCTCATATCCATAATGAAAAACTGATATTCTGTCTTAAGCTGGTATTCACAAAGGCTTATGTAAGAGAAATTAAATCAGGCTGTATGCACTCATGGGTCATTGGCTTGTGAGGTTTTTTTTGTTGCAAGTCAGGGTAGAGGCACTCAAATAGCTAAAGGCATGTTCAAATTCATGCAGATATTTTTGGTAGGTTTGTCTGGATTGCTTGGTGCTCCTGCTGCTTTAGCTGTAACAGGAGAAGTTGTAAGGAAGCTGTAGCATGTTGCTGTTCCTTGCATATGAAGAAATTGTTATCAAATTGCTGCAGGTCTGCTTCTGGGAGAACTTGATGTGCTGGTTCTCGTGTTGCAAGGGCTCTCTGTTTCTCTGATTTTCCCTTTAGTGTCTGTGAAATGAAGCCAGTGGGGTGTGTGCGGCTCCTTTTGTCTGAGCAGCAATAACAGCATTTCTCTGGGAATATTTTCTTTTAGGGTTTTTTCCCCCCAACCTCCTCTAAGTCAACAAACTTTTATATTATTGTGCCAACATACTGTTTGTTTCTGTATTGACAGTTAGATAGGCCAGTGTTTTCAAACATGTCCTTCTTGACTAATTTTGATGGTGATTTGGCAGTTAAGTGAAAGATAGGTTGTTTTTATCCAATTTGCTTAAGTGATGATTATGAAGAAAAGTCAAATTAGAGTTGAAGTTTCTAATTTTAGTTAAAGTTGGGCCTTAAAGTAGAACTACTTGGTTGTCATTGACACTGAATAACCTCCTTCCAGGTGTGAGTTAAAACACTTAAGTTTTTTTGAAGAGAAACTGGACGAGGCTGTTGGAGCAATAGGGAGTGAACCATTAAGCTACTTTGCAATTGAGTAACTTCTACAAATATGATAAGCAGGAAGGTGCAGTGAAGGCTGGTTTGATTTTTATTGTGAAATGGACTAGAACTTTAATATGTAGTGCAGTTTTAGTGAACAAAAGAAGTTGTTTTTTTCTGCACAATATGGCCTTACCATCTCTGATAAAGAAAAATGTTCCCTGAAACAAACAAGCTGGATTTTTTTTGTTTGGTTGTTTTTGTTGTAACCTGGTCTGTGTCAGGTAATTTGCCAGTTAGTGTAAGTGTTAATCTGAAGGGTGTGTGTAAGAGTTTTATTTGGTTCCATTAGGTCCAACTAAACTTTGTAATACAGGAGCTATTATCCTGCCAGTTGTGAGGAATTTCTGTTTTATGGAGCAGTGCTGACACAAAGACAGCACTGTGCAAGCCGTCTTATAACTGAACACTTTCACACTGCAATTTAGGAGGCGTGCAGTTCAGGAAATTGCTGGCTTCTGCTGGAGCACACTTTTACTGCAAGGAAAATTTTATTCATCACTCAAGTAATTGGCAGTTTTAATACCTTGATAGTAATTACCTTATAAACAAACCAATGCATAAAGGCAAGGCTCTATGACCTGTTATCTAACTCACAGTCTTATTTGACCAGTGGAACTGGACACATGGTGGTGGTGTTTGTTGTTTTTTATTAAAGTAATTTGTTTCCATTTATTATAAATACTCTCAGCTAAGAGTTAAAAAATGCAGTGTACCTCTGCAGACAGCCCGAGGAATGAAACATGATACAGGCTCTGTTGGAGTGGCTGCAACATCACTTACCCATTCCCACATGTGGTCAGAAAGCCCATTAATCTAACTTCTGGTTCACTTTCTGAGTTCGGACTTTTTTGTCTTGAGCAGTAGTCCCCCCACACCCCTTGAATACATGAGGGTTGTCCATGCTACCCTCATGTGTGGCTTATTATTTGATCCAGAGCAAGTATTTCCAGTAAAGGCGAACACCTCCCAGAATCAACATTCTTGTTGATAGTTTTACTGAAAGTGCTTCTGCCTGCAATCTCTAGGAGCTAGGGAAGGTTTCTAAATTTTGATAGTTCATCGTACAAGGTACAGGATATAACATAGCTAGAGCTGACTTGAACTTCCCAAGGTAACAAGGATCATGGTCATGATCTGCTTTCACCTATGTACAGTTAACCCTAGACAAATAACCCTGTTAATGTTGCTGATGTGTGTGTATGATTTTGTACATTATTCAACTGAGATGGAAAAACTGGTAGGTTGCTGGGTATGAATAGGAAGTAGGATTGCTGGAAAAAGTACATGCCATTGGAAATGAAAGAGGGGTGTTCCTTATAGCAGACTCCAATACCCACGTCTTTAAACAGTTGCAGATTACTTGCTGTTGAGTTGGGTGTGTTGCTTAGCTGAGGTTTGACCTGACATGCAGTCCAAAACTCCTGTAATGAGCTCTAATAAGTGAAAATTTTGTTCTTTGCCAACTCACTAGAAAAATCTATCGGATGAAATACTAGGTCTAATTGCACAATTATAGAATGTTTCTCAGAAAGGGTGCGCTGTCATCCATCTTTCCTAATCTAGCTCTTTTTTTTGGAAATTGTCTGACTTTCATGCCAAGGGAGTTTTCAAAAAACTAGAACAACTATGTCTGGCTTCTAGGATATTAATTTGCTTAAAATAGAAAACAACTCTAATCTCATTTCATTATGATACTGTGACAAACTGTTCCATACAAATACCAGGTATTTCTACAGTTCAGAAACAATGATTGTAGAGTTTTACATCTTGTTTTAAAAGCAATGAATTGCAATTATTGGATTATATTGCAATTTTTTATATGTTTCCTGGGCTTATGTTTTAAGAAATATTAATGAGCAGTTATTTGGAGTATTCCAATTTGTGATTTCAGATGGCTAGAAATTAGTGTTATGTATATAGAACATTCTTTATTAGTTTTCTATAATGAGAAATTATTTTCAAGTAGGGGAATGAAGAACTAACTCTTGTCAGAGTTGTGTAGTTAACAGGTGTTTACTCAGGAAATTACTGTCTTTTGTCTACTGCCCTTAAATTTCAGGAGCAGTAACAAGATTGCCAACATTTTGTCTGAACATCTGAAGCCATTTCAGAGTTTAGAAACTTTGGACTTGAGCAACAACAACATTTCGGAGCTAAAAATTTCATCATTTCCATCATTACAGCTCAAGTATCTGTAAGTAAAACTTCATATGATTTTTTTCTCTTTCTGGTTACTTTCAAAAAACTTTTTGGGAAACAGATTGGCAGGTGTTTGTTAAGGTACTAAAAGCTTTTTTTAATTAGACCAACATTAAATATTTCTACTTTAACCTGTTCAGCTTAATATAAGATGCTAATTTGAATATGACTTGTTACAGTGAAATGTTTTAGTTCATAAAATAAGCTAAGGCTATTATCTTGAGAGGAAATAATTATATAACAAAATGAGTTTTAGTTCCCCATGTATAGGCTAGTTTGAAGTTACATGGAGTTCAATAGGCTTTTTGTGAACCCACTTTCGTTCCTTAGTCAGGAATATTGCAATGCCAGAGCTATACTGAGTTAAGAATAAAGTAATGGGATTGAAACCTATTATCTTCCTCCATTATGACACTTTTGCAGACTAGAGCAAAATGTTGGTGGTGAAATAGTATTTGACTATAGAATAAGCTGTCAAGAGCTCTAATTGATATGATAAATTAATTCCATTTATAAATGAGTAAGAAGGACAAGAGCTTTGTTTTTCACTACTTGGTATTAAGAATTTTAAAAAGACCTGTAAATTTAACCTTCTAGACATTGTTTCAACAGGTATATTAACAATAATCGAATAACTTCCATGGAGCCTGGTTCCTTTGACAATTTGTCTACCACACTTCAAGTATTGAAACTGAACAGGAACAAAATTTCAGCAATTCCTCAAAAGATGTTTAAACTTTCCCATCTGCAGCACCTGTAAGTGGGACGTACAATTGACTAATTGTTTTCAGGTTTTCCAAAGCACTGGCAGTGCTTGAACTTTAGTCTTTAATTTAGTCAGAGGCAGAGTGAGACAGACACAGAAAACATATTACTGCAATCCTTACTAACTGTAGTGTTGTACTGAACAAAACTAGTTTTATATATTGGAGAGATGTGAATAGTCTTTATGTTTAAAATTGTTTGCATATTAAAAGAAAAAAAAAAAGGCTGGAGAAGGGGTAATAGCAATATTCCTGTAAAAAAGTACGGGGAAAATAGTAAGTGAAGTAAACTTTTATAGTTCTCTGCAGTAGTCATTTACTTATTTTGTGCTTTCGTGGTGAAATGAAGGGAATTAATTTGCTTTCAGTAGGTATGACAATAAATGATATGCTTGAGTAAATAGGCCTTTGGCTTCACTGATCCAATGCTGTCCATAAATGTTTTACTGAATAAATAGTAAAGTTATTTAATATGAGATTTGAAATTTATTTTTTTTTTAATTGAAAAGCTTATATAGTGTCCAGGAAATGGACATAAGGTTGGGCAACACTTTGTCAAATCCTGGATAATTATTTTCCATATCAGATAGTCAAGGGTTAAAAACGTCAAAGTCTCTTAGGTTAACCTTGAAAGTGAAAGGTCATAAGAATGCTGAAGTGTTAGGATGCTTGACACATCTGGAAACAGTGCGTCTTCTGTATACAAGTGCAGGGAAAATTTGACTCAACCGTCAGTAGAAGAGTATGAGAACAACCCTCAAAGCTCAGGCTTTTTTGATGATCTTGGCAGACTTTCTTGTCTTCAGATTCAAGTGAAATTTTGGATTTTGGTGATATTCTTGCCTAAAAACGTTCTGCTCATCCACAATTGGTATGCTGACCTAGTTATGTTAGGCAGCTAACTGCAATGAAGTCTAAAAACTGGTGTTATCACCTGAAAGAAGTATTCAGAGAGGAGTGGGAAAGAACTGAAACCTGTTCTTATGAATGTTCTTCACTGCTTATTCATATTTAAACACAAGAGGAGGAGGAGGGTTCTCTATCAGGTCTCTGTTACCAGGTCAGTTTTGTATCAAGCTGCCATAGAGGAAAGCTGAAATCTTACAGGGCTGAGACTCTGAAAAATAATGGTGGTATAACTGTGGGAAGAGAATTATTTAGGCCTTTACTGTGCATAGGGAAGTAAGTTTTGGAAGGAGAGGATTCTTCTTGGTTTGATAGGCCTAAGACTTTCTCGAAGGAGCAAATGATCACATGTTATATGAGGACCTTTTCTTAGTATTGTCTGATCTTGTCTCTTTATACTATGTATTGGTTGTTACTAACATATAAACTGTTAGTTTAGCAAATTATGGTTATTTCACAATTCCCTGTTACAAAACTAGTTAAAATAGTTCTTTTTGCCTGCATGAGGCTAGAGTTCCCTTTTCACATAAGTCAGAAGGCTGCTTGGGGGTTGATGAGGGGTTTGGAGTTAAGAAGGACCAGCAGGAAAATAGCAAATATTCAGTACTACTATCATTGCAACTTGCCCTACAGCTAGTTATGCCTTATATCACCCTCACAGGATTGGTCCCAGTTTCTGACCTGCAAAGGCTGTGTGTAGTGGCAGAAGGGTGAGTGCCCAGACCACTTGAGGAAGAGGGAAGGTGCTTTGTGTAACTAGTTGTGGAGCAGGAAGGAGAAATGTGTAACGAATGCTTGGCTCCAGATTAAGAAGAGGGGGGTCACCCAGGATATTGATTTTTGCCTAGTTATCAGAACTAAAATATTAACTTTTTTCTTCTGACCAATTATTTGTTGCAGTTTCAAGCTAACCTTAACAACTCTACTGCTGAATAAACACCAGGAACTTGCTTTCACTTTTGAATTTGTGAACAGGCTTAACCGTGACATTCTGGTCTACAGGCATTCTTGAAGTCTGAAAATCAAGGAACTACTGAGTACTTGTCCTCAGTATCAGAAAGGCAGAATAGTATCAACATGGTCAAACATAACATATTACAATAAAATGTTGGAATTTTATTCCTTCTTGTCTCTGTTTTATGTGCATGAAAAGCATAAAGACTGTTTCCAGGGAGGGAAGAAAGGTTGTTGACATGCAGGTAAAATTACTGTGCTGTAACTGTAAATTTTATTGATGCAGGGAGCTGAATCGCAACAAAATCAAAAAAATAGATGGGCTTACTTTCCAAGGACTTCCAGCTTTGAAATCACTAAAGCTTCAGAGAAATGGAGTTACGAGGCTCATGGATGGTGCTTTCTGGGGATTGACCAACATGGAAGTCTTGTAAGTATCAGACTTTTGCTGGGAGGTTCTGCTGATAAGATATTAAGTAGAATTGCACAAAATTAATAGAATTACGTGGTAAAATTTACAGGTGTTTTTGAATGAAATTGTTCTGGTGTGGTTTGAAAAGCAGCAAGCAGTCAATATTGAATGTGTAGGACAGCACATTCTGAATGCATGTATACAATTCCAGATGTAAATAGAGGCAGTAGCTATCTAGCCAATGTCACAAAGTCAGATGTGGACATGCAGCAAAGCATGCACGCTGCTGAGTTATGAACCTTATGTCTTTTTTCTGTTTATGTGTGTTTGTAGGCAGCTGGACCATAACAATTTAACAGAGGTAACCAAAGGCTGGCTTTATGGCTTGCTGATGCTGCAGCAACTGCATCTCAGTCAAAATGCCATCAGCAGGATCAGTCCTGATGCCTGGGAATTTTGCCAAAAACTCAGTGAGCTGTGAGTAACTTTATTCTATTCCAGTTTTGAAAGCGAGGTACATGCCATAGCATGAGCTTCTTACCACTGATCTGTGAATTTTAAAAAAAGACGTTTCCAAGGTGAAAACAACTTTTCTGTATGAGAGAGTTAAATTTTGTTGAAAGAAGTTGAAGTCAGCTGTGACTGCTTCATTTCACTGTGCCAGTTGTACTAAAGCTGTAACACAGTCATTTTCAAATGAAAGAAATTCATTCTGCAGTAATTTGTGAATTGTTTGAAACAATGCACAAGCTGTGTGGTCAAAAATAGCATAGTAGGTTTTGTGATAATTGTAAGGGGAAAAAATGTGTTCCCCCTGAAAATTCACCTGGGTTGAACTGAGTTAAATAAGCACTGCAGCATGAGTATTAAAATGCTTTTTTTCCTCCTAAATTTGCAGAGATTTGACATTCAATCAATTAGCGAGGTTAGATGATTCAAGCTTCGTTGGTTTAAGCGTGCTGGTTGGATTGTATATTGGAAACAACAAAGTAAATTACATTGCTGATTGTGCCTTCAGGGGACTTTCCAGTCTACAGATTTTGTAAGTTGACAAACTCAATTTGTAAGGTCAAAAACCATAAGGAAAAACCCTCAGTGTTTATGGTTTAGTTCTTTTCTTATGAAATATACAAGAACCTTTTGTTACTTTCCCCTGATTAGCATATGTTTTTCTTACAGTAAGATTTCTCTTCAGAATAGTTGGGAAAATGAGGAGTTCCTCTTTTGTTAAGGCTGTGCACGATGGATGGTGGTAATTATTACACAAACTTTCAGTAACGTTACTATGGGAGAGGCACATGTCCATTCAAAGGCAGCTATCCACAGCTTTAGGGATCTGGATCATAGTTGTGTGCCTGAATCAACATTTTCCCTCATGGTAGGAGTAAGACAAAATTTAAAACTGTGTATTGCTGTGGGTGCTGATGGAGATAGCTGAACTGGACAATTGCTCTAAGCATTTGAGCATGTTTTGAAACAGATTTTCTTAAAAGAAGGGGAAAAACAAAGTAAACTAATCTAAATACATTCCGCTTCATTAAAATTGTCCCATTGCTTACCATTGACCCATCTGTTGGCCAGATGAGCGAAATGGTTGCCTTTCTCTCTAGGTTTTGAAAAGGGTGCTGACACTTTACTTTCAGGGGTTTTGCTTACGTACTCATGTTTTGGGCATCTAGTACAGATGCAGTTCAGGGAGGCGTATGCCTTTTTTTAAAAAAAAAATTCAAGCAGTCATAGAACATAAAGAGAGGAAGTCAGACAATTGTGAGTTGTCTAGGAATTAAGCATTAGGCTTTTCCTCATAGATTTTTCTTTCTCCTCTAGTACTACCTGGTTGATTCTTTGCTGACACACCACTCTGTACACTAATCTCTTTATACTTCACAGATAATTGAGTGAGTGTTGTGGATGTTTTGAGATGTAAAAATGATTCTCTGGGCATTCTCTATGTGTTAATATTATGAACTTAAAAAGATATGAATGTGTTTTGTTTCATAGGAACAACAGTTGATCCCTTCCCTTCCTGTGATGCTCCTTCTCTTATGATAGTTCTGTATCTGAATAGTTTTGGAGGGGACTGGGGGTTTGTTTGCTAATGATTCTGAAAAATGTTGAGTTTGTGATCTTTTTAATTATCAGTCGTAAAAGTACGAAGAATCAGTCTCTCAGTAAAAATTGAAATTATATAGTTAATCAGGAAAAGTTTCTCTTAAAAAACCCACAAAAACCAACTAAACAAAAGCCCAACCTACCAGAAAGCTATTTTAGAATCTTTTTTCCAAATAAAATATGCTGCTGAAGAAGTATGTATGTTGTTCTTTTTAATAGATTTTGTGGTTTGATTTCCCCCCCCTCTTAAACAGGGATCTGAAAAACAATGAAATATCATGGACCATTGAAGATATGAATGGTGCTTTCTCTGGACTAGATAAACTTAGGAAGCTGTGAGTATTTTTACAATATTTGTATCTCCTCATTCCTTAAAATAATTAGCTTAGATTATGTGTGTTTCAAGGGACAAGCCCAACACTTAATGGTGTTAATGATGCTATATTTTCCACAGCTGAGATGATACTCTTTTCTTACTTATAATTTTGTTCTCTATAAGGTGTTCCTTTTCTATAAAAGAAATTCCAGATTTTTCAAGTCAAACTAATCTATTTTAATTATTATTACTATTTATGGAAATATTTATCAAAGAATCATGTTTTCTCATAATAAAAAGTAATAAGTGTATCCTATGACAAAGGCATAGTGGCAGGGATAGTCTTTGATAAAATAATGCAGCATCCAATGGAAGTGGCTTCATTGCATTGAAATGTTCAAATACAGATCTATGAAATAAAAGATGTTTATGTTTATACTTTTAGAATAATCCATATCACTTAACTGTATACCTTAAATGTATTCTAAAGTCATTGTAAAATGTAGATATATATTCAAGGGAATAAATATCTTTTAGATGTGAGACATTTTGGTGCCTTGGAGAAGGCCATATGCTGCGTATTAGTCACAGTTTAGAAACAAATGCTAAAAATGCAGTTATTCAGCTCTGAAATACTCCGATTTAATTGCGTCTTTTTTGCATCATGTGCTTAAATTTTTCAGGATGCTCCAAGGAAATAGGATTAGATCCATTACAAAGAGAGCATTTTCTGGTTTGGATGCACTTGAACACTTGTAAGTGGTAGAAATTCATTTAACCAAAAATTGGAAAAAATTAATTTTGATACTAGGTTGAAATAAAAGTGTGCCTAACAAGCTTTACCTGTGACTTTGAATGAAATATACTTACCATGGTTGCTATTATGATCTTCAGAAAGTTCTTTAGGTTTGGTGGGGTTATGCTGAGTATTTTGGAATTAATTTAAAAAGTGTTATATATTAAGCATGCTACAAAACTCCCTAATTGCGTCTCGTTCACTTCCGAGCTTGAGGATCCCTTTGTGTATCACTAAAATAGCAAACTATTCCCTGAGTCTTAAGTATATTCAATTCAATAAATTGCTATTTTCCTCTGATGTTATTTTTCCTTTTTTTTTAATAGAGATCTAAGTAACAATGCAATTATGTCAGTTCAAGGAAATGCATTTTCACAAATGAAGAAACTCAAAGAATTGTAAGTGTCTATCAAAAGGCATCACTTCACTTAAATATATATATCCAGATACACATTTTATTTATATTTAGCTTAGATATAAATAAAAGCCTTGTAAAATGTTCCCTGATACAATGATAAACTCCTGTAATCTCTCTGAAGTCACGTAAAAAGGTTATGTCAGTGTTTTGGTTTTTTTTTATTTTTTATATGATGGGTGTATTTAAGTAAGAAAGCGTAGGATAGGAGGCATTTGTTTTCTGCTGTATTTGTTGTCTATTATAAAGTCCTTATTTTGAATTGACTGGTCTCTGATAGGTTTTAAATAAGGAAGACTGTGATGTAATACGGTATAAGATCCACAGTGCTATCACTAGCTAAAGCATATTGGACCAGTGAAGTGCAGTGCTGTAATTCTTTTGTAAAGACCTGGTTGTCAGTGCTTGTAATTGAGTCCTTCTGTCCTGTAGTAGCAAAGGGACAGATCTTCAGAGAAGTTGTGAAGTGGTCACTGGGAAAAATGTATTCTTCTAGTGAGGATTTTCTTTTCGTCCTCTTACCCCTTTTTTTTCATCGATGGATGCAGAACAACACTGTCACTCTTTCCTTTGTTTTGAGCACGGCTGATTCTTCCTTTTACATATATCTTGTTTCCTCTATTATTATCAGCCTTCGCTAGTCAAACCTGTTGCCCTGAGCTGCTCTGTAGATAACCTGTCAACAAATTGAAGAATAACAAAATGATGCTGCTTTCATTATGAGTAGGAACTGCTTAAAGCTTGTCTGGAGCTTTTCATTTGTGTTCTGCAGACTCCTGTCAAGTCTCATTCTGGCAACTGGCTCTCTCTTTCATCTTCCAGAATTACTCCATCTTGAGTGCTGCAGAGAAGGTAGCAAAGAACCTTGCATATTTCATAGAACTCAGAGAACAGCCAAGGTTAGAATATACCTCAAAAAGTCACCTGGTCCAACCTTTCCTTGAAAAGGGAGGCCAGATGGGATTATCTGGCACTATACCCAATTGTGTCTTGAAAGCCTCCAGTGCTGGACACTCCACCATGGCACATGTTGTTGCAGTGTATGATTGTTCTAACTGTAAAATATTTCTTTCTTGCATCTAGACAATATTCTGAAGTTCAGTTTGATGTTACCTGTATTGTGGTGTAACTTCAGCTGCTCTAGAAAACAGCAGCTATGCTTCTACCCATAGCCAGGGGTTTTTTTGCCTTTCCTCTTCCTAAAGTTGAATCTGGTTGTATTGCTTGATTAGTTTGCTGAACTTTCTCAGCCAGCTTCAGGACAGTTGTTAGTTTGGCACAAGAGAATCGGGAGTTCAGCGCTGACAATTAGAGATTGATAGAGATGATTTGAAGAGTTATCAAATGTGATAGAAAAACAAGCTAACGCTGCTCCAGGGGCTGTAAGATGCTGAATCCTAGACTCTGAATACTTCAATGAAATAACTATTCAAGAGTTGCTGTCATTGTTTTTCCTGTACTTTTCTTGAAACGCCTGGTAGACATCCATTATGTCTGAGGAAGATACAGACAGATGGTAGAAAGTACTTTCCCACAAGTAAGATTATTTAGTATAAATTCATATCTAGTAATTTTATTCTGAGGTCCCTAGAGAGTAAATATGAAAATATGACAGATACCCACTATATCAGGATACAAAAAAATGTGCGGTTTCTCTGCCTCATAAAAATAACAAGAATAATCCTAGAACCTGTTTCATCTCAGTGTAAACTGGTGAGCTGGCATCCCTAGGTTTCTATACAGTGCTAGTGTGAGAAAAGAGGACAAGGAGACTTTTTCCTTCAAGAAAAAAATAATTCAAGAATTGCTATGTCTTCATTCATCTTTAAAGCTATTTATCTCCTTGGATCCATAAATTATTTTTACTTTACTTTCAAGAATGGGTGAGATTTGAAGAAAGGTATTTTATTACTGAATGTGGGTTTTTTAGTATGTTTGTTTTAAAGGCAATTTTGAGTTTTCAGCCGAAACTGAGAACTTCTCTTGCTTAAACTCCTGATTCTAGATGCTTACCAGAATATTCCTTTGCTTTTTTGTTTTTTCCCCTCTGTAAATGTAGCCATTCCCATAGGTTAGGTAAACTAATAGCGAGTTCTGCGCTTGTTATTTCAACACGTTACTATTCCCCTTTTTAAATATCTTTGCCAAGATAAATGAAAGAATGAAACTATCTCAGATGCTGACTTCCAGAGTGCCTGCCTTCTCGACTCTTCTACTCCGTGCCAATTCTGTTTCCTACTGCTCACTGTAGTTTTGTACCTGAGAGTCTACAAACATGCCTGTTTGCCTGAACTCATAATTGTAGCAGAAGGTGGGAGTTCAGGATGACATGTCTGCTTTGTAGAATGTGGAACTCATGACAATGGTGTCACTACATCTGAGTTAAATAATAACGCTATCTTTCTCTAAAAATCTAGGTTTTTTACTAATGTGTGCTCATACAGATCTGTATTACAAATAGAAAAAACAATTAGGCTGGCTTTGAATGTAATTGCTTTTTCCTAGACACTTCAACACATCAAGTCTCTTGTGTGACTGCCAATTAAAATGGCTACCACAGTGGATGTCAGAGAACAGCTTCCAGAGCTTTGTAAATGCCAGTTGTGCCCATCCTCAGCTGCTAAAAGGGAGAAGTATTTTTGCTGTCAGCCTGGATGGGTTTGTCTGTGGTGAGTATAGCCTCTTATTTCTTGTTATGTAGAACAAATTTTGCTGTAGGCTTAGTTTTTGTTGCAGTTTCTTTGGTATGTTTTGATTTCTATAATAAAATGGAGAGGATTTGATATTTATTAGGGCTTTCTTCTGTCCCAGACTGTGATGTAGATGTGCGAAGCTTGTGGCTTTGTGCAAGACGGGGAGTGGTGGTCTTTGGGCTTTTATTTCACGTACAGCTTGCTTACGTAGTACTTAGCATAAGCGTGCAAGTGAAAGCTCAATAGTTGTTGGTGATAAATATATGTGCCCCTTGATTTAAAAGACAGATATTGTTTAGATAATTATGATTTATAAGAGAGATGTAATTTGGCAAAATTAAGATGCAATTTTTGGTTTTCATTTTTTTTGTAAATTATTTTCATATTCCATTAGTCTTGAGGTTATCCCAGAGCTGAGAATATTTGAAGGTAAAAAAGCTATATTGGCCTCAGTTCTGACCTTTTTTAGTGTGCATGTTGTCTGCTACAAAAACTATTTGGACTAAGTAAGTTACTGCCTGTATGTAAACTAATTTAAAAATATCTGATTACCACAGTTACACTATAGATATCTTGTATTTCAGTTTGTCAGATATGCTAGTAAAATATTTTTACTTCAGCATGTGAGAATTTGAGGTGATAGCATCTGCCTTAATGAAATTTCTCTGTGTTTAGTCACATTCATTGTCACCTATATGTTGCGTTCTCTATTTAAAGCAAAGTGACAGTAAGCATTCAGAGTAAAGATGTGTGTTTAAGTACTCTGGTAGGTAAAGTGGGAACTTAAAAAATATCAGAAAATTAAAAGCTAACTGGATTCATATATTTTTGTTGAATACATTCTGTTTTTCTTAAAGAAAATTCAAATTTTATACTGTTTGGAGACAAAACAGTAACTCTCTTCTCAATAATTTTCCTCTCATAGCAAATATAACTGCTTAATTTTTACTGTTGCTACATATACCCTATTTTCAGTGGGAAAGCAGGTACAGAGTATAAAATAGGGTACAAAATGTTGTTTTCTCCCTTCTATTAGCAGTCAAATATTTAATAAATAATGAGTAGATGCTAGCTACTGCTGAAAAGAAGAAGTTGGCAGTGCAGGAAATTACAAATTACTTTGTGGCTAAAGGAGTAAAAATGAAGTATACGTCCTTGGGTTTAACAAACTGTGATCTTTCTTTTAACTGCTGAATGCCCTTTTTAATTAACTCATTTCAAACCCCTTAAGATGTATCAGCAAAAAAGAGTGTACTAAGAGTCAGTTGTTATATTTAATACTTAACGTAGTTGTCATGCAGAAGTAACTAAAATCTCCTAATGCAATCAAGTGTTTCACTTAAATCTTTGAAGTGTGTGTCGTCACTAGACATTTGGGTGTACACATCTTGCCTTATGAGTTTACAATGGCTGCTTTTGCTTTTATAGAATTTTTAAGAGAAGTATGTTGACTCTTGTCTGAAATTATATTTATATATATGTGTGTCTCTGATACATTAATTCGAATACCCTCTCAAATTATTCTGTTCTGACAAAACACAATGGCAGTCTTATCCTAGTGTGTTCTTCACTATTCTCTACTATATGCATAAGTGATCTTTTTATCCCCCCTTCCTGTCAATTAAGATTGAAATATGTTCTCCTGTCCTTTCACGAGGCTAATTTAAGTATTTACACTGTTTTCCTTAGTTATCCCTGTGCAAAGTCAGTGAAAATATCAACTTAATTTGCAAATGATATAGTTTGTCATGGAGGACTTAACGCATGGGTATGAGGCATGAAAAATTAATGACCTGGGAGATGCCTAAGTCCGATACTTAAGAGTCCCAGATCCATGTTGCCCTGTCACTGGAGTGCAGGTTCAGACCTGCAAGTGTTCTGCAAACAGTTCAAGGTTAGAGTATCTGCACATCTTACTTTCCTTTGTAACACACAGCATGAAGGTTCTTCAAGGAAATAGCATTTTGACCTTGATATGTTGTCCCCAAACAAATGAGATGTAAGGAGACAAAGGGGCTAGATAAAAATGGACTCTGTTCAGAGAGGAATATTTGGGACACAGGACTTTTCCTGCAGTTCCTGTGAAGTTCTTCAGGAGATTGGAGACATCGTGAAAATTGGGGATATGCTAAGGTTTTTGCTTTTGAGAGACCGGTGTTTAATTGCCCACTCCTCTTGTACAAGAAATTGAATAAATAATTCAGAAAGCAACTAATTCTGTAAACTCACAACATAGCACTTTGAAGGTAAGTTTCCAGTAGTAAAGGGACCTTCAGAAACTAATCTGAAGTTCTTGTGTGCTGCCCTGTTTAGGGGATCTTCATCCCCTTTGAACCAAACAGCCACAGATCACTGAAAGACTGACTTTGTATGTGATTTTTTGTTTGTGAGTTTGTGTAAAACCCTCCACTATAACTTATGGTTTCTGATGGCAGAAGAACTGTGCTTTCAGTAAAGATAAACTCACAGCAGTCTCAGGTGTTGTAAAGATGAAGGGTACACTTTATGATTGATATTCAGAATAGTTCTTGCAGATATCAGGGGCTAGTTCTTCCATCTTTAGTGCTGCTGTTAAACTATGCACACAGTCTGCTTTTAAATGTGCTTTTCTTCAATAAGGGATGACTTGGCACAATAAACTCATAAGTATGGCATCTTTAAATGTCCTAAGGCTAAAGAAATGTAAGCATTGTGCATCCATTTTATACATACTTATCTGACTTGTCTCTCAAACCTATAAAATAAGACCTACAAACTTTTTATGAAAAGTCCTCAGGCCTCAGCTTTTTTATTTTTTCCCCCTCTCCCTCTGTGTTACTTTTTCTCCCTTCTGTGTAGATGATTTTCCTAAGCCACAGATCACTGTCCAGCCAGAAACCCAGTCAGCAATCAAAGGCTCCAATTTGAGTTTTGTGTGTTCGGCAGCCAGCAGCAGTGATTCCCCAATGACTTTTGCATGGAAGAAGGACAATGAATTACTGCAAGATGCTGAAATGGAGAATTATGCACACCTCCGGGCACAGGGCGGTGAAGTGATGGAGTACACTACCATCCTTCGACTGCGCAATGTTGAATTCAGTAATGAAGGGAAATACCAGTGTGTTATTTCAAATCATTTTGGTTCATCCTACTCTGTCAAAGCGAAACTCACAGTAAACAGTAAGTATGTTACTTTTTTGTTTGTGGACTTAAAAGTAGAATGATTTCAATCAAGATATGTAAATGTAATTTTTCCATTCTCATCATCTGAGTGTTGTGGAAGATCCCTTAATATGATGAGAGTATTTCTTAAAAATATATCTGCTTCCAAGATCAAACCATTCAGTTTTAGTTCTGATTCCATTGTGCTGAAGCACAGTATAGGTAAAAGCAGTGACATAGCTGATTCATAGTAAAACTGACAAAATCTGTGTTACAAGATGAAAAAGAAACATTGATCTTTTCTTCACAGAAGGTAAGTGTATGCTTTGTTTCAAGGTGCTGTGGAAAGGTCATGTAGGAAGCTGTTCGCAGAAATGAGATTTTGATCTAGAGGATCTCACGCACTTCACAGTCTCCTCCCTTGCCCTCTGCTGGAGACTGATAAATTTAGGTTATATGCTTCCCTGGCTTTTTTAGGCCAGCAAAGGGTGTTAAGAAAATGCTGTGCAAAAAAAGTAAGTTTCATGTATTCATTTTGATATCACTAACTTTTCTTTAGTGCTGCCTTCATTTACAAAGATCCCCATGGACTTAACCATTCGAGCTGGGGCAATGGCACGTTTGGAATGTGCTGCGGTTGGGCATCCTGTCCCACAGATTGCTTGGCAGAAAGATGGTGGAACAGATTTTCCTGCTGCGCGCAAGAGGCGCATGCATGTCATGCCTGAAGATGATGTATTCTTTATTGTTGACGTAAAGATTGAGGACACGGGTGTTTATAGCTGTACAGCTCAAAACACTGCTGGAAGCATTTCAGCTAATGCAACATTAACGGTACTAGGTAAGATATTAGCAGTCCTTAATGGCGTAATCACTATTGTGATGCAAAATAAAAGTTTAGTTATGTTTCTCAGATATGCGGGGGGCAGGGAAAAGAGGCTTTTATTTTTTTTTTTGAGACAGTGGATTTTGTTTAACTTTTGATTTTGTGATATTTTGTTAACCAATTTTATTCTAGTTCTCTGTGGCCCTAAGCATGTATGATCTGGCCTTTTTTGCCTTGTGAGCTAATCAAGCATCTAAGTCTGATCAATTGACAAGTAAATTAAATTGTAGGCTCAAAGTCCTTGAGATTTTTCTGAGAATCAGAAGGCCAGATTCATTAGGCCTTACTGATGCATGTAATTTAGCTTTTCCTCTTGAACTCTGAAGGAAAGGGACATGTTCTCATCTTTGTAGGGTCATTTAGGATATAAATCCTGTGCTTTCTTTCCAGAAACACCATCTTTTTTGAGGCCTTTGCTGGATCGAACTGTAACAAAAGGGGAAACTGCAGTCTTGCAGTGTATTGCTGGTGGCAGCCCTCCACCCCGACTGAACTGGACTAAGGATGACAGCCCTCTTGTGGTAACAGAAAGACATTTCTTTGCTGCAGGCAATCAGTTACTAATTATTGTGGATACAGATGTAGAAGATGCTGGGAAATACACCTGTGAAATGTCTAATACGCTTGGAACAGAACGAGGCAACATCCGTCTTAATGTAATTCCTACTCCCACCTGTGATTCTCCTCAAAATATTGCCCCATCACTTGATGATGATGGATGGGCCACAGTTGGCATTGTGATCATAGCTGTGGTTTGCTGTGTGGTGGGCACTTCCTTGGTGTGGGTGGTCATCATCTACCACACCAGAAGGAGAAATGAAGATTGCAGCATCACAAATACAGGTGTGTAAACTGAAGGCTTGCCTTGTAAAGGAAAAAAAAAATTGTTTGTGGTTGTTTCACAATGACTATTGTAGGAATATTTGTGTGCTTTGACTCAGAAGAGTGAATTACTTGTTACTTTCAGTGCTTTGCTGACAAGTTTAAAAATGCTTCTACAAACTGAAGCATGCTGATGGGTTTTGCATCCCCACAGATGAAACAAATTTGCCTGCTGACATTCCAAGTTACCTGTCATCCCAGGGGACACTGGCTGAAAGGCAAGATGGATATGGTTCATCTGAAAATGGCAGTCATCATCAGTTCCTCACGTCTTCTGTGGGAGGGTATTTCTTGCAGCAGAGAGACAGTAACGGTAGGTATAAAATGCTAAGCAGATTTTCCATGTTCCTTGAGTAGCTGCAGTTTGGCTATTGTCTTTCTGACTAGTAGAAATAACACTAAAAAGCATCTGTACTGAAGTTTAATAGAGGATGTGAAATTTATTGCTTGGGATTGCTTCAAGAGGATAATAACAGGAACTTGGTTCTGTTCATCCAGATGACGTTACAACTTTTATGAAATCATGAAGTTTTTCTCTAGTCTCTAGGGTAAATTTAAACTGATGGTGACATTTCCAAAACAAGGGTGTCCAAAACAACAGCATGTCTTCCTCCCTCATAGCTTGAAAAGGATCCTTTAATGGAATGTAGGCATGTGTGGTAATACCAGTGTAACTTTAGTATAAGTGTGTAAACTTTCCAGTTAGAAAAGCTAAATAAAGGATTTAAGGTGACTGCAAGTTAAAAGCTGCAGTACTTGATATTTATACATCTGGCCTCTGAGAATACAGTGTACCTACCTCCATTAGACAGGAAAAGGCACCTTTCTTGGAAGAGTTTGGGACTGAAATACAGTCAGGAGCTGGGACAGGTGGGAATGGAGTGGTGGTGAGAAGGAGTTCTCACTGTGTGAGTATGGTAGTGAAGGTGGATCAAGAACCACAGATCATGTCTACAGCTTTCAGGAACATTTGAACTGAAAAATCTGTATAGTTGTTCAAGCAGCCAGTGACTTTTTCATTGATGCTCTGTGCTCCAAAAGGTGGTTATGAGACAGAGCATGAACCTGGCTTCCAGTGCTTTAGAAGAAGGAAGTACCTGGCTCTGATGCCTGTGTGATTGGGTTTCTTTTATTATTAAGGAGTTGTATCATCAAGCAAAGTGTGACACATTGTCTGTCAAGCTAATTAATCAAACACTAGAATTAAAATTCTCATCAAAAGGTGAGGCTAAACCTATTCAAGCTCTAAAATACACTGTGAAATGTAGTTGAATATGTGGGGTTCTTAAAATTTAAAAAAACTCTAAGCTGAAGATTCAGAAAAGACTGTATGCTGACATGTCAATTTTATTTTTAAGGCATTTGCCATCTAGATAACAGCAGTGAAACAGACTTGGAGGGTGTTGCTGATCCGTTCCTATGCCACTATCTGGGGACTTCAGGGACTTTGTATTTAAAAGGAAACACCTATGGTTCTGATGCTTTTGAAGCATACAGTGCAAGTAAGTTGGAGCAGGGGGAAATTTTAGTCCTAATTCAGTGTTGTGTTATGACGAATCTATATAAAAATACTTTTTCCTTTTCTTCAGGTTGCAGCCCTGACCAAAGAACAACATGCTTGGACCCTTACGAGTCTGGATATTTAAGGAAAAAAGAATGCTATCGATACTCACCTCCACTGGATGATCCCTTTGACCAGTGTGTTGGCATTATTGGGGCGCAGGCCACAAGTAGCAGATTGATAAATTCTGTTTATACTCAAAATGAAGGAACTGGACTAAAAAGCAAAAGTCTGAACTCAGACGCATTAGATTTAAACAGAAGTTTGGAACCCTCATCTATTATGAGTAACAGCACTTTCATGGGTATGTTCTAGCTGTTGTTCCTTGATTCGAGCTGCTGTTACCCTTGCTGTCTTGTGTCCTACTTAAAACACTAAGCAAAACTGATTTCTGAGCTTTTTCTTTTGCAAATGTTTTTAAGTCAAGGAACAGAAAAGTGATTACAGTAAAACTGCATATTTCAATTACCGGGAGGTCTTAATAGCTCGTGCTTACATGAAAGTCTCATCAGTGATGTGATTCTTATCTTCTGTCTTAATATAGCTGGCAGA
Source organism: Margarornis squamiger (assembly GCA_035222235.1). Taxonomy (NCBI): domain Eukaryota; kingdom Metazoa; phylum Chordata; class Aves; order Passeriformes; family Furnariidae; genus Margarornis; species Margarornis squamiger. Next base: position 30,915,013 of record JAWWTY010000037.1, on the reverse strand, counting down.
TTTCCATAAATGTTAGGATATATAACTTGATCTTTTGCCTGACAGGCATAAGGTACACAAGATTACAAGAGGGCTCAGGGCAGGTGGGGAGACTTGAACTTGTATGAGTTTATATTGTATAACATGGTGAGCCAGAGCTATTTACCCTTCAAAGTAAATGCTCACTCTACCCCTCCTTTGTACTTCTCATGGTTTGTACGACAAAAAGAGTTCCCAAAGCTTAGTTGAGGTTTACAGTTTTAATCCAGGTTGCAGGGAGAGGTGGGGGGAAGGAGAAAAGCATTGCTTGACCTTTGAAGCTCCTTAAATTTTGGATGTTGATTTGGCTAGTTGGTTTAAAATGCTTATAAAACCACATACTGCTTTTATCCTTGTGATATCTTAGCACCAAGCAGTCCTGGTACTGTGGATTGTCTCCCAGCTGGCATGTGAGCATTGGCTGATCAAGGCCTGGGTCAGATGGCCCTGCAAGGGGACCTCGGGGAATGTGCATCACTGTGATCTTTGTTCTCAGGGGGTGGAGAGGGAGGGAGGCAAAACCTCTGAAGTTTTCCCCCTTCAAAAGCCAGATGTTTGAACAGTAAAATGTTGCAGATGCCAGAACATCTGGCAGAGGCCCCATGACTGTACATGGCCAGCCTCCTGGCTGGCTGCCACTATTACTGTGGTGGGACTGTGCAGATAGGGCTTTAGCACATCTCCTGCAGCAAGTAGTTCAGCTGTATGTTGGTATACCCTGCCCTCAAGGGCACGTGGTCCTCTTTCTGCCCTAGAAATCTATGCAGAGCTACTCTTTTACGTCAGTTCTCTTAGCCTACTACCCATCACTGCCTTTTATGCTTTCTTATCGTTAGCACTCTTCCCTCAAAGAACCTGTGGCTAGATCTTGAAGGTGGTGGCTGTGGACGAAGTCGTTATAGATGTCTTGTCCTTAATTGTGGATTCACTTTTTCAGCATTATCTTCAAATTCAATTCCCCTTTTGCATGTGCAATCACAATGAGGAAGACAGTTGGCATTAACATTACTGTTGATGCATGAGCCAGAAAGTTCATAGCTTGGATTTTTGTTTTTAAGATAGGACTCATTTGTAGCTTTGGTGCTGTGAGCAACATTCTTTCATGTTGTATTAAGTTAGAATTGCTCTACAAGTCATTGGTGCAAATGTGGATCTTGTCCAGTTCTATTTTTAGTAACTTCTCGGATGACAGTTTTACTTGCTTCTATTAACTAGACAGAAGGGGAAGTATGAGGTTTTGGGTTCAAAATTTATTAAAGATTATAGTGTTAAGTCATTAATAAAAACAATCAGCCTGTGGCACCTTGTCCTTTAAAAATAAGTCCTTTGTGTGACGCTTACAGACACTGACTTGCGATGGCTGTATTGTCAGTGAAAAAAGAGGAGGCTCTTTTTCCAGAGAGGTTGGTGCTAACACCTTCCTAGTGGTGAAGAGCGACAGACACACTACTTATTTTCTGACTAGTGAATCCAGATAATTATTAATAAAGATTGAATTAAAATGCTGAATTCTCTTTGCCCACAACTGGCTAGATGATCAGTTGTTAATGGAGCATGTAGGTAACTGGACCTTTGTTATTAATGAGATGCTAGTCAGAGAAAAATTTCTTTAGTACTGTGGGATGATGTTGTATGTCCCAATACAGGTCAGGGATTTAAATTCTTTTAAATTTCTATAGGTTTTTTTCTGAACTGTATGGCAGATTTCACGTGCTGTTCGTTTACTGAAGAACAAAACAAGGAGACTGCTGTGACTTTTGCATTAGAAAATGTCTTATGATGTGTTTGCAGTTTGGTCTGTGTTCCCACCTCTTCCCTCACCACCCTCCCCAAATAAAAATGCGTATGGAAGTAGTCATGAAAACAAAAGAAATGAAGTTGTGGGTGGCTATACAACTACTTTTGAAATGGTTTTAATGTCTCAGGTGGCAGAATCTTGCCTTACACTTTTGATCACATGGATATTTTCTTTTAAGGGGTAAAACAACAGTTAAGTAAAATTTTGCTTTGGTGAACTTTTGATGCTGTCAGTCTTTGGCTTGCGTTCCAACATGCAGCCCTTGGTGAGACACAAAGCTGTTAGCATCAGTATTTCTGTATTGTTTCTCTTACTGTCTTTCAGGAACATTTGGAAAGCCTTTATGGAGGCCTCATCTGGACTCTTTTTCAAGTTGTAGACAGCCAGCAAATTGCCAACCAAAAACCTCCCGTAATAATCATCATGCCTCACTGGACTTTGACGTAGAGGCAGATGAAGAGGGAAAGGAAAGGACAGTTTCTAGAGGAGAAAATAGCTTTTATACTTGCAAACAGTCCTTTGAAAACTTTAGGACTTCTACTTTCCAATCCTGTGATTTGGATACATAGCTCCTTTTGGACTTGCCATTGATTCCTGGAACCAAAGAAATACTTTGACATGCTACTACCTCAGTATGGAATTCTATTTAAAAAGGGAATAAGGAGGGGAAGAAGGAAAGAAAGAAACCACATGATGCTATGAATTCAGAAGAAAAAAATGTATTTTTGTTCCAATAAAGCATAATTGCCAAAGTGCTCTATGTTTGTTGTACAGGGAAAATATTCCTTATAAAAATACTGTATTTGTAATTATTTTATAGCTTTTAAAAATGCAAATGTCTTTTGTAAATTAATGGTGTAAATAATACAGTATATGTATTTCTATGTCAGACTTCATTTTATTGAAATGAGTAGTAAGCATTCTAATTTTGTACTGTTACTTGTATCTTTTTACAAATGGGAACTCCATGCTGTTTGCAGGTATCATGCATCTTATTTGCACATTATTTTTAATAAAATATGCTGCTGTGTGGTCTCTGACCCACATTAGTGTATGAAGAATGGAAAGTGTGAATTATGTTTGTAGCCAGTGTTGCATATGTGGGTGTTTTCTGATGCATGCTTGCACCTTTGTTGGACTTAAACTTGTACCTTTAGATTTACTGCGTAAAATATGTTGGTGTCCTACTGGCTATTGGAAAGGTGGTTTGAAGCTACTTGAACCAAAATAAGTATTCAAATGTTCCACTTTGTGAATCTCTGTTGTCATATATGTGCCCACATGCTCCCAGTTTTCAGGCACACAAGGCTATAGTACCAACAGGTTCTCCACACCTGTGCAGTGTGCCTTGATCTGGTGGAGGATGTACACAATAGATGGATAAATTCATATCAAACTATTTAGTAGAAGAAGAAAAAAGGCACTGGATATCTGCCTGGTAACATCACTTTTCTGAGTGACATGCAACTGCATATTTGGTAAACACTTAACACTGAGTATTTACTTTCCTATACCCTTTCTCCCTCTTTTTTGCTTCTGCAACCACTCCATGCCCAACATGAGAAGGTAATCCAAGTGCAAGATAATGTTTTCTTTGGTTTAATTTGCAATTCTGTTCCTTACTTGCCTGCCCTTCTCTGGTTATAGATGAGATCTGTGCTTTATTTAATTGCTCAGTCAAGTTGAGCAATTGTAAATTCTTGCTGGATTCTATTTGTAGTAATGAACACAATATCTTTAACTATACAACGTCAGAGAAAGAAGATTGCTTGCTATAACATAGTAATTAAAACTCTTGGTTTTCTATGTACAGATGGCTACTGTTCTAAAAAGCTCTGAATCCCGTTGTCATCACTGCATTAAAACAGTGAGATTCCAAAATGTTTAATACTACAGGACATTGGCTTTTTAAATCTGCCTGCTTTGAAGGTGCAAACTTACGTGGTTGCCAAATAACATCTTTTAAACTAAATTAAAAGCAGCTGTTAGAGTAGGCCATCACAGGCATCATGGCTAAAGCAAGAGCAAAGATTTTGTTGCCTAGTGTAGCTGAGCTAAGGACTTCTAGTTGTTTGTAGCCAGAAACCTGGTACCCAGATTGCAATGCAATTTCCCTTTAATTTAGGCACCGGTATTAAAGACAGGAAGTTAATCCATCCCTAGTCACTGGTGGTCTGAGAATACAGAATGGATTTCTCATTCTTTAGTTGATCATATTGCCAGATTTTTTGACTTGCTGTTAATTTGTCTTCATTACTGCCAGATGTGCTGATGTGCTGACAGACATTGATATGGGTATTTGATTATAATTAAGTACATTTGAAAGAGATTAATTTTTCATGAGTTAAGCACAAACCTTTAAGTGAGTAAGGCAAGAAATCTTAAATTTGATTTACTCAATAGCTCTCCTTTCTCTCCCTCACACTGCCCTCCCCAGTGACCCCTTCTTTAGGGAGCAAAAAGCTGGGGGCTGTGATAGCTCCTGTTTGTAACCAGACATTGCCTTTTGACATACTAAAACATACCAAAGTTATAAACAGTAAGTACATCTTTCATTCCAGATTTCATGTTTATCCTTAGGAACTCCATGTTAAAGGTCTATCATGAAAAACAAGCCTTAAATTTATTTTCTGTAGTGGGGGAAGGTGGAGAACAGCAGCAATGTCATTTTATTCCTTTTTCATCTTTCTTGCAAAGATCCTAATCTTCCAAAGGCTTGGATCTCTGTACCTAAATAAATGTTCAGGGTCAATGACTGAATTTTAAATGCTTTCCATCAAATTTCATTTAGCAACCTAAAGATACGAATGACTTAAACTTTTATTTGATGCCTTAAAGACTCAGAAATGGAAGTGAAATTTCCCAAATCCTCTTTTCTGCCAGCATGAGTTTTTGTGATTTTTATTTTTATTAAATACAGTGGCAATCTAAATTTCAAGATTGTTGCAATATCTTAGTAGTTCTTTTAAAGATGACTGATGGTATCAAACATTTGTTTTAAAGGCTTGCAAGTTCACTTGCCTTCCTTCTCTTTCCCGCCCCCCCCCCCGCCTTTCCTTTTCCCATCTGAAGATCCAGATGTTAGGGAGCTGGTAGCTGGATATTTACGCAGGTGAAAGCTAAATTGTCGGTTGATGTGGTGGGAAAATAAATGGCAGCCAACATTAAGTAAAGCTTACACTGCATCTCAGAGTCACAGAATGAGAAACGAGTCTTGCTGAATGACAGACATTTTGCAGTTTCATGACCAGCAGCAACTGGAATCTTGTCATGGAGTCCCTTAAAACTTGTAGAATGTTCTTAAAGGCAGTATCTTAATGCTTCACACAACAAAATGTTTTGCCCATTGAACTCATACAAGCAATTGCTGAGGTATATTTTCTGGAAGTCCTGAATAATAATTATAATAATTTTAGACAGATAAATGGAGTTACTCATTTACCAGAATCGCTCTGGAGCAAGCATTTCCTGAGTAACCTAAATTGTGTGCATGAGATAACACTGTGGGGATACCTGCATACAGAAGGCTGCTACTATTTGAAACACAAAAGAACCTTATGTAGTGCTACAGTATTTCAGCACCAAATGCTTTAATTTAGAGGTCTTTGCTGAACTATAAATGGATCTTAACAAATGGCAAAGAGCTAGGCCCAAAGTTTCTGCTGAAGAATATTGCCACTTTTCCAAACTTACTAATGGGACTTACTAGTGTCACCAAACATTACTTCTTTCAGTCTTGGAGATCCTTGAACACTTAAGCCTTATTCCTTGAGCTGCTTCGTAGAAGCTTAGAATTGAGACAGATTTGCACTGCAAATATTTGTGTCCTGAAAGCCTTACAAACCAGGACCATAACTGGGGTTTGTGTTGCTTTTTGAATATAAATATAAGCAGAAATTTTACTAGCAACTTGCAAGACTTCTTGTTGCAGATGTGACACATCTCAGGGAATTAAACTTTCTTAGGTATTCTGCCTTTTCTCACTTTGCATATTGCTTTGTCATAGAGAACGTGTCTGACTAGTTGGATGCCAGTTTACCAGCCTTGTGAAATTATTTTATTAAGAAAATTAGGAGAGAGGAGAGCAGATGCAGTTCTTGTACGTAACCCGTTTACTCCGATGAAGAACTTACCAGATACCTTTCTTTATTATATTTCATGAAGTGTTCCAGCAGGGAATAAAAGCAATAGTATCTTTGCTCAATAATTTTTGGCAAAAGCTGCTTCTCATGGTTGTTGTGCTAAAATATTTAGGGGTCAGTAGTTCCTCTGAAATAACATATGTGTGCACCCTATAACTTACCAAAAGACACGTGTGGCCTCTCCTGTTTCCCATGCTGCACTTTTTCTAAGCTCAATACTGCTCCCATGCCCTCAGGGGACCCTCTCTCGTAACCTACACTACTCTGCCTCCAGTTTCTCTCCTTGCCCTGTCACTGTGGTGTCAGGCTAGGACAAATGGATTCACTTTACAGAGCACAGTGCAGTTGCAGGCAGTAAGCAGCGTTTGAGTGCTAGAAGAGAGGAGGGAAATTGCAGGGAGACGGGATAGCTACAGCTTTAGGAAGATCTTGGTATGAATGTGCAGCGAATGCATAATTGAGATGTGCATGGCAAAGCTATGGCTTATAATTTGGGTTTGCTGCTGGATTATCAAAATTCAGGTATTGATTATAGAGTCATTTGACATAACATCATCTTTATCAGTGAAGCTTCAGCTTCTTTTATGGCAAAATGATGCAAAACCACATCCGTTACTATGCAGTTAAAGAAGCTATCTTTAGCACTCTTCCTGATATTCAGCCTATTTATTGGAAATTACTGAAAAAAAGACTGTAATGAAGGGATTGACACTGATGTCCTTGGGGGGTTTTATGCTTCTATTTTGCTTTGCTATATCATGGAGAATTCAGAGCTTCAGGTCTCCGTTCATCAAATGGTGGGGTTTCATCCTGATTTTCATAGATTTGCCAGCACTGGACAGCCATACCTAGTTTTGCCCTGCTGCTAACAGGCTGGCACGCCATTTGTTAGGGAAGAAGGCAGAGCTACTGTAAGGCAGAACTACAGAGATACTGTAGTGAATGAAGGGGAGGAAGGCTGGAGTTCCTGTAATATCATAGAGAGGTTTTGAATAACTTGTGCTGTTTTTAACATTTACTCCTCATAACACAATTCAAGAAGCTTATCAAGGAACTAGAGCTACCACGCTATTAGCCCTTGAATGGGACAGCTGTGCATTTTCTGAAGGTTGCAGAGTACATTGGGGGTTTTGGGATTGCTTTTCAGTATCACTGTGATTCTAGACTCTTAGAAGTAACCAGAAAGACTTGGTCTTTCATTTGACATCTGGAGGTCCCTCGTGACCTGCATTACAGCATTCAGAAAAATTTTGCAGACTATTGACTAACCAGAGGACTCACACAAAAAAGTATTTTATCCACTTGTACCACATAATAATTGTTAACACTTCTCTGAATTAGGCTTTTGTTCTATGGATTTTTAATAGCCATGGCTGACTAGCACAGCAATGAAGAAGTTACTATTTGAGTAAGTGGTAGAAGACATATATAATAAGCCAGCTTTTACAACTGAAACTAGCCACTCTCCTAGCTTAAAATAAACTGCATTTGTACTGCTACCTGCTGCGGGTCGGTACGCCAGCAGCATTAAGAAAGCATCAGTGCTACAGCAGCCAGCTGCCCGTAGCCTGGCTTCTGCCACAGGCTGATCGGATTCTGTATTAGTGTAAAGTTCTTTCTCTATTAACCTTCCCTTAGGAAAGGGGAAACACGGCCTCCATTGTAATTAGCTTACACAGCCTTCCATGTAAGCAAAGAATGGAGAGTGTCAGGGGTGCTCACAGCGGCGTCACAGATATTTGCTGTTAGCAGGGAAAAGTTAATCTGCTCTCAGATTTTGGCAAGAGCACAAAAACCTACATCTAAAAATGTACTTAGAATGAATTAAATTTCACATAACTGTGACCACACAGTAGGTAAAGTAGTAAAACGGTGGTGATGATGGAAAATATGACTAATCAGAAAGCTGCATTAACAATGAATAAAATTATCCTTTAACAGAGGTTTTTAAATGCCTTATTTTAAAAATGTGTTTGTTTATTGCTCTGTAGGTTGTAACAACTATGTTATTTCACCTACCAACACTGGCAGTTTTGTCAGAAACAGCATCTTCATTCAAAGTAGGGGGTTTTTTTTCTTTTTAAAAAGAGAGAGGTGATGTCAAAAGGCAACTCTGTAACATTGAGTCACTGAATTTGTTTTACTAAATGGCTTAAATCAGAACATGAAAAAATTCAGAAAAATAGAAATGCTTTGAATTTTCACTTTGAAATTACTTGTCGCAAAATTATTTTTGTTTTTGTTTTTGAATTTTCCCTTTTCCATTCAGAACTGGAATACAGAGTGCAGAGCCCTTTGGGTTATCAGGGCAATACAGACCAGGCACACAACTGGAGTGGGAGTGGGTAGAACTGTTGCTTGTTCTCTCCCTGCTGTACATCCTTCTTCCCAAATCCATTTGATCTGACTTTGGCAGGTCCCTGTGGATTGATTCTCACTGCTGCCAAAGCATGTTTCTCTTCTTGATTTCTTCTTAGAAGTACTGACTCAACAAGTTTCTATAATCATAAAGAGTCAGTCTCTATATTTTTCTCTGTGATTAGAAATGTTCTGTTCTCTGTACACTTTGAGAGCTTTAGGAAGCTGGTCCCTGCACTTTCTGTGTAACCCAAGGTGGGTCCTGAACAAGTACCAGGTGGCCTCTGAGCGTTGCTGCTGTGCAGCTGTTGGGGGAGCTGCAATTGGCAGCCTTGCTCTCCGGGTGACTCCCACCCACCCCAGGGATGTGTCGCTCCATCAGATCTCAAACAGCACCTCAGATTAAGCAGCTGTGTGAACAATGCCCAAATCATCTCTCCTGTTAAACTGAAGTGCAAATAAAAGGCTACATCACACAGTTATCTCTCAAACAAGGCTGCTGAGGAAACTTCCTGGAGTCTATAATGTTTGATCAACTTCATTTACTTTTTAAAAAAACAACAACTTAAACAACACTGTGTTGCAGGATAATGGAAGTCATATTCACCATTTCCAAATGTCATCAGCTACCTTCCCTGGTTTTTTTCAATGTCTTGCTGTCTTGCAGAGAAAATATTTCATAAGCTAACAGGAAAGCAAGTTATTGTAGGTGCAGAGGCTGAGAGGAGGGATCTGGGAAAAGCATTCCTACCTCTTTTCTTTGTCCAAACCTTTCCAGATTTTTACTAGTGTTGGACCTCTTTTCTCCTCACAAAACATTCTTAAATGGAGAAGTAGAGATTTGTTCATATAGTTCATAGCAACTACAAAGTAACTATTATATAAATTTCATGGAATTCTTTCTTTCTTTTTCTTTTTTTTTTTTTTTTTTAATGAGGTCTTTCACAAAGGAGCTTTAAGCATATGTGGGTTTCCTGCTCAAGCTTCATATATTCCTCAGGAAAAAAAAAAAAAGGATCTGATTTTTTTAGGGCCAGGTGTTTTATATAGCTAAGTTAAAACATGCCTGGAAAGGCTATGCTTATTCTCCTGTCTGAAAACTACTGCACTTGTTTCTTATTTTCCCCTCTCCATTTGTAACATTTAGCACATAACCCTTTAAACATGCTGTTTATTTCTGTGTTTTCTGTTTGTGAATCTGCTACCACCATTAGTTTGTTTGGAACACTGAACTCAAAAGTGGACATTGGTTTCCTCCTCTTCCTCTAATATTCTTGCAGATGTTGCTATAAATCAATTCTGGGGCTGACATAGCGTTTGGCTGCCTGACAAATGTGCCATAATAACGCAGCTCAGTAAAATGTGGAATTTCTGAGGTACTGCTTGTAACTTTCTCATTGCAGTTGTAAATTTCCATCTGTGTCAGCACAGGTGGAAACATAGTCATAAATAATGCATGTGCATGTGTGTGTGGAGGGTGGGGATGTATGTACTTATTCTTTCTATAGAGTCCCCTAGGTGGTTCGCCATTTCCATGATTGAATTCATCTACCTGAAGCAAATTTAAAAAAAAAAAAAAAAAGAAATACTCTCATTAAAATCTTAAAATAACCTTGCTAACAAAGTTTGAGAGAGAGAGAGAATGTGTGTGCACAAACTGAAGCAAGGAGGCTGTGGCAGCTGTAGGTAGGAGCCGGCCCTAGTAAGCCATGACAAGCTTCACAGCAGCCCCTCAGGTAACAATGAAAGAGCCATTTCAGGAACCTACCATGAGCTTTTGCTTCTGAGAGAGATGAGCTGCTTTTTGTCTTCAAGAGAAATCAGCAGTGAGCTGAAGAGCTGTGCTGATAGTTCACAGTGCTGGGCAGGGACGGGAATGTGCATTGTCCCAAGATCTTGATAAATTAGAGACCTCAACAAAACAGAGGACTGGGACGGCAAGACACTTGTATGAAGTTCAACAAGGGGAAGTTCCAGATTCTGCACCTGGAATGGGACAATCCTAGATGTATGTACAGACTGGGGAATGAGATACTGGAAAGCAGTGCTGTGGAAAGGGACCTGGGGTCCTGGTGGCTGGCAAGCTGAATATGAGTCAGCAGTGCCCTGGCAGCCAGGAGGGCCAACCCTGTCCTGGGTGCCTTAGGCAAAGCATTGCCAGCCGGTCAAGGGAGGGGATTGCCCTGCTCTGCTCTGCACTGGGGTGGCCTCACCTTGAATGTTGTGTGCAGTTTTGGGTACTGCAATATAAGAAAGATATTCAGATGTTAGAGAGTATCCAAAGGAGGGCAACAAAAATGATGAAGGGCCTTGAGAGAAAGCCCTCTGAGGAGCAGCTGAGGTCACTTGTTCTGTTCAGTCTGGAGAAGAGGAGACTGAGGGGAGACCTCATTGCAGTTACAACTTCCCCGTGGCGGGAAGAGGAGGGGCAGGCATTGATCTCTTTCCTGTGGTGACCAGTGAGAGGACCCTAGGGAATCACCTGAGGTTGTGTTAGGGGATGTTTAGGTTGCATATTAGAAAGGGGTTCTTCACCCAGAGGGTGGTTGAGCACTGGAATAGGCTCCCCAGGAAAGTGGTCACAGCACCAAGCCTGACAGAGTTCAAGAAGCATTTGGATGATACTGTCAGGTATATGATATGATTCTTGGGGCAGGGCTGAGGGTTGAACTCCATGATCATTATGCTTCCCTTCCAACTCAGCATATGCTGTGATTCTCTGATTCTGTGATCTTTTGCTTTTCTGTTTCTTTGTGTGATCAGTTCCGAGAGGAAAGATGTTTAGATATGTTTAGGAATACAGCTAATCCTACTGAATGGTCCATGCTGACAAGGCAGCCCCCATCTAGCCTGCCTGTCTGTGCCAATCAGGCTGCCTCCCTGGTGGGAACTAGCTTTTCACCTGAACACATGCTGAGACTGGCAAGGAGTTAGACCATCCTTTCCCCCAAAATAAGTAGTTTCTGACTGCTCCTTTTGAATCCATGAGGGTGAGACTCCTCAGGAGTTGTCACACAATAGCTGAGGGCAAAACATTTGGAGGAATCCTAGAATTTAATGAGCTGGTTCTGCTGAAGTACCTGTGAGGAATGCCCGGAAGAAAATTTGAGAACTCTGATTTTAGAAATATTGCCTCTTCTTACAATGAATGTTAAGAAGTGTAACTGCTTAACAACCAAATAATAAGCTCACCATAGAAACCTCTTTCTTAAGCTATTATTTTAATAATCACTACAGAAAGATGATTTTAATACCAACTTACACTACATAATAATATTTATAGAGCAGAGGTACAGTGACTAATGAGCTGCACACAAGACTAGTGTTGAAAGAATGTTTATTTTCAGAATTACAGATTCAAATTCAGGTGTTTCTAAAGCTAAAAGTGAGTATTTGGCCTTGTCAATGTTTTCATGTTCTTTCTGTCTTTAGCTACTTGGAAACAAGCAATTTTCTAAATCTGATCATGTATGTATAACTTGTTTTCACTTCTTATATTTCTGATATAATGCACTAAATGCAACAGCATTTTCAACAGACAAGGATTATTAAAATTTAACATTTATGAAATAAAACAGATAATTGAAAGACTAAACAGAAAATGTTCTTTTTTTTTCCCCTGGTTTATGTTTATTAGTGATTATACCAACATTTCCCAAAAAACCTCATGTTTAAACCTATGTCCTCTCATCCATCGAAGTACTTGATTTTAGGGAAAATTTATGATTCTATTCTCAACAGACTTCAAAATCTGCCTACTTTTAAAAATTATTATTAGCCTATATGTTGCAAAGTAGCATACCTAAAATCTAGGTCCTGTATAACTTAAAACAAAATCATTCAAAAAGTGATCAAAAATAGTGTAATTTCCCTTAAGTGGTGAATTGGTGGCTTCTTGTTACTGCTGCTGTTCCTGGTCCCTCTTTTGTGTCAGTGCTGAGAAACCACACAGGACTAGCTCCCACTTGGTGAGACTCCTGCCCTGGACCTCAAGCTTTCACAGAAAAGGCAAGGGCTAAAGTTTGGATGTGACATTGTGAGGTGGCTTGTTTGGTTTTGTCAGGAGCTTAGGGGGAACAAATATAGAAAAAGAGAGAGAGACTAGGGAGAGGTATGTGTGGGAGTGGACCATGTAGGTACACATGGACTGGGAGGAACATGGATGATCAACTACATAAAAACTCTAAGGAAGTCCAAACAAATCAGCTGAAAGGGTCTGACTGGCTCCTCCCTGCAACTGCCACTATAGAATGGAGGTTGGGTAGGGAGGAAAGAGAAGAAAAAGTTGGACATTTGTCCTGCTGCCACACAGAGGGTATGCTCTGCACATTTTGAGCTATTTGGAGCACAGTTAAATCAGTCTGTTCTATCACAGATCATCACAAAAAATACGTTTGCTGTCTTGTATTAGCACCATTCAACCCCCAGCCCTGAAAAACACATCTTCAGGTGCACCATGAAAGCCCATACTTTGCAGTCTTGTGACTTCAGAGGAGGCTTTAACTCATACAAGGACATACAGGTGGTAGTTAGGGCTTGCTTTCTTCCTGATTTCTTTTAGCTGGGCCTCTAGCCTCCAATAACTATCTTGGTTTCCTCTGGACTCAGTGGATATGTGATAAGCATCTCCTGAGATGGAGATGCTTCTCCCACCTTGGAAACCTGTCTGAGGAAGAGCTGCACTGCTGTTCAAGGCTGCCCACACCTCTGCTGACAACCTCAGACAACCAGATTAAATTAAAAGCCTAACTTGTGTTCAGGTAGGGGTAGGTCAGTAAATCTTGTGCTATAACAATAAATATGCCTCACTAGGCATGAGAAAAAAAAAGCACAGTTCAGCTGACTTCAGAAAGCCCCAAAGTGACTATAAACTCCCAAAGGGTTTATAAAAGCTGCAAACAAAAAAACTCCTGTGGTGCATCTGATGCTAAATTGAGGGCATTAACCTAATACCCTTTTCTGCTGACTTTAAATGCTTATAATAGGAATTGAAGACAGGAGGATTAGACATAGTCAGAGTTTGGTCTATTTTGCCAATATAAATTAATAATAATAATAATAATTAATAATATAAATAAACTAATTATTGCAGAAAGTCTTCCTATGTAAAAGTCATCTGGGTTTCCTCCTTCAGTCTACTTAGAAATGTCTGCTAAAACCTGCTTGCTCACAAAGGTAGGAATCTCTTCCCAATTTTCAGCCCAAGTTTAGTCAGGACAGGTATTTGCTTTTTGGAATAACAGCTTTCAGTTGCTGAAAGCGGATGCAACAGTATCCAGTATGTAGATTCTAATGTTTTTAGAAAGTCCAAGCATATTCTTTCTCAACCTTTCTCTTGCTGAGCTAGAGAAGTCAAGTTTCTGTACTTTCCTTTGAGTATCAATTGTCTTTTCCTTAATCAGTTGTACCCATTTTGGGCATCTCTTTCTTCTAAATTTATAAATCTAGTCAAAGATCACTATCAATCAACAATGGCAATCACTGAAAAATTAATTTTATTCAAAACTTTGAGTTAAATATTGACTCCCCCCTAAGAGAAGGGAAAAAAAGTGAATCTAAATATATCCTTCATGTTTAATTAAAGCTCCCTTGGGGGGTCCGCTAAACCTATAATACAGCTGCAACAAATTCTGCAGACCTACAAGAGTTAATGGTGCTCCAGGAAGGAAGAAATCAATTTCTGTTGAGCAGATTCTGTCTTGTTCTAAAACAAGTCAAGTCACACTGAGTGCAAGTTGGCCTTGTTTGAAGTCAGTGGTAATACTCCTATTTAAACTAGGATTTTGTTGGTGCTCTAGCAGTTAAGCATAGGACTATTGAAGGGGCTGTTTCCGGTGAAAGGGAACACTGCGCTTGCATCTTTCTATTAAAACAATCTAATCTTTCATTAATGCAGCAAGCAATTGATTGGCACGCACAACTAATTGAAATAAATCAACATTCAAATGTGTCACTTTTCAGAAACCTGTATTTTAATGAAAAGCAAGAACATATTCTGACACTTTAGTTTGTCTGATCTCCATTCTGATCGCACTGAATGTTAGTTCTTTGAAGCACTTGAATAATTTTAACTACCCTGTACCAATTTATCATTCTCAGTTTAAACCTGAATTAAATAGACAGAAGAAAGCAGTGAAAGGGAGAAAAAAAACAAAGCCTCAACTTTCCTGAGAAAGTAACTAAGCAAATGAAGTCATATTCAGACCACCTACATGTCCAATATTGTGATGGTCCCTTCAGAACTTAGTGGTCTTGTTTTTCTTGCATATCTCCCTTTTGTTTTCAACTGAGATAAACTGTGAAAGAAATATGGCCTTTTATAAATCTATAATTGTCTGAATTATAAACTTTATGTGGGAATGATTGCCATGCTGCTATACTCAGATATTTATGAAATGTCTCTTTCCTTGTCCTGACGTGATGCTAAGGCCAAGCAGTCAAAGCAGGTTATTCTTTGAAAGGCCATTCCTTCAGGAAGCAGACACAACCTCACAGTTGTCTGCTGAGCATTCTCCAGTTCCAGATTATTTCACCCTCAAGTCCAGATTTGGACACCAGATGCTGCTTTTTTTCTTTTTTTTTCCTGTGATTTCTCACATTCCTCACAATTTCACAAAGACAGCAGGTGGCTTTGCTCTGCAGCTGCAGGATGAATCTGCCTTAGCTCAATAGGTGTTTACTTCTAACTTTAACTTTTTGCTTTTTTGACTTCTGCTTTTGTATATTTACTGAAGGGTTTTGCCCTTACATACTACGCAGCCGACATCATCTAAAGGGAATTAGTTTTCACACAATAGAATGCTTAGTTCTCCATTAATACTTCCTTAATGGAAAAAGTTGCTCAAACCCCTTCTCAGCTGAGCACAAAACCACCTAGAGAGAGAAGAAAATGTACAAATTGAAAAGCAAATTTAAGAATTTTATTTTTTTTAAGACATTCTATCATGCCTGAAACACTTGGCAAGAGTGCTTTAGGGCTAGCATCATCATCCATGCCTTGCAGAGACCAGCTGAACTCATGGTCTAGACAGGCCTTTGGAAGTGCCTGTGTTTCCATAATGACGATGAAATGTACTTGTGGCAGAGACCTAGGGAGATATCTTGGGCTTTCCTTTACATTGCTCTTCTCACACATGATGAAGAGACTACATTATCCCTAACATATATTCAAAAATGCATTCATGTATGAGGGTTTAACAGCTAGGATTTCACTATTAAACTGGATGGAATGATGAAGACTGTTTAGGCACCCAAATGTGAAAACAGGCACAGTTTTTATCACACACCACTCAGACACCTAATATATTACATCTCAATATGAATCCTGAGAGATGAGGGCAAAGAACATGAAGCAGTATTGTATTTAATTTACTGTTTTGTTATAAAATGGTCCACTATGTAGATATTTATTTTGTAAATTTGAATGGAAATATTATATTTTACTGCCAAGAAACTTTATACTGCCAGACAGATAAATAAACAAAAGGTATTTTTTAAGATACAGAATGGAAAAAGAGATTAACAATTTTTTCCAACAAAAATATTGTTCCATATTGATAAAATCCTGAAAAAATTGTTGATTTTGTGACATAGCTGCAGACTGAAAAAAAGTAATTTTATTTTGTTTTCTTTGTTCTAACCTTAAATCTTTCAATTTTAGTTTCTCACAGTGAAATTTTAAGGTACTTACCAAGCAGTGTACTCAAGTTTTCAGAAATGCCCAAACATCATCACTGTGCCTGATGGACCAGAAATATCTGATATTCTGATAAATCAAAAGCCTGTCTTTCACATATCAGAAAGATTTTCTTCCATAAACTTTCACAGCAAAATGAGATTTCCACATTGGTGCCCTGCAGAAAGATGAGAGTATCTTTATTGTCTTAACATCTCAGTTTCCCTGTTCAGGGTTTTTTTGGGGTTTTTTTTTGGTTTTTTGTTTTTGTTTTTTGTTTTTTTTTTGAGTGAATCAACCAGTTTCTTCTGTGGTTAAATTCAGATGGGTTTCTGGGGACAATTCTGTTCAAGGTTGTTCCCAGTGGTCAGTTGGGGAAGGATTAGCAGTGGCCACCCTGCAGAGCCGTCTCATGCCTTCAAATCAAGGTCCAGAGCTTGCAACAGATGCCCATGAATAGAGGAAAGCAGGAAGGAAGGAAGGAAGGAAGGCAGGTTGATTTGAAAAAGCTCTAGAAATAATGATGTCTTAAACTCATGGAGGTGTCAAATAGAGCATGGTGGTGACCCAGATTTACACCTACTCTGAAGAGCTTCTGCCTGGGCTTTGTAGCAGAACTTGTCCTGAGCAGCATGCTCACGAGCCACATTGTCACTTTATCTAGAACCAGGCACTGGGCCCTTGGGTGGATGGCTCTGATGACTCTGTGTGATGCAAAACAAATACCGGCATCTCACAAAGGCAATTTAGGTCTTTGGCTGCATGAGCCTGAGCCCCGTTAGGAGCTATAACACCATCAGTCCCGACATGCAGGCAGGGAAGAAGGAGGAACAGCTCTAAGCATCTATCAGTTTGGGATTGTTTGGGGTGTGTTTTTATGTTTCCACTTATTCAACAAGGCCTCTGAAGAAAGTATATGATTGCACTTTATTTTTAATAAAGTTGTGGTTGTGATCTTTGTTTCCATAGCAAAGACTTCTATTCAAATGTGAAATGAGAAAAGGGAGGGAGAGGGTTGTGAAAGATTCTAGGGGAAAAAAAGACAGGCTGTCCCAGCTGTGTCCCCTGGATGGTGTGAAAGCACCGCTCAGCAATAGTTAAATCATCAGTGTGTTATCTACACTGTTTCAGTTACAAATACCAAACATATTGCCCCATTCAAACTACTGTGGAGAAAGTTAACTGTGGTCCAACCAAAATCAGTACAGGAGGAAAAGGCCGAAATCATAACATTTTTAAGCTCCTTTCCTATTTTATTCCATTGCAAGTTACTACAAGACATAGAATAGGGCATCTTGCCCTTGTTAAATTCAACTATATTTAGACAGGTCAGGATTTTATGTAGGAATTTTTAAGGAAATAAAAATACGTTAAATATACAAGAGATTTTTGCAGATAAACCTGTAAATATTTTACCTTATTCCATGATTTCACATAGCCAGTGCAATATTATTTGGAATTCCAAAACCTTTTAAAAAATTGACAAGAATTTTTTTTCAGGAAAAAAAGGAGTTTGCAGAAAAGAAAAGGTCATAGTTTCAAAATGTGGAAAACACCCATAAAACTAGCTAATATGCAATCTTCTGGTGTACATTTATTCAAGGCAAAATAAATTGGATTATCTGAAATATTTGCTTTCAAGAAATAATTTGACCAGCTCTTCATTTAACATGACACTAATTTGACCAAAAAACAAAGCAAAACAAAGCCATATCTGGGTTGGAATCTTCTGTTTATTCTTCCTTCTGTGTTAAAAAGCTCACAGAAAATTTTTATTGGTAGCAATTTGATGTTAGTGGATAACCAACAATTTATTACTAGATTCATGCCATATTGCTTCTTCAACTTGCAGAAACCTATTGCTTTCATCGATAAAACACTTTTTAATTTATCACCTCTTGAGAGCACTTAAGCAACTGTGATTCAATTAAATCAGTGTTCAATGTCTGTGCCTGTGTTTCACACTTGGCTGATAAAAGAAAAAGATGGAGTACATTATAACTATTGATGGACTATAGTTTATTTATGGTTTTAACCTATGTCTTTAACAATCGCCTTAATTTTGCATGTGTGTATGGAGTGCTGAGCTGATAAACGAAAGCTACAAGTGCAACCCACACAGAGCAAGGAGAACCATGTTTTAATATTTTATCTATTTATGTCATGAATTTATAGCTTGTGGCTTTTTCGTTTCTAGAGAGCAAATTCCATCCCTTACATGCACAACAGGGATGTCAGGATCAGTAGCAGTGCAAGCTTTCCTAAACTGGAGTAGCCACCAATGCTATTTTAAGGGATTTTTACTGGGATTCAGTCTCTCATACATTTCTGATTCCTTCTCAAGCTCGTGTGGTAGGCCTTCTGGCAATAACGTAACTTCAGCTTGTAATGTCAATGCATCAGAGAAAGAAAAATAGTCTTTAAAAATTATGCTGCTGAGGAATCTGAATCAGACAACTATATACTGGTTTGTTTAAGGTCTCAAGGTCATGTGGAAATTCAAAGACAACCCCCCCACAATTTTTTAAAAATAATATATAAATATGTATGTATGTATATATATATATATATAGCCAGGCTGTATTTGAATCCAGAGGGGAACACAAAATTTTAGAGATGCCTAGTTCAGTTGAGGGAGTGAAGAATACAAAAATGGATAAACCCCAATCCTTTAAAATGCAAAAGGAGAAAAAATAACATGATTGCACTGTTTTCAAGCTCTGTTAGTCTGCTGTATGGCTCTCACAGGGAAGCTTTGAAAGATACTCAGAAGACAAAATGGAAGGGTAGATAGTGAAAGGTACTTGAGGTGCTTACCCTGCTGTCTCTTTCACAGGCTCACCTGAATAGTGAGCAAATAGCTCAACAGCTCTTGAAACTGTCAGGTTGCAGGGATTCACAAGAACAAGGCAAAATGTACTGTGTGATTTTTCTCTTTAGTAATCAATGTTTGCAAAAGGTAGTTTTCAGGGACACTCACTCACAAGTACACCTCCCAAGATATCTCCTTGGAATTGAAACACAAAAGCTTACTGCCATAAATATATCTGCATGAAGCTCCTGCACTTACTCAATCTTCCTGCACAGCACAGAAAAAGTGGGGTGAATTTAAAGACTACAAAATGTTCTTGTAAAGATAGGTTTAAATGATCATGAAATCAGTAAGTTGGAACTGGTGGAATATTTTTATTTAAAATTTTTTTCAGCATAGAACATCTTTGAACAAACTTCAGATTTTTTTATTGGAAATACTGATTTTTTAAAATTTTTCCCACTTTTATAAATGTATTTTCCATAAACATAGAAAGAAATTTTATAGGAATCATATTGGGTTTGTTGTTAAGGAAGATGATTCCTTTTCCCCAACAATTTCATTGTGTTCAGCAGGTAGTGATGAAGATGATGACACAAGGGTGGCCAAGCTGCAAAGTGAAGGTCCCCAGGGAAGCTGCAGTATTCTCCCAGAGATTTCTTATAGGAGTTTGTCTTGAAGAGAATGAGAGAATTAAACATCAACTAAGATTTAATTTTTGTTTTATTATTATCTCAATCTTTTCATCACTGAGAAAATGTAAAGATGAAGTCTTTGTTTGTTTTGATTTGTTGTTTTTGTAGGTTCTGGGTTTTTTTGTCTCCTGACACAAACTCTTTTCTATGTTGTTTCTGCTCCTCATATTTTTTTCCAGTTTATTTAAGTCAGCTATTTGGATACGCTTTCTCTTTTACTTTTTATTGAGCTGTTGCTTTCTGGCTGTGGCTTCTACCTCTAATTTTGTGCATAATGAACAAAATAGAAGAAAAACAAACACAATAGCAAAATATGTCGTTATCCTTTGCATCTTTTGCATGCCTTTTGCTGATCATATGCACATAATTTGTCCTACTGCCAAGAGCGTATGAGCCTCAGTCAACTACCTTTGGGACTGTAATTCCTTTATGATCTATTTTCCTGTTTATTTTGTTCTGAATGGTTTAGTAGTGCAGCTTGGAAAAGATACAGGCAAAGGTCTTTGGACTGAGTTTCTGTTGAATTAACATGAGTCATTTTAGATACCTTTGGCTATTGGTATAATATATTTTAGGCTCGTAATTGTCCTTGAGAATACAAATCATATTATTTTCTTTTTCAACTCCTATCTTACTTGGGCCAGCAGACATTCTTATCACAAGTTAATGCTATATTAGCAACATATTACAACCAGAGAAGGGTAATGGATGCAAAAAGTTCATTCATCTGTGTATCTTGTTATTCATTCTACGTTTAATAGAACATGTCTGCTATGCAAAATTCACTATATTTAGTTTTCTCTCCTTTAGTTCTTGCATATAGGAATATAAATGCATTGTGGGGGGTTTGGGGGGGTTTCTTTGGTTGTTTTTTTTTTGTTTGTTTGGGGTTTTTTATCATAAGAAGAGGAAAGAGGGACATGATTTGCATTATCCACAGGGAACAAAATAAGGCCAAGAGATAGGCCTGGCAAATTGAAGGAAATCACAGGGGAAATCAATAACTGGACTTACCAATCTAATGTACGTAAGACCCTAGTATAGCTCTCGCTGAAGGGCTGTGTTTCAGAAGATATTTTTACAGCCAGACAAAAGTGGTAGCTTTCAAAATGTGTCTAGTGTAGGTATCTGTGCTGTAGAAATCTAAATCTAGCAGGGTATTCCAATCTCCTTTTGCAGCTTTCTTTGAGAAAAAATTATTCCTAGAAAACACCTCATCTTATCCTGATTAACAGACTTAAAATATCATAATAAATGTAAGATCTAATAATGCCATTTTCACCCCAACAACAATAAAAAGAATCTGGCTGAGTAACTTGGATGTACCTGCTGCTGCATCAGTGCGTAAAAATTCACTGAGATGAATGTCACTTAAAATTTTATAGAATTTGAAGTCTTGAACTATTTTTTGATATTGAGACAGAATTGTGATCCAAAACATGGCATACCTCATGATGAAAATGGCTTATATATTGTGTATTCAGGATCCTTTGCAATTCTGCAGTGAATGAGAATCTAATATTGACCAGTATTCTTCGATACAGATATGAGATTTAATCATATGCCTGACTACGATCATCAAATATTTATGCAAGTGGATCAATAATGATTAAGAATAAAGTTAGTATGGTATACACAAAAGTTGCTTAAAAGAAAAAATATAATTTTTATTATGAAGTTAAAATTATTAGTGAATGTATCTATGTACACCTGTGTATATGTGTTAGACAGAGACTGGCATCTGTGACCCAGCAGGTGGTGAGAACTTTGGCAATTACTCAAAAATATCAAGGAGTTGGCTACACTGCTCCTGACCATCTCAATGGCTGAATTGAAAATCACTTACTTTAAATAAAGATATTAAAAATCTTGAACTGAAAATCCCTAATGCCTGTCTAGCTGCCGAATTTCTGGTTAAAGGGAGCAGTTGAGGTTGTGAAATCATAAAGCAGTATAATATGAGCCCATCAGTGTTGGGGGGTGAGATTAGAGCAGATAGTCAGTGCAGCAAATCTCTTTGCCATCTGCTCCTTCAGCTTCTTGACCAGGTTGCAAAGCAGGCAGTATCCTCCCTTGTGTACTGTTAAAAGTGACATGTGCTGTCTTCTGCATCGGTATTTGATGCAGTCCAAACTTCACACATTCTGAACTGAAATTCAGCAGAGCAGACTTGGACTGAGCCATAGGACATTATCCTTCAAGAGTTGTCCATTGAAGCATTAAACTCACTAAATGTAAACTCAGAGGAGGCAGTGCATAACTAAGCTATAAGAACCAATCCTAAATGAGCTAAAATGTGTACTGGAAGACAGATGCAGATTTTTTCCCATAGTGTTGGCATGACTTTGCCCTCCTCACACCTAACCAAGTCTTCAGCAGACTTACCCAGCCACAGCAGAGGATGTTTTCATGCATGTGAAATCACTGCAACACAAACATATACCATGTAGAAAAGTAAGGTAAGAAGACAAACAAAAAAATTTTACTGTAAATATTTTGGCTATTTTTAACCTGACTTCTTCTACCAAAATAAAAAACTTGATGATATTCCTTTTAAACTTAATTTTCTCAGTATTTTTATGGACGTTCAATTTATCTTTGTATATTATTTCAAAATACCATTTTCTTAAAAAAGGCTATATTTTAAATATTTGCAAATGTTTTGCTAAAATACTGGAAACTGATTTTTTGGTTTTTTTTCAGACCTATGTCAGGGACCAAACACTACTTCACTATCAGGCTTTTAATGCTCAAGTTACAGCCTCAGAACAAAGTTTTTCATATCCTGAAAAATATAATTTTGAGGAATGTTTACTTAATGAGTGTGTCCTTTGTCATACCTGAGAAAACATTTAGAAAATGTATCTTTAAAAGGAATATTATTTAAGCAAATCTGTATTATAGTTATTTATATATGAATATATATTATCAACCTATATTATATTTATGATTAAATTTATCAGCAAAAGGAAGGTGATTTAGGAAATCCATTTGGTCAGCAGGTTCTGTTCCCTTTTTTCTCTTTTTTCTTTTCATACTCTTTTCAAAGCAACAAGTACAAATCCCTTGTCTGAGGAACAGTGAAGGAGGTGTGAAGAAATGTAGAATCTAAGTGTACTCATCACTGGCTGAATGCTCTATTAAGAGGGCAAAAGAAAATACAGAACCTTGGTTATCCAAAGACAAGTTCAAGGGATGACACTTCCATTAACAGAAAATGGAATGAATGACTCTCACCCGTAAAAGAACAGACTGAGGGTAAGGACTAAATGAGCATCTCAAAAACAAGGTCTACATCAAGCGAATGGCAATACCTCAGTTGCAAGTAGTCTGTAGTCATTCTTGATTCTTCTATTATTTTCTTTGTTACTTTAATTGCACTGGGCAGCGTTGTTTGCTGTGAAGAACACTGCTTCTTTCCTTAATGAAATATCAGTTTTTGTGGTGTGGTTTTATTAATTTCGTAGCACATTATAAGACTATAATTTATTTTTATTTTAAAAAATAGAGCAAGATTGTCAGCCTGGGGCCACAGAATCTCCTGTAGTGGAAACTGCATTCACTGAGTATTTCTTGGAGTCAGTAAATCAAAAATGTTGAAAATCTCTCATGCAGGAGGAAAAAAAAAAACCAAAAACCAAAACAAACAACTATTTGCAAAATAGTTTCAGGAAGAGAAAAAAAAAAATTAAAATCAAGTAGTCCACAACTGAATTAACTACTCTTCCCCCCCTTCCCCCACCCTCAAGTGCCCCTGATGTCGCATGCTTTTGTGGTGGCGATGCTTTCTCATGTTATGTCATTCCTCTTGATGCTAATAGTGGTACTACCCCTTTGTGGGGTAGGATTTCAGCCTAAATGTAAAATGTAAAATGTAGTCAGTCTTACCGAGTTTGTATTGTGCCTGTAAAAAAAGGAGCCAAGCTAATTATTTGTATTCTAAAGGCACTTTCACCTTGCCTTTCACTTTTCAAAGGTGTGTTCAACATTGGGCAAACAAACAAAATTAATGACCTACTGTTAGAAAGTAACTGTTTTGCTGCTGTGTAGGTTCTTGGGAAGGTGTAATTAGCACTTCCTCTATTTTTAAGAAGGAGATTCCCCCAAAGAATGAACCTTTTTGTTGTTGACGTGCATTAAAGCAAAGGAAAAGGCAAACAAGAAGCTAATGAATCACAAAGAGTAAAATTCAACCTGCTGCAATTTCATAAGAATTTCAGGCCAAGATGCATGGTTTTTGTCAAAGGCACTAGAAGTGAGGATAGACTCCAATGTATGATGTCAGATTCTTTCCTCTGAGAAAAAAAAACATGCTCCTTTTTTTCAGGTGAGCATTTCTTAAGGCCTTGTACAACACACACAAACAGAGAACTCTTCCTATGTATTCATTTTTATGTATTAAATTTTTCATTAAATCCTTTTTACCCAATATTGAATATCATATATCTTTTATATTTTAAAATTTCTATTAACACAAGTTTGAAATTTATTTTCATTTTCTCAATTGTCAATAGCAGACCACCTTCAACTCAGTAAGTGCAGCTAATCTTGTGTGTGTATGTACATACCAGAACAAAGTAAACCCAGTCTATATACACTCAATTCACTCATGTCCTTGAACCAAGCCAATGAAAGAAGGCATCTGGGAAGGCTTGTGGCAGCCAAATCTTGAAATGTTGACAGAAGCAGATAAAGAAACTCTCTCCAAGTCAGCAACAGCACTATCCCAGTTGCATCCATAGCACTGAGTACTGCCAGCAAAGTAGATTACAACGCTTACTTTATGACCTCTTTGTCTGCCAGGCAAGCTTTGTGTGTGGCCATGTATGTAACAATCAGTCCTTGGTGAGGGAAGGATAGGTACCAATGCTAGTGTTCAAGGAGAGAATGAACAGGTGAGAATTTTCAAAAGTGTGGTGTTTCTCTTCCCTCAGACATCACTGTCTGTTGTCCAGGAGCTGGGAACAGCACTGCAAGGCTGATCTGCTCAGTCTGGTCAGTTTCAGTTGTAGCAGTGGTCACTGAGCTCTGTAATTAATGTGTCTACATTAAAACGTCCAGCTGTTGGGTCACAATTTTGCCCTCAAATGAATGTGTGTGGCTTCCATGCTTCAATGGGAATAGTGTGTGCATAGCTGGGGATAGAATCTGGTTCTGTGCGTACACATTTGTGCTTCTGTATACACAAAATTTTAAGAAGAAGAGAAATATCATTTCCTGAATGATAATATTCATTAGCCTCCCATTTCCTTTCTGTACTAAATATGCATAATTCCCTGCAGAGTCCTGGGCTTTGGTGTGCATCAATCTTCCTTGGGAAAACATGAAGGTGATTTGGTGTTTCGACCAAAGCAAAGCTTTTATCCTAACCTCTAGCTGAACCACAGCCTGAATGGTTTGGAAATTTTAAAAGTGGAGGGGAGGGGAGAGGAGGGGAGG